>OX493397.1:24857731-25474342 GCA_950371165.1 Lacanobia oleracea
TGATATCGGAAACTTTTCTGAAGCCTTCTCTACTCTCTACTCAATATTCACTCCCTGGCTTTGTCTTAATTCGCAACGATAGGACCGGCAAGGGTGGAGGAGGTGTAGCTATGTACCTACGCGCTGACCTTCCCTATAAGGTTGTCAGCTCATCTCCCTCTTCATATTCTGAGTCGGCTGAATTTTTGTTTGTCGAAATTTCTGTTCATCACACTAAAGTCTTGCTTGCAGTGCTTTACAGCCCTAACCTTCGCATTGACTACTTCGACTCCCTTGACTGCACTCTCAGCAATCTTTGCCCCATGTATGAGCACGTTATTTTAATGGGTGATTTTAACACTTGCTTGATTAAAAATGACTCGCGCTCGCAAAAGCTCCTTTCACTCCTGTCTTCTTTCAATCTTCAAGTCTTGCCTCTTTCTGCAACTCACTTTTCTCCTAATTGTACGCCCTCTTTATTGGATCTTATGATTGTTTCCTCTCCCACTAATGTATTTAACCATGGTCAACTTACTGCTACTTTTTCTTACCACGACCTCATTTATCTTTCGTATCGTATCCGTGTTCCCAAGCGTAAGCCCCAACTTTTATACCTCCGTAATTACAAGGGCATGGACCTGGAGGCATTGCAGCGTGATGCCGGCGATCTTGACTGGACCCCTCTGATTGAGATCGGGGACATCGATGGAAAAGTGAAGTTCTTTAACACGACTGTCCTCGATTTGTATGACAAGCATGCCCCAATCCGACGCATCAAAGTAAAACATAACCCTGCACCATGGATTACGCCTCAAATAAGAGAGCTTATGGCTCGTAGGGATAAAGCCAAGAGCAGATATAAGCGCAGACCTTCAGAGCTGAACCTCTTTTATTTTAAATCACTACGTAATCGCTGCAGGCATCTGTGTCAAGATGCTAAAAGACGCTTTTTTCATGAACAACTCGACAACCGCAGTTCCTCCGATGTATGGAAATTTCTGAAGTCTGTTGGCATAGGCAAATCTTCTATCAGCCAGTGTAAGGATGTTAACCTCAATGAGCTGAATAAGCATTTCTCTCACCTTCCCTTTTCTCTTGATCCTTGTGTTAAAGCTGCGACACTGGAAAGTATTTCTGATTTGCCATTGCCACAATGTCCTCACTTTGAATTTAGCGATGTTACCGAGGATGACGTTAAGAAATCTATTCTTGCTATTACTTCTTCTGCGGTTGGTAATGATAAATTATGCTCCAGAATGATTTTTCTTATCCTTCCTTCATTACTTCCTGTTCTCACTCACATTTTCAATCACTCGTTTACCGCTTGCTCCTTTCCGTCGGTCTGGAAACAGGCTCACATTATACCTTTACCCAAAACTAATAATCCATCTTTATTAACTCATTTTAGACCTATTTCTATTCTTCCATTTCTTTCTAAAGTGTTTGAGCACTTGGTTCATAGACAGCTATCTTTTTTCTTAACGTCAAACTCAATAATATCCCCCTTTCAATCCGGTTTTAGAGCGGGTCACAGTACAGTTTCTGCACTTATTAAAGTAACTGACGATATCCGCTGGGCTATGGAGAATAAATCGCTGACTGTCCTTGTATTGCTTGACTTTAGTAGCGCCTTCAACTCAGTGGATTTCGACATCTTGCTGGGTTTACTCAAATCTATTAATCTCTCTTCTTCCGCTATAGCCTGGTTCAATTCATATCTTCGGGATCGCTCTCAGTGTGTCCGCCTTGATGAGTCCTTCTCTGATTGGTGTAGCCTCACTGAGGGTGTTCCTCAGGGTAGCGTTCTCTCTCCTCTTCTTTTTTCGATTTTCATTAACTTCGTTACCAGAGTTATCTCTTCCAGTTTCCATCTTTATGCAGATGACCTGCAGCTTTACCGACACTTTACTGTAGCTGACATGGATTCGGCCATTGCTGCTATGAATCATGACTTGTCTTCTATCGGCAGTTGGGCCAAGTCATTTGGCTTGCAGATCAACCCAACGAAATCTCAGGCCATGATCATAGGCAGCAGATACGTTCGCACTGCTGCTGTTGTTTCATCGTTTCCGCCCTTATATCTCGATGGTGTCCGTATCGATTACACCGATACTGCTAAAGATCTGGGTGTTATTATTGACTCCAATCTTTCCTGGCGTGCGCAGGTCAATGAGGTTAGCCGAAAGGTGTATTTTTCATTTCATTCGCTGAAATGCCTTCAGTCTGTCTTACCTTTAAAGACGAAAATCTCTTTGGCCCAAACTCTAATTCAGCCGATTATAGATTATGCCGACGCCTGCTACCTGGATGCTACTGAGGAGCTATTAAACAAGCTTGAGCGACTGCAAAATTTATGTATTCGATTTGTGTTTGGTCTACGCAAGTATGATCATGTTTCTCACCTTCGCAAGGAACTCAAGTGGCTCCCTATCCGTCTTCGCAGGAACACTCGGATTCTTTGTCTCCTTTTCAACATCCTTCATAACCCTTCTTATCCCTCTTACCTGCGTGAGCGTATTTCTTACGCTCGGCCTAGTGACGCTCCGTGCAGATCACACCTCAGATCTATCCTTAACACCCATCCTCATAAATCCAGCTACTATTCTTACTCTTTCTCTGTCCATGCAGTTAGGTTGTGGAATTCACTTCCGCCTAGCATTAGAGATTTAAAGTCTATTTCTCTTTTTAAGAAGCGTCTTAAAGAGCACTATCTTTCCTCTCAACTATGATAGTTATATATGTATATATATATATTTGTATATATTTATTTTATAATATTGTGTTCGGTATAGGTATATATTTTATGTATATTTTATTTTTATCTGTTAATTTAATTTTAAGGCTTTACACACTCTTCTTGTCTTGTTTTTACACACTTTTGTCTACATTTCTTTTTCATTTCTCCTGTCGCAGGTCTGCTGGAAGAAATTTCATTAGAAATAAGCAGTACCTTTGTACTAATATTATAATGTTAAATTTCACTATTTTTCTGTGTGTACATAAATAATAAAATAAATAAATAAATAAATAAATAAATACAGTTCCTGGTGTTCATCCAGGAAGAATACGCGATAAACTGTGAAACATTCTATATTGTGTGGGCTTGGTTTCGGTGTTTCGTCTCAGGTAGTCAGCTAGGAAACACCGACCTCGTCTAGTTTAATAGTAGATTATGCAGCGAGGGGATAAAGCAGTGTCTTATGTCACGGGCGTCATATTGAATCCCGAATACAATGAAGGATTCAAGAGTTAACCTAACTCACGAGCGAAGCGAGGGAGTTAAGTTACTTCATTCTTAAATATAAGAATCCCGAATGCAGCGAGGGATTTAAGCTAACCCAAGGCAAATACATTCTCGCTAGAGAATGGACAGCAGCGTTCTCTGTGAAACGCAAGACCATACTACGCTAGTATTATATTATCTGTGACCATACACTGCGACCGCCAACTCGCTCCCTTCCCATCCCATCCCATTCCATCCGATCCCATGATCGCCACACTAGGCAGGAGGTTTGCCATTGGGAGAGGCCTATGTCCAGCAGTGGACGTCTTTCGGCTGTTATGATGATGATTATTATAATTACTTATTTTATTATTTTTGATGTAAGAACTTAATCGCTGTCTTTATTAATTTATTTTTCATTATTTGGTCATTGACAACCACAGTTTTGTGTAAAGTAGAAGCTTATTTTTCAATTTTGTAAATGTGAGTACCATGAAACCATTTACATTTTATGTGAGTAGTTATAGTTTTACTTGTTGGACATGAACGAGCATGGTGGTTGAGAGCATGTCATGCTCACTCAAATGTCTCGCTGATGGCGGCGCGTGGGCTTGATCATTCGGTTCCCTTCGAAATGGTTGAGCTGAAAGGTGCCGATACACGCGTCAAGTTCGTGAACAGGCGCCGTCGGTTGAGACTGGTGGTCGGTGGTGAACTGCCATTGGCTCAATTTAATCTTTATATTTTAAATTCTTATAATAAGCCCTCTTTTTTCCTTTGCTTTGTCCTCACATGCAGAAGCAACAAGTATATGTAACTTGGAATTTTGTAAAACAGAACATGATTTAAAAGAGTATCCGTGGAGTTTCTTGCACGTTCTTCTCCATAGAGATCTGCGCTTTGGAACGTGCAAATAGCTTCCATGTTTTTGACTGACCGACCTTGACGTTTCAAAAGTGCCTGTGAATGGATTATTTGAAATAAAATGCTTTGAATTTGAATTTGAATTTGACTGTGTTCTTATTTTAAAATCACAATCAGCTCCGAATCACTGCTTGAGGCGAGATTTGATCTTTGTTTTCCCAAGTGTAGTCGAGACCACGCTTGAGCATAGATTCTTATGAAAATTGTTGTGGATTTGAAGTAAATCGAGTACCTACCTAATCAAAATGGATATATTTGCAGAAGTAGATTATTTTAATATTTTTTTTTAAAATGAGACAAATCGAACGTTTAACTTAAATGTTCGTCTGAGATATTTAAGAGATACGCAGGACCCTTATAATTGTGAAAACTTTAAGAAGAAGTACAGGTTTTCACAAGATGTCGTGAAACATGACCTCTTTATTTTAATTTATATCTTTTTTGAGTTTCATTAGAATGCGGGTGCAACAGATTCTCATTTTTTTTGCAGTGGTTGGCAGCAAATGTCAGTTTTCTCGCAAACTTCGCTGAGGTAGTCAATACCAACAAAACTCTCAGCTCCATTTTACCGAGATAGCGCCTGTTTCAATGATTCCACAATTTCCACATATTTTCCAGCAGTTTTGGTGTCCACAGAACATAATATGTACCTATTCTGAAGGGTGGCTGTCAGTGTCAATAACGTCGTGTCGTCCGCCTCGTCCGGTTATGATCATGCGAAAAAAAAAGAATTGCAATAGAAAACAAACTATTGTTCAGGGTTACCATAATGATTGCTTACTCACGTAATCAGAGATCAAAATCTCTACTCAAGCGTAGTTTCGTTTGATTTTAGTTTGAGGATAGTTCTAAAATAAACTGAACGCTTAAGTCGAGATTCTTCGCTCAAGCAGTAATCGGTTGAACGCAGTTTAAGTAGTACTTGAGTAAACGTTGGCTTTCTGTAATACGGGCTTGAGTAAGGTTCTGTAATACGGGCGCCCGAATTTGCGGCTACAGCCCACCGCCGCAATAATATTGTACTACATCTCATTATAACCCGTCAGGCAATAATGTCATTTGAATTTGGTACGCATTTAGACTGCGCTCGCTGCACGTAGCAGAGGCGGCGGACGGGAGCCGCTCACGGGTTAGAATGATGTACTTTAGGTTAGGTTTGTATGGCAAATTTGACGTTTTCGTGCAGGTGGTGTGAAAATATTTTTATTATTGTATTTTTGCAAAATTAAATATCATTCACTAAGCGTTTGTTGATGTGAAACATCTTATTTTGATTGTTAAGGGTGACCTCATTATTGGATAGGTTCATAGGTACAAAATTCCAAGAGAAGATGGAACGTAAAAAAAACAGACACTTTAAATGACGCCTACTTTTTTGTAACAAGCGTTACAGAGAAGGGGTTCCGGAGTGACCTGCGACCCTTCCATATGCCGATGGTGATCACAGGGGTGGTTTCAGTGAGGTAAAAATCCTACACTACTCGGATTTATCCCCAAAGCCCTGGTTTTAAGCCAATTTTCCCCCGAGGACAAAAAATAAAAAAGGCACTTGGATCAAATGACGTAAAATTAATTGTCACTGTCAGTCACGACGTTAAACGTTACAGAGAGGCCACAACACCGCACGTCAGAAAAATAACATGTAATTACTACTCCTGTTGTCACCGTGTCACACAAAATGAACCCGCGGCAGTTCCAGTTAACGTCAAAGCGATCGAGAAAATGTTATTAATTATGAGAAAATAGCAGCCGTCACACAATTCTGTAATGCTTATCTATTGAAACAGTAAAAAAGGAAAACTAGGTACTTACTAAGTCATCTAAAATTCCTTTACGGTTTCTGGTCTCAATGTTCGAGTCCCATCTCTGTTAACAGTAGTGAAGGCTATGCTGGTAGACAGCTAGAGGAAAATGGCCTCCTTCTGTAAGACTGTATTCCAGAAGGCCACCGTACGGGATCTATAGAGGTCTGATTACGCTTAGAGAAGTTGTCGTAGAGTCAACTGCTATCTCGCCTGATGGTGAGTGTTGTAATCATAGATCTCATCTACGATAGAACAAGTACTCAAAAAGATCCCTTTCACTATCCCTTTAAAGCTCCAAAGCACACTACCACAAACTTTGTGGTTTAATAACAAGACCGTAACGTTACACAGCCAAACTTGTGTCCAATCTCACTAAAATTGCACTAGAATAATTGGAATATAAATCAGAGGAGCTACAACGAACAAGCAGCGTAAATTAGCTAATAAAATAAGTTATTAAGTTGTCGACGCTCGAGAACGTGCGGTAATGGCTCCGCGCGAGGGGCCTGTAACTGCCATAATTACAACGATGATACATTCTGCACACTTGTCTTGATTACACCTTATTTATGTCACGGCGATGCGCCACCCGGTGCATGGTGGACGTCCCATCCACACGCACAAAACGTTTAGGGAATACTTTCATAATTGTGCGTACAGCTAAGGAGTAGAATTCACACTGGAGTCAGTGTTTTCTGATAGATACCTAGTTAGCTATAACCTAGCGAGCGTGCTCCATCATCGGCACATCGCGTTCCATCAAGCGTGATTGTGTAAAATGCCAGTTAAAATAATTGTGCTCTTTGGCTCTTTGGTAGCACCTGCAATCCTACAATTACTATTCTTATCTAATGAAAGTAGGGAGTCACTGTTGGTACCTTATCTAAATAACGTTGTTTTCTTCAAAGTTTATTGTAAAAGATCATATTTACAATTCCATCGTATCTGTAGGTAAGTATACAGACTTTTCTTTCAGTTCATCCAAAGGTTGCTGTAAAAGATAGCACTGTGCGATAAGATCGCCCGTTTTAGATATACTTGTATTCATATTTTTTGTGCTGTGATTTACAAGAAGGTATAAAGTTTTATATTAAAATCTGAACAAGGAATTCTTTATCTGGGCTGGGACAATATTGGCCAAACACAACCAAATGTGGGTGCCGTTCAACAAAACACCAGAGAACAACATCCACACTATGTGGCCCCAGCAGCCTTGTAAGATGTACCTAGGTATTACCGATCCTCATAAGGCGGTTACAGTGCCGGATTAACCCATAAGCAAACTAAGCAATTGCTCTGCAAACGTCTGGGCACCATAAACGGATAAACTACAGGAATTAGAGGTCATAGGTACCTACCTACTTATTTTGTTCAAATGGGACAAAATTTCACAAACCTTTCGAAAAGTCAGCAAGGTGTTAATTACAAGACCCAAAAGTCACTCTTAGAGACATGCACTTACAAAAACCTTTTTAACAAAAAAATAAAATCGACATCCAATGCAAAACACTACAAAGTAAAAAATAATTTTAATTTCGGAAGTCGGTGTTTTTGGTTATTTCGTTTTTGAACACCGACTTCCGAAATTAAAGTTATTAAAGAACGCAGGTACCACTAAAAAATAAAACCACAAACAAAGCGTGCTGGCGTGATGTTATGTTATGAACAGGTGTAAACAATCAACAGACATGCGATTTCAGAAATCCCGATCCATCTCCAGATCATCCCGATCATCCAGCTATCATTTATTGAAGAGTTCCGTTGCCTACCTCCGAAGTTCTTCATCAGATCTTCACCAAATTTAAATGGGACCAGTCCGAGAAAAAACTCTTCCCAACAAAAAAAGAATCATCCAAATCAGTTAACAATTGGCGAAAATATCGCTGAACAAACATTTTTCATGGGATCCCATCATCAGATCCTGACTTATACCTTCCACCATCAGCTCAGCAACCAGGATTTTCCAGATTACCAGGCACAAATATCTGAATTGCAATAGAAAGTTTATGAAAAAAAACAGTGTATGTGCTTATAAAATTTGAGGGTTTCCCTCGATTTTCATGGGATCCCATCATCAGATTCTGACTTGGTGAAAGAAATATAGGCTTTCGAATAAAAAAAGAATTTTTAAAATCGGTCCAGAATTGGCGGAGAAATCGGTGAACATACATAAAAAAAAGATACATACAGCCGAACATAGAACCAGGAGGTCCTTTTTGAAGAAGTGGGTTAAAAATTACGAACCGACTTGTTTCGTTTTTTAGTTTAGTAGTTATTTTAAAGATCGGTACTAGTTGATTAGTGGATAGTGTGGGCACCACAGGCATCAAGAAGTCTTAATCCGGCACTGGGCGGTTAGGATTAGAATAGAATGGATTCAAAACGCGGAGACCAAAGTATTGTGGTGCAGCTCGAGCGAGAGCCTTAACGTAACAGGAAATTGAGAAATAACCCAGGTTTTCTATAGCCTCATTTAAATGTCTCTTTAAATTAAAATGAAATTAGAAATAAATTTCCCTTTTCCCGTATTTCCAGAGTCGAGACCGCCGCGGAAAAATTACAACCAACTGTCATCAAACGAGAAGCTTGATAACAGGCAGACAGATGATGTTAACATCGAGGAAGTGGAGGCGGAATCTGATGCTAGCAGTACTGACTTGGACGAACGTGATACCGGTGGTGTCTGCCCACCATGCGCGCATGACCGATACAACAACAACGTCCGTCGACATGCACATGACGACTTCAGCGATGATACAGATTACGGTGAGTTAAATATCTAGTAAATTAATCCGTATCAAATGAGCGCCTTTAAAATTAGAAAATTTTCATTAATTTTCTTTTGAATTGGTATCGATACTCGAGAATCGATACCAAGTTAGAGCATGCGCGTCACTAGCAAAAACTGGCATAGTACAAAATACATTGTCTGTGGTTTTGCCGTTCTAGCAAAGTTGTGTCAGTATTCTGTTGTCATATGATTTGACGTTGACGTTTGTTGCTCATCAGGAAGTGGGCCGTGTTATTCATTTTGTGGATACTTTAACAAAATTGGAATAAACTAATAATTTACGTACGTAAACCTACAAAACGGGACCAAAGTGACTTAACTAAAAATGGCGAACCTAAAGACAGACTTGGATCAATATTTACTGAAAAATGAAAGTCGTCGGAGCTATAATTTCAGTTTACCATCATTTTCCGCCCCGAGTTTTATGACACGGAGTACTGACGAGAGCCCTACGAGTACTAGCAGTACTGCTACTTGGTTTGAAAATGTACAGAAGGAGTACTGCACCTTGGTAAGTGGCGAGTTGAATTAATTAATTTGCGTATGAATCATTGGTCAATGCAAAACAATAGCGTTGCTATTAATTACATCACTCTACAACTGGTCCGTGTAGAACTATGTACCATCATTTGATCGGGGTCTTGCCTGACTGGTCTTGTCTGATTGCTTGCTGCAACCCATCAAGCAAAACTGGCACTGCTTGTTTTTTGTTTGTTTGTTTATTTACTTATTTGTGGAAGAGGCTCACTGCCAAATAACTAGTTAGACTGACATCTTAGCTATCTTTATACACACAGATTTATAAACAAGCCCCTTCTATTAAGTAGATTGATAACTTATTGATGTTGTCCCTAAAACAAAGCTAACAACAAAGGCTGTTGTTAACATTGAGAATGGTAGTTTCTCAATGTTAACAACAGCCTTTTGAAAGCTGTGTATTGTTGTTATCTTCTAAAACTTAGTTATAGCTGCGTTTAAGGCAAAAATACCCACCTACATACATACCATATAGTTACTGATGCCTTTTTCCCATGAGGGCAGACAGAAACTACAGAATAATACTACTATTCTCACAAACTCCTTTTGCTTTGTTTATATCAATAAATCTGGTAATACATCAGCGGGTCTAAAAGGGCCACTTTAGTAGAATCATATGAGGATAATAATATTAATCATACAACAATCTGTCAAACATTTTCATCTTTATCACAAAAGCTTTAAGTTCAAGGTTGAATTTGTCAGTTTTGGGTTTTGGTAAGCACGGGGAGGCACTAGCGGTCTCCCTTGACATCTCGAAGGCCTTCGACAGGGTCTGGCACGATGGCCTTATTAGTAAGCTTCCTTCCTTCGGTCTGCCTGCCGGTTTGTGTGATTGGATCGCAGATTTCCTGAGGGATCGGTCTATCCGAGTGGTCATAGATGGCTGCTCGTCTGGACTGCTGGATATTAATGCCGGGGTTCCTCAGGGGTCGGTGCTTTCGGCAACACTGTTCTTGCTGCATATTAATCATCTGCTTAAACCTGGTACCTTTGGGTATGCAGACGACAGCACTGTTGCTGAAAGATACGTGTCCGACGCACGAGCTGGTGGGTCGCAGATCCGGTCTCTCCGGGAGGCAATGGTTGAGCGCTTGAACGTGTCCCTACAGGCGATCTCTGATTGGGGCGATGCCAATCTGGTCAAGTTCAATGCTGCTAAGACCCAAGCGTGTCTATTTTCCGCCAAAAGGAGCCAATTCCGCCCAGCTCCATCTTTCCGCGGTGAAACCGTGCCGATAACCGACCATCTTGAGCTTCTTGGGGTTACATTAACATCTACTCTCAATTTTGGCCCTTACATAGAGGCAAAAGCTCAAGTGGCTGCAAAGAAGTTGGGGATTCTGGCTAAGGTGAGACGGTACTTCACGCCGGAACAGCTGCTCAAACTCTATCAAGCGCAAGTTCGATCGTGTATGGAATACTGCTCTCATCTTTGGGATGGATCTGCCAGATACCAGCTTGATGCCCTTGAGTCAATTGAGAAACGAGCCAAGAGGATCATCGGCAATGAGAGGCTCGTCGCCGTCGCGTCGAAGCTCCAAAGTCTTGAACATCGACGACGAGTTGCTAGCCTGTCGGTTTTTTACCGGTTGCATTTTGGGGAATGTGCGACGGAATTGCATAATTTAATTCCGCCAAGCCCGTTCCATCCTCGGACCACAAGACGAACGGCGATGCGCCACCGGTACATGGTGGGCATCCCACCCATACGCACAAAACGTTTTGGGAACACATTGATAGTGCGTACAGCTAAGGAGTGGATTCCCTGCCGGAGTCTGTGTTTCCTGATAGCTACAACCAGGGAGTCTTTAAATCAAGAGTGAATAGGTTATTATTTCTAGGCTAGCGTGCTCCATCTTCGACCACATCCTCGCTTACCATCAGGTGAGATAGTGGTCAAACGCGTGCCTATCAATAGAAAAAAAATAAAAATAAAAAAAAAACTGAATTACTGGCTGATTCAACTAGTGGCCTTTTTAGACCTGCTGCTCCTATGTTGTGAATATTCTTACTAACTTCAAATGTTTAAAATTTCAGAGCCGAACACAACGGTTTATGGGCTTTGGAATATGTTTATTCTTTGGTTTCCTGTGTTTCATCCTGTCATTCATCTATATACCGCTCTTACTGCTGCAAGCTAGAAAGTTTGCCCTACTCTTCACACTGGGGAGCATGTTCTTCATTATCAGGTAAGATGAATAATAATGCCACCGAATAATGGCCCACTACTTTGAAAGAAAATTATTACAATATTAAGAAGTGCATGTGAGCCACTGTTATTAGATATCTATTTTTAGGGTTCTGTACCCAAAGGTTCAAATGAAACTGAAAGTCCAACTCGCACTAAGCCAGTTTATATTAGTCTGTTTTGTCTCACAGCAGAAAAAAGACCTCCCTTCTTTCACTGTTATTGGTGTAATTAATTTTTAATAGACAATTACTTTATGGTTAACTTGTGATGTGTTGATTTGATAGTTAATTTCCAGAAGCTGGTAGTTAGCTGAGCTTTCAAAACTTTCAATATTTGAGTATCAGGATAAATGGTGTATGTTACAGAACAGTATTATGAAATTAAAATACAATATCACATTTTCTGCATGTTAATTGTTATGTGCAATGTTACACCCACCATCCTGTAACACTCAAAATATTGAATTACAATAAGAATAATATTGCTATTTGTTAAACAGTGGAAGTTTGTAACACATTGCTACAGAGCTCTCAGTACCTAGTAGAAAAATAAACACAGCTGTTTTGTAATACATTCAAAAACCAGCCTCCTCCTTGCATAATTATGCAATTAAAGTAAATGTTTCTCATTATATCATCCATTGTTTAAACATTACAAAAATAATTCAAGTTTTCATCTTTTGTTTTCACTGGCAACTTTGTAATAAAATGAATAGTTAGGTATTCAGATAAACAAAAATAGAAAAAAATCTTAAAGATTCTAACCATATTTTAAAACAGTTTCAGTTTCTTGTACGGGCCATGGAATCATCTGAAGTCAATGTTTAGCAAAGAGAGAGCGCTCACAACCTCCCTGTACATGCTGTCACTTATAGCAACGCTGTACTGTGCGCTACACCTACAAAGTACCCCCTGGACGATCGTCTGCGCCGTCCTGCAAGTAGTCGCCCTGGTCTGGATGATGATGGGCTCCATCCCTGGAGGCTCCTCAGGCATGAGGTTCTTCGGCAGCATGTTCAAGTCATCCGTATCTAATACTTTACCAATATAACATTACGTATGTGTATGGACTGGAACAGTTTACTATTCTTTTATAAATAATACACTTTGATATAAGTTTTGATATGTAATTAAGATTGTTATTTTTATAATAGGAGATAAAATGGTGAAGTTTGAATGTTTTATAAATGTATGTATACTCCATTGCTTGGTGAATCTGGATATTAACTGAAGGCATTGCTTCCAGCTTCAATAGATTAAAACATAAAACTAGAACTGAACTTATGAATTTATGGAAATTATGAATTTCTAGTCCAGCAGGTCATTAGGTCAATGTACTTTCTGCATTGCCCTATTAACGAGGACTTCCTAGTGAAATTAGCAGGACCATTAGCAGCTGTATGAGTATTTCCAAGCGCTAGAATTTCTCAATGTAGTACTACTTCGATTGCACCTAAATATTTTCTATGTTTCGTTCCTAATATAGAATTAATCGATTTCGTAAGAATTCTCCATATTTATGTTAATATCGAATGTGATTATTTAATTTAAACCTATTTTAAGGTGTGTGGTTATCTTGCCCTAAGGATTTTGTTCTTTTTACACTTACATCTAACTTATTATATTTGTACTGCATTTATATCTATAGCTAAAATACATATCATACCGAGTATATATGAAGAAAATTATTTGATAAAGAGTTACCTCTAGCTGAACAAGTTCTAAATCATGTCTATTTAATCATAATTAAATAAAAATATTGTAAAAGTTGATGTTATTCATTTTTTAGTGTAGGTAGGATTATAAATTAAATCTTTTTCCAACTGCCTTACGAACGAAAAGCTTTTTCAATAAATAATAATTATGCTCAAACTTATTGAAACCTAGTTACAATAAATATTTTTTGTAAAAAGATTTATTTAATTAAACTTGGGACTTTTAATTTTTGTATTATTTTATAACCTGTGTGCCTACCACTTAAAGTAACCTATAGATGCTATACTTAGAATATATTTTATTGTTCTTGAGTAAGTCATTTATAATGATGGTCATGATTGTCACATAGTGACTTTACCACGAAATTTCGGCACGTGACACTTTAGGGCGCCATGTTGCTAATAAAGAAACGTGCACCACAACTTTGAAAAAAAATGGCGTCGTTTTTATACTAACTCCGAAGACTGCTGAAAAAAGTTGAACAATAAAGCATCTTCTTGCCTAGACTAAAAAATATTTAGGGACAAAATCTTTACAGAAACCTACCTTTTTAAAAAGATTTGCAAATGTTACACAACAATCATGATTATATCAAGATATTGATAACATGATCTACATAATATCTTAGAAACTAAACTAATTACTTATTATTATTTTATTTTACTTCATTCTGAAATTATTACTAGTTTAGCTAGGAGGGTACCTACTTATCAGCTTAGCAACTTAAATCTGTTCCTGCTGGTACCTACCCACTAGGACGAAATTTTTATCAGCGTAATTTTGCTGCCATATCCTTTTTTAACTAGGTAGTTCTAGTATTATTATCAGATTGTCGTTTTGTGGTAGTAGGTAGGCACAATGATGAGCAAATAAAAAGACCCAAATGACTCATATTTTACATGTCTGATAGATAATATTAATAGGTCATACCAACAAAAAAAAAATGATTGAGGAGCTCGTGGCTAAATAATAACAGCCGCACGGGTCGATCTTAAAGGTTAAGCAACGCTTGCCAAGGTTGGTCTGTGGATGGGTGACCATCTTAACATGCCGAGTTTCCTCCGTGCCTCGGAAAGCACGTTAAGCCGTTGGTCCCGGCTGTCATTTGTAGATCTTTGGCAGTCGTTACGGATTGTCAGAAGCCAGTAAATCTGACTCGTCTTGCCAAGAAATACCGTGTTACCCAGTTAATGGGTTGCGGAGGTCTGGTAGGCAGCCGCTCCACGTAAAATAAAGCCGACCCCAATATAGTTGGGAAAAGGCTAGGCAGATGATGATGATGATACCAACGAAATGACTACTTAGTCATGAGTTCTTTAGCCCGCAGAATCAAAGAGGTAAACCGAACTATAAAAATAGAAATCTACAAAGGCCACTTTAATAGAATCGGCCAGCACATCAAACTTCCCAAAACTCAAATTTTCCCAATCAACCTAGCTAGAACCTAATGCTTCAGCGATAAAGATGAAAATGAAATTTGACAGTGTGATTAATATAATGATCCTAATATGTATCCACTAAAGTAGCCTTTTCAGACCCGCTGATCTAATAACATTTGAGAGGATCGACTCAACTCAAAAACATTACACTGTTTTTAAGCTAATGAAGCTAATAATGAAATCTCTAACTTGCAGGTAGGTAGGTACCAGCCGTGCCAGCTTTTTTTTGCCAAATCGGGGCTTTGCCAAATTTGGGCGGGATTCTTTCGTCAAAAGCGGGATATAGGTAGTAAAAAAATCGTTCATCAGAAGTTATTAAATATTTATCTTTGTATTTGAGTTTTAAATTACGTTTTCATGACAATAGATGGCAAAAATAGCCATTGAAAATGTATTTGAATAAAATATGACATTTAAATCAGATTTGCCATATCGTTAGGTAGTTGAGTCTTGTTCGTCTTCAATAGGTATTCCTTCATACGTAATCAATCGTGTGTTTTCGCGGTAGATATTTATACTATGGTCGAGTTATCCCCGGAAAGCGGGACTGAGCCTGTCCCGCGCGGGACATCCCACCAGACACATTAAAATCGGGACGTCCTGCCAAAATTGGGACGTCTGGCAACGCTGGTAGGTACAATGACGTATTATACTACTCTGTCAAGAAAGTACCGGGCAAAGATCAATAATACACAAAATGTCTTGTTATTCATCCAAATTTATTTTATCACCTTCAAAGTATGCTCCTTTAGAAACGATACACTTGCGCCAAAGAATAATCCATTCATCAAAACATTTTTTAAACGCTGCTTCCGGAATTGAGTTCAGTTCTCGCCGCGAATTCTCCTTTATGTCTTCTATCGATTGAAAACGGGTGCCACGAAGTGGTAATTTGAGTTTAGGAAAAAGAAAAAAGTCAGCAGGAGCCATATCTGGTGAATATGGTGGTTGCTGGATGGTATTTGTTGAGTGTTTGGTTAAAAATTCGTTCACAATGATAGCCTTGTGCGAAGGCGCATTGTCGTGGTGCAAAAACCAAGAATTTTCTTTCCACAAATCTGGCCTTTTTCGTCGAATTTTCTCTCTTAAACGCCGCATAACGCTCAAATAATATTCTTTATTTACCGTTAGACCTTCCGGTAAGAATTCAGAGTGCACAACACCGCGATAGTCAAAGAAAACAGTCAACATGACTTTGACTTTTGATCGACTTTGGCGTGGTTTTTTCGGTTTCGGTTCAGTTGGATGGCGCCACTCCGAAGCTTGTTGACTAGGTAGTTTGCATGTCAAACTCGTAAACCCACATGTAACATGTTTCATATCCAAATTATTAGTTACAATGGTACGGATGAACTCGTGAGATACAGAAAGTTCGGCGGCTATCTCTCTCAGAGTTGAATGGGGATTTTCAGTCACTATTTCCTTCACTTTTGCGTTGTTAACTTCAGTTGCAGACGTTGACGGCCTACCAGAGCGAGGCAAATCTTCCATCACATCTCGACCGCTTTTGAACGCTTTGAACCACTCATAAGCACGAGTTTTTGATAAAATCGATTCACCGTAAGCCTTCTGTAACATTTTCAGTGACTCCGAACACGAAATTCCATTGGCGATGCAAAATTTAAGACAAACTCTTTGTTCGATATTTTTGTCCATTATGAAATTCGCAATACACACTATATAATGATATTACTAAAACCAGCACTGTATTTAATATAAATAACAGATGCAACTCAAACTCCGCGCTAAAATGGAAAACAGTTGTGCCAATCTAACAACTACAAAAAAAAACAAAAATTTGAATTTGGAACCATAAACAAATCATCCATTCCCGATACTTTTTTGACTGAATGTATATAGACACGTCATAAACCAACATCACGGCGCTTAAAAACGGCAAAAATACTAGATAGTTACTTATACGCATGAAGAAAGGGAAAGAAAATATGACAACGTACGGCGGGATGCCTGTTGCTAGAGGGAGATAAATATACATTGTATTTAATATAATAATAATAATTATTATTATTATTTTATTATTATTAATATTTATTGTCTTTAACTTTTGGAGTATAATTTGTACATCGTCTGAAAACACACGACGGCATGTTTTTTTATATTTTGCACAGGTATACACACACAATATAAATTAAAAACAAACGTAGGTAGTATCGCGCGACAGGTTGGTGCGTAACTAAGCGCGATGTGGCCAATTGGCTTCATTTCATGTTGTCATTTTAGAGTGCGGACAACGTATCTATAGTTTTATATATCATTGGGTAGGTACAGATAAGTAGGCAACCTAGCAGATTAGACAGTATGGAATTTAACCCTCCCTTTATTTATGAATCGGCAATATGTTGGGTGTTACTTTTCGACTCTTTCCCAACCCTTCCGGGTGAATAAGTTTCTCCATAACGTCTTATAAGTATATACACGTTATATACGATAGTATTTAATATATACTTATATGTAGTAAGATAAAAAGTAAGTTTTATTTGCATTTCAGACGAAGCTCTAACTTGCAACGTCTGCGACCGGTCGTTTCCGACGCGTCGCCAACTCGGAGACCATCAACAGAAGAAACGACATTTCGGGTGAGTAGAAATACTAAGCGCCTACTTACATCATCGTCGAACAACGAACACGTCAATGTTTTCGACATGATGCGTTCGTTCAGGCATAGAGAATGTCCGAGTTGACGCTAACCCTAAAAATGGTTATCAATAGGTATCATCATTATCATAGTCCCTTTTGCCTTGGTAGGCGGATTAATATATTTTACGCCCCATCGACCTCAACAATTCGGTTTCATGACCAGCGGTATACTGTTGATAAATTATAAAAAATAATTTAAACAAACTAACACACAACTTTTTGCTGTCAGTTTTAAATATAGACAAGTCCCTCAAAACGGCCACTCGATAATCTTTTTACAAGAGCCCCTAAAAGCCCTAAATGATAAATTCACCTCCTTTACAACTATACCAAGCCCCCCTTTTACAGATACGATTGAAGATTTTACCAAATAAAAAATCTATATAGAAGACAGTTTATACCTCGGTAATAAAGACATCATCATAGCAATATTGTTTTTACTTACGTCGCAATCATCCAAGTACAACAAACCATTGCCCGCCGACAGATGCAGCGCGTGCGACAGCCTGTTCCCGTCGCTGATGGCGCTGGAGCACCACAAGGAGGAGTTCCAGCACTGGAGCGACTCGTCCTACTGCTCGCACTCCGACTCCGACGACAGCGACCCCGACACGTGCCACGAAGACAAGCATCGACTACTCTAATGCCACCACCTCATTATTGCCGGGGAGAAACCCACTAAGCTGGGCACTTTTGTCTGAATTGCTCTGTACAATTCTTCTGGAATAGACAAGCGTGTAGCTAGTTGTTTATATTATAGTGTAAGGGAATCAAGAAAGCCTATCCCAGGATTATTCGCTAATCTTACCGTCCGTTAGTATTCAAAACGGAGAGGAGTTTCACGGCTTATTTCGTTTATCCACACTAAAAAAAGGCCACCTTACAGTAGATATGCGGTAATGATTTTAAAATGAAAACTATCACAGCTTAGGTTTTACAAGCGTAATAGTCGACCAAATTATAAAATGTAACTGATTAGGTAAAAATTTTGACTTATTCGGATATAATATACCTTAGGGTGGGCGTTTTAGGGTGGACAAACGGAAAAGCCAATTTCACCAATATGGGCCAATACCAACTAACTGATTGGATGTATATTTTATATTCTTCGGGAAATACAGGCGTGCTGTTTTGTTACGTTACATTCAATAATATTTATTCAGACAGCAATGATTCCATTTTAACAAATTACCCCCAGGCAATATCCCAGGGAGTGTCTGGACATGATTTCTTAGAATGATGATGATTATTAGAAAAAAAAACGATATGCGCGAATGAGTCGGCCGGCATAAAACCATCGATTAGTGGTTTTGCTGCAGGCTATGTCCATTTTCTGTTAGATTCTACTTTGCCTGAAACTACAATCATTAATTGTTACGCTTTTGGTACGGCTGTTAGCTTGTCAATGTGTTAGTAAATTATTACATTATATTGACAAATCATTATTGTTCCTCCGTAGTTTTTTATATAGGTGTTATTCTTGACAAATCTTGACTCCCAATTTATTTGTGACGTTTAGTGTTTACTTTCCTAGCTACACGCTTGTCTTGACTGTAACATTCTATACAATGTCTAACAATGGTCTAACGATTATCATATAAATGTACTGTGTCCGTTTAGACACAGACTCCATCTGATAGGCAAAAGGTATTAAAACTCAAACAGGTCAGTAAAAAACGCATATATTTTTATGCCATGAATCAAAATTATATCTGGGTCTTAAAGACTTCAGTGTTTACTTAAAAAGTATACAATGTTAATGAATTTACAAAAACAATGATTTTTCTCATAATAATAGTCACCATTGTGACTTTTCAAAAAGAATGTTTATAATAGGAAAGAATATTACAGTATTCCTAAGTATATAATACTATATACTGAAGCCTAATTATTGTACAGTGTAGACACATATCATTTTGTACAAGCATACGTACCTACGTAAAGGAGACGAACGATGTGAAGTGAATAGAAATATAATATCAATTCATAATCTTGGGTGATTTCCACGAATTGTCTAAGAATAACTACATACATACTTATTAAGTCTAAGTACTTAAAAACAAAGACAACCTTTTCGAAGAAGACTTGGTTTTTAATTTAGTATTATTGCACTTATTGCAAACTAAGTTTATTTTTATGAAAAAGCAATTTTCTACACTGTTATTACATAGGTACAATATTATGTTTAAGTAAATAGAAACAATACAACTGGACAAGAACAATCAAATATTTTCACTCCAGTTTTTGTGTTCGTCAATTTCGTTTACAATCATTGACTACGAATTTCTACGTAATCGTATAGAGAATAATTCCGTGTACTTTTTTTTTTCATTTTCTTAAGTTTTTTCCTTTGCAATAAATTGATTGGTAATAAACATAGCATAGACAATATTATATTACTAGTTCGAAAATCAAAACATTTTTGGCGGGTAACGTAGCAGTGTAACGATGTTTTTGTTACGATTCGTAATCATTTTAATTTCACAAAGTTGGTAGCTGAATCTCAATAGAACACTTTAGATGTCTAGAATTCTTGGAAGTTCCTCGTGTTAAAGTTATAGTCACAAGAATAGGTAAGTTAAGATTTGATGTAATTTTTTAATGAAACTAGAAAGCTTGTTCACAAAACTAGAAAATTAACAATTCTAAAAGTAGTAAGTAAAGTAATGTTTGTCCTCAATTTTGAATAGCAGTTGTCTCCTTTTTGTGAATATCCTACTTTTGTGAACATGCAGTTTCTTTTCGCTTCACGTTAGTTTCGTACTCCAGTCTCTTACCTGACGTCATATCTTTGTAAATACTTCCTAGTGATATCCCGGCAATAATGCATATCACGGTACTGTTATATGACTGATATTATAGTCTAGTTCTGTAAATATTTGTTAATATAGGTCTGTGTCATCAGAATCACATTTAGAATTTTAAATTCTTAGTGTCACACCAAACTAAATGTATGTATCCCGCCCCCTTCCCTACCGAGGTACCTTTCGAGTTTATAGTATTAATCATTTAAGTATTAATTGTAACATTCCAACTAGTCATACTATTTTTATAAAGTATTAATTGTATTTCAACATCGTAATGTATATTGTAAAATTTGTAAGGTCGCTACGCTCTGTAATTTAGACAGGGAGGAGACGACGAAACGAACTATTCGTACAAATAAAAATACGATTGAAAATATGTACAGAAATGTTTATTTTATAGGAAATCACATAACCACAGAGTACAGGCTACGAACACGTATGTACTGCGCTATGTCCGATCTCCCATAAAGGTACCGAAAGGCCGCGATCGGCGCGTATCGTCCGGGGAGCGACGTACACATCTTTAATTTTCATATTATCGAGTAATCAGGAATACAAATCACGAATCTCTTACAAAAGCATAATACGAGTAAGTCTAGTGACGGCGGGCCTCCGGCGGCGGCGGAGGCTCCGCCATACATGTTACGTTACGTTAGGATAATAATATGCGCCGCCGGCGCGGGGCGCGGGGCGCGGGGCGCTGCAGAGTCAGGGGCGCCGGCCGGGCCGGCCCGGGCCGTCTACGCCGTGCCGTTCAGCAGCGGCTCGGCGGTGGCCTTGGCCAGCGGCGAGCGGCGCTTGGCGCCCGGGGCCGCGCCCGCCGCCGCCGCGCGCGCCTCCCGCGCGCCCTCGCCCGCGCCCGTGGGCGGCGCCGCGCCCGCGCTAGCGCCCGGCCCCGAGCTGGGTCCGTTCTTCCACCCGCCTCCTGCAACAGCAGCACTCATGCCACACCCGCCGCACGTCCACACCGACACCGACACCGACACGACCGCCTGCGATACCACACTGTATACCCTACCCGATATTAAATTACAAAGTACTTGCGATGACTAATCGATCCAAATTTAAATCTTGGAATATTCTGCGAGGCAGCCTTAATTTTAGATATTGTGTAGTACTTCAGTGTCGTGTCGGGTCGTTCATGTGAGACGACGGTGAGGTGGTCACCACGACTGGTCGCGGGCGGTCGCGACCGCTGCGAGACAACCGTCAGAAATCTGAAAATCTTACGTCATGTGGGCGAGCGTTCTAAATCATGCGATCGTTACGTCTCTAGCACGTCTACTGCGTTGAGTAATAATGAAAAAGCTGTCTAGAAGAAGACTAGAAACGTTTAGTGCGAAAACACAAACTCAAACCATGCATTTTACTCACAATTCGGTTATACTATTGGGCACACGGGTTTTTTGTTTAAATCAGACGAGTGAAAAGCACTGAATCAATATTATTGAAGCACTTTGGGTGCGGTACATTAAAATGATCATACTACTTCACTGAACCAAATCCGAGGCGTCACTTAGTGGCCTATATTTTCCAAGATGGTCAGTATTAGAAAGGAGCATTTAAATAAGTTCACAATATAGCAGGCCGTCTATTCTGTAAACATTTCAGTGTGAAAATGTAGATGATGTGATCTGTCAGCCGTCCGGCGGGTTGTCCGGCGAGTGGAGCTGAATGTTAGCAGAATAGCGTGCGTGCGTGTGCGTGTGTGTTTGTGTGTGTGTGTGTGTGTGTGTGTGTGTGTGTGTGCGCGTGTGTGTGTGCGCGTGTGTGTGTGTGTGTGTGTGTGTGTGTGTGTGTGCGTGTACCTGTCCTCCTGCGGCGCCGCCGGCGCCCGGCTGCCCCCCCCTCGCGGCCCGCGCCCCCCGCGCCGCGCCCGTCCGAGGACGACGCCGACTCTGAACAACATGCGAGGGCCTACAGAGCGGCACGAGGGACTAGTCGTTTGCTACGGCGCCCAACAACCTACTGCTTCTACTCTCGTCCGGTGGACGCCGCCGTGTTCCACTCTTGACGACGTTCCAAATGGTAACCGCATTCGATAGCTAGCACGACTATGACAAACTACGTACCCGATATTACGAATCATAGACGCCGTGTTCGAGTAGCCCTCACCGAAGTATTAGTAGGCGTACGAGACCAAACCGTAGCACAAAGCGAGAAAAGGAAACACGACGTCCATAAATAGCAAACAACTATTCACCCCGCGCCTCCGACTGATACGAGAACATAACTAAATCTTCCCATTCATCCTTCTACAGTTTATGTACTAATTAAAATGTAAAACGGGGTGCACAGAAAAAAAAATAAACATAAACATTATAATGCATATAGATACACTTATGAGATATAAAACACTACAACTACATTTTAACTAGCACATTCAGTAATATTTTCAGATTTTTCGTAATGGCATAGCTTATCGATTGCTTTAGCAAACTCGATTTGAATTATAACTAATAGGAACAAATAGCTCAATATGCATCAGGCGGTCGACAAACTACGGGAGTACTGCAGCAGAGTCTTGAATGAACGATTGAAAATCGATGACATATAACGTTCCGATTTCATTAGCCAATTGCATTACTAAATTATAACCATGAAAGGAATCTGATTGATATGGTAAACCAAATTCAGTATTTGTTGGTTTTGACACCCATGTCACTTGTTCAGCTATTTTTGTCTTATCACAGTTACGTTGGTCTTTGAAAAGCAATGTTTTCAACCGACATACAAATTTAATTGTTGTGTAACTTTCTGCGATAATTTTATCCAGGCTATTAGTTCCAATAAGTGAAACTACCAAGGTTAAGCTTACAATCTTGCGAACTTACTATTGAGTGACTCATTAACAAATCAATCTTATCTCAAATCTACTTTAAAAACTATTGAAATTCAAACGCATATAGTCTGATAATTTTTTATTTCAACATTTAGGACTATCCATTCATATTTCAGCTCAATTATTTCTAAGAACAACATACGCAAAAGCGTGGGGGTGCTTCAAGACAACGTTTCTGAATGAGACGAATATCTTTAGAATATACATAGACTCCCCTCTACATAAAAATGTATTACAACCCAGAGAAAAGCCAGCGAATGAGTGCAACAATTTTATCTACGCACAATCTAGTTAGTATGTACAATCAAACGCACGTGCGTGGTCACTATTGGGTACTTGACTGTCAAAAATGCACATGAATGAATACTTAATTTTAAAGGTGTGTTACTAAAAAAATGTAATTTGTAAAAAAAATAAAATCGTTGAAAAATATATAAGCTAAACGCTTTTAAAGTTATTATTCTACCCTACCCTTGTCACGAAAAACTTTTTATGTAATGGCGCGAAGTCAATTTGGCATTACTGGCGAGTGACGTCAGACGCATCATAGATAACTTCGCTTTATTTTTTTAGATTTACTTATTAACTGCATGGCATCTTTTCTGCAGTTTCAAGAAATTGATTTAAAAAATTCCAGCTAGGTACCCTATTGGATATGGACAGCGCCATTGAATGTATAGTTTTCGTGGCCCACTAGCGTTTGAATGTACACAGGCTGCACGGCTCGCCCGCAGTGTGTCGCCGCCTCGCTCGCACAGTACCAGTACACAGTACCAGTACCAGTACACAGTACACAGCACACAGTAACCTAACTAGATACAAGCGCTAGGTCGTACCTCTGTCCGCACTGGACACGTCCTGGCTGTCTAGCACACTGCTCTCGTCGTCAGTTTGCCTTCGTCTGTCTTCGCGTCGTCTGCCACTCTGGAAGCAACATCATCACATGTAGATATGAATAGTTTAAATGCAAGCTAGCATTTTGAATATGATGAATAAAAAGTTAAGTACAAAATAAATGTGTTGTTATAAGGGTTCCGAAAATGCGTAAAAACGGAAAACTTATAAGATCACTCTGGTGTCTGTCCATTTGTCTGTCACAGCCAATTTTCTCCAGATCTACTGGACCAATTCTGTTGAAATTTAGCATTATTAAGGACTTCTGTGACTCAAACACGGACTCCTTACGTAAATAAATAAATGTTGAGTATGTGGAGTCAAACAAGAAAATTAAAAAAAATTCAAACTGTATTGTGTGTCAAATCTAATGAAAGGGCATTTTTCATAATTTTAAATAGTAATTAGACCAAAAATACCATTACCTTACCCTCCAAAACTACCGGGCCTAAAATTTTTAAAAACATGCAGATATTAGTTCTGTACCTAAAAATTACAGGAAAACCTATAAGTCTGTAGTGTTAAATAACATGTTAAAAATTAAATTAGTTCTGAACCTTTTGCACGCGAGTCCGACTTGCACTTGGTCTGTTTTTTTTTTTCTGTTAGAAACAAACAATGGTCCTTTATACTACACTGCTAATGCTACTGTCTTAATTTATGGTGTATATAATAAAGAGCTTCTTATGCTATTTTCATAAGCGAGTCTACAGCAACGAGTCCCGCCAGCTACCATTGGCTGATCTCCACAAGATATTTTTTTGCATGTGTATCATGGAGACTTGTTATAGATTTGCTATGTATTGCCTATTTTTGTGCAACTATACTGCGTTGCCAGAATTTGGCTCGTCAATGCCACTCGTAGCATCGCCACAATCCTTACTAATATGCGAAAGTAACTCTGTCTGTCTGTCGCGCTTTCACGCCATAGCTACTGAACCGATTTAAGAGAAATATGGTAGCCTGGGAAAGGACCTAGGGGACATACTCCCGGGACACACACACGCGGGCGAAGCCGCTGGCAGAAGCTAGTATATTTTATTTGCAAAATGAAATAGTTATTGGCTCTAGTAAATAATCATGATGATTTTAAGTACCTTCATCAGCGATAAAGTAATAAATCTTAAAAGATTACAATTAGAAAGACAAGTTTGATAATTATGAACTTTGACGTCAAGTCCATGACGCCGATACAGCTGCCATAGTTCGCGAAAGGTATATTATTGTTTAAAATAATTATATCTCGTTTGTTTTTCGAGCAATTTTGTTTCTATTTTCACTTAGTATTATATTTGTGTATATTCTCAGACAATAATTAATAAAAATTTATTAATTTTTAATTGTCTGTATAGACAATAAATATTGATTTAATTCATATTCTTTTTTTTATTGTTGATAAGCACACGTTTGACCATTATCTCACCTGTTGGTAAGCGATGATGTGGTCGAAGATGTAGCACGCCTTCCTAGAAGTAACCTATTCACTCTTGACTCCCAGGTTGTAGCTATCAGGAAACACAGACTCCGGTAGGAAATTCTACTCCTCAGCTGTACGCATTATGAATGTGTTCCCAAAACGTTTGTCCACCATGTACCGATAGCGCATCGCCGTTCGTCTTCTGGTCCGATGATGGAACGGGCTTGGCGAAATTCAATTATGCAATTCCGTCGCACATTCCCCAAAATACAACCGGTAGAAAACCGACAGGCTAGCAACTCGTCGTCGATGCTCGAGACTTTGGAGCTTCGTCGCGACGAGCCTCTCATTGCCGATGATCTTCTTGGCTCGTTTCTCAATTGACTCACAAGGCATCAAGCTGGTACGAGGGTGCGTTTTTAAGTTCGCGGAATGGGAGGGTAGATGATAAAAATAGGTCATTATCGAGGTGGCCAAGACTTCAGCCACTCAATATTGTCTTAATTGGGTCATTAGTCTTTGAACTATCGTCAAGCAAACAACTCAATCGGGAAGAAAGTGTGCATTATGGAAAAAATCGAGTACCGTGCCGTAATAAAGTTCCTTACCAAGCAAGGAAAGTCAGTTCAAAACATACTGGAAGAGATGGAATCCGTTTACGGGGACTCTTGCCCGGGTAAAACCATGGTTTACAAGTGGCATTGTCTTTTTAAACAAGGCAGGACCTCACTTGAAGACGACCCGCGGCCCGGACGGGCGATCGAGGTGACTACTCCGGAAATCATTAAAAATGTCGAAAAAATTATATTGGAAGATGCCAGACTAAAGAAGAAACAGCTTGCAGAAATGGTTGGAGTATCGGATACAACAATTTTAAAAATTCTACAAGATCATCTTGGCATGACAAAGGTCAGTGCAAGATGGGTGCCAAGAATGCTCACGCCGCGTCAGAAACAACGCCGCGTGGAGTGTTCTCGCACGTTTTTGGACCTCTGTAACGAAGATAAGGATGGACTATTGAGTCGAATTGTTACTGGAGATGAAACTTGGGTTCATCATTATGAGCCCGAGTCAAAACAGGACTCTATGCAGTGGCACAAAAAAGGTACACCACCACCCAAGAAGTTTAAAGTGTCACAATCGGCTGGGAAAATCATGGCAACAGTGTTTTGGGATTCGGAAGGGATTCTGTTGACCGATAAAGGCGTTTCTATAACCGGAGAACACTATGCTTCTATCCTCGAGAGGTTGAAAGAAAGTATTAAAGAAAAAAGGAGGGGAAAATTGACCAAAGGTGTCCTTCTTCACGACAACGCGCCTGTTCACAAGAGCCGTGTTGCGTTGGCTGCCCTGCATAAGGTGGGCTTCGATATTTTAGACCATCCACCCTACAGCCCAGACCTGGCTCCCAGTGATTATTACCTCTTTCCAAATCTGAAAAAAGAACTTCGTGGAAAGAAATTTTCAACTGATGAAGAAGTGAAGGACGCGGTTTCAGCTTATTTTTCGGACAGACAAAACATTTTTTTATGAAGGTATACATTAGCTAATTGAAAGATCTGAAAAATGTATTAGCGTAGCAGGTGAATATATTGAAATAGAAAAATAATTTAGTATTTTTATTTTCACTCCTTGCCCTCCATTCCGCGAACTTAAAAACGCCCCCTCGTATCTGGCAGATCCGTCTCAAAGATGAGAGCAGCTAATCTATTTTGTAAGTAACCATTTCGATATCGAGCTTCACCTGAGTGACAAACCTCATAAACCATACCATTCGTGGCTTAGGTGTTCATCAAGATAGGAAATTAGTTTTTGACACCCACATTGAAACTATTATCAAAAAAGCCTCTAAATTGCTTGGGTTTATTATGCGTCTCTCTAAGTGCTTTAATAACGCTAAAACACTAAAAATTTTGTATTGCACCTTTGTTAGAAGTCAGCTTGAGTATGCATCTCAGATATGGAACCCACGTTACCACAAGTACATCGACCGCATAGAAAACATCCGACGTTTCATTAAATATCTTTGTTTTCATCAAAAAACTCCTTATCACTTCCATCGATTATCTTCGACTCTGTAAGAAATATCATTTATTACCTCTCAAAGATCGACGTGAGATTGCCGACTTTCTGTACGTATTAAAAATCTTCAATAACAATATTGACAGCCCCGAACTTCTATCTAAATTTCACTTTAATATACCGCAAAAATTATTCCGCAATAACCCACCCTTACGTGTGCCTCTAGCATCAACAAATTACAGACAGAATAGTTTTATTATACGAGCAAGTAGACAGTTCAATAATATATGTAAGCAGTATGACTTTGATCCCTTTACGACTAGCGTGGCGTCGGCCAGAGGACGCATAAGCCTCAAGTTTTTTAAGTAGCATTTTAATTGTATCCCTAGTTTTCGGAAATGTTTATAATATTTTTATCATTTAGCACTTATTTTTGTTAACTAAAGGTTTCTAGTTAATACTTGTTGATCCTTGCAATTACTTGTTTAATAAACTGTATAATTTTAATAAGCTGTAATCACTCTGAAAATTTTGATATGCTCACTTCTTAATTTTAAGTCTGTCACTATACGTGAGGACTTGTAATTGGCTTTCCGTAGTTTATGTTGGCTTCTAATTTTAGTTAGTTTAAGCTGTAAGTCCTCCAGGGTGTAATAAATAAATAAATAAATAAATTGAGCTTTATTGCACACAACATAAAGGTTTGACGTAATTTGATACTCACCTCGGATTCCGCTGTCGAGATACGAAAATATTATTACAGAATAGGGGTACAGTACTCCATACACGATCGAACTTGCGCTTTATAGTTTGAGCAGCTGTTCCGGCGTGATGTACCGTCTCACCTTTGCTAGGATCCCCAACTTCTTTGCAGCCACTTGAGCTTTTGCCTCAATGAAAGGGCCAATTGAGTGTATGTGTGTATATCTGTGTTACATGTTAATGTAACCCCAAGAAGCTCAAGTTGGTCGGTTATCGGCACGGTTGCACCTCGGAAAGATGAAGCTGGGTGGAATTGGCTCCTTTTGGCCGAAAATAGACGCGTGGGTCTTAGCAGCATTGAACTTGACCAGATTGTCATCGCCCCATTCAGAGACAGCCTGTAAGGACACGTTAAAGCGCTCAAAAATAGCCTCCCGGAGAGACCGGATCTGCGACCCACCAGCTCGTGCGTCGGACACGTATCTCTCAGCAACAGTGCTGTCGTCTGCATACCCAAAGGTACCGGGTTTAAGCAGATCATTACGGCATATGCAGCAAGAACAGTGTTGCCGAAAGTACCGACCTCTGAGGAACCCCGGCATTAATATCCAGCAGTCCAGACGAGCAGCCATCTATGATCACTCGGATAGACTGATCCCTCAGGAAATGTGCTATCCAATCACACAATCCGCCGAAGGAAAGAAGCTTACCAATAAGGTTATCGTGCCCAACCCAGTCGAAGGCTTTCGTTATCAAGGGAGACCGCTGGTGCCTCCCCGTGCTTCTCTATGGCCTCATTCCAGATGTGAATGGCATATGCTAGAAGATTACCAGTTGATCGATTTCGGCGGAACCCGTATTGTCGGTCACGTAAGTTATTTTTACGCGCCAGAATTAATGCTGGGTACGTAACGACATTTACGTGATAGTGGCGCCATCTAGTATCGAGTAGCGGAATTACTGAGGTCAAGATGTTTCTAGAATTTTTAATGCTAGAATATTTTCGATGTTTCAACACCAGGTCAGTCAGGACCGGTATGTACCCGAACTTTCCAGAAGTATCCATACTCTAAGGTTCTAGAAATAACTGTCGCCGGGTTTGGGTGGGTGGTTTTTGGGTGGGCGAAGTTTATTTTTGGTGGTTTAATCGGTTGTTTTTATTGTAACGAACCTTAAGCTCGTAACATTATCATTCGCTTCTAGGTGTGTCCGGAGCTTTATTGTTATGAATGACGTGACTGGGTGTGCATATTTTGGCGCGATGGATATTTTTTCGTAAGAAATCGAGCCGATGTCGGATAATGGTATTTTAGCTATACCACGGCAGATTTGTATGGTGGTGGTGGTATGTAGTAGCGGGGGTGAGGTACTCATGGGTGCGCGCGTCCGTTCTGTAGTAGTGGGGGTGAGGTACTCACGGGTGCGCGCGTCCGTTCTGTAGTAGTGGGGGTGAGGTACTCACGGGTGCGCGCGTCCGTTCTGTAGTAGTGGGGGTGAGGTACTCACGGGTGCGCGCGCGTCGCTGGCGCGGGGCTGGCGCGGCGCGGGGGGGTGCGCCCGTCCGTTCTGTAGTAGTGGGGGTGAGGTACTCACGGGTGCGCGCGCGTCGCTGGCGCGGGGCTGGCGCGGCGCGGGGGGGTGCGCGCGTCCGTTCTGTAGTAGTGGGGGTGAGGTACTCACGGGTGCGCGCGCGTCGCTGGCGCGGGGCTGGCGCGGCGCGGGGGGGTGCGCGCGTCCGTTCTGTAGTAGTGGGGGTGAGGTACTCACGGGTGCGCGCGCGTCGCTGGCGCGGGGCTGGCGCGGCGCGGGGGGGTGCGCGCGTCCGTTCTGTAGTAGTGGGGGTGAGGTACTCACGGGTGCGCGCGCGTCGCTGGCGCGGGGCTGGCGCGGCGCGGGGGGGTGCGCGCGTCCGTTCTGTAGTAGTGGGGGTGAGGTACTCACGGGTGCGCGCGCGTCGCTGGCGCGGGGCTGGCGCGGCGCGGGGGGGTGCGCGCGTCCGTTCTGTAGTAGTGGGGGTGAGGTACTCACGGGTGCGCGCGCGTCGCTGGCGCGGGGCTGGCGCGGCGCGGGGGGGTGCGCGCGTCCGTTCTGTAGTAGTGGGGGTGAGGTACTCACGGGTGCGCGCGCGTCGCTGGCGCGGGGCTGGCGCGGCGCGGGGGGGTGCGCGCGTCCGTTCTGTAGTAGTGGGGGTGAGGTACTCACGGGTGCGCGCGCGTCGCTGGCGCGGGGCTGGCGCGGCGCGGGGGGGTGCGCGCGTCCGTTCTGTAGTAGTGGGGGTGAGGTACTCACGGGTGCGCGCGCGTCGCTGGCGCGGGGCTGGCGCGGCGCGGGGGGGTGCGCGCGTCCGTTCTGTAGTAGTGGGGGTGAGGTACTCACGGGTGCGCGCGCGTCGCTGGCGCGGGGCTGGCGCGGCGCGGGGGGGTGCGCGCGTCCGTTCTGTAGTAGTGGGGGTGAGGTACTCACGGGTGCGCGCGCGTCGCTGGCGCGGGGCTGGCGCGGCGCGGGGGGGTGCGCGCGTCCGTTCTGTAGTAGTGGGGGTGAGGTACTCACGGGTGCGCGCGCGTCGCTGGCGCGGGGCTGGCGCGGCGCGGGGGGGTGCGCGCGTCCGTTCTGTAGTAGTGGGGGTGAGGTACTCACGGGTGCGCGCGCGTCGCTGGCGCGGGGCTGGCGCGGCGCGGGGGGGTGCGCGCGTCCGTTCTGTAGTAGTGGGGGTGAGGTACTCACGGGTGCGCGCGCGTCGCTGGCGCGGGGCTGGCGCGGCGCGGGGGGGTGCGCGCGTCCGTTCTGTAGTAGTGGGGGTGAGGTACTCACGGGTGCGCGCGCGTCGCTGGCGCGGGGCTGGCGCGGCGCGGGGGGGTGCGCGCGTCCGTTCTGTAGTAGTGGGGGTGAGGTACTCACGGGTGCGCGCGCGTCGCTGGCGCGGGGCTGGCGCGGCGCGGGGGGGTGCGCGCGTCCGTTCTGTAGTAGTGGGGGTGAGGTACTCACGGGTGCGCGCGCGTCGCTGGCGCGGGGCTGGCGCGGCGCGGGGGGGTGCGCGCGTCCGTTCTGTAGTAGTGGGGGTGAGGTACTCACGGGTGCGCGCGCGTCGCTGGCGCGGGGCTGGCGCGGCGCGGGGGGGTGCGCGCGTCCGTTCTGTAGTAGTGGGGGTGAGGTACTCACGGGTGCGCGCGCGTCGCTGGCGCGGGGCTGGCGCGGCGCGGGGGGGTGCGCGCGTCCGTTCTGTAGTAGTGGGGGTGAGGTACTCACGGGTGCGCGCGCGTCGCTGGCGCGGGGCTGGCGCGGCGCGGGGGGGTGCGCGCGTCCGTTCTGTAGTAGTGGGGGTGAGGTACTCACGGGTGCGCGCGCGTCGCTGGCGCGGGGCTGGCGCGGCGCGGGGGGGTGCGCGCGTCCGTTCTGTAGTAGTGGGGGTGAGGTACTCACGGGTGCGCGCGCGTCGCTGGCGCGGGGCTGGCGCGGCGCGGGGGGGTGCGCGCGTCCGTTCTGTAGTAGTAGGGGTGAGGTACTCACGGGTGCGCGCGCGTCGCTGGCGCGGGGCTGGCGCGGCGCGGGGGGGTGCGCGCGTCCGTTCTGTAGTAGTGGGGGTGAGGTACTCACGGGTGCGCGCGCGTCGCTGGCGCGGGGCTGGCGCGGCGCGGGGGGGTGCGCGCGTCCGTTCTGTAGTAGTGGGGGTGAGGTACTCACGGGTGCGCGCGCGTCGCTGGCGCGGGGCTGGCGCGGCGCGGGGGGGTGCGCGCGTCCGTTCTGTAGTAGTGGGGGTGAGGTACTCACGGGTGCGCGCGCGTCGCTGGCGCGGGGCTGGCGCGGCGCGGGGGGGTGCGCGCGTCCGTTCTGTAGTAGTGGGGGTGAGGTACTCACGGGTGCGCGCGCGTCGCTGGCGCGGGGCTGGCGCGGCGCGGGGGGGTGCGCGCGTCCGTTCTGTAGTAGTGGGGGTGAGGTACTCACGGGTGCGCGCGCGTCGCTGGCGCGGGGCTGGCGCGGCGCGGGGGGGTGCGCGCGTCCGTTCTGTAGTAGTGGGGGTGAGGTACTCACGGGTGCGCGCGCGTCGCTGGCGCGGGGCTGGCGCGGCGCGGGGGGGTGCGCGCGTCCGTTCTGTAGTAGTGGGGGTGAGGTACTCACGGGTGCGCGCGCGTCGCTGGCGCGGGGCTGGCGCGGCGCGGGGGGGTGCGCGCGTCCGTTCTGTAGTAGTGGGGGTGAGGTACTCACGGGTGCGCGCGCGTCGCTGGCGCGGGGCTGGCGCGGCGCGGGGGGGTGCGCGCGTCCGTTCTGTAGTAGTGGGGGTGAGGTACTCACGGGTGCGCGCGCGTCGCTGGCGCGGGGCTGGCGCGGCGCGGGGGGGTGCGCGCGTCCGTTCTGTAGTAGTGGGGGTGAGGTACTCACGGGTGCGCGCGCGTCGCTGGCGCGGGGCTGGCGCGGCGCGGGGGGGTGCGCGCGTCCGTTCTGTAGTAGTGGGGGTGAGGTACTCACGGGTGCGCGCGCGTCGCTGGCGCGGGGCTGGCGCGGCGCGGGGGGGTGCGCGCGTCCGTTCTGTAGTAGTGGGGGTGAGGTACTCACGGGTGCGCGCGCGTCGCTGGCGCGGGGCTGGCGCGGCGCGGGGGGGTGCGCGCGTCCGTTCTGTAGTAGTGGGGGTGAGGTACTCACGGGTGCGCGCGCGTCGCTGGCGCGGGGCTGGCGCGGCGCGGGGGGGTGCGCGCGTCCGTTCTGTAGTAGTGGGGGTGAGGTACTCACGGGTGCGCGCGCGTCGCTGGCGCGGGGCTGGCGCGGCGCGGGGGGGTGCGCGCGTCCGTTCTGTAGTAGTGGGGGTGAGGTACTCACGGGTGCGCGCGCGTCGCTGGCGCGGGGCTGGCGCGGCGCGGGGGGGTGCGCCCGTCCGTTCTCCAGCGGCACGCGCCTGTCCGCGCGCTCGTCTGCTCCGCGCCGCTCGCCACGCTCGCCGCGCTCGCTGGATCTAAAGAGAAACGCAGATTAGCCTCTATGCCACTTGGCATGACCTGCAATACCACATGAATGCTTTCACATCTAGCGGGTACACTTGTTCATTAAAGGGATGCGACATCTCGCAATGCGATCTATTCGCAAAGTACGAAGCACATGTAACCTGTACTAATGCTACATGCAACTGAGGAACAATTAACTTCACACAAATAAACTGCACTTCATGTATTTTTTTTTTTCAGGGGATACACTATAATATTTTTTGTAGACTACTTTAAAACGAATCTAAGATACTGTAGACTTCAAGACGCATTATGTTACGTTACGTAATGCGTCACGACTCACGACTCACGACATGATCATGCGTACCTGTTGGTGCGGGGCGCGCGGCCCCCGCGGCCGCGGTAGGCGGCGCTGTCGCTGCGCTCGTCGCCCAGCTCCGGCGTCATGCGCCGCCCGCCCGCTGCAACCGAAAACGATTATGATACTCATTTGCTAAAAATTTGGTTTAAGTGACAAACGAATCGCTGTAAATCTGACCCCACGCAATTTTATCTGACGGGTAGGTCAGATAAAATTGCGTGGGGTGTGTTGTGTGCCTAGAGTGTAATTTAGAATCGCGTAGGCGTGATGGGGCGAAGCAGAAGCCTGCGAACGACCAGTGTGTGTGTGTGTGTTGTGTGTGTGTGTGTGTGTGTGTGTGTGTGTGTGTAGTGTGTGTGGGTGTGTGTGTAGTGTGTGTGGGTGTGTGTGTAGTGTGTGTGGGTGTGTGTGTAGTGTGTGTGGGTGTGTGTGTAGTGTGTGTGGGTGTGTGTGTAGTGTGTGTGAGTGTGTGTGTAGTGTGTGTGGGTGTGTGTGTTTAGTGTGTGTGGGTGTGTGTGTAGTGTGTGTGGATGTGTGTGTAGTGTGTGTGGGTGTGTAGTGTGTGTGGGTGTGGGTGTGTAGTGTGTGTGGGTGTGCGTGTGTGTAGTTTGTGTGGGTAGTGTGTGGGTGTGCGTGTGCGTAGTTTGTGTGGGTAGTGTGGGTGTGTGTGTGTGTAGTTTGTGTGGGTAGTGTGTGGGTGTGCGTGTGTGTAGTTTGTGTGGGTAGTGTGTGGGTGTGCGTGTGTGTAGTTTGTGTGGGTAGTGTGTGGGTGTGCGTGTGTGTAGTTTGTGTGGGTAGTGTGTGGGTGTGCGTGTGTGTAGTTTGTGTGGGTAGTGTGTGGGTGTGCGTGTGTATAGTTTGTGTGGGTAGTGTGTGGGTGTGCGTGTGTGTAGTTTGTGTGGGTAGTGTGTGTGTAGTTTGTGTGGGTAGTGTGTGTTAGTGTGTGTGAGTGTGTATGAGTGTGTGTGTGTGGGTGTGTGTGGGTGTGTGTGTTTAGTGCACGTACCGGTGGGGTACCGGTGGTGCGGCGGCCTGGTGCGGCGCGCGCGCGAGGCGGGCTGGCCGCGCGGCGGCGGGTACGACATGGTACCGCCGCCCATCACCACGCGAAGCTGCTGGTCGATCTCTAGCTTCTCCGCGCGCAGCTGCTCTACTTCCTGCCAAGGATATCACACAGACAATAAGTTTTAGGATATCGACATGTCGGTAATCAAGTTGAAGAATCCATACAATCCAGTTCTTTCCAGGTCTCCTTCCAAAGCTTGAATATTCGAAACAGCCTTCAGGATGCTGGATCAAGGACTACTTGATTGAGAAAGCAGTACGGTCATGTTACAAGGTCTCTGGGTGCTTGACCGCCAGGTAAACTTGTTACTGATATTGCTTGCTTATTGCGGATTTTATCAATATGTGACGACAACTGTTTCACTTACTGTGACGGTTTCTGGTCGATCAGAAGAGGCAAGATCTGTCACCACCAGACGTTGTCACTCATTCATTCACTCACTCAAACTAAGAAAGGGGACTAACATCTCCGCAAAGGGGTGAAGTAAAGGGTGGAAGTAGTAGTAAATATGCGTCGTCGCAGTTATAAGTGGGGCGTACCTTGAGGTGCGCGACGTGGTACTCGACGAGCACCTTGGCGTTGGCGATGTTCTCGCGCGTGCCCACGAACACGAAGGGCACCATGCCCTCCTCGCGCGGCGCCGACGGCTGCGGCTCGTTGTCGCCCTCCACCTTCACCTGCGCCGCAACCAACTGGGTACACTACACTTAACTACTGCGGCAACTACTAACTAACACAACATACAGCATACAGACTTATAGACACCAGCCGGGATTTGAAAGCCTGCTCCAGTTTCTTCAGATGGGACCAAAAATACGTTCAGTACGCGAGGATAGTTGTTCTAGCTAAGATCGCATGACAGTGCACAAACACACACAGCTCGACAGCAACAGCTCGTAAATCAAGCTTTGTGTTTAAAGAACCATTTTTTCTCATAAACACGAAGAAGACAGATTTATTTGCAAGCTGACAAGCTCTATCTTGTTTTGTGGCTTGAAAAACTACCCGCGTGTATACTGAGAATGAAGTTCCTGCCCTCATATTGTCTTGTGTGGAAATGAGACATGATTATGCGTTACCATTATCATGTCTCTTTTCCGTGCGGGTTGAAACTGGGCTGAACATTTTAAACGTAATGCTATCAAATCTCATGACATATCAATTAAAATTTTGTTTAGAATCTCAGATCACATGAAACTTGAGAGCAGATTTACTGGTGATCAGGCTTACAGAAACCGAGTATTCTGAACACGCTCTGAACTTGGCACAGATAGCTGTGCTTGCACGGCAAGGTAGAAATGCGTATTGCGAATTTTAGTGCAGAATTCACGCCACACAACTTGTGTAGGTCGAATCAAAGATTCGATATTACTCTTTACTTAGGTTAAAATAACACGGCATGCATACCATGAATCGAATATTTCGCAGTACCAATATAAAATTTTGAATATCATGGTGCTCAGAGCGCGGCCTAGAAGTTCACATAAATTCAGAAATGAGGATAAAAAATTACTTTGATTTTAAGAATTAAACTGCATGTAGTAGAATACATGGCAAACAAATGATTTCATAAGATTGCCCGTCTTGTGATGGAGCCACAATAACTATAGGATAATTGGAATAGATAGATAGATTAGGGACTCCATTTTCCGCACTTAAGACTCTCATTCGGTCCGTAGTGCGTAGGTGTCCAGGCTAAGTTAGCCTAGCTCCGCCAAGAAGTACAGAAGTTTGCGGAGCAACTTCACCGTTCCGAGGATTTGCTGTCGTTAGGGAACCACGACTTCGCATTCCAGAATGACGTAGGCGGCTGATTCATCGGCGTCAAAGCAACGCCTGCAGAGCGGGTTATCCGTGGCGCCGATTTTAAACAGATGTTTGTTTAGGGGGCAATGGCCCATATTGTCCCTATTTTTGTTCTGAGGTTATTTCTCCTTAGGCTGAGTAGTCGTTTTGCTAGTCGTGGACGTAGACTTGGCATTGCCATTTTTGATTTGCCTGCAGTCTGCAACCTGTGACCACTTGTTGTTTTGTAGTTCAGTCGATCTCTGGCGAATCCATGTACGAAACTGAGAGAAAGGCAGGGGAAGGAGTGGGTACGGGCCGAACACTACCATCTCGGAACGTCTCCATGGAAGTTCGTCTGCGGCATCATTGCCTAGGGATCCACTGTGCCCCATGTTTCACTGGAGGGTAATTATTCTGTTAGACAGCGATATACTCTTCAGGGCAAGGTGACATTAAAATATTAGTTTGCTGTGAGTTTGTTTGTTCTCTAAGGCATTGAACACAGCCAAACTGTCAGATACGAATCAGAGTGCGTAGTTGTGTATTCTCAGATACGGCTATTGCGGCTTGTGTTAGGGGAACACACTCGCATTGTAGAATGGTGTTGAGTTCGCCCAGTGATAGATGAAAGTTAATGACGAGGTCTAGGGAATGTACGCCAGCCCTTAGGAATTTTTGAGCCATCCATGTAGATGCTAATTCATTCGACTCCTGACTGATCCCTTTCTTCCTCTGTTGTGTGTATGCTATAACTTTAGTTGAACATTGATTTATTCAGTGTCTTATCACACGGAGCAGCGATGAGAAGTTGGTACTTAATCGCGCGGCCCAGGATGCCAGCGTCTGATCTAGTATGGTTTTTGCCCCATATGTCTAAGTGCATAAGCCTGTACAACTACCATGAGTTTTATCAGTCTACACTCGCTAGCGACTGTTCTTGAAAAATGTATGAAAACATAAAAAAACCAGTTTCTAATTTATTTCTTTAAGTTGTTAACTAACAAGCAAGCAAGTCGCAAGTAAAACTTTAGTTAACAACTAAACAAATGAATTAGAACCTTGATTTTTTTAAGTTTTCATACACTTTTTAACTACAGTCGCTAGCGAGTATAGTTTGATATCATGGTAGACGTACTGATAGCTGCCAGTGCTGTTTCTTGCTGTATGTACATGTCAAAGGGAGTTTATTGTAGAGCTATCTCCATTGCTGTAGTTGGGGTTGTCCTCATGCAGCCAGTGATAGCGGAACAGGCTAGCCTTTGGAACCACTGGAGCGTAGAATGGTGGTCGAGAGAGTTCAGTCCTCGCCAGAGCGCCATTGGTAAAGTGCGATTGTGCTTTTGTTAAGTATGTAGATGCTTGTTCCAGAGCAATTTGCTATCAAGGCTCTCTCCTAAGTACTACACTTCTTCTTTAAGTGTTAATTCGGTGTTGAAAAGTCTCGGTAGTTTATGAGGTATAAGGACTCTCTTGTTAGTAAAACATTATTACTTCTGTTTTGGAGGGGTTGACCGATAGTTCGTGTTTTGCACACCAATTCTCGATTATTTTGAAAGCTTTCCTCATGAGGTCACCACAAGACGCCTTCAAATTTCCCCGTGATTAGAATTACTATGTCATCTATATAATCCACCGTGTACAGACTGCTAGCGTTGAAATGATGAGCTCATTTACAACTAAATTCCACAGTAAAGCAGCCGCTACTTGCGATGCCTCGTATATATATACGTTCACAGTAAATTGACTGTGAACACCACCCCAATGTTGTGAATCCATTCTATAAGCGTTGGTGCCACACCGGTGCACGGCTAGTGTCTGACCGATGCTGGAGAAATTATTTTGTCAAAGGCACCTCCTATGTCAATGAAAGCGCGTGTGACTACGCAGTGGAGTGCGGATTCAGTTCATTTGCCTTTTTTTTGGGATAAGAAATCATCAATTGACTCCTCCCGCTCTGGGTGAAGCAGAAGGGAGTGTCAGTCTCTTATTGACTAAAACCCATCCGTGTTCCTCCTAATGACGTTTGCGTTCCAGGGCCGCGGGGACTCTTTGCAACAAAACCGCCCGCCCGGGGAGTCTTCTCCTGTAGCGGCGGCTGGGCGTGAGGTTTCCCTCTCTCTCACGCGTTCGGCCTCCTCCTTCGCTAGCATTACTGCTTCGCAGAAAGAGGTGACCGCTGCGTCTGCACTTTCTAGGACTTATCGCCTGGATTGTGGCGTAGGGCGCGCTGGGTTGCGACAGTCGCTGTGTCCATACCGCCGTGAGATCCTGCCGGAGCTCCGTCCGCCTTGCTGCAGCACAGGAGTCACGGCCCGGCGTAGCGCCTCCACGCGCCATTCGTAAATGAGTTCCCATGGAGCCGGCAAGGAGGCTCGCCGCCTCGCCTGAGACTGTGCGGTATCCCCGGGCCAGCCGGATGGCCATGACCCTCTGGGACGCGTTGAGGTAACGGGCAGGTCGCTTCCTCAAAGTGGGCGCCCACACCGGCGCCCCATAAAGGGCCATGGACCGCACGACCCCCGTGTAAAGCATCAGTAGGAGGTGTTTAAACCCCCTAGATTGGGCAGAAGCCGCTTGAAGGTAGCCCCGGCTCGCCCCAGTCTAGGAGCCAAACGTCGGAAATGCTCGACAAAATTCCACCGGCTGTCAAGGACGAGACCCATGTACATCATCGTCGGCCAACGCTAATGTGAAATTTGGGATCCCAATGGTGGCCTGTTCCGAGATCCATGAAAGCACATGGCTTCGGACTTGTATAGGGCCACCGTTGATTTGCCTGCGCAGTAGGTGTATTGATTTGAGTGTAGTGGGATAATTGGGATACAAAGTAGCGTAAGTTTTTACAAACCCGCATCCTGTACTTTTTAATTTTCCGGGCTATATCACAAGACAGCAGTTTACAGAAACCAGACTTAACTTGATACTATTGACCTGGGGACTCAACTTAAAATTAAGAATAATAGAGCAAGAGCCCACGACGGCCAGACCTTCGTTATTTTATAAAAGCTGAAAGTTTTTCTGTGCATGTCCCCTTTACAGGTAAGACCGACCAGCGACTATAGAGTTTGGGTTGTGGTTACTTGGACAGGTAAAAGGTAGTAAATATATAACAATAATATCTTTATTTCTGACCAAAAAGTTGTGCCTGGCGGTTGTTGTGCTTGGCGGCTGTTGTGTCTGGCGGTTGTTGTGCCTGGCGGTTGTTGTGCCAGGCGACTGTTGTGCCAGGCGACTGTTGTGCCAGGCGACTGTTGTGCCTGGCGGCTGTTGTGCCTGGCGGCTGTTGTGCCTGGCGGGCTACTGCCCGATAGTTGATATTCGGGCTGTTGTGCCTGGCGGCTGTTGTGCTTGGCGGCTGTTGTGCCTGGCGGCTGTTGTGCCTGGCGGCTGTTGTGCCTGGCAGCTGTTGTGCCTGGCGGCTGTTGTGCCTGGCGGCTGTTGTGCCTGGCGGCTGTTGTGCCTGGCGGCTGTTGTGCCTGGCGGTTGTTGTGCCAGGCGGCTGTTGTGCCAGGCGGCTGTTGTGCCAGGCGGCTGTTGTGCCTGGCGGCTGTTGTGCCTGGCGGTTGTTGTGTCTGGCGGTTGTTGTGTCTGGCGGTTGTTGTGTCTGGCGGTTGTTGTGTCTGGCGGTTGTTGTGCCTGACGGTTGTTGTGCCTGACGGTTGTTGTGCCTGGTGGCTGTTGTGCTTGGCGGCTGTTGTGCCTGGCGGTTGTTGTGCCTGGCGGTTGTTGTGCCGGACGGTTGTGCCTGGCGGCTGTTGTGCTTGGCGGCCGTTGTGCCTGGCGGTTGTTGTGCCTGGCGGTTGTTGTGCCTGGCGGCTGTGGTGCCTGGCGGGCTACTGTCCGATAGTAGATATTCGGGCTGTTGTGCCTGGCGGTTGTTGTGCCTGGCGGTTGTTGTGCCTGACGGTTGTTGTGCCTGGTGGCTGTTGTGCTTGGCGGCTGTTGTGCCTGGCGGTTGTTGTGCTTGGCGGTTGTTGTGCCGGACGGTTGTGCCTGGCGGCTGTTGTGCTTGGCGGCTGTTGTGTCTGGCGGTTGTTGTGCCTGGCGGTTGTTGTGCCAGGCGACTGTTGTGCCAGGCGACTGTTGTGCCAGGCGACTGTTGTGCCTGGCGGCTGTTGTGCCTGGCGGCTGTTGTGCCTGGCGGGCTACTGCCCGATAGTTGATATTCGGGCTGTTGTGCCTGGCGGCTGTTGTGCTTGGCGGCTGTTGTGCCTGGCGGCTGTTGTGCCTGGCGGCTGTTGTGCCTGGCAGCTGTTGTGCCTGGCGGCTGTTGTGCCTGGCGGCTGTTGTGCCTGGCGGCTGTTGTGCCTGGCGGCTGTTGTGCCTGGCGGTTGTTGTGCCAGGCGGCTGTTGTGCCTGGCGGTTGTTGTGCCAGGCGGCTGTTGTGCCTGGCGGTTGTTGTGCCAGGCGGCTGTTGTGCCTGGCGGCTGTTGTGCCTGGCGGTTGTTGTGTCTGGCGGTTGTTGTGTCTGGCGGTTGTTGTGTCTGGCGGTTGTTGTGTCTGGCGGTTGTTGTGCCTGACGGTTGTTGTGCCTGACGGTTGTTGTGCCTGACGGTTGTTGTGCCTGGTGGCTGTTGTGCCTGGCGGTTGTTGTGCCTGGCGGTTGTTGTGCCGGACGGTTGTGCCTGGCGGCTGTTGTGCTTGGCGGCCGTTGTGCCTGGCGGTTGTTGTGCCTGGCGGTTGTTGTGCCTGGCGGCTGTGGTGCCTGGCGGGCTACTGTCCGATAGTTGATATTCGGGCTGTTGTGCCTGGCGGTTGTTGTGCCTGGCGGTTGTTGTGCCTGACGGTTGTTGTGCCTGGTGGCTGTTGTGCTTGGCGGCTGTTGTGCCTGGCGGTTGTTGTGCTTGGCGGTTGTTGTGCCGGACGGTTGTGCCTGGCGGCTGTTGTGCCTGGCGGCTGTTGTGCCTGGCGGTTGTTGTGCCTGGCGGTTGTTGTGCCTGGCGGTTGTTGTGCCAGGCGGCTGTTGTGCCTGGCGGCTGTTGTGCCTGGCAGGCTACTGCCCGATAGTTGATATTCGGGCTGTTGTGCCTGGCGGCTGTTGTGCCTGGCGGTTGTTGTGCCTGGCGGTTGTTGTGCCGGACGGTTGTGACTGGCGGCTGTTGTGCTTGGCGGCTGTTGTGCCTGGCGGTTGTTGTGCCAGGCGACTGTTGTGCCTGGCGGTTGTTGTGCCTGGCGGGCTACTGCCCGATAGTTGATATTCGGGCTGTTGTGCCTGGCGGCTGTTGTGCCTGGCGGCTGTTGTGCCTGGCGGTTGTTGTGCCTGGCGGTTGTTGTGCTTGGCGGTTGTTGTGCCGGACGGTTGTGCCTGGCGGCTGTTGTGCTTGGCGGCTGTTGTGCCTGGCGGTTGTTGTGCCTGGCGGTTGTTGTGCCTGGCGGTTGTTGTGCCTGGCGGTTGTTGTGCCAGGCGACTGTTGTGCCTGGCGGCTGTTGTGCCTGGCGGGCTACTACCCGTTGATATTCGGGCTGTTGTGCCTGGCGGCTGTTGTGCTTGGCGGCTGTTGTGCCTGGCGGCTGTTGTGCCTGGCGGCTGTTGTGCCTGGCGGTTGTTGTGCCTGGCGGTTGTTGTGCCAGGCGGCTGTTGTGCCTGGCGGCTGTTGTGCCTGGCGGTTGTTGTGCCTGGCGGTTGTTGTGCCTGGTGGCTGTTGTGCTTGGCGGCTGTTGTGCCTGGCGGTTGTTGTGCCTGGCGGTTGTTGTGCCTGGCGGTTGTTGTGCCGAACGGTTGTGCCTTGCGGCCGTTGTGCTTGGCGGCTGTTGTGCCTGGCGGTTGTTGTGCCTGGCGGTTGTTGTGCCAGGCGGTTGTTGTGCCAGGCGGCTGTTGTGCCTGGCGGCTGTTGTGCCTGGCGGCTGTTGTGCCTGGCGGGCTACTGCCCGATCGTTGATATTCGGGCTGTTGTGCCTGGCGGCTGTTGTGCTTGGCGGCTGTTGTGCCTGGCGGTTGTTGTGCCTGGCGGTTGTTGTGCCTGGCGGTTGTTGTGCCTGGCGGTTGTTGTGCCTGGCGGTTGTTGTGCCTGGCGGCTGTTGTGCCTGGCGGGCTACTGCCCGATAGTTGATATTCGGGCTGATGTATATGTTCAAATCGCACAGTAAACTCTGGTTGCGCGATGCTGGATTTCGACGAAGTAGTTCGCTGCTACATGGATAGATGGCGTCGCGGTTCTTTTTGTTTTTCTTGTGGCGTACAATACAAGTATCAACTAAGAGATCCACTGTCCACCTTGCTTTTCATCATCAGAGGATCTGATGATGAAAAGCAAGGTGTTCCAATGTGTTCCAAACAACAATCAATAGTGCTCATAAAAAAGATTCAAATGAGCCCACACACGATGGCTATATAAGCCAAATAAGGGATCTACCTATCCACCTTTCCGGTCTGAATCATCAGATACTTGTTCCCAACAGCAATAAATATTGCTCATCAGACAGATTCAAATGAGCCCAAACACAATGGTTAGGTATACTAGTATCAACTAAGAGATCCACTATCCACCTTTCTGGTCACCATCATCAGGTCCTTGTTCACAAAAACAATGAATAGTGCTCACCGCTCGCGGTGAGAAATCGCAGTCCGGACAGCTCTCACTCGAATCCGCTTGAACAGTTGTTACCTCGCGCTCGCACCTGCAGCGGACTTTCAATTTGTTTGGCAAGACGTAAAAACCATTAATACTGTCCGGTTAGCAACTGTCTAAGTGTCCGGCAATGAATGATGACATTTCTAAAGTTATCCCGAAGAAAAGAATAAAATTGAGCTTTATATTTAAATGAATGTAAGGTACTACCTTTATACACCTGTTACCTGCCCAAGTAACCACAATCCAAACTATATTCGCTGGTCGTTCTTACCTGTATAGGGGATATGCACAGAAAAACTTTGCTTTTATAACATAACGAAGGTCTGGCCGTCGTGGGCTCTTAGGCTATAAGAATTATAGACTCAAGGGCCTTGGCCATAAAGGAAGGTGTGAAAGTCATCATTTTCTAATTCCTTTGTAAACAAGGGACAGGTAAATCGGGAGCTTTCTTTTTAACAATGGAATTCATGTTACAATGCGTTTTGCAAAGCTTTTATAAAATAAATTTTAACTGGTTAAAGACGTTATTGCTGCCAGCCACTCGTATCTGTGATTTTTGTGTGGTCATAAAAATAAAAATAAATCCCAAACACGTAACAGAGTCAAGACTCACGCGCACGACGCCGCTCTTGTCGACGATCTCCTGGATGACCTTCCCGTTCTTGCCGATGACCTTGCCCACGAGCGCGCGCGGCACCTTGATGGACTCCTCGGCGTACTCCAGCAGCGAGCGCGCCGCCCGCACCGCGTCCACGGACTGCCGACGTAACAGAACCATTTTTATTTATTTTGTTAATCATTACCAGAAAAAAGTTTGCCCTACAGTGGGACGTAACCGGTTTAGGTGTCGTCCTATCTAATACAATGTAGTCGTTGCGGGAATACGTGATCGCCGCGTTCATTTGTATGACAAAATCTGAAAGGGTCCTAAAAAAATCTCAAGGACTTGCCAATATTAAAATATCGAACCTACTGATTTTATTTAAATATGTAAAACCTATCATTAAAATTTAAATAAATCCAAGAACTACTAAACTTGAGGTTAAAACGCTCACCTCTCCACAGATCTTAAAAGTGCAGGAAACCTCCTCCAGCTCAATGTTGGTGACGCCGGCCACCTTGCGCGCCTGCTGGATGTTGGCGCCGTGCGTGCCGATGGCCAGCCCCATGAGGTCCTCGCGCACAGAGAACTCGTCCGTGTAGCTGCAACAAGCGTGGCGGCTTTAATACTATGTGCTTCATCTATACGAATATTCATCATCATAACAGCCGAAAGGCATCAACTGCTAAACATAGGCCTCCCCCAAAGGGGAGTTTGTCATAATCGCCACGCTTGGCAGGCGGGTTGGCGATCGCAGTGTATGGTGTTGCGTTTTACAGAGAACGCTGCTGTCCATTCTCTGGTGATTCCCTAAGTCGCCTCTTACGACACCCACAGGAAGTGATGGGATGGTAATTATTCTTATACGGCACCGGCCGACACGCGAATGAACGCGCGCTAATCTCAGGAACTACTGGTACAATTTGAAAAATTATTTCAGTGTCAGATAGCCCATTTATCGAAGAAAGGCTAAAGTGATTTTGTACGCCATAAATGGCATGTAGCAACCACATAAAACCTGTATGCTGTACTCATGTTTCACAAAATAAATATCTCTCTATATATCATCACGCTAAGACCAAAACGAGCGGAGCAGACCAACTTACGCGGGTCAACTAGTCATAGATATAGTAGCCAGCAGTAGTCGTGAGCACATGAATGTGCCGCAAGGTGATCTGTACGGCGGACGCACCTAAGTCGCAAGCCCAATAGTCGATGAGCATTGACTGACGAAGCAATAAGGTAAAGCGTCAGAGCTGTCGTGGTTAAACCGACCAATGGAGAAATGGTGTGTTCACGACTCTGCTGGTTATTATTCCTTCAATTCTGGACCGATTTTAAAAATTATTTCTTTATTCGAAAGCCTATACTCCTGAGGTGGTCCCATTGTCACCAAGTCAGAATCTGATGATGGGATCCCATGAAAATCGAGGGAAACCCTCAAATTTTATAGGCACACACAATGTTTTTCATGACATTTCTAACGCAGTTCAGATATGTGTGCCTGATAATCATCATCTCATGTTGCTGAGCTGATGATGGAAGGTATAAGCCAGGATCTGATGATGGAATCCCACGAAAAACGTTTTTAACCGATTTGGATGATTCTTTTTTTGTTTGGAAGAGTATTTTTTCCAGTCCGTAAAAATAATTTGGTGAAGATCTGATGAAGATCTTTGGTGGTTTTTATCGTTTTTTGACAACAGCTTCCGAAATTAAAGTTCTTTTCTTTCTTCCAAAGTTATTTTATAGTTTGTAGTGTTTTGTTTTGTTGTGATATTGGGACCAATCGAGAAGTATACCCCCTTACCCCCTTTCAGATGAAACAAGAATTTTTAAAATCGGTTCATAAATGACGGAGTTATGAGGTAACAAACATAAAAAAAAATACAACTGAATTGAGAACCTCCTCCTTTTTTGAAGTCGGTTAAAAAAGTGGCTAAGTGCGAGTCAGACTCGCACACGAAGGGTTCCGTACGCTAAACCTTAATTTTTATATTTTGTTGTTATAGCCCAATCTGAGAAAAAATTTCACCTGCCTACCTATTACGGTTCTTGATATACAGCCCGCTGACAGACAGACGGACGAACAGCGGAGGCTTAGTAATAGGATTCCGTTCGTTCCAATTTGGGTTCCGTACCCAAAAAACTGCTATGAAATCAGTTCGAGACACTCGGATTTGGAATCAGGACCATGATGATGGAATCCCACGAAAAACGTTTTTAACCGATTTGGATGATTCTTTTTTTGTTTGGAAGAGTATTTTTTCCAGTCCGTAAAAATAATTTGGTGAAGATCTGATGAAGATCTTTGGTGGTTTTTATCGTTTTTTGACAACAGCTTCCGAAATTAAAGTTCTTTTCTTTCTTCCAAAGTTATTTTATAGTTTGTAGTGTTTTGTTTTGTTGTGATATTGGGACCAATCGAGAAGTATACCCCCTTACCCCCTTTCAGATGAAACAAGAATTTTTAAAATCGGTTCATAAATGACGGAGTTATGAGGTAACAAACATAAAAAAAAATACAACTGAATTGAGAACCTCCTCCTTTTTTGAAGTCGGTTAAAAAAGTGGCTAAGTGCGAGTCAGACTCGCACACGAAGGGTTCCGTACGCTAAACCTTAATTTTTATATTTTGTTGTTATAGCCCAATCTGAGAAAAAATTTCACCTGCCTACCTATTACGGTTCTTGATATACAGCCCGCTGACAGACAGACGGACGAACAGCGGAGGCTTAGTAATAGGATTCCGTTCGTTCCAATTTGGGTTCCGTACCCAAAAAACTGCTATGAAATCAGTTCGAGACACTCGGATTTGGAATCAGGACCATTAATAGCTAAGTAAATGATTTTTTAACTAGTGGGACTTGAAACAACTGACGACGAAGTAGCTGTACTTGTACTGCTGTAGGCATAATATCTGTCTACTCCTGCGGTGTATACAGGCGTGATTCTATGTATGATAATCACGAGTTTATTCAGTTATGACTTCAAATAAGTGATACTACCTATTAGATCTTAATTCGGCCTACTAATGATTAGGTATTGGGCATTTCCCACAAGCGTGAAAATATCAAATTCTATATTTATTATTTTGTATTTACAAAGAAAGTCATCGCTACAAACTAAATAATTCCCCTACATTAACTTGTAACGCGCGGCCGACAAGCGACTGTCAACGTTTTTCTTCAACACATTGATTGATCATTATAAACGTATCCACTGCGATCGCAATCACACGAAGTAGGGTACGCTCCACGCAAGAATGCGTCCGCCAAGCTTTACCACGTTGCATGCGTGCCACATACCGTCGCTGCGGCATGCGGAAATCGTGTTGCCGAAAATAGCGTGAAAAAATATTTTTGTAACTTGTTCCACTAATTTCGTCGCTAAAGAACTATGTAAGGAATATTAAGGAGTTCGAGCGACGAATATTGCTTGTGGAAATGATAAGTGGCTATTCGATGATACCGTTATCAGTTATAGAAGCTGTTTTTAGGGGAATAACCAATCGCTTACCATCAGATGAGATAGTGGTCAAACGTATGCCTATTAATAGTAAAAAAAGCATTTCTTCATCCGCAAATCGCGGACAGAGAAAGCGTAGCGTCACACAATCAGCCGGCGCATCACAATCTATGAATAACGAAAGCAACTGCAGTAAACCATATTTTCGCTTATGACGTCGTTAGCACGCTAATCAGCCTGTTCGTAATTACTAATTACTTTTACTTGCGATTGAACTATCGAGAAATAATCATGCGTAATCGTTTATCGGTTTGGTGCGTTCTACCCCATGGAAGACGAATGGTAAAGAATTTTGGCGGTTTGAGTGAGACTTAAGAAATGGCGCAGTTGTGGAGTGGCCGCCACTGATAAGGTTATCGGAAGCAATCCTCTGTGTTGCATATACTAACAGAACCGTACATCTGGGCGTAACAAATCACCAAAGGGTGTCAATACAAAAACAATTTCTTGCGACATACCTTAAAATTATCGGCAAATTATTATTTTTCCTGCCTACCCCTTTTGAATACTATTACTTTTGCGAATTATAGTAAAATAACTATAATGCATTTATTTCTTAAACCTCGCCGACCAACAGAGGTCAAACAGACAGTTCATGAAATGTTATTGAACTCAAGTCACACCTGGGTGAACTATTTAACCCGAGTTACCCTTGTAATTTAATTAAAACGTGATATCTATACTAATATAAATAAAGCTGAAGAGTTTGTTTGTTTGTTTACTTGAACGCGCTAATCTCAGGAACTACGATTATACGATACGGTCCGATTTGAAAACTTCTTTCAGTGTTAGATAGCTCATTTATCGAGGAAGACTATAGGCTATATATCATCACGCTAAGACCAATAGGAGCGGAGCAGTAATGAAAATTGTGACGCAGACGAAGTTGCGCGGGTCAACTAGTATCGTATATTTATATCATAATGTACCATCACGCCTGTATTTCTCGAAAGGTTAGACAGAAGTGTCTTATTACTTTTTTAGATGAAAGATTCTTACATAGGTATGTACAGTGAAGTGACTGACCCTTGAAAAACTAGTGACCGACCATTTAGCAGCGTCAATGTTTTACCTACTGGAAACACGTCTGCGCCCACTTCTAACTTAGCAAGGCTAAAGTAGATTCACAATTATAGTCTTGCATTTCTAGATCAGGCACTGTTACAATTGAGTCAATGCTGACAGCTTGATGTTGGTCTCTCAAAGTACTCTTGTTGTTAGGCCTTCAATTCTGAGTGCCAACTGTAGTAATTTTTAAACTACTGCTAACTGTCAAAAATGTACGTAAATTGAGGATTTTTGACAGGTTGCGACTGAGATGCGTATGCGAACATTGCTTAAAAGTTAATAGAATTAGCACTCTGGTTTCAGTTGACTCAAATGAAAATACAATGTGCCACATGAGAAAACTCTGAAGCCTCCTGTGCTATATTAGCTGACTGAATTAGGGAAACTGGACTACAAAAAAACTACAAAAAATGTGTTGTGTGTACTCACCCGCCTTGATTATGTATTTTGGTGGATTCCAATTGTCTGGCTGCCTCTTCAGTCTTTTTCATCAGTAACAGCTTTTGAGTTAGATTCCTGGAAACAATAATACATTGTTAGACATTTCACAGATATTTGACCAGCAAAATGGGCCAAAAGAAAGAACAACCTGTTGTGATTTAGTGTACCATTATCAACCAGCTATATGGACTTGTAACAGCAATCTATACTAATATAATTAAGCTGTAGAGTTTGTTTGAACGCGCTTATCTCTGGAACCTCTGGAACTACCAGTCGGATTTAGACTTCGCGTTCTCGTGAAAGGGATAAAACGCGCGCGCGGATTCGCGGCCAAAAGCTGGTAAGTTACAAAATCTAACTGTTGATCTAAGATTTTCAGTGATAAGAATGTCATAAGCCTAATACTACCAATTCGGCAGGAACCTCAGTACCGTCGGCCCTGTGGCTTATCTGTTACTGTTAGCACAAGTTTGCAGGGCTAGTGAGTCGACTGCCCGTACAAATAGGAACTCAAATGAAACTGCACAAGTGAGATCCTAGTTAAGTGCTGAGGAGTGTTGATTTAATAATATGTAGTTTCAAATGAAATATTTCATTCTATATTCATAAGTTTTTCCTGCTTATAACACATGAAAGAAAATGTTTTCTTGTTCCATTTTGCCTTGACAACACTAACTCGCTTTTCATTCATATCATTCCTCATTCAACCCGTCCATTCAAATGTTTGTGATTTAAATATCGAGATCTTAACTAGAAATGCAGTATGGTTGACGTCAACTGTGCAATGGTGGGAATCGAACCCATCTTTCGCGCGCGAGTGCGCGATACTTTAACCACTTATGCACTGCAACATGGGTAACCTCATACTGTTTTTGCCAATTAAGAGTAGGTTCATTGATAAATAATAAATAGTGTGCAAGTTGAAAGCTTTCACCGTTTCTGATCTAGTGATTGCAAGCACAAGTACTGGGCGTATTCCCGGGTTCGATACCGTAGCTCCGTACCGTACCGTAGCGTTAAAAGTTTTCCAATAGAAAATAATCAGTAGCAAGCAGCTAGGAGTCTGGATCAGCTCGCTGGCTTAATGCTAAATCGTACCAACGCCAGTCTGGGTACATACTACAGGAATCATCATAATCATTTAGCCAGTAGAAGTCCACAGCATGATATAAGCCTCGCCACAACAAGCAGCCCATCGGTTCTCTCATTCGATGGGCTCGCGTGACTTTATTCAGCACCCCAATGTCATCAGCTCTGCTTTGTGGGTCATAACCACAAATTTCTGAGATTTTCGGTCCCAATGGCTCCCTCTGTGAGAAAGTTAGTAACACCAGACTGGCGTGTCTTGAGGAGGTGTAGCAAATGAAATATTTTACCATCCAACAAAATACGCGCTCGGACGTAGAGTTGCGAACAGCAGGCAGACTTCAGCCTTGCTAGTGTAGTGCAGTAGGCGTGCTTACCTAAAGTGCATCTCCTGCAGCATCTGCGCGCGCTTGTGCGAGGTCTCGCAGCGCGACACCACGGCCAGCACGCCGCGCTCGGCCACGTACCACACCAGCGCCGCGCCTATCGCCTTCTGGAACTCCTTGTGAGCGTTCTCCACCTTCGCACTGTCAGACAACACCTTATGTTACTTTCTAACTTCAATTTAGGGACTCTGTTGTGGGTGCTTATTTTTAAATTATTTTGGTTTGCAATTTTATTCTATGTAGATTCTTTTTGGCAGTCATCAACAGTGCCAAATAACCAAGCATATGTACGACCTGCGATGTATGAATGGCCGAACCGGCGATTTTGCTACGAAATGGAAATGAGAGAAAATGGAGTACATTAGTAGGTACACCATCCACAAACAACATAATTATGTCTTTTCTTTTATTAAGGATGGGAAATCATCAAATGACTCCTCCCACTCAGCAGAAGGGAGCGTCTTACAGGAGGTTGCTTACTGTACAGATTTTTGACTGAGGATTGTTTTTTTTTTATTATTTTAATAATCCACATTTATCAAAGATCTTCTACTAAAAAGTCGCCATTGGCAGCTCCAAGGATTAAAACTGCCTATAACCAAATACCTTTCTGCAACCATATGAAAGGCAACCAGGAAGAATGAAAGAGTGCACCCGTGACCACTCTTATTTTCATTTTCTTACTATTTTATATTACAGGAAGCTACTTCAAACTACACGGAAAATATAAAGCATCAGGGTCAAAGCCCAATTTTATTTTATTAATGCTTTAAACTCGTTGGAGTCATAAAAGACACCACAGCTTCCATGTCGCATCCTACGCTCTACACGACCGTAAGTGCTTCTATAAAACTTCATTTAAAAATTATTACTCCAAATGTTTTTTTGCACTAAAGTGTGTTTCGAATCACCTTGTGGTTTAGGCACAAGCTGAAGTATCACAAATGGAGTAGACTCGCCGTAAAAGAGCTTCAAATTATTGGATCACATTGCTTGATTCAATAATTTATTTTTTTAGGGTAGAAATATTGTATCTTTACTGAATTCAAATGGCCACTGAAGTAGACTTTTTGAGAGGTCATTGACTTCTTCAGTTTTGGAGACAGTTTTGTAAACTGTCGGGTCATTGACATCTTAGGAGATGGAATAGCTTCTGCCATCAACCTCACCCGCGTGAATATCGGAAATTATTCCGAGGTAACACATAACATACTCCTGGGATAAAAATATAATTTATGTGCCAGACTACTATTTCTGCCAAATTTCATCCAGATCCGTTTTTGCGTGATTGAGTAACAAACATCCATCCATCCACCCAAACTTTCACATTTATATTAGCAAGTAAGATACTCACTAGTCCTTGAGATCATCAGGTACGGGGATTTCGAACTTGTGGAAGGTGGTCTTGTCAATGGGTGTCTTGGGTGTCTTTACCCGGAGGCGGTCCTTTGGCACTATTTCTGTGTAGCAGTTGTCCCACTCCAGGTATTCTATCACCAAAAAGTCGCCCCTCATCATCTGGAAACAATTACAAGGCTCAAGTAATAGATTGCTGTGATAACTGATTACAATTTAATTAGTTTTGACTTAGATGATTTCCAGAGTTTGTTTAAGCCATTCCTGCAAGTTATTCTGCTTCAGTAAAATCAGCTTTATGCTAAAAATACTTGCTTGTTTATATTTCTAAGCAGCTTTTATGTTGTAACTCAGACCTTTTTCAAAATACGTATAAAACAATATGACTAACTGAAATATCAATGCACAACCCTTAAGCCTTGTTCATTTTATGTTACTAGTCCCAGTATTTACATATACACTTAGGAAGGTTTTTTTGGAAATTCAACACTTAAGGGACAAAAGGGGGAAATTATTTTTACTAAATCTGCGCAGACAAAGTCGCGGGCGAAGTGCGAGTTCAAAATGTTTATTTTACACCTTTTTCTGTAAATAGATATGGTTGCCCAGCAACAGCTTGCTTTAAAAACAAATATCTCCTGACTATATGGTAACTTTATCACAAAAAGAACGAGGAGTTAGCATTAAATGGCTAAATTCAGGGAGTACTTGAAGAATGGCTGATGAAGGTATTTGCATCTTGTGTTAGAAAAAATGCTCCTCTCTAAATAGAGTTTTTGGAACAACGAAAATTCAAGTAACACAAAAACTTAGCAGTTATCTGCTAAATGTGGTTATAACATTTTCTCTATAAAATTCTATTTTGTAAATTCTTGACCTTATGAATACCTGGATAAATGGTCTAATTGCAATAAATGTTTTGACTTTGATCCAAAACTTTAAAATATTCCATGAGAACCAAAGTTATTTCAAAATTTAAGTGTTTCTAAAAACTGCTGCAGTTCAAGTAACAAACCAAAGCTGAAGCATTAGAAAAAGGCGTTAATACCCGGAAATGTATTGACGGCATTGAAGCATAATATGCACTATTGATCTCATTCTCTATCCGTAAGAAATGCGCAATGCGTCATATAATACGACATGTTAAGGAATTCTTTAATTAAATAGCAAAAATCAACATGTGGAATCTTACTAAAATAATCAATCTAGGTGATTGAATGTTTTTGTAAGATTCCAGGAAGCTCCAATTCAATATTAACAGGTGTAGTATTGTTGTTTGAATGAGGTAATTTGTCATAATAATGTTATTTAGTAATCATCTGAAGTGTAATCTGAATCATTCAGATTGGTCACATACTTCTGATAGTCCCTTTAGCAAAATGAGTTAATATAAACAAACACATTTACTGATTTACAAATTAATTTCAGTTGTTAAATCTATGTTTTTGTCTCATATTTTTTAAGTGTTCAATTTATTTTTATAGAGTTTTACAGCCGCTATAATAAATAGTTAACTAACTATATACACTAATTAACACGAAATTCTGTACAAATTTCAAATTAAAGAGACAATGAAAGAATGAAATTATGATTATTAATGAATGAGAAGGTTATTTATAAAACTTACTCACAAAAAACTACCTATTAAAAAGATAATCTGATAACTAGATAGCCTATTAGATTGCCAAATTATTGCAAATCCTTCTGAATGGGCTTGCTAAACATACCAAATCAATTTAATTTTTTAACTAAAAAATATCATAAATAGTCCCTCCATAAATTCAGTTGTTTGCTTTTAACTCAGCTCAATAATTGCTATAAACCACAGCATGCATGTAATGCCTGAGTGAAAGTACAACAAAGTAGGGTACACAATGCTAAAAGTTGCATGTCATCGCTACCCAATGATGATTAATACTTGGTGCATTTCTATAGTATGTTATTGAATTAATTTCTTCATCCCTCCAAGCATCTTCAAGTAGCTATGGGTTAAAGTGAGATATGTAAGTTTTTCATTAAAACAAAAAAATGATAGGATAGTAAAAATATTATCTAAGGTTCACATAGACCATACACAAAGGCTTTTGCCCAGGTGGGATATTGCAGGCTGCCAATGAAATATTTATGAAAACATTATCTCACTGTAAACATTATCCCCAAATATTGCTAGTTGAACATCTAGGCTAGTTCAAAGCTAGGCTGTCTACTACTTATACAGATGACATTGGTAATAAAATATTAAAATAACCCTTCCTTGATAGTCAGGTAACAAACAGCTGTGCTGGTTTGAGGAGAAACCAATAAAAACAGCTCGCACTATAAAAGCATGAAAATATAAGACTGGTATTCGCCAGATAAATGTGCAATTAGGTCATTAACCCTCTTAAATTGATTGACTTTCTTAAAATCAAAAACAGAAATTAAGACACAAAGCTGTCCTGAATCAACTTCTATCGTGATTCTTTACATTTTCTAGTACTGAAAAATAGTTCATCAATTATTGTTTGGGTAACTACAAAGGAATATTAGGGAGAGGTCAATGTACTCTAATGCATGTTTATCATACCATAGACTCAACTCCAAGATCAGCACAGAATTTGATGTTAAATCAATAATATAGCCAATCGTTTTTGTTATCTTAGAAAACAGAAGTTGTCAAATAAACATTGGAGAATATTTTTGAATTGAAAATATTGAATTTTAGCTGTTTTAGACAGCAAGATAGTTGTATTCTAAATAAACCATCCCAACAGATAAAATTAATTTAATCTAGGTTTAGGTTGATAGACAAAGCATTATTTACAACAACAAAAAATCTTTTTTATCCAAAAAGCACAGGTTGGGAAATGCATTTTATTACTATTTATTATATTATTATTTTACAGTAGTAAAATAATTAATCTTATAAGTGTTATGATGCATTTACTAAATTGCTTGCATGTTAGGTGAAAGTCAAATGGATTATTTTCTGAAATTCTTATTGTGCACTTTTGCACAACTTTATGCTCTTATAATTAATAAACCTCTTGGCATAGGTACCTGTTATTATTAAGCACACTCGAGGGTAAGCGGATAATTTATGTGGAAAATAATTCAGATGAGGGTGGGTATACATAAAATGTGGTATTTATGTAATTCAATACCTTGATGTTTGCTGTCCACCACCCACATGCTTCCTTCTCATTGGACCTCGCGTATACCTCCACCTCTTGGTTTTCCACGAACTCTGTGTGTTTGCCGGTGTCTTTTGGTGGTAAGAACACTTGCGAGAACGGGAATTTTGACTCCGGCTGCCAGCTACAAAGCAAAAAATTAATGTAAATAAAAATACCCGCACTTTTTTATTATAAAATGTACTCGCATCAATAAACGTTCATACTTACTCATTTTCAAAGGCTACGAGAACCTCGTTGTCGAGCACGTCGGTGACAATGGCCTAAAAATAAAGAGATTTTTAGAACATTCCGACTATACACCAACTTCGTGATGCGCTAGAAATAAGATATCTAGGTCATTTATGTGTATATGCGCAAATATAAAAATGCTTTGCGTGTCGTTCCAATTTCATAACATCCAAATCGTCGTTAAAACTACAGAATGCAGCACAATTATTACAACACATGGAAAAATCACGCCCTGACAGGCGGACATGGCGTCCATTCCAGCCGTGATGATCTTCCCGGAAAAATATTTTTGTAAGTATAAGAATTACTTAGGCATTCACTGTTGGAAATATTTGAATAAACATTACACTAATCAAAATAGTACTTCTTGTATGGAATTTTAACGTACTTCACAATTTACAAACCTTATAATAAGCACCATTATCACCGTACACCTCGACCGACAAATCCTCCATTTTGGTTTGAAAGCGTATTTGGCGTTTTCGGAGCGAGAACGAATGTTCGTACAGAATCGACTGGCCAATCGTTATCCAGTATTTCCGCATAGACAATATCAGTTTTGTTTTTAAAAAGTGCTGCTATGCTATAAATTGCTTTTGTGAGTCATCGACATTTTTGAATTTGGAATCCCCTCGAATCCCCTCGCTAAAAAGTAAATAAAAATAAATCGTAATTTTTTATCTAAATCAATAAGATAAATTTTTTTTTATCTTATTGATGGGTTTTTATGTGCCTCGTTGGCAAGATATTAGAAAATAAAATTCTAATATGATGACAAGCCTCGCTAAGTATCGCCCGACTGTTTTTTCAGCAAATCTATACTTACTAATATATAAAGTTGAAGATTTTGTTTGTTTGTTTGTTTTGCTTGAACGCGCTAATCTCAGAAACTACTGGTCCGATTTTAAAAAAATATTTCAGTGTTAGATAGCCCATTTATCGAGGACGGCTATAGGCTATACATCATCACACAAAGACCAATAGGAGGGGAGCAGTAATGAAAATTGTGACGCAGACGAAGTTAGTAACATATAAAGCTGAAGAGTTTGTATGATTGCTTGAACGCGCTAATCTCTGGAAAATTCCGATTCCGATTTGCACAATTCATTCAGTTTTAGATAGCCAATTAATTGAGGAAGGCTTTATCATCAGTCATCACACTAAGACCAATAGAAGCGTAACAGACGAAATTGCGCGGGTCAACTAGTCCTCGGTAAATGGGATATACAAAATTAAAAGAATTTATCCACTCGAACCAGTAGTCCTGAGGTTGGCGCGTTCAACCAAATAACAAACTCTTCAGCTTTATAGTATAGGTAAGTATCTTCTAGTCTAATCTTCTTCCAATCTAATCTAATATAAATATATAATGCATGCGATACACGCTACTGCGAAAGTCCATCGCTGCGAAGCCACAACACTGTGATGCACGTTAACGCGATACTTAGATCTTCACTGCGATACTACTTCAGGGCGATGCACATTATCGCGAAAGATTTTCACTGCGATATTACTTGACTACGATGCACGTTACCGCGAAAAAACATTACTACATAGCAGCGAGCAATAGCTAATAGGTACCTAATATAAACGCTTGAAAATTATAAATAAATTTAGGAAAATATTAGGGGAAAATTGGCTTTACTTCTTCTTATTTTTTAAAACATAATTATGTAGGTATGCACGGCTATCTAAATACGATAAAATATCCATGCATAATATTCCCGTGTGTAATTGCTATTTGTAGATCTGTGTTTACCTACTTATCTACTTTTCGCTTAGACTTTTCGTAACTGTTAATCTGTACCATGCATATACACACGGAACAGAAAAAACAGGTGGAAATGCTATGCGACGAAATTTGTATCGGAACCTGTGTCGCCACACTCACACAACTATACCGAAAATCATATAATTCACCACAAATCAAGGATACGATTGATTGGTCGTTTCAATTTTGGTCAAAACAAGAATAAGTCAAAGAACCTACATTTGAAAATATACCTTTGGCTTTACACGTAGGATTTATTTTGCATCAAGGCGAAAGGTACTCACGGCGTTTCGTTTTCTGAATTCATTCTAGGTTGAATTTAAGAGTAAATTCCGCTATTCGACCATAGATAGCGGTATTTTCAATGGTTGCAATTATAAACTTAAATCACTTAGAGATAAGGTTCATTACTCTATGTTTGGGTAGTAACAGTTGCCACTCGATCACGGCTGTGACACATGAACTTTGACTTACATTGTCGATATCGATAAATAAGATAACTTTTTTCGAAATTAAATCCAAATGAGACTCGCTTGGTGTTGGAGTTTTGTATGGGAGCCATAAATGAAACTTGTTGTTGGAATCGTTATAAAATAAGCGACCCATTTAAAATGGATAAGTTCGGGTTTGCTTTGTAATACAATATTTTTACGAGTAATAAAGTTCTACTTTCAAAAATAGCGTAAACGAAATATTCCCAGTTGAATGTATAAAAGTAGATACAAACAAAAAAAAAACATAATTTCAAAGGTTTTTATTTTATTTAAGTAAATATACCTTATTACACATTAATCAATAAAAATAACACACATCATACATTTGTTAGAGTTTCGAACATTCGTAAGAAACGGAACCCTTCCAAAAATTAAATTGGTTCGGAACCCTTTGAACGTGAGTCCGACTCGCTCTTGGCCAGATTTTTTTTCATACAACAAGCCTTACAAAATCTTGCCTATCTTACTCGGCTGCCGACAAAAAAGGAGTGTTGTTTACACTTCAGTTCCGTGAACTCTTTATGCCAAGTGGCTTACGATACTATCTTATTACAGAATCTTAACGCAGACAAAGTTTTTGTGTATCTATAGCCTTTTTTAGGGTTCCGTACCCGAAGGGTAACCAACAGAACCCTATTACTAAGCGTCCGCTGTCCGTCCATCCGCCCGTATGTCTGTCAGCGGGCTGTATCTCAAGAACCATAATAGAGAGTTGAAAATTTCATAGATTGTGTATTTCTATTGCCGCTATAACAACAAATAATAAATATTAAGGTTCATGGTACGGAACCCTTCGTGTACGAGTTCGACTAGCACTTGAACGGTTTTTCTATGAAATAAAAAAATCGCTTTCTAAAAATTGCTCGGAGCATATCGTGCTTGTTTTGCTTTGCTTCCAATCAGCTCTACCCGTGCATCTATCCATTTTTCTTTGACGATAGCGTCTTTGGAAAACCTAAAAATATTTTTAAAGTTATGTTTAGTGATTTAAATGAGTGATGAGTGAGGTAGGTGGCGCTAGTTGTCACGTCAACATTGGCTCCGTATTCGAATTATTGTAAAATATACAAAATATTCATTTAACAGTCTAATTGTGTAATAAATCAGTTGAATTATATGTGATAATCACCATCTATTGTTTGCAAAGGAGTTTATAAAGTGATGTGTGAATAAAATCGTTATAAAAGAACAGCGTCTCACAGAGTGATTACCAACAAAATTGTGCATTATAATAAGTAATAGCGGCTAAACCGAGGTATAAACAAAAACATAAACAATAAAACCTACAATTTTACACTACAAAACAGTGGCATAGTGGCATAAAACTAAAATAGAAGTGAAATCTCCAAATAACTGTACCGTTAACAATAATTTAAAAGTGGTGACGCGCGACGCTATTTCTCGACCAATAGAAACAAAGATAAACCACTTTTTGTCACAAAGAACAAAGCGTATAAATACCTCTATCTATTTCGCAAAATTTCGTAAGTGTCAGTGTAGCCTCATTGCGTAAGGCGTCAAGCCAAATTGTACGTCGTACTCTGAGTTCAAATCCTACCAAGGACCGTTTAACTTTTTGGATTGTTTTGGAACTTTTTATTGAATATAATTTTACAAAACAGTTATTATAAAAAAAAAAAAAAAAAAAATTCTGAATATTTTACAAAACATTTTTTTGAAAACCATGGAAACCCCTAACATTAACGTGACTTTCAGAAAAAGCCGCATGAGACGCTCTCTTTCTCATTTCTCTAATGAATCCGTGGACAGTTTGTCATCAAACTTAAGTGTCAAAAGTATGATTGATCTATCGACACGCTTTAAAAGTGATGAAACATTACATCTGAAAAATACTATTGAGATTCTTAAGGAGGAGATATCGAGCGTGCATACTGAAATGAAAAAACTTGGTTTAGAGAATGCTTCATTGCGTCAACAATTAGCTGTTGAAAAGCTCAAAACGGAGAATCTGAAGAAAATGTACAACACGAGCACAAGTACTGCCTCATCATGTTATACAGGAAAGTCTAAAAAATATTTTTCAAACAAAAGCAAACTATCAGCTCGAATACTAGATTTAGACATCGACTTTCATACACCTGAACCGTCTTTTAGCAGTTCTGTTACTGACATGCTAAGAGAAGAACATAAAACTAAAGAAAAATTTACTGAAGATTCAACAAAAACTAATTTTATAGCAATTGCAAAGCATAATAACCCACAAGAGACGACTCTACACCGAGAACAAAAACCTAAAGCCAATTTAAATCTCAAATCTACAAATGGAAACATACTTGTTCTGTCGGATGACCAAGGGAAAGGTATAGTTGAAGGACTACTAGAGAATAAAAACAAATTTATCATAAAGAAATATACCATATCAGGGATGAGGAAACCAGGCGCCGTTACAGAAGATGTCTTGTTGTGTTGTAATAAACTTACGGAAAACTTTACAAAAAGTGACAGCGTAGTCATAATGACCGGTATGAATGACTCAAACCCAATAAAATTTATGGCTGAAATGTCTGCCGTAATTAAGATTTTGAAACATTGTAATATATTTATTGTTAGCGTTAAGTACAATGCATTCCTAAATGAGACTAAACTCAACTATCAATTGAAACTGCTTGCACAAAATTATAAAAACTGCAATTTTATTGAGGGACATAGCTACAATACCGTTATAAAAGAACTTATTCACAAAATTAACGTCGTTCAATACTACAACAAATATCTCCTGTACAACGATAAAACAGATTTAAAGGCGAGACAAGAAGACTCAGAGCACAAACTGGAAACTTCAAAAATTGCTTCATATCGGGTAGTCAAACCCAGCACAGTTGAACCAATAATTCAACCAAAAAAAGGTACTATTCCTTATTACTTTCGTAAAATTGATAAACCACAAGTCATGCCTATAAACTTGACTCCAGAGAACATGACGCTGAGTAAAGAACCATTTTTTCGTAATTAATAAAAATAAACATAATAGAAGCTGCTTTTCAGTTCTTCATCAAAACATTGCTGGGGCCTTAAACAAACTCAATGATGTAGAATTGACTATTAATGATATGCGTGAATCTGGTTCAAACATTGATGTAATATGCCTTACTGAACATTTTGTCGTTAAAGGGGAAGAAAAGTACCTGAAACTTAATAATTATTATCTTGGTGCCATTTACTCGCGACCTGACCAGCGACGAGGAGGAACGTGCATACTTTGTAAAAATCACCTCCAAAGTACAGAATTAAAAGAAGTAAATGAGTTCTGTATAAATAAAAACTTCGAGATTTGCGGGCTTGAAATCAAATCTATTCGTGTAATCATACTATGTGTATATAGAACACCATCATCCAACATAAACATATTTTTTGAAAACTTGAACAAAACTCTACTGAAACTTCAACACAAAAAAAGTAAAATAATAATTGCTGGTGATTTTAATATAAACCTCTTGCACAAAGACAAGAATAGCACAATGTTCAAAGAAGTTATTTCTAATTATGGTATGCGGTGCCACATTAAAGAGGCCACCAGATTAAATACATGTATCGATAACATCATCAGTAACATTCCAAATATCATAAGTAAAACTCATAATGTATGTCTATCTGATCATAACACAGCACAGGTAGTTAAATTTGAATATGATCAAAAACCTATATCAGGTTATTACTTCATGTCCCTAAACGATCAAAGCAAAGACAATGTCAACAAATTTATTGATTGTATAGGTAATTTATCTTTTTCTGAAATTTATGAAATTTCTGACACGAATAAGGCATTTGAAAATTTTCATGACACGTTAACTTTATTCTATAAATTGTGTTTTCCACTCATCAAAGTAAAAAAACTATTCAAATTCAGTAAACTAAAATGGATAACAAAGGGGATTAAAATGAGTAGTAACACTAAACGGAAGTTAAGGTACAAATATTATTTAAACAAGACAAGTGACAATAAAACCAGTTTTAAGATATACTCTAGCTTATTAAGAAAATGTATTAACAACTTGAAATCTTCATGTAATTTTAAGCATATTGCACAATCCAAAAATAAGTGTAAAGCGTCGTGGGATATTGTTAAAAGGAGCACTGGTAACGAAACTCTACGTGAATATATAAATAGTATAGACGACAACGGGAATGTAACTACATCAGGCTCTGATATCGCAAATGCGTTCAACAACTTCTTTATCGATATCGTTGAAACCAACACATCCTTTCAAAACAACTTTAGCAGTCTAAGTAATATTAAAAGCAATGACAACAGCATATTTTTAAATCCAACAAATCCTTCTGAAATTTTTTCCATATTAAAAACATTAAAAAACACCAAAGCAGCCGGCTATGATGATATCACTACAGACCTTCTAAAAAACATCGCTCCGTACGTCGCAGAACCACTTTCTTACATCATCAACTTGTCATTAGAGCAAGGTTGTTTTCCGGAAAAGCTTAAAGTATCTGTAATAAAGCCACTTCATAAAAAAGGCCTTAAAACCGATAAAAATAATTACCGTCCTATTGCGCTAATACCGATTCTATCGAAGGTCTTTGAAAGAGTCATGTATAAGAGAATTCTCTCTTTTTTTGATAGGTACAATGCTCTTGCTAAAGAACAATATGGGTTTAGGAAAAACAGATCAACTTCTCTTGCAGCGTTTAATCTGGTCAAATCGATTTTAAATAATATTAACGATAAAATAACAACATCTGCTCTGTTCTTAGACTTAAGCAAAGCTTTCGATTTTGTGCACCATTCAGTTCTCATCGATAAATTGAATAAAATCGGTATTAGAGGACCAGCCTTAGAATGGTTTAAATCTTATTTATCGAATAGAAGTCAGATCACAAGAGTAACTAAATTCGATGATAAAATTAACAGTATTATCAATTTTGACTCCCAACCTCGACATAATAAATTTGGTGTACCACAAGGAAGCATTTTAGGGCCACCATTATTTCTCGTATACGTGAACGATCTCCCCCAAGCAGTCGGAAAAGATTGTATTCTTTTTGCTGATGACACAACCGTTATCTTAGATTGCAGAAACATTGAAACTTACGAGTCAGACATGAATAACACCTTCAATAAAATTATCACATGGTTAGAAAGCAATGACTTAAAAATAAATGTAGAAAAAACTAAAATATTGAACTTTAAAACACATAAAAGTAAAAGTCTCAAACTTCAAATATCTCATAAGAATCAATTAGTTGAACAAGTTAACAAAACTAAATTTCTTGGCATAACACTGGATGAACATTTCACATGGAAAGAACACATTGATGAAATATGCATGAAAATTAATAGATTTGTTTTTGCTTTGAAAAAAGTAAAAGATGAGACATCCAAACCTACTGCTATGATGGTGTATCATGCTTATATATGTTCCATTATCAGGTATGGCATCATTGTTTGGGGAAATTCTTCTGAAATTTCACGAATACAGATAGCTCAAAAAAAATGCATTCGCACTATCTTTAACATGGACTGGACTGAATCATGTAGACCAGTGTTTAGATCACACAAGCTTCTTACCGTTACTTGCATATATATTTATGAAATCGCAAAATTTGTTAAAGCTAATTCTTCACTTTTTGAAGCTAAAAACAATTTTAACAAACGGAAAGTTACTCAATATTTATTAAAGATCCCTGTACCCAGGATAGAACTATTCAGACGGAGCTGCGTATATATGGCGCCACTTATATACAACTCATTACCGATCTGGATAACTGAATTACCTTACCAAAAATTCTGTGCAGTTTTAAAAAAGTGGTTGATATCGCAATGCTTTTATTCAGTCAGCGAATTTCTCAACAAAAAGTCATGTTCATCCTATCACTTCAGGAATGCACTGTAGTTTTATAGTTGGTATTTTGATACCTAAAACACTGTTAATTTAGTTGCCTTACGATTTGTGATGTGTGTTTAAACTTTAGTTTATATGTATAATAAGGTTATATTGGTTTTGTTTTCTGTAGAATTCCAGAATTTATTGCGGGAAACTATTATTATTCGTGTACTTATAATATAATTATTGAGTGAGTGTTACTATTTTAGTGGCACAAAAACAAGTTAATAGACTAATATTTGTATGCCATTAAATGGCAGAATGTGTCTTTGCACTAAATATATTATTGTAACATCTGTTTCTACCACATTTTATACAAATAAATGGAATTATTATTATTATTATTATAAATAAAATTACTAGACGAACTACAAACAAATGTTTTATGGATATCTATCCATCCAGTATCCGACCCGACTACATCACTATTTGAGTAGCGTAGAACTTTCGAGAACGAAACAGTAACTGAATCGACGTAAAATAAACTCTATGCTAATGGGATAAGGTGGATTTTAACTAGACTTAAACTTACGTTTTTAGCAAGATCAAATTTGCTAAGATTTTATTAGAAATCAAATAAAATCGTACTTAGCGATGTATGAAACACCTCCATTTATAAGATTTATTTTCCTACTATCATTTTTGCACTCCAAAATGGAACAATACGGCATGGTTCAGAAAATATAAATTTATATTGAGAGTGAGCGAGACGAACGGTTCGTCGTGATGTTAGAACACGACTGGGTTGAGGTACGCGTAACCACGCGTAAATACCGGCACGCGTGCCACGCCTACTTTGCACTTCTACTGTTTTTTCTGTTCTGTGCATATACATTTATGTAGGTAAGTATATGGACCGAAAAATGACTTCACTGATTGAAATCATCGTTTTTTTTTTTAATTCTTTGTAAATTACACTGTCCTCCACCCATCGTGTCGAATGTTCTTTCTCTCCCTTTCACACACTTATTCTCTCGTTCGTGTTGCCAGTGTTCTCATTAACGATCTTTCGCAATAGATTTTTGAAGTCCTAGTAGCTATCATTGCTGTCATCGCGTGTCAATTCTATTTATAATAATAAATAAATGACATTCTATTCTATTGACAAAAATAAATTGCATTCTCTTCTATTGATAATAATAAATAAATGACATTCTACTCTATTAATGAAAATAATAAATAAATAATAATCTTTTCTGATAATAATATATAATAGTAAATACACTAGTACAATGCTGAAAATGCAAGCGAATGAAAAAACTGTGAATAAAATTTTATCCAACAATAAATATGTAGGTAGATAATTTATAGTAATATGTATAAAATATTTAATAATAGGTAAAAGATAGACATGAAATAATTACACATATTTTACAAGAAAAGTTATAAAAACGCTCTTCCTCTCTCCTAATTATTTTAAGCTTTGCTGTGCTCGACAGGGTCCAAAATTGCTTCTATTCATTCATTTTCCACCTGTATGTGAGATTAAGCTCCATAGAAATGATCTTTCGCGGTAACGTGCACCGCAGTGAAGTAGTATCGCAGTGAAGATCTATCGCAGTAACGTGCATCGCAGTGTTGTGGCGTCGCAGAGACGGTTTTTCGCAGTAATGTGCATCGCGATTTTGTAGAATCGTATTAGTTAACATTTATCGATATTTTGTGCATCGCAATTCCGTATTCTCTTTCGTAGGCTCCATCTTCTTTTTATCGGCAAACCTTGCTTTGCCATACCTATAGTATGGCAAAACAAGGTTTGCCGATTGAACTAGTCTAATCTGATCTTCTAATATATAAAAATCTCGTGTCACATTGTTTGTTATCGAACTCCTCCGAAACAGTTTGACCGATTTTTATGAATTTTTTTGTCAAATATAGACAAAAATTTTAGGTCTGAGAATTTGTCGTAGGTTATTTTTTATTTGACAAAACAACGTTTGTCGGGTCATCTAGTAGTATATAATAATTATACAGATTTATATGAACACTAGCACGTCTCCAGCGACTTCGTTCGCGCGGTGTAGTAGATACTCCACGAACTTCATTTCCAATAATTCCAATACCTCCCTCTTTATAGGGCAATGTGTAAATTACTTATTAATAGACTCAACATAGGGCAGTTCGCTCTAAACGCAACATTTTTCTTACTTAGAGCATTGTATACCCGTAGTAACTTTTGAACGAAAGGTCAGATTTGAATAATTTATAGTGTGATTGCAATGTACATAATCATGATACAAAAATCACCACTATTCCATTCCTCCCGGGTTTTGATTGAATTATTATTATTTGAACAAAAAGCGGTCAAGACATATACCCTCGCGGACTTATTTATAGGTAACTAGCACTTCACCCGCGACTTCCGTTGAATGCGTTTGGGTATCTTTTGAAAGTTACTGACACCCCAAACTGTCTGGTTTGCAATATAAGGGAAGATACCTACCACGCTTTGGTGAAGTGTGCTCGGGTTGATGCAGAACGAAGAGCTTTAGAAGTGGAATACACTTTATGTTTAAGGTGAATGCTCCAGGGTAGCCAGCGAAATTCAAATATTTTTATGTTTTTTGCAATTTGCCGGTCAGTGTGAAGCTATATGTGGACCAAATGCGATCCGCGACCGTAACGCTTATTTATCTAAAGAATTATAACCATTTTAATCATCAATATAGCCCTCTAAGTTCATGTAGTTCAAAAGAATGAATATTTCAGAAATAATCATTCTTTCGAACTAGGCAAAATTTTGCAACTTTGATAATCTTGGTTGGAGTGTAGCCTTAGGGGCGCTATGGCGCGAGGACTTAAAAAAATATCGCAATGTTCGTTTTTTTTGTCGTAAATTGCCAATTTCATAGCAGTTTCGGGTTGACCTTGACCATAAAACCATTTAGGATCCGAGAAGCATGGCCCTACGTTGCACTGTTTCAAAATTATAGGCTTCCGAATTTTTTTTTTTTATTTAAAACGCTTTTTCTAAAACAGTACCTCGGATGAAAATCTTTTCGGGAAAGAAATTGTTGCTCTAGTCGAAAACCATGACATGATGTAGAAAACCCTAGAAAAATTGTAAAAAAATGCATTCAGTGCTGCGCTGACGGCGAACTGCGTCGCGTGTGTACAGTTCACAAGAAAAATTAATCCTTTTGCTGTAAATGCTGACTTATCGTCGAAATCCGGAATTAATTCTTTAGAAAATTCTTGCCAAGCACTTATTTAGCATCACGGTCTTTATAAAATACAGACGATAACTCCCATACTGCCGGACGAAGCCGCACTTCATTAAGGTGGATGCTCCAGGGTAGCCCGCGAAATTCAAATATTTTTATGTTTTTTGCAATTTGCCGGTCAGTGTGAAGCTGTGTGTGGGCCAAATGCGATCCGCGACCGTAACGCGTATTTATCTAAAGAATTATAACCATTTTAATCATCAATATAGCCCTCTAAGTTCATGTAGTTCGAAAGAATGAATATTTCAGAAATAATTTTTTTTTTAGATAAATACGCGTTACGGTCGCGGATCGCATTTGGTCCACATAAAGCTTCACACTGACCGGCAAATTGCAAAAAACATAAAAATATTTGAATTTCGCGGGCTACCCTGGAGCATCCACCTTAAATGGTTTTTATGGTCAATAAATTTTTTTTCTTGAAAATTATTGAAGTCCAAAAACAATTTTTTTTCCAAAAATTTTTTAGTGGTTTTCTTGCTGCTCATAAATTTCCGCCCCAAGACGACCCACTGACCCTCAATGATAATGTTGCTTTCTAATGGTAAAAAATTATTTGAAATCGGTCCAGTAGTTACGTTTATTCGTTACGTACAAAAATAAAAATCTTTCATATTTATGATAGGTATTATTCGTGTAGATTGTAATTTTCATTGCTGTGCAAGATTTATGTATTGTGCTGAATCGTAAAATTGCAATAAGTAACTATTTTACTACAGGAGTGCATCTTGTCCTGACGTAGAACAGACTACTTGACCAAATTCAATCATTTGTCAGGGACGTCAGGGTAAATTTTATGTAAACAATGTTCAGATGATAATTTATAAAATTAATAAGCTTCTCAAACGCAGCACACTATAGCATTTTCAGTATTCTATTCAATTCATTTCATTCAAGATCAGTTCATTCATCATTGTGCGGTATCCCATGAAGGGATCCATGGAAACTCTATATCTATGATGGAAACAATTTAACCACACAGAGCTCTGAGAGCTCTAAGGCACAGAGAGATAGGTAAGTGTTATTTCAATGGATGAATTTTCGTTGTTGTGTTGCTATTATATTCATTTACCCCACAGACATATAACTATTTATATGTCTGTGATTTACCCACAATTATCCATATTATTATTATGGTTTGGTCACTTTTTAGTACATACTATCGATACCATATCTATGATCGATTATCGATACTATCCAACCAAATATTCCGTAGTAGATAATTGGAGTTCCCGATTTTTTTTGATCGACAACACCATTTAACCATAAATGTGCGGTAGGAAATATCATGAATACCTTCATGGGAAATATCACTTACCATTATTTTAATTTGGTGACAGCAAAGATACCAATAATTATAGACCTGTATCTGTATAGACAGTTTTTAGCTATAAGATAGAGACGTCAACTACTCGAGAAAAATGCCAACTGGTGACTAGGCAGCATGGTCTCAGACCTTAGCCTGTTCCTTCAGAAACGATTAAAAAAAATAGAGACGTCAAAGTCAAATTGCATCAAAACATATTTTGAAAATTGTGCCACATCTGCCCTATTAATCCATTATTTGTAAAAAGTATGTGAGCAGTTCTCATAACTTTTTAAATACCATTTAGGTGATAAAGAAATAACTTTTGAACATTGAAAATAATTCCTTTAACAAATAATTTCAGATGAGTGACGAAAAATGTGTGATATTGGTGACTGGTGGTTCCGGCCTTGTTGGCCAAGCGATAAAAACGATAATCGATGAAGAACAGTTGCAGAAAGATGGTAGTTCTAAAAATGAGACGTGGATATTCTGTGCCTCTCTAGATGGAGATCTCAGGTACGTACAGGCAAACTTTTAGGAGGGCCATGGCCACTCTGAGACTCTGGGACTGGGAAAGGGACTGAGGGTGTACTAGGTGCGTGCGTAACGCTAGTCGTCGGCTGTTACCGATTGTACATAACGCACTCAAACCTGCAGCTAACAATGCCTTACATAACTGTTTAGTAGTAAATAATATTTTACAATCATTGATGTAGGTAGATGAAAGGTAAAATCGTGATGACACCTAGTCTAGTAAATTAATTAAGTGCTCATACCTTCTCTGTATTAGATGAGGCCTTTGAGATACTCTCTGACCCTTAGCGTTGGGGCAGTAAAGGACTGGATTATAATATCAATTTTATTAAAACTCTTGTATCAATCTATTGTGGTTATTTTCTGCATTAGCCCTGATGTTGGACCATTATACATGAGCCATGGCGGCCGTCATTCCAACCAGACAACTTCCCGCCAGATACAGATCAGTCCTAGTGTATTCAGGATATCTATAAGCAAATTTGATGTAACTATTGTTTGCCTCAGCTGTATTTGCATACTTGTTTACCTGCAGAAACAAGTATTAAATAAACAAAATACTGTAAGGTTGCTACAAAAAGTTAAAAAGATCGTGATCCCTAGGGAACATACTCCCAGGATAAAAATTAGCATATACAGAGTTGATACGACAGAGGGGCATTAAATTAAACTACGTATACTATACGTGTTCAGTATTAATTCGATACGGTACAAAAACAAAAAGCGCCATAAATACGAAAATATTTTTTTCAAACAAACTAAATAGCTTGCAAATCCGAATAAAACGCAACCACCCTTTGTAAAAAAATGACACTGACCTTAGATACCGCTAGGTAACAAAGCGGCAACGTCGCGCGCGCGCCGGAGCGCGGTGTGCGGTATCTCGTGTGCTCGGTGGGGGCCGGGCCGGGGTGGCGGCCGGCGACTTAGGCCTCCGCTCGCACTGGCTTTTATGTTAGGTAACGTTTCGAAGTACGCGCACAAAAACAAACACACAAAATTTTTAAATTTTCGATGTGTCCTCCATTCACATTGATGCACAAATTATACCGACGGAGAATATTGTTATTTATTTTTCTAATTAGATCACTGTCCGTCGCTAAGCACTTTAAATTGTGAAATGCTAAAATAATCCTATTTTTTAACTCATCAATTGTATTTACCTCTGATGCATACACTTCACCCTTAATGTAACCCCACAAAAAGAAATCCATGGGAGTGAGGTCCGGAGATACTAATACTAAATAATAATAATCCCAAGTTACGTGTTCTATCACCATAAAAAACAGTCAATCACAAAAAAAAAACACTAATACTAAATAATAATAATCCCAAGTTACGTGTCCTCTCACAATAACAAAATAAAATTACAATTGTTTGCGCGCGAATTCCACAAAACATACGTTCCGAAAAACAAGCGTCGGCGCACTGAGGCGGGAGGCCCCGCCCCACTTACCGATCGCAAAAAACAAGGATGCAACAAACTGACCTATCTCTATTTCTTTCGCTCGCTTTATGTTCGTCGCTTTCGTAGTGAAAGTGCAAGTGTGTGTGTATTGATTGTTTCCTTGTTTGCATTGCCAATTTTTAGTGAATGTCGACATGCGTCAGAGCGGCAACAACGCATCGTAGATTTATCGTTGTAAGGTGCATGACCTATGCTTAGACGATAATCAGATGTTAGAAAAGATACATCGTGTTCAAACCGTGCAAAAACTTTAAAAATCATTTGCGACTAAACTACTGCTCCTAATTAATTTATTTTTGGTACAGAGCTTGAAAATGGTACCTAGTATAGGCAGTTTAAAGGAAAGCCCCTCTGTCGTATCAACGTTGTATATGTGTTATTCCAGACTATAATCTACCTCTATGCCAAATTTCATGAAGATCCTTTCAGGCATTCTGACATAAAAGACTAACAAACATCCATTCATCCATCCTCACAAACTTTTGCATTTATTATATTATTAGTTAGATTATTATTTTAGCAGGATTTTCTAGTGATCCGCAGTGTCCTATTTTATTATCCACTGCAGCACCACAGTGTTGCAGTTGGTCTCCGTGACTCACTCTGCAAACTAAAACTCTTTTGAAACATGAAAAGTAAATGTTATTTTTGTTCAATTACATGTGTAATGTTATATAGGGAATGTATAATTGAGTGTAATTGAGCAGATATGCATGGGAACCTCTGCAACTGAAAAAAACTGATAGTTAAAATTTGTAGTACAATACAGTATTGTGATTCCTTGCAGCAATAAAGCTGAAACGGAAGCTTTATTTGAGCGGCATCGACCCTCATATGTGATACATTTAGCAGCCATGGTTGGAGGACTCTACCACAACATGGCACACAACTTAGACTTCTTTGTAAGTACATGCACTAGTTTCCTGTTTAAATAGAGATAATTATTATCAAACAAACTTAACATAAGTGGTTGCATTAGCCGTTTTGATAAGATATTAATTGTTTTTTGTGAGTTACAAACATTTTCCATTAGTTGGTTTTATCTCATGCTAAACTATATTAGTTACTTTTAACATAGTATGTAAATTTTAATCGGAGACTTCCAATAGAGAAGATGCAAATACATTATTTATGAGAATCTATACTAATATCTACACTAATATATTATAAAGCTGAAGAGTTTGTTTGCGTGAAGGCGCTAATCTCAGAAACTACTGGTCTGATTTGAAAAATTCATCATGCTAAGACCAATAGGAGCGAAGCAGTAATTAAAATTGTGACGCAGACGAAGTTGTGTGGGTCATCTAGTGTTGTTAATAAAATGATAAAAAAGTATAAAATAAAAGCCTTTGCAGCATTTTTATTTTACTTAATATCGATTTTGAACAGAAATAATGAATGAAAGTAACGTGAAATGGAACATAACAACAATCACCTTTTGGTGATGTTACTGATGTTATGACAACGAAAAGGCAACCTTATGTCTTTGAGTTAGGATAGTTCATGACAAGTGTCAGACAGGAGTGACTCAACTTCCTTTTTCAGGAGAAATGTCAAACTATCGGTTTAAAACCACAATTTTGAAAATAAATTAAAGTGCTTTATTTTTTTAATTTATGTATGGTCTGTTTTACATAGAACTCTTTAAAATGGAAGCAAGATGAACATATTGCATGTTCTCTATTGTCACGAGTCTGAAATCCCCAACCTGTCTTGAGCAGGCTTGGTCGAACAGTCACCAACATTCTTGGTTTTTACTTATATGAGAAGAGGCCTTAGCCCAGCGGTGGGATAGTTATTAGCTGGAATTATGTTGTACATTTTGCTATACCAAGTAAAACCCTGAAGATTGTAAATTTTTGTTAGAAATAGTTATTTTTAAAAGAGTAATTTTGGAGGTTCTTTATAGGTCTTCTAAACAAACAAAGGGGTTTTAAATTCAAGCTTCTCCAAACCAAGTGCTTTGGAGAAGCACTTGCTTGACAAGCATGAACCATGAGCGAAAAACCACAAAGTTGCTGACATTTATATGTTGCAGAGAGTGAATATGGCGATTAATGATAATGTGCTGAGCGCCAGCCACAAGAATAATGTGAAGAAAGTAGTGTCCTGCCTATCTACATGTATCTTTCCTGACAAAACCTCATATCCGATAGATGAGACTATGGTAAGTGCAAATTAACTGTCTATGGTAAGAAATAATCATTAAAAAAAGTCAACAAATTCGCAGCATCCCCCTTTTCAGGGTTTCATAACCAACATACGGTGTACCGGTGTACCGGCTTACGGTGTCGGCTGGTGCCGTTTAGTCACATCTCGTGGGTGTCGTAAGAGGCGATTAAGGTACTCGCTAGAGAATGGGCAGCAGCGTTCTCTAAAAGTCAACACCTTGCACTGCGATTGCCAACCCGCCTGCCAAGCGTGGCGATTATGGCTAACCCCCCACCTTGGGGGAGGCTTATGTCCAGCAGGGGACGTCTTTCGGCTAATATGATGGGGTACCCAACAGAACTCTATTGCTAAGCTTCCGTCCGTCCGTCTGTTTGTCAGCGGGTTGTATCTTAAAGACTGTACAGTATATGAAAAAAAAAAGAAAAAAAAAAAAAAAAAAAAGAAAAATGTTTTATTTGTTTTACAAGTAAACTTAACAACTAGTGATTGGAGCCTCCTTTTAAGCAAAAAAAGCCTGTGTTAGGAGACTCCGCTCTTCCAAAACTTAAAATATTAACATAAAATTACTTGTTTTAAGTGTTATAAAAACAGGCGATTTAAAATAAAAAGAAAAATTAAAACTAGACAAGAAGCATGCAAATGCGTGAGTGAGAGTAGGGGTGTGTGAATGTGAATATGAGGGTGTGTGAATGTGACTACGACTATGAAGGTGTGTGAATGTGAAAATGGAGGTGTGTGAGTGTGAATACTGAGGTGTGTTACTGTGAGTATAAAGTTGTGTAAAAATGAATTTGAATGTTGAATGTGAGCATCTGTGTTTGTGAAAGTTAGGTGATAGTGTGAGGGTTTGTTAAATTTAATGTAAAAGACAGAGTGAGTGTAAATAGCAATGAATGAAAACAGACTGTGTACGTACAAATACGAATGATAAGAGCATTATGTGTAAGGTTTTATTTATTTCAGTAGCTTCTCCGTGTCGTCATAAGTGAGTGGTTTTATCCAATTAGTTACTATTTTTTTACAGTCAGTTAATGGTTTGTTGTATATGTAGATATCCCTTGTTTACTCGATTGTAAAGCTGAGATGAGCGTTTGTCGTATTGAATTCGGGCGAGCTTGGTTTTCGTTTTAGGAATTTCAACTATTATATCTTTTCTTCTTTTCAAGGTTAAGGTGGGATCAAAATTAAGAGTTTTATGTTTCCTGAGAATAGTTTTAATTATATATAGTTTGCGAACAGAGTGTAAATTGCTTATTTGATAAAGACTTTGTGTAGGGTACCTTAGGTTTTTAAAGTACATTAATTTTATTAGAGCCCGTTGTCCCCGCTCAAGGTCTATGAATTTAGTCTTAGCCGCCCCACCCCAAATGGGGATGCAATATACTAAGACAGACTGGACTATAGCTATGTATATTTCATTAAGTAGATTTCTGGGTTTATTTGTGTTGGTGGTTATTTTGCTTGGCACGATATGCCTTAAATTCTTGAAAATCCAACTCAGTTTTCTAATTCTGTTGGTAACTTGTTCAAGATGGGAGTACCAAGATAATCTTTGGTCAACAACAATACCAAGATATTTGGTTTGAGAAACTTTGACTAGTGTTGGACATAGGCAGTTAATTGAGTCGTCACACTCGTGTACCTTTATAATAAAGTCGGGGTTTGGTTGTGTCCTGTGCGATATGCTAAAACATATGTAATTTGTTTTAGCTGTGTTAAGTGTAAGTAAGTTATTTGAGAGCCATTTAGCAATTTGCGTCATACCAGCTTCAGCACTTCCAGCAACATCGTCCCAAGACTTCCCAGAAAAGACTACTGCAGTATCGTCAGCGTAGGAAAAAAACTCTAGCGTTATTTATTTTAAGGTTGCAGAGGTCATTAATATAAAGTAGGAATAACGTAGGGCCCAGCACACTTCCCTGAGGCACACCGAAAGTGACTTTTGCATCGTTACTAACGTATTCTCCTACCTTAACTCTTTGTTTCCGGTTCGAGAGGTAGTCGGTAAACATTTTAAGTGGAATTCCTCTTATACCTGACGCTTCTAATTTGTTTATGAGGATAGGAACAGAGACGGTGTCAAACGCTTTTTTCAGGTCTAGAAAAACCGTCAGACATTTGTTACCACTATCCAGATTACCTGCCACTAGGGAGCTAAGAGCAGTAACTGCATCCTCGGTTGATAATCCCGGCCTGAATCCAAATTGCGAGCTGCTTAAGATGTTAAATTTGAGTAGAAATTTTAAGAGCCTCCTGTTTATAAGCTTTTCAATAATTTTCGATATGGCTGGCAAGATGGATGGATGGATGGATAGGTCTGTAATTGTTGACATCGTCTCTGTCCCCACCCTTGTGAACAGGAGTGATTATAGATTGCTTAAGTGGTGCAGGGAAGCTGCCCTTTGCAAAGCAAAGATTCGCCAAGTGGGTTATTATGGGAACAATTTCATGCCTAATATGTTTTAAAAATCTTGTGGACACGTTGTCCCAGCCGGGTGCACTGTCAGACTTTAGGCTCATCAAAACCCCATCGACTTCTTCGGTATCCGTATCCAAAAGAACAAACGAGTTTGTCTGTGTGGACAGTGTTTCAGAATTAAAAGAATTTAAGTTGTGTGCTGAGGGTTGAACTTTTTGGGCTAGCTCTTTGCCGATATTTGCAAAGTAGTTATTAATGAAATTAACAGACTCAGTTGAATTTGATCTCATTTGTAATAATTCAGTGTTATGACTTTTTGTATTATTTGTGTAAGTTAAGGTTTTAATGTTTTGCTACAGTAATTTATTATTTGTTACAGAATTAGCTAGTAGGTCTCTTTATATATATATATATATATATCGACTGAATCTACATAAAAAACCGCTCGGCTGTGCCGTTCGGGTATTGACGATAAATTACAGTTCATTTGTTATTTAATGGACTACCCAATCGGCTGATTAAGATATAGATACAACATCATCTGCCTCGCCTTTTCACTCTATACCTACTGGGTTCGGCTCCCAGATAAACTTACTTCGTGTAAGTGATATCAATACTCATGACATCTGCGGCGTTTCACTAGCACATTTCTCTTATTCTTCTTTTCTATCATAGCGTATAAATCTGCGTCAAAGTGGCGCCAGTAGCGCACTGACCAATAACAAAGCAGTTTTTGATGAAAATATGAGTAAATACTTAGGTAAATGATAACTTTCAGTTTGATTAGATCGTCAAACACTGTTTCCAATTATTTGTAGAATCCCAAACCTACCTGCATCACATAACCTCACATGAATTCGATTTTATAAACTTGAAAAGAAATTAGAATGCCTATAATACACAAACAAACGAACAAATGAATGTTAAAGACTGGAATCACGGACTAATAGTGTTTATCTCACTTTGACAAAGGTTCGTGTAGTGGTGGCTCCATCATATATATGTATACAATTAGATATAACATCATAAATAAAGTATATAAAAATTAAATTCGTGTTTTATTTTTCGCAGTAATTGGCAAGCGGAAGCGAACTGGTTTTACCTATTTAGGAAGATATTATCTAAGTATTAAAACTGGAGACCATTTGGATCGGTCAAAATTAACAAATAATAAAAAAAACATAAGTTGAAACATGAAGATTCGTGAAAAAAAAGGTGTTTCATAGGTTTCGCACACAGGCACTGTGGGGGGTCGGCGCGTCCCTGTCTATCTGAGATCAGCTTTCCCTTGCCAAACCCATTTGGCGGCACCAGTGTCGTTTTTACATCCTCAGATGGGGGTCCTATATACTAAAGACCTGTAAATGTTTTTCAGGTACACAACGGGCCTCCACACTCGTCCAACTATGGCTACAGCTATGCTAAAAGGATGATTGATGTACTAAACAGGTATAAGAGTATCACTTATTCATAAAAAGCATCTTCTCAAATCAAATCATTTATTCATTTGCAAACATGGGTTATTGGTACAGGTGTTTCATTTAGTCTCCATATTCGACCGTCACATGGGTATGCAAATAACATTAAATTTCAAATGAAAATAAACTAAATATTGACTTAAAAAAACAACAATAATGTCAAATGGAACAGTAATGTCAAATAGAACATTAATGTCAAATGCAACGAGAAGTATGACATTTTGTCATGGTTCGCTTTCTCTCCGCCGGATATCAATCAATATCCTAATATATCAAGTTCTTCCGTTACTGACTGAGTGACTGACAGACGACGCACAGTCGAAATTTTGTATGTAGGTTCCTTGGGTATCTCCGTCGCGTAGTCGAGGCTTACTTGACGGACAGAGCTGTCATCTACCCCAGTCACCTGGGAGAGTAGAACCGACGAGAGATGTCGTGCGGTGTTCCACAGGGTTCCGTTCTGGGGCCACTTCTGTGGGACATCGGCTACGACTGGGTGCTGCGCGCCGACCTCCCTAGCGGCGTCAACGTTGTGTGCTATGCTGACGATACGCTGGTCCTGGCGCAGGGGGGGTCGCACCATGCGGCGGCCGACGCTATGACACGCGGGGTTGCGATAGTCGTTGAGAGGATCCGTCCAGTTGGGTCTCGAGGTGGCCTTACACAAGTCAGAAGCCATGTGCTTCCATGGTCCTCGGAACAGGCCACCATCGGTATCTCAAAGAACGGTGGGAGGGGTTTACATCGGCGTCGGGTCGACGATGACGTATCTGGGTCTCGTCCTTGACAGCCGGTGGAACTTCGTCGAACACTTCCGACGTTTGGCTCCCAGACTGGGGCGAGCCGGGGCTGCCTTCAAGCGGCTTCTGCCCAATCTAGGGGGTCCAAACGCCTCCTGCCGGAGGCTTTACGCGGGGATCGTGCGGTCCATGGCCCTTTAAGCAACCGGCCCGTTACCTCAACGCGTCTCAGAGGATCATGGCCATCCGGCTGGCCCGGGGATACCGCACGTTCTCTGGCGAGGCGGCGAGCCTCCTTGCCGGTCTGCCGCCATGGGATCTAGAGGCGAGAGCCCTCGCGCACATTTACGAGTGGCGCGTGGAGGCGCAACGCCGGGGCGAGTCTCCTCTGCCGCGACAAATCGCAGCAAGGTGGACGGAGCTCCGACAAGATCTCATGGCGGTATGGAGACAGCGACTATCGCAACCCAGCGCTGGGCACGCCACAATCCAGGCGATAAGTCCCCTCTTTCAGGAGTGGCTGGAGCGGCGCCACGGCGTCCTCACCTTCCGCCTGACACAGGTACTCACCGGACACGGTTGTTTCGGGCGGACTCGGCGGGAGGACGCGCCCGGGTGTCAACACTGTGAGGGTCGCCCGGAGGACACGGTGGAGCATACGGTGGAGGTCTGCCCTTCTTGAACGGAACACCGCCGGGTCCTCGTCGAGGCGATCGGCGGCGGCGACCTCTCGCGACCGGCCTTGGTTCAATCTATGGTTGGGAGCGAAGAGGCATGGGAAGCGGTCACCTCCTTCTGCGAAGCAGTAATGCTAGCAAAGGAGGAGGCCGAACGTGTGAGAGAAAGGGAAACCTCACGCCCCAGTCGCCGCAACAGAAGAAGACGCCCCAGGCGTCGGGAGTCGCAGGACGATTCCCGGCCGCCTACTGCGCGGGCCTGCGGACGGCTCACAGTGGGTGGCTCGCCGTCTGATCAGAACTAGGCCCGGGTCGGCGGCGCGCTGCGATCCTAGCGCGCCTCAAAGAGATGTCAGTGTGGAAGACGGGGCCCGCTAGGGCAGGTGCCTGCTGGGGCTGCGGAATCTGTTCGAAAGAGGTACCGTAGCCTTGGAGCGCAAAGGGCACCAGGAGGAACACGGATGGGTTTTAGTCAGTAAGAGTCTGACACAACCGCCTGCTTCACCCAGAGCGGGAGGAGTCATTTGATGATTTCCAATCCTTAAAAAAAAAAAAAAGGTTCCTTGGGTATAGGGGCTTAAGAAAGGTCTTTCCAAAATCTCTACGGGAACGGGAAAAACGGGTTATGCGCGCACGAAATCGCGGGCAAAAGCTAGTTTAAATCATAATTAAATTTATTCTTTTCGCAGAGGCTACCACGAGATGCACGGCTGCATGTTCACGTCGGTGATCCCGTGCAACGTGTTCGGGCCGCACGACAACTTCAACCTGGAGTCCAGCCACGTCATCCCGGCGCTCATCAGGAGGATGGACGATGCTATGGAGAAAGGTAAACAATTTTACTAACCTTATGCTGAAGCTGATTCAACATTTGAAGATTTTATTAAGTTTCCTTCATAAAATGTCTTTGTGTACAGGTTTTTTAAACTTATTAAAATGTAACGAAAGACTAGAGCCAACCCATCACTAATAAAAAAAAGAAGTGAAGAACGGCGTATGAAAGAATTTCTTAGCCACAGGCGCTTCATTACATTACAACTCAACTTTATTGGCCCAAAATTTCGCCACTTCCACAGCATTGTCGATGGCAGCGCAAACGAGACGGAAATAAACGAGCATACTCTGTCAACACTTTTTTATATTTGAAAAGCGTGTATTTCCTCCTATTGTCAAATTAGATTTCTTAGTAAAACAATAATAAAAATTTTGAATTCTCGAAAAGAGACGAGTGTCGGCGGAGGTTCGATCCTGCGATCAATAGTTTGATTTGAAATGAAAACCCGAAGACGTAATTGTTGTGTAATAATAACTCAAGAATTGTACATTTTAATTAAGTGACAGAATTCGAGTACACCACGCTGTCGAGGTGCAGCGCGTCACAGCTCGCTGCGCATCGCGACTCAACTGATGACTTTAAACATCATCGTGTCGCGTCTTGGTGTGACCTGACCGTAACGTGCTTTCTTCCAGGCGATCAAACATTCACGGTGATGGGAAGCGGCAAGCCGTTGCGTCAGTTCATATACTCGCTGGACCTGGCGCGCCTGATCATATGGGTGCTGCGGAGCTACGAGAGCGTGGAGCCCATCATACTGTCAGGTGAGTCACTCACGGTGATGGTAGAGCTACGAGAGCGTGGAGCCCATCATACTGTCAGGTGAGTCACTCACGGTGATGGTAGAGCTACGAGAGCGTGGAGCCCATCATACTGTCAGGTGAGTCACTCACGGTGATGGTAGAGCTACGAGAGCGTGGAGCCCATCATACTGTCAGGTGAGTCACTCACGGTGATGGTAGAGCTACGTGCATTCTGCACTCTCTGGTTTCTTGAGCTTTTCTGTATAAATAAATGAACAAAAGTTTTATATTTAAGTGTGAATGATTAAAAGCTAATAAAATAAAACCCTTCCAAGATGAGTTGCAAAAATTTGTTTTCTGCATTTTAAGGGACACTCGACCGTTGGTTTTTTGTCAACGAAAGGTCGGGTGTCACCCTTGAACGGGTGACGCAGTGTAACCTGTCCGAGGTAGGGTGTAAAAAATTTTGAGCTCGCCGCGCTCGCAAGAGCGAACGAGAGAGTGCAGAATGTAAGAACATTCTGCACTCTCTTTGTTCTCAAGCTTTTCTGTATAATTCAACAAAAAAATACAACCGTCTTTCAAAAACAAAACAATACAAGATACAAAATAACTTCGGAATAAAGAAAAGAACTTGGAAGTCGTCCATGACCTGTTTATATCGGGCAACCCCATAGTTGTACAGAGGGGAAGTAACCTATATTTTTTCAATTCTTTGGGGTATATTCTATCAGCTGATGGTCAACTTTTATAAATAACAAATGAGGGAAGTTGGTCAAAAAATGTGATTAAACGTTTTATGTTTGACATCGTTGGCACATGATTTAGCTGGCAACCCACTTCCAACGTTTCATTCTAAACATTAACTAGCATTTATTCTACGAGTACATTAGAATTACTACTCTGTCAAGAAAGTACCGGGAAAAGATCAATAATACACAAAATGTCTGTTATTCATCCAAATTTATTTTATCACCTTCAAAGTATGCTCCTTTAGAAACGATACACTTGCGCCAACGAATAATCCATTCATCAAAACATTTTTTAAACGCTGCTTCCGGAATTGAGTTCAGTTCTCGCCGCGAATTCTCCTTTATGTCTTCTATCGATTGAAAACGGGTGCCACGAAGTGGTAATTTGAGTTTAGGAAAAAGAAAAAAGTCAGCAGGAGCCATATCTGGTGAATATGGTGGTTGCTGGATGGTATTTGTTGAGTGTTTGGTTAAAAATTCGTTCACAACGATAGCCTTGTGCGAAGGCGCATTGTCGTGGTGCAAAATCCAAGAATTTTCTTTCCACAAATCTGGCCTTTTTCGTCGAATTTGCTCTCTTAAACGCCGCATAACGCTCAAATAATATTCTTTATTTACCGTTAGACCTTCCGGTAAGAATTCAGAGTGCACAACACCGCGATAGTCAAAGAAAACAGTCAACATGACTTTGACTTTTGATCGACTTTGGCGTGGTTTTTTCGGTTTCGGTTCAGTTGGAAGGCGCCACTCCGAAGCTTGTTGACTAGTTTGCATGTCAAACTCGTAAACCCACGTCTCGTCACCAGTAACAATGCGTTTCATGAATGTTGGGTCCGAACTGACTCGTTCTAGCATGTCCTCAGCGACTTTCATGCGATTGAGTTTTTGGAGAAACTTCAGATCTTTTGGGACTAGCCGAGCAGCAACATGTTTCATACCCAAATGATTAGTTAAAATGGTACGGATCGACTCGTGAGATACAGAAAGTTCGGCGGCTATCTCTGTCAGAGTTGAATGGGGATTTTCAGTCACTATTTCCTTCACTTTTGCGATGTTAACTTCAGTTGCAGACGTTGACGGCCTACCAGAGCGAGGCAAATCTTCCATCACATCTCGACCGCTTTTGAACGCTTTGAACCACTCATAAGCACGAGTTTTTGATAAAGTCGATTCACCGTAAGCCTTCTGTAACATTTTCAGTGACTCCGAACACGAAATTCCATTGGCGATGCAAAATTTAAGACAAACTCTTTGTTCGATATTTTTGTCCATTATGAAATTCGCAATACACACTATATATGATATTACTAAAACCAGCACTGTATTTAATATAAATAACAGATGCAACTCAAACTCCGCGCCAAAATGGAAAACAGTTGTGCCAATCTAACAACTACAAAAAAACAAAAAAAATAATTTGGAACCATAAACAAATCATCCATTCCCGATACTTTTTTGACTGAATGTAAATAACATGTGAGGGTATATACACTCGGCGTCACAAAAATAGTCGACGGCAAAACGAACCTATGTGTTTCTCGGACTGGAAGTGCTCGCGGGCTGACTGCTCCTCGGTACATAACAGGTGTCTTAGAGGAGCAGGTTGTCCCTTCTGCGGGTTTTGTTGGCAGTGGGTTCTCGTTAATGCACGATAACGCCCGCTGTCACACCGCTTTAATTGTAAAGATCCAAGGTACCTGAACGTATCGGCCTTTGTGATCAGGTCTGAACCTATTCGGATGGTGTTTGAATCCGTGCTGCCACAGGACATGTACTCAGTCTTCGCCACATTTAGTCTCAGACCACCGTTTTCCAGCGTGTTCTTCCAAATGTTGACTGCGCTCAAGATGGGCTTTGTTCTGATTAACGAGGGCGATGTCATCGGCATACATCATTAGCCATAGAGGCTGATCCTGAATGTTTGCCGCAACTACATCGAGCGGCACGTTAAACAAGAACGGGCTAAGAGCCGAGCCTTGGTGAACGCCAACAGCGGTCTGGACAGAGGACACGGAATCGCGTGTAGCTTAAAAATAAGCTTTTGCCCCTCCGCAGTTTCCAGCTTGTCGTATAAGGGCGACAGACTTTTGCTGCGGGCTCTGGCTACAGCCTGTTTGCTTTTTCGCGCTTAGCCGCTCCATATGCCTCCTTGTCACCCGGAGAGATGGACCCTTGCCACTGTTTAAATAAACCCTTCTTCTTCCGAGTCGCCTCTTGCACCCCGTCGTCCCTACACCACGTCTCCTTGTCTATGGTACGGTCACCACGAGAAGTGCCATGGACGCGCTTACCCGCAGCGGTGATTGCTGATGCTCAACATTCCTCAAGAGACTGTTGTCACATTAATTAGGTCCATGAGAGAACGCATGGAAGCAGTCATCAGGGCTAGAGGGGGGGGGGGGGGGGAACACTAGGTTTTTAGTTGTTTTTGAGGACTTTGTTGTAATTTTTGCTGATAAAATAAAATTTAACTTTTTTATAATTTGCATTAGCTTGTTTTTTTTATTCCCTTGTAAACAAAAAACCAAATCTATTTAAGTAATATGCCTTAAAAATGATACCTTATAGTCATTATGTCTACCATTGATTAATAGGGTTAAAATGACTTTGAAGGGAATTCTTAGAGGTGCGATTTTTATGACCCCGAGTGTATTTCTTATACTGGATCTCTCTACCATTAAAGTTACTTCTATTTAAGTATGAATGATCAAAAGAAAAGAAAACCTATCCGGGGTGGGATGAAAAAATGTTCGAGCTCGCTCTTGTTTTCTACCCTCTCTCAAAACTGGATCTATTTTTCCGACCCGGGGCGCCACTATTGTACTCTTCCAAGTTTGTAATTAAAATTACATAGTACGAGTCTCTAAGTAATATCAAGCAACGGCAAGAGCGGGCTCATCTGGATTAAAAAAAATGTATGTTCACAGATTTCTCCACCAATTGTGGACCGATTAAAAAAAATCTTTCTATATTCAAAAGCCTATACCCCTGAGGTGGTCCCATTGTCACCAAGTCAGAATCTGATCATGGGATCCCATGAAAATCGAGGGAAACCCTCAAATTTTATAGGCACATACAATGTTTTTCATGAAATTCTAACGCAATTCAGATATTTCTGCCTGGTAATCATCATCTCATGTTGCTGAGCTGATGATGGAAGGTATAAGTTAGGATCTGATGATAGGATCCCATGAAAAATGTTTGTTCAGCGATATTTTCGTCAATTTTTAACCGATTTGGATGATTCTGTTTTTTTTTTTGGAAGAGTATTTTCGCGGACTGGTCCCATTTTAATTCGGTGAAGATCTAAAGAGGAATTTCGGAGGTAGGCAACGGAATTCTTCAATCAATGATAGCAAAAGGATCGGGATTTCTAAAATAGCATGTGTGTTGATTGTTTACACCAGTTCATAACATGTAACAGCCGGTACGCTGTTTGTGGTTTCACTTAAAAATAAAAAACTATACCAAAAAAAAAAAAATTTGAATAAAGTACTTTTAGCCAAACATACCCGTAATATTATTCCACCCTTCTTACAGTTGACGAAGAAGACGAAGTAACAATAAGTACAGCAGCGGAGATGATAAAGAAGGCGCACGGTTTCCCTGGAGAGATAGTGTACGACAGCACGAAGGCAGACGGCCAGTACAAGAAGACCGCCTCGAACGGTAAGCTGAGGTCGCTATACAAAGACTTCCAGTTCACACCTTTCGAGACCGCCATACGCGACACCGTGGCGTGGTTTAAGCAAAACTGGGAAAATGCTAGGACGTAAATATGTTAATGGTATATTATTATTTAATTATATAGTAAATATGTTAATAGTATATTATTATTTAATAATTATATAATCTTCCTTTTTGTGACTGTCTTGACAAGCCACAGTCGTTTAGTAGGTCAGGACCTTGAAAAACGTCGTTAGAAGTGTGAGCATTTGTCTTTGTGTGCCCGTACGGGTCCCAGAACGGAGACGCACGTGAGGCGCTAGAACATCGGGTCTCCCAGCCAGCTGTGAAACCAGCTTAAGCATTCAAAAAAGGAACTTTGCAGTGTTATATGTTTTAAAAGTGTCCTTGGGCCGTGGGAGGCTACTAAGTCATTGTTTCAGTATTAAACGCTCTACACACCAAAAAGCTCAGACCCGCCGACATAGCTGGTGACCTTAAGTGAAAAGAATAAGCAGCACAAGCGTCGGTGTCAAGTATAAGTAGTCACGGACATCAGATTTTGCAACACTTGATGGCACCGTCTTATGTGGTGGCATACCTACTATTGTTTTTTTGTTGCCGTCGACTCTAACGATAGACATTTCCGCCGACGTTTTTTTACTTGCAATGATGTAAAGTAGCCGATAGACATGTCTGACGACGGCCGCTTTGGTGTGTAGAGCGCTTTAGGTGAGGCGAATGTATGACAGTCATTCCACATTTATTATTTCCTAAATTAATTAATGTATAAATAACTATGTAACATATTAACATAATTTAAATTATATATATTTCAAATAAAATACAATTTAAAGTTTGTAAATGTTTTATTCAACAAAATATAATCTTAAATAGACTATGGGTAGGCAAACATTTTCAGTTCTGTACATTACCATTATTGTGATGATCATGCGTTTGATTATACTATTAAAACACGATAGTATTATTAAAATGCGTAAATTACAATACCCCATAGTCGCAGTAAAACGTTTTACAGATTATATATTTGAGATACCTACGTCAAGGGCGCGTAAAAAAACAGGACAAATTCGCTCGCGTATGTTCGCGATGCCCCGAGTCGCGCATTAAGCTATTTTTTCGATTGCCACAGCATGAAACAAAAACTACTACAGAAAGTTTTAAAAGCACAATTAATGCACGACCAGAAGGTACTGTCCGTATATACTTAATTCAATTAATTGTCTATTTTGTTATCCTACAAGTCATTAGCATAGCTTAATTATATAAAACAAAAATATTTTAATCTAGTTTTCATTTTGAATGGCCTCGTCTATTTCTTTTAATTCACTAATCAAATAGTTTATAAACCCTAAGCGGGAATTTCTGGCAAACTACTTAATTGAAAACGACTAAGATGCTTGAATTAGGCCAAACTACAGCCGTAGTTTTTTTTTTAACTAGAAAGAAGGCTCTTTTAAAACTACAATATTTGTACGGAAAATGGCACTGTATAGTTGCTTCACTATAGTTTCAAATGCATTTATATTAGTTGTTTAAAAACATTTTACTGCATTTATAGTTTGTGTGTGCAACTAACATTGTGTGTGTCATTACGGATGCCTCTAGGGGCCGGTTACCCAGCCAATACGGTAATAGTATGGAGTTTCCAAATATATGTTTATATGGAATACAATGTCTATTGCCAGCAATATTTACATATTTTCAGGATAAGCCAGACAGCGGCGCGACGTTTATATGCCAGGCACCGAAGGAGGCGGATCCGCATCCCAAATGCAGATGTCATAGAGGCGGAACTCTACGAAGGATACAGAGCTGCAAAGGAAGCCATGAAAACGGCGATTGGAAGGGCTAAGACGCAAGCCCGCGAGGAGTTGATTGCGACCTTGGACGAAGATCCATGGGGGCGCCCTTATCTTATGGTTAGGAACAAACTGAGGCCTTGGATTCCTCCAATTACCCAGAGTCTTCAGCCACAACTCCTTGATCAGGTCGTCTGCGCTCTGTTTCCTTCAAGAACGGAACACACACCCCCATCAATGACACCGCCTCTTGCAACTTACGACAGAGACGCCGTCGAAATGGATGTTGAGGAAAACATACCTGAAGTGACCCAGGTAGAACTGAGGGCTGGGCTTTTGCGGCTACAAGCCAAAAACACTGCTCCAGGACCGGACGGAATACCGGGCCGTGCGCTGGCCTTGTCAATGCGGGTACTTTGGCCCAGATTTGTGAGACTTCTTAGTGCATGCCTCGAGCGGGGTCAGTTTCCACGGCGATGGAAAGCTGGCAAGTTGGTCCTGCTGAAGAAAGAGGGGCGCCCTTCCGACTCTCCGTCAGCATACAGGCCTATTGTGCTTTTGGACGAGACGAGTAAGCTACTGGAGAGAATTATTGCCGACCGCCTTGTCCAGCACTTGTCTGGCGAAGGGCCAGATTTGTCAAACAATCAGTTTGGCTTTCGCCGAGGTCGCTCTACTGTGGATGCAATCATGCGAGTAAAAGTTTTAACGGAGGAAGCAGTTGCCCAGGGTGAAGTCGTCTTGGCGGTATCTTTAGATATAGCAAACGCCTTTAATACCTTGCCCTGGAGTTGCATTAGGGAGGCCCTTGTATACCATCGCGTGCCAACGTATCTCCGTCAAATTATCGGGGACTATTTAACGGAGAGAACCGTAGTTTTTCCAGGTCGGGAAAGATGGAGTCAACGAGAGACTTCGTGCGGTGTCCCACAGGGCTCGGTCTTAGGGCCACCGCTGTGGAACATTGGTTACGACTGGGTGCTGCGCGGTGCACTTCCCGAGGGCGTAGACGTAATATGCTACGCTGATGACACCCTGGTGATGGCCCGGGGGCAAACGCATCGCCAGGCGGCAATACTGGCCACGGCAGGGGTTGCACAGGTCGTTGGAAGGATTCGGCGTTTGGGTCTCGAAGTGGCCTTGCACAAGTCTGAGGCCCTCTGTTTTCATGGGCCTCGGAATAAGCCACCGCGGGATTTACATATAGTGGTAGGAGGCGTCCGCATCGGTGTCGAGTCGACGATGAAGTATCTAGGACTCGTCCTCGACAGCCGATGGGACTTCGAGCCGCACATGCAGCGTCTTGTCCCCAAGTTGATGCGGGTTGCAGCTGCTCTTGCACGGCTTTTGCCCAATTTAGGAGGGCCCAACGCCTCTTGTCGGAGGCTCTACGTGGGGATCGTGCGGTCCATGGCCCTATATGGGGCACCCGTGTGGGCAGACAACTTGACGGCCCGCAATGCCGCAATACTGCGAAGACCGCAGAGAGCGATGGCCGTCAGGGTGATACGGGGTTATCGCACGATTTCTTACGAGGCAGCAACGCTCTTGGCCGGATCAACTCCCTGGGATTTGGATGCGAAATCTCTTGCGTCCCTCTATCGCTGGCGAAAGGAAAACCTAGCTTGCGATCAGCGGCCGGTTCCGCGAGAAATAGAGGCACGAAGAGTCGAGCTCCACCAGAACCTGGTAGCCGAATGGAGCCAGCGACTGGCGCATCCCAGATGGGGGCACGCCACGATAGTGGCCGTAAGGCCCGTTCTAGAAGCATGGTTGGAGAGGGGGCACGGTGCGCTCAGTTTTCGAATGACGCAGGTGCTCACTGGACACGGGTGCTTTGGAAAGTACCTGCGTCGCATAGGTCGGGAGCGGATGCCCATTTGTCACCACTGCGTGGACTGCTCCGAGGACACGGCGCAGCATACACTGGAGGAATGCTCAGCTTGGGCACAACAGCGCTGTGCCCTCGTTGCGGCACTTCGCGTAGATGATCTCACGCTTCCGTCCGTAGTTAAAACCATGGTCGGAAGCGAAAACGCGTGGGATGCCATCGCCTCTTTCTGCGAGGAGGTGATGCATGCAAAGGAGGCGGCGGAGAGGGAGAGAGAGCATACCTCTCAATCCAACCGCAACAGAAGGGCGCCTGGGCGTCGAAGGGCGCTAAATGATCTCCGGCCACCATAAGGAGGGGCCTGCGGGCGACTAACTTGGGGCTGAGTAGTCGCCTGACCAGCCAGGCCGAAAAGACGTGGTGCGCAGTTCCATGTGTGCCTTTAATGGAGCATGTGAGGTCGTTGAAGTGGCCACACTACGAGGTGGAGCCCGCTAGCAATGGCGGTCTGATACCAGTCGGGGGTGCGCGTGAATTTTATTGTATCCCGGGCCCTCCAGTCATGGTAACGGTAGGAACTGTGGGGTTTTAGTCGGTAAGAGTCCGACATAATAATCCGTCTCCCCAGACGGAGTATATCCATGAGGATTTCCCCACACAAAAAAAAAAAAAAAAAAAAAAAGGATAAGCCAGACACGGCATTACTGGACAAGATAAAGTCTATTAGATCGAAGGCCTAGATTGGTCTAAAGTGAATTATTAATCGTTTTCTATAGTCGTAACAGTTCGTTCAAATTCAGAGCTTGCTAGGAAACTTCGGCCTAGGCCGAAATTCCAACGGAAACGGGAAAAACGCGATATGCGCGCACGAAGTCGCGGGCAAATGCAAGTCTTTGTCATATAGCTGCGCTATTGCGCAGACCTATAGTGTGCTGTTGTACACTATCGGTCTGCAGGACCATCAGTCTGATTAGGAGTAACGCGGGACTTGCTGACAGTACTAAACTTCACTTCTTTCTCCCCATTCTCTGCTATTTTTAGTGCTAAGTACCTATAAAGCTAATCTTAGTGAGTCGCGGTGGTTTCAGTTCCACCTGAAGTTAGACCACCTTAGCTGTAGCTAGAACGCTAGGCCGTGTTCGTCGTACGTGACGAATATCTTCTCGATGGACGTGATGTAAGCGGCAGTTCGCAGGTCGATGCCCAGGTTGTGGGTTTTAGCCGCCGCCGCTACGTTCTGAAATACAAATCCTTCTGTTAACGACGGAATCTAATCTCTTCAAAGTTAGCGTAAACAGTCTCCTTCTGGGTTCGTTAGCTCGCTCCAGCGTAGATTTTATCTCTGTCATCTCTGACCTAGGCTAGAGACAAGAGCAAACCCGTCACAAAAAAGAGCTGTCATTTTACCATCGCAGCCGCAACAGAAAATCATTTTTGCGTTTGTTATTTTGTTTTGCAGTGGCGGATGTACCAGCAAGGTGATCGAGTGGGGGGGGGTATGCGCCTACGGTTCTTTTTTTTTTTTTACTATTAATAGGCACGCGCTTGACCACCATCTCACCTGATGGTAAGCGATGATGTGGTCGAAGATGGAGCACGCCTGCCCAGAAGCAACCTCTTTACTCTTGACTTAAAGACTCCCAGGTTGTAGCTATCGGGAAACACAAGACTCCGGCAGGGAATTCCACTCCTTAGCTGTACGCATTATGAATGTGTTCCCAAAACGTTTTGTGCGTGTGGGTGGGATGTCCACCATGTACCGGTGGCGCATCGCCGTTCGTCTTGTGGTCCGATGATGGAACGGGCTTGGCGGAATTAAATTATGCAATTCCGTCGCACTCTCATTGCCAATGATCCTCTTGGCTCGTTTCTCAATTGACTCAAGGGCCATCAAGCTGGTATCTGGCAGATACGTCCCAAAGATGAAAGCAGTATTCCATACACGATTAAACTTGCGCTTGATAGAGTTTGAGCAGCTGTTCCGGTGTGAAGTACCGTCTCACCTTTGCTAGGATCCCCGACTTCTTTGCAGCCACTTGAGCTTTTGCCTCTATGAAAGGGCCAAAATTGAGGGTAGATGTTAATGTAACCCAAAGAAGCTCAAGATGGTCGGTTATCGGCACGGTTTCACCGTGGAAAGATGGGAGCTGGGCGGAATTGGCTCCTTTTGGCGGAAAATAGACGCTCGGGTCTTAGCAGCATTGAACTTGACCAGATTGGCATCACCCCATTCAGAGACAGCCTGTAAGGACACATTCAAGCGCTCAACCATAACCTCCCGGAGAGACCGGATCTGCGACCCACCAGCTCGTGCGTCGGACACGTATCTCTCAGCAACAGTGCTGTCGTCTGCATACCCAAATGTACCGGGTTTAAGCAGATCATTAATATGCAGCAAGAAGAGTGTTGCCGAAAGCACCGACCCCTGAGGAACCCCGGCATTAATATTCAGCAGTCCAGACGAGCAGCCATCTATGACCACTCGGATCGACCGATCCCTCAGGAAATCTGCGATCCAATTACACAAACCGGCGGGCAGACCGAAGGAAGGAAGCTTACTTATAAGGCTATCGTGTGCCAGACCCTGTCGAAGGCTTTCGAGATGTCAAGGGAGACCGCTAGTGCCTCCTCGTGCTTCTCTATGGCTTCACTCAAGATGTAGGCATACGCTGGACGATCCCCGGTTGACCGATTTCGGCGGAACCCGTATTGTCGGTCACTAAGGATATCATTCGCTTCTAGGTACGCCAGGAGCTTATGATTCAGCACTCGTTCCATAGTCTTACAGAGTATGGACGTTACTGAGATGGGCCTATAATTCGACGGGTCAGCACGACTACCCTTCTTGGGCACGGGTTGCACGTTAGCTTGCTTCCAAGCCTTCGGCACTTTTCCAGTCTCAAACGAAAGGCGAAATAGGCGTGTCAAGATCGGAGACAACTCAGGCGCACAAGTTTTCAGAACAATTGTCGGTATCCCGTCGGGGCCACTAGCCTTGTTCACGTCTAGGTTACGCGGTACCCTACGGACGTCCTTCTGATGAATGCGAATGTTCGACATGCTCGACTCGCATCCACCAGGAGAAGCAGGGGGCCTCGCGCCACCAGGATCCAGACGCGAAGATTCCGCAAACAGGGAAGCAAACAAGTTCGTTTTCTCCTCAGCGGAGTGGGCAAGCGTCCCGTCAGGTCTCAGTAGTGGTGGTAGTGAGGGGCGGCAGAAATTCGATTCGACCGACTTAGCCTGGGACCAAAAAGCCTTACTACCTGATGGGTATGAAGCAAGTTTGTTCCCTATTCGGCTGTTGTGGTCAAACCGTGCCCTCCGCAACACCTTCTTGCAGGACTTGGCAGCCCTGTTGAAGCCTCTCTTCTTCCGAGTCACGTCATTTGCTTTGCGCGTGCGAGTGTCGACCCAGCCAGGTAAGCCGCGTGCTTAAGCGCATCAGCGCGATTGCACTCGGCACCAAACCATGGACGAGCTTCGCCAGACCTTGTTATGTCAGAGAACGGAATGTAGTACTCCATTCCCCTCCGCAACACATCCGTCACGGCGTCTGCGCACGACGAAGCATCAGTCGAAGAAAAGTAGTCTGCCAAGGACAATATGCGAAGAAAGATCGCATGCCATCCCAATCAGCTGACCTGTACCGCCATACCCGCCGGGTGCCTCTTGGGCTAGGATCGGGCGGAGAGTATACGGATACAGACTTCATCAGACAGTGGTCGGAACTACCCAGTGGTGAAGAAATCGAGACCAAATAGCGGTCTGGATCTGTTGTCAGCAAAAGGTCCAAGCAATTGGCAGTGTGCGAATCAACATCCGGCACCCTCGTTGCCCCCTGGACCAGCTGGGTAAGATTTAACGCAAGCGCTAGCTTTCGCGTCTCTCGTCCAGCATTGTCTGTGCACTGGTATGGGAAGAGCCACTCTGATGGTGGGTGTTGAAGTCCCCCAGTAACACCAATTGGGCAGAAGGGTACCGTTGCTGAGCCGCATCCGCCGCCTCACTCAGGTGCTGTGTGAGCTCAGTTGTCTCCAAATCACCGCTGTGCGAACGGTAGACACAAGCGTAGACAATTTTATCCAGGCCCGTGTCCACTAAAACCCACAGCGTTGAGAACCTGGAGTCCTCAAGATTACGGAAACGCCCATAACAGATGTCGTCATGGGCGTACATACATACGCCCGCACGTGGTTTGAAATGGAGCTCCAGGGTAAACCCTGGGTACGAAAGGTAAGATACGTCTGACGGACATCTGATCTGCGTCTCGGAAAGGAACAAGACTGCTGGTTTCTCAGTCTCCAGGTGGTGTTGGACTGCGGCGAGATTTGAGTGCAGACCTCGTATGTTGCTGAGGTGCACTTTGCACGGAGGCTGATTTTAGGGGCGGTCAATATGAGGACAGTTATTTTTATAACTATGATTTCTGTAAGGCGGTTTACTGACGTCCTCGCGCAGCTGCCCATTTATTTTTAATTCACTAACTCGAAAACTGACTCGTTAATGTCTCATCTCTCATATAGGTATTTCACACAAGCAGTTTTTTGCAATTTATATTCAGAGATTTTTTTTTAATCTCAGCAAAAAGGTGAAATCGGCCACAGACAATCTATCATATCTGGGGCACTTACTATCTTTATATACAGTATGGATATGACATATGTGCAATAATCTTAAGGGGTCATTGTACTCACCATTGTGAACAACTTTTACTATCGGACCAACAACGAAATCGCGAAAAAATAATCAGCTGTTCAGTACATTTTGTCGATTTATTGAAAACGTCTTTAGCGGCGTTGTGCACTTTTTTGTGATGGGTAACACATGTTTTTTTTATCTTAATTTATTTATAGAGGGTTTGATCAGCATCATCACGCCACCCTCATAGGTACATTCTACACAATTATCTACGTTTTATTCCTAAATTTACAATTTTATATAGGTTTTGGTGGCTTTTTATAGGGGGGAGCCGACAGAATGTAACGTGACTTGGCTAAAGGGGGAACTTTTTGGGAGGCCTATGCTCGGCATTGGACGTCTTTCTGCTGTTATGATGATGATGATGATGAGGTCAATGTCGATAATAGTTTGACAGTGAAAAGTGCTCTGCGCTGCGCTCCGCCAATGTGCATCGGCCGCCAAGTATAAAAAATATTTGAATTTCGCGGGCTACCCCAGCGCTTCCACCTTAAAGGTTTAATAGTTGATGGACAGACAAGCAGTAAAATTCAGATACGTACACCGCAGGCGTTGGTCATGGAGTACTCGAGGCCGGTGCCCACGATGTGCTTCTCGCTGGCGCCCGACATCATGGACGCGAACTCTGCCGTGGGGGACACCTTCGCGTCTACGTTGGCGTTCTTCAGCGATTTCTGCACCGAATCTACACACAAACCGTATCATTAAAGTTTAAATTTTTTAACCGCTTACGTCGGATTAATCCGACAAATATTTTCATATTCATTTCGCCAGGGTCGTATAGTTACGACCAAATACACAACGCTTTTACATCGTATCGTATGTTGCGTTGCATACGATACTTAAGTATGATTCTAGTCCATAGTTTTTTTTAAATAAAATCAAGAGTCCAGATATCATAATGCGTTACATACGTTGCGTACGTGGGACCAGTTCGTCTCTAGCTTTATCAGCGAGTTACCAATCCTAAATTGATGAGCTAGTAAAAGCCGTGAGGATCCGCTAGATACTGACGCACAAGACAAGTCGATAGAGCATTGGGGGCCCGTTATATAGGTACCTACAGCAGCACAGGCAGCAGTCAACAGTACAGCGGCTTTTGGTTGAAATGATGATATTGAATAAATCCTAGTAAATAATATGAATAACCCAATAGTGCAGTATTCGAATCTCTCCAGAATTTAATGCTGAGTTTTCCGAAGCTGACGTGGTTGAGATTCTTGAGGAACTCGAAGTAGGAGACTGTGACGCCGCCGGCGTTGCACAGCAGGTCAGGGATCACCAGGATCTTCTTCTTCAGGAGCATGGCGTCGGCGGACGGTACCGTGGGCCCGTTGGCGCCCTCTGCCAGGATCTGCAGAAACATGCAGCTGATGCAACACAAACAAACCTACTAATCACTGCTACGCTAAACCTTATTTCTAAAGCTGCAGTTGTCCACCAGACACACAACCCGTCTGGTAGGGGTAATGATTCTGATTCTGACGAGGATCGTCAGAATCAGAACCATTTCAGTGAGGTTTGAGGTAGTTAACACCCTGTTCCGCATACCTGTATTAAACCACCACCGACAAAAATGTCAATGTTATGTTAATTCGACACAAAACAGGAGGCATGGTTGTAGCTTTTCGCTCCCTTCACATCGCCTTGGCGACCACGACTTCGTCATCAGAGAGGCTGCCACCCTCTGATGAGGAACTCTCTTTCGCTTCCGATCATAGACAGGATCACGACTGGAACCAAGGTTGTCCCGCGACAAGCGATTCCATATCCAGCGACAAGGTAATGGCGCTGCACTGTCCAGAGTCCAGACTGCACATTCTCCAAGGGTATGCTGCGCAGTGACTTCGAGGCAGTTGACGCAATGGTGGCAAACAGGCATCGACACCCAGCCTAACCGACAGGTAGGTATTTTTCAAAGCCATTCCGGAAAATATATATTCAGCCGGAAAGTAAGGGCGCCATGCAGACGTGATTTTCCATCATCGTAATAGAAGCCCATTTCTGCATTGACATTGAACTTTCTAATGTGAATTACATTTTTTATGACAAATTAAATTATACGTAAAGTTAATATAAAGCCTCTTACTTTAGCTTGTATTTTACTGGCATTGTCGGCTTTGATGACTTTCTCCTTAGCTGCTACGACGAGAATGTCGCACTTCTGGTACATGAGGTCTTCCCCAGCATCCTGTGCTCCCGAAAATCCCTTTGCGCTCCTTTTATTTGACTCCATGTATTTCATTAATTCCTGGTTGACAAAAGTGCAAGTTTCTGTTTGTATGTAATATCAATATAGCATCTTTGTACTAAATGCATGTGATACTAGTCGATACTTACTTATAATAAAAAATAGTTTTTTTTTTGGGATCTGTGGGATAGAGTAGTGTTATTACCTAAATCTCTAAAATTCTTCCGTTACTGACTGAGTGACAGCAAAGCTGTTTGGCATGTAGTCCTTGGGGAGTGTAGGGAAGTACAAAGAGACGAATTCCTGAAATTCCTACGGGCGCGCACGAAGTCGCAGGCTAAAGCTATTATTAACCGACTTCAAAAAAAGGAGGAGGTTCTCAATTCGATTGTATTTTTTCTAAAAACATACATAAAACTCAGCAGCATAAAAAAGTGAGGTTATAGTTTTGTGTAGCTTTAGCACCTGACTTGTACATTGGCTTTGGCGTCCTCCCAAGCTAGCAGCTTTCGGTATACTAAAAGTACATGCTAACACTACTCAATCCCACACATTTCTTTCATGAGAAAATACGTAAGGTCTGGGGGCGCTGGGATCTTAGTCCATAATATATAGCCATAAGATCGATTTACTCTATCAAAATGTACGTGGACTACGAACTAAACTGGATAACCAACATTGAGGGATCCAATTTTGATCTATGGGCAATAACGGAATCTGGTTGCAATAATTCCATAGAAGATCCTGAAATAATCCCCGTCGGGATATAAAATATTACGTTGCGATTGAGCGGATGGTCGGAAGCAGGGAGGAGCGTTTTTAGTGGCCACACACCAATATGAGCTGCGACAAGTACAAATTGCTGACGCGTGATAGACACTTGCGTACCTATTTGAAATGGTTAGTGCAACGGTTTATTTCAAAAATAGTTTTTTTTTTATGTTGTGTTGTGTATATACCACCAGGGAGTTCTGAGAATGACTACTTGTCTTTATTTAGATTAATAGAAAAAAACTGGCCAAGTGCGAGCCGGACTCGCCTACCGAGGGTTCCGTACTAAAATACTCCGTAATAAAATATTACTTTAAATAAAGACAATTTTATATGATTTAATTACAAATGTGTAGTTTTCAGACTTTTCCCTATATTTGTAATATAAGACGATATTACTTGCCAAATTTCATAGTTCAACGGAAAATACCCTATGAATTTTGATTCCCTTGAGTGTCGAAATATACGTTTTTAGCGGCCTAAATGGCCATATTTTTTTTTTACGTTAACTTAAGAAGTCACAGCTTCAAGGGACCGTAGATCCGAGTATACGGTTTTAATTTCAACCCGATAGGTACCTCAACGCGTTCCCGAGATATAGGGTCTTGACATACAGACGGACGGACGGACGGACAACAAAGTGATCCTATAAGGGTTCCGTTTTTTTTCCTTTTGAGGTACGAAACCCTAATTATGTGATAGGTATGGAGAAATAATTGTTACACTTGTGATACAAGGTGAGGTAGGCGGAGTGGAACTCGGCACATGACAACATGTAAAAAAAATGCTCAAATTCAAAAAGCCGGACGGGCCGGACACTACCAAAAAGCCTGACTGTGTCCGGCTTTATCCAAACACCTAGCAACGCTAACCACACAAAATGGGTAATTTTACTGTTCGTTTTGTGATGTAAATTTTTAGAAAATAAGTTAACGTGTATAAGACTCACCGTAGGGTTTATACCGTCAGGGTTTCCTAAGTTAGCTTCAAACTCGCACACTCCGATGATCTTAACGCCCGCGTTGTGAAGGTAGACGGCGGCCCAGCTGCCCACATTACCGAAGCCCTGGACTATGGCCGTCTTACCCTGACGAGTCAATGAAGGAACTGATTGGTAAGGGCGGATCCAGATGGGGTGCGCAGTGGCACTCCCCCCAACAACTGACGTTTTGAATTAATATACCTTAAGACTGAGAAACAAATAATGTTGACCAATATTTCTTTTTTTTTGCGTACCGACATGATACATGGTCGAGCTCTAGTTGCAAATTGCAATTTTATTATTTACTAGCTGACCCGCGCCACTTCGTCTGCATCACATTCTTCATCTTCTCCACTTCGATTAGAATTAGCGTGATGTCATACTTAATATCTAAATGATAAATGGGCAATCCAATCCAACAAAAACATTTTTTTCAATTCCAACCAGTAGTTCCCGAGATTAGCGCGTTCAACGAAAACTCTTCAGCTTCATAATATTAATTTTTGTCCATGTGTGTCGATAAGACAGAGGGCGCCCTTCGGGTTTGCCGAACAACTGGTCGCGACGGTCGCATATTTGCGCGATGATCGCTTTGAATTACGACAACCTCTATGGCTATTCGTGAGCTTTATGCTGGCACCTTTTCTTAGCACATTTGCCTTACTTGTTTAAAAATGAACTTTATCCCAATTAAATTAGGGTATATTTTCTACTATCCAAGGTAAGCGTATATTTTGACAAATATGCCAAGTGAAGTGCCACCTTTAGACGGTGCGAATAGACACCTACGGTATAAAAGCAAGTGGTACCTTGAAGCCAGTGGTCGCATCGATCAGCTTCATGAAGTGCTCGTCGTGTATGAAGTAGTTGATGGTCATGAAGACGCCGCGCCCAGTGGCCTCCACCCGGCCGTGGATGCCGCCGCCGTTGATCGGCTTCCCGGTTACGCACGCGGCTGCGTTCAAGTCCTGGTAACCTGCCAAGTATTAACACTTGATTTAAAACAACTGTACATTTTCACCCTAAAAATCGGACATGCCCTTTTTATTTCGTTAATAGATGCAACTTTTCGCGCTTGACTCGGTGGAACGCAGAGTTTAGAGTGTGCCCAAGAATTTCATCTCACCGGCCCCCCTTCTATCATTGGATATCTAAACGCACTGCAAGTTGTTATCCTTATCTTGTTTCTATTCCACCAATTCGCACTAAGCGTTTCCAAACGTCTTTTATAATGTGCACAGCAAAGGAGTGGAACTCTCTGCCTGTCTATGTTTCCAAACACATCCAACTCTAATCTTTTCAAAGTTAGTGTGAACAGGCTTCTTCTGGGCAAGCTCGCTCCATTGTAGACTGTCTCTGTCATCGCTGGCCTAGAGCCTGGTCAAGAGCGAACCCATCTCAAATAAAAAAAAAAACAGGTAGGTGTGTCGTTGCTTTTAGTAGCTAATTTTTAATAGCGGTTCGTAGCGAAAATTTGTTCGAAAGCGACACCGCGGCCCTGGAACAAAGTGCGCAAGGGGCACTAGGAGGAACATGGACCGGTTTTAGTCAGTAAGAGTCTGACACTCCCTTCTGCTCCGCCCAGAGCCGAAGGAGTCATTTGATGATTTACCACCTTTAAAAAAGTGTCTAGATTCTTAATAAGAAAACATGTCGGTTCCGGTCCTTGGATGGGAGAATTTCACATATATTTCTAGACTCCACCATGCCTCGGAAGGCACGTTATGGTAGATCTGCCGGACTTTTCTGCCAACATCTTAACGTGTAAACTTACGAAGTGAACTATCATTCACTTTATCTAAGCTTACACGTTGATATTTTAACCGAATGGCATTGCTGTCATCATTACCTACGCATAGTTGCTGGTTGAAATCGAAATGTGAGAACCGACCAAATCATGAAGTTATTGCCGTCATTCACACAGTGGAACTGCCTCTGTGGTCGAGTGGTTCAGGCGTTTGCCTCGTGACGCGGTGGTCGTGGGTTCGATTCCCACGAGAAGAGCAAGTATGCTCTTCCCGTGAGAAAGTTTCCCGTTCCCGTAAAGTTGTTTTCCAGTTTGGCTAGGACATTGCAGGCTTGAATCACTTTATTGTCTGATAAAAGTTGATTCCGTGCTTCGGAAGGCACTTAGGTGGTCCCGGCCCCCAAATGACGGTCGTCAAATAAACCATGTCAGAGGCCCTTGAGACGGTTTAGAAACTCTGACACTAGGGTGCGTGGGGTCGTTAGAACTTACTGCCCACAAGATAAGAAGAACAGCGGAGCTGCGGAGATCCGATAATAGTTGCATATTCAGGAGCATCATTCAACTGGAAGGCGACCTCATAATATTTGAGAAAAAACATTGCCTTTTACAGGTTCCCAGGCCCTTGCGCATAATTTAAGCGTGTTACCAACCAAGTGGCCTACAATGTTAGGTAGACCTACGGAGGCTCATCTCCACTTTGGTGGCTCGTGTGCTTACCCAAGGTTTTGATGTAGGTGTCCACAACCCAAGACATTTCCCTGCCGGATGTGTTGTAGTCGGGAGCCGGTACATCGATGCCGGCACCTAAAACAACAATTACATATATTTTTATAAAACGGTATTTGACTAGTAACTCAAATAAATAAGAATACTATAATATAGTATCTCTTAAACATGAAAGTATATACTTTAAATAAAATTTTACAGAGATATCTGCAAAGAGCGACTGAATTGTTATAGAAGCTATTTCAGATTTCTCGATATGCAAACTATAGAGACAAATAGAGAGGAGAAGGATTTACTTAAGTCAAAACTAAATTTGATTTACAAACTTTACAATCAAGCTCTTGATATTTTCAATAGGCATAGGTACAATTCGTTCATTTGCTTCTTTAGTGGAGAAGCATAGTTCATAACCGTTCCCAAGTCGATAGCTATTGCATACCTGGTACTGTTTCTATGCTTAGTACTAAGATGTTCTTGAAATACCTAAGCTGTGTTAGCTGGCGGACTGACACAGTCACACCAAAAACTTGGTTGTCTAAAGTCTGTTTATCTCCGAGACTAAACTGACATGTGCAACAGTCAAAACTGACTAATTCTATTGTAATCTATGTCAGTTTGCCATTTGAACTAGTCAATCTAGTCTCTGAGATTAAAAAAAAAACAGACTATAGTCGGTTTACGGACGATAATTTTACGTGTTGACGTCATAAGAAAACAATTTAACAAACAAGCCGAACGCTTAGGCCGATCGTGCCTTTCTGTAGCTTGTTCCGTGCTCTCGCTTGCACGCTTGGCACAGGCGGAACGTGACACTTTCGGTCGTGTAGCCGGCGTTCATCAATTTATAAGACGTTATCACGTCAGAAAAGGGTATGTACTTATTCTACGAGTACCATTCTGGTACGGAACCTTCAATAGCGTGTTAAGCCGCATTTCCGCCAGCAAGCAATTTGCATGCAAATTTAATTACACTACGCGGTACGATACGGTAGAGCGCTTGATCACATGATCCCATGGTAGCATGTAATTAAACTTGCATGCAAGTCGCTTGCAGGTGGAACTGCGGCCTTAGGTATATTTCTTACCGATATAGTTCTTCTTGGCAAGTTCCAATGTGTAACGTCTGGTAATTCGTTGTAGTTCCGCCACCGTGAAGGTTTTGGGGTTTATGGCTACACCTAGAAAATGTGAAAAGATTAAAAAGTAAATAAAAATAGTGTCCTATCTGTATTTCCCAAACGAAAGATTGTTTCTGGTAGAGACGGCTATTTCAAAACTTTTCTATCTTTTTTTACAAAATAAAACGTTTTCCCACACTAAGAATATGTCCAGTATCGTGGGTGAGTTTACAAATATACAAAAGCACAAACATACAGACCCGGAACAACTATCTGTCGGCCATAAAAAAATTTGTTCCGTGCGGGAATCGAACTCACGATATGCGGCGCAGCAACCGCTCAATTGGGACCTGGGGGCGACGACTATATTTTTCTAACAGCCATCGCTGGCGGCCCGTGCTCTAAGCTGACAAGGGTCATAAGGGCGAGCTTGTTACTATCTGACGGGCGCCAGGTCTAGGTACCTACATTTTGCACTACTAACCTCCCTTGGACCCTCCAAAAGGAATGCTGGAGCAGGCGCACTTGAACGTCATCAACGAAGCCAGAGCTTTCACCTCGTCCAAGTTCACCTCATCCGAAAATCTTATTCCTGATCAAAGTAAAAAGAGTTAACATATAAACAAGTCCATTTTATTTTTTGCAGCCTATACCTACTGAACTGCATAAGCCTACATCTGCATCCCGGGCTGATACTGAAAATTTCCCGAGGTCTGGTACCCCCGGAATTGAGTGCCTGTCAGGGTTACGGGTTTGTTCGAAAGAGTTACCGCGGCCCTGGAACACAATAGGCATTTGGTGGAACACGGGTGGATTTTAGCCTAGAGACTAACTCAATTCAGAAAAATATTGTTTAGATCAATGTTAAGCTATTAGTTAGGTCTACCTAGCCGTTCCCCAACCATATTGGAGTCGACTTCTACGTGGTCAACCCGGATGCAGTACCAGTATTTTACGTGGAGCGACTGCCTATCTGACCTCCAAGACCCAGTAACTGGGTTACACGGTGTTCATGGCAAGACTGGAGTCAGATTTTCCAGTCTGAACATCTGTAACGACTGCCAAAAATCTAAAAATGATAGCAACGGCTTAAAATGGTTTCCGAAGCACACGAGGAGTCTCCGTAGTATAATAATAATAATTAGGAGTATTGTTAGGAGGTTCCTCTCTCTCTGGAGCCCTGACCGCCGGTAGCTTGGACCCTGTTCCCGATACCGGTGGGCTACAATTTATTATATTTTTAAATGTTTATATATACAGGTATATTTTTTCAAATATTTAAAAATGTAATTTGTAGGTGAATTTATTGAATAAAGGAAATAATAATAAAACGAGAACCTCGTGAAAGCCGAAAAAGACAAACAAATCAAGTATATTGACTTGGCTCGCGAGGTTGTTGACATGTGGGAAGTGGACTCTGCAATCATTGTACCGATAGTCGTGTCGGCCAATGGCTTAATAGCCACGAGCCTCAACCAACACCTTAGGAGGTTCTCTTTGGGCAGCTGGATCAAGGGCTTGATTCAGAAAGCGGTATTTCTGGACACGGCTCGCATTTTCAGGAGGTTCCTTTCTGTGGAGCCCTGACTACCGGTAGCTTGGACCCTGTTCCCGATATCGGTGGGCTACTATTTTTATATTTTTAATTTTTTTATTTATAATTTATTCAAATATTTAAAAATATAATATATATGTATAGTTAACTGAATAAAGGAGATAATAAATCTTTATTGCGGACCATACAAGATCCATATTGATATTTAAAATAAAAGTCAAATAAAAAAAAAATCAGTAAAACAATGTTAAAAAAAGCAATTAAATAAATATGTTAAAAAAGTAATTATGTTAAAAAAAAACAAGGTGGTGACTCATACACAGACCTCGGGAAGCGTTGCTTAACCTTGACGATTGCTTTTATTATTTATCAACGAGCTCTTTTACTAAACGAGCCACACATACATTATCAACTACTGCAAGTACTGCAAACTCTTGAAACCTAGAATCAACAGTGGCTACCACCAGAAAAACAACGACTCCATGAAGCTCGACGAGTCCCGGATAAAACGATTCAACTTTCTTGAATCCCGCAACGAAATTAATCAGAAAAGTACAGAGAAGGAGTTGAAAACTTATCTTTACTTAACTTTACTACAGGTTCTTTCAAACAAATGCCCTTTTTATGGTCTGTGAACAAATGTTTGGTACCTCCTTTGCAAGGCAGACGGTGGACGCTGTGCTGTACGCGATACGCTTGTATGATGTCGTAATTCCCGCCTTTGCGCTGCAGGGGAAACTCCATCTGAATACAGCTGTTGCACGAACCCATCACCTGGAATATGGCCTCAAACACTTTAGACATTGTTGACTGTATCGAATTAGGATATCGTGAGTGAAGTTCTAAGAATAAGCCATTTTTGGCGGGTCAGTTCACGCGCTTTCATTTGTCCAATCGGAAAGGATACCTACTAGCCTGACCTGACTAATTTAAATCCTTTATCCGAGAATGTATGTAGATCAAGGTTTGCTAATGAATATTCTGTAGCTTTATCACTAATTTACTGTACCAAAAGTAAATTGTTTTGACTTAGGTACTTCACTGACGATATACTTATAGAAATTTATCAGACTAAGCTAGCAAAAGGACAGATACTAACACTACTCTAACCCACAAATTGTTTCACACGCACAAAACGTTTTGGTAACACATTCATAATGCGTACCTACAGCTAAGGAGTGGAATTCCCTGCCGGAGTATGTGTTTCCTGATAGCTACAACCTGGGAGTCTTTAAGTCAAGAGTGAATAGGTTATTTCTAGGCAAGCGTGCTCCATCTTTGACCACATCATCGCTTACCATCAGGTGAGATAGTGGTCAAACGCATGCCTATCAATAGTAAAAAAAAAAAACATTTGTTACTGAGAATTCAAAGAATTTAAGTTGAGTAGGACCCCATTTGTCAAATTGTTACAGGTTTTCAGGGTAGAGTATGAAAGTACCTCGGGTTTGACACGTTCTAACTCGCAAATAACCCAATTCAAAGGTCCACCCTCTATAATAGTTCAGTTGCGTTCTATAAGGCGCCCATTACATTACCCTACATGACGCCCAGTTTGGGTTTAGGCCACATTTGTCGACTGAAACAGCGATCCTGTCTCAAGCATACATCAGTCCAATCTATGCAATAAGGAAAACACCTGTTTATGCCTGTTTTTTTAAACCTCTCCAAGGCTTTCGACCTAGTGTCATATGACTGCTCCGGAGGAAACTCTCCCATGATACTAACTTTTTGGGGACCGATTGGTGTACCTACTGGAGTACTGGTACAGCAACCAGGGGGGGGGGGGGGCTAAAAAGGCCTCCTCAGGAGAATCATATTACTCACGCAACAATCTGTCAAATATTTTCATCTTTATCACTAACGCATTACGTTTAAGGTTGATTGGAAAATTTGACAGTGACGGGTAGCGTGATTTGCTTTCCGATTCTGCTAAAGTGGCCTTTTTAGACCCGCAGTACCACTAAGTGTCAGCTCACACCGAAACACGACGCGACCCGACGCTGCTGAAGAGGCCAGTGATTTCGCACAGCGCCGCGCGCCGCCTTCGATACGCATCGCAATGTCGCGAGGTGCATCGTAAAATCGTTGGCAACATGACGCCTCGCTGCGCAGCAAGACGCCGCCCGGCCGCGGCGCAGCGGAACGTGTCTGCATTCTTTTTAAATTTATTTTTGTATTCTTCTTCCTTTTCCTATTCTGCAAGAAGCCCGATTATAACAAGATCCCAATCTATCATTATAATTTCACCCGAGCACTCTACCGAACTGCATCAATTCTACACGAAGTGTGAACGGAAATAGTAGAGACTTTTTGAACTCTCACAATGAAATGTGTCTTTTAAAGTGCGCAGCATCGCGTCTCGGTGTGAGCTGACCTTATGAAGGGCAGGTGCCGTGTCTGATGCGTCACTCACCATCAGTCATTCGGCATTCATGAACTTTTGGAATTGAGTGACGTTTGCATGAGCGTGAAATGGGCGACATATTAGATTACTGTGAAACTACATCTCAAACCCAGTTATTTGGGACCAAATGTAAAAAAAAACTCACTTTCAATATTCCAGCCACCCTCTGGTGCCTCTTTTTGTCAGACAAGTGCGTATGTTTCTTCAGGTACTCTTTAAGAGAAGGCTCGACCACGCGTACAGCATTATGGTAGAAGTACTCCACCATTCTGAAAAAACTCGGGTTGGGGTCGTCAGCTATCTTCGTCAAGTGCGCGGGGATCTCGTAATGCCTCACAGAGATCTGCACCGGGGCTACAGTTCTTAACTTGAATAGCTTAAAGACTTTATTAAACGTAGGCATCATTTTACTAATCGTGTAAAACAAATATAACACAGTAAAAATAATCTAAAGAGCGATATAAACTGACGTCCGTACGACTGCGTGTGTTAAAACAAAACATAAACGTTCTGTTCTGTCTTTGTTTATTTAATTTAGTTGTTTTCTTTTCGGTAGCAAAGTAAAAAGGTTGAATTGGTCGTCATATGTGTCTCATCTCATTTGTTCGGTAAACCCGAATGCGACGTCCCGCCGACTGAATGCCTTCCGGTTTTGCCGAATAAATGATCGCGTTAATCGTATTCGTATTCGCGCGATGATAGCTTGGTATTATAGAAAACTTTTTTACAATAAAAAACAACCGACTTCCATAAAAAAAAACACTACAAAGTATAAAATAACCTTAATTCCGGAAGTCAGTGTAAAATACGAAGGAACAACCGAAATTAAAGTTAGGTATTTATTTCATACTTTGTACCTAGTGTTTTTTTATTTGGAAGTCGGTTGTATTTTTTTTTTATTTTTCAGTTTTTAGTGGTAACCCACACCTATCAACACCACTAGAAAGTCGCTGGAAAGCAAAATACGCACTTCGTTTACTTGGATGACAAACTAAATACGTACTACGGAGTTTATATTCAATGATTTTTTTAAAACTCCAAACTACTAAACCAATTTTGATGCAATTTAAATGGGACCAAACGAGGAGTATAATAGTATTGCTTAACAAAAAAAAAAATTTTTTTCAAATCGGTTCATAAATGACGGAGTTATGAGGTAGGTAGTCATCATCATCATCTGCCTAGCCTTTTCCCAACTATATTGGGATATAGTTGGGTCCATCATCACTGACAGGACTATTGTTGCCAATAAGCCTGATATAGTGGTGGTGGACCGAATTGTGAGGCGTGCAATGATTGTAGAGTAGACATAACCGTCCCGCATCACGAGAACCTCGTGAAAGCCGAGAAAGACAAACAAATCAAGTATATTGACTCGCGAGGTTTTTGACATGTGGGAAGTGGACTCCGCAATCATTGTGCCGATAGTCGTGTCGGCCAATGGCTTAACAGCCACGAGCCTCGACCAACACCTTAGGAGGCTCTCGTTGGGCAGCTGGATCAAGGGCTTGATTCAGAAAGCGGTACTTCTGGACACAGCTCGCATTGACAGGAGGTTCCTTTCTCTGGAGCCCTGACCACCGGTAGCTTGAACCCCGTTCCCGATATCGGTGGGCTATTATTTTTATATTTTTAAATGTTTTTTTTTTATTTTTTTTATTGAAATATTTAAAAATATATATGTATAATATATGTGTATAATATGTGTATAGTTAACTGAATAAAGGAGATAATAATAATAATATTTCTTTTTTGACATAATAGGTTACAAAAAACTTGTTTGAAGCCTTTGACTCCTAAACTAGGTGTACCTGTATCACCTGTATGTCAGGAGTCAGCGCCCTCTCCCGCTTTGTTTGGCTTAGATACTAATGTCAACACAGAAATAGACAAACATACATGCAAGAAATACAATTTCAAAAGAAATAAAAAAAAATTATTGAATCATGGCTGGAACAAAAAGATATCATTGGAAAGAATTCATTCATACAATTATTATTACCTAAATTACATTTAATTTTTATTATAATTTCTATTATATCGTGCTGTGTATATATGTACGACTATGTGTGTGTGTATTGTGGAGTTGTGTTCGCGTGCGAGTGGATGTGTACCTATTCTTGTTTGTGTATGAGTAGGTGTATGTATGTTCTATGAATAGTTATGTTCATTTGTAAAATGAGATTAATTATTTATTATTTTCTCAACATCCTCATAACCAAGAGAAAAGAGCCAGCTCTTTACTTTAGATTTGCATTCGTGTAGTGATAGCGGATAAATATTTAAAATTCTATATATAAAACACGTTCCGTTTCATGTTACTTTAAATTTGAAATTATTGTTAAAAATCAATATTAACTGGAATAAAAACGTTGCACTTACCCTTCTCTTATGCTTTTTTACATTTTAAATATTAAATCTGCATCCTCCCTATTAGTCAAATCTGGTGTTAGGGGTTAGGTACGGTCATAACTAAATGCTAGATTAAATGTTATTAAGTAGTTATTAAATGATTGTCTAATGTGAAATTTCCTTCTTGAAAACTTACTAAATTTTGGGCACCTTATATTAATTAGCAACATTGAATCGACGGTGCCGCCCTCTTTCAGTTCACAGATAAGTTGGTACTACCAACTTGTTTTTGAACTGAAAGAAAGTTTAATAAGAATTACAGTTTTTACAAATTAAAAAGAATGATACATACATATTTAAAAATAATAAAATAAATAAAAAGAATTTGATAATTTACAGTTACGTAGGTACGCTAACAGTTTAGTCTCTCAGGAATAAACAATGGATTTATCTATAAAGTAAACCAATGGAGTGGAGATTTAGCAGATAAAATGTTCCACGGGGGGATACAACTTTCATTTAATACGAAGTTAATTAGGTTCCTACCCTGCAAGAGGTACCTGGATTTCTAGAATTTAGTTATGACAATACCTAATCCCAAACACCAGATTTGACTAATTATAATTCACAGTGGTACCTTTTTTTAAGGATGGGAAATCATCAAATGATTCCTCCTGCTTTGGGTAAAGCAGAAGGGAATGTCAGACTCTAACTGACTAAAACCCATCCGTGTTCCTCCTAGTGCCCTTTGCGTTACAGGGTACGGTGCCTCTTTCGAACGTCCGCAGCCCTAGCAGGTAGCAGTGGTACCTAGTGGTAGTGTAGTGTAATAATAAAAAAATTGCATTACAATAATTTATTGAAAACCAGGTTTACAGTAATTGTGATCTTTACATTAACCTGCATACACAATTTCATCCTGGTTGTGAGGCCGTACTCAACTTATTTCCGTACCACTATCATCATTATCACTATCGCTTTCGGTTTCAGTGTCACTTGCCAATTCAATAATAAAAGGTTTATCTAAATACAAATCATGTTTTAAGTATTCTCCTTCTAACCTGCGAACGTGTTTACAATGCTGTGCCCACTCATGAACTGTAATAGCATCAAAAGCTTCTCTAACTAGGCGGGGAATTTCAGCATTTTTGTGCGCAATATTTACATCGGCAACTTTCCTTTTCATTGTGCTCCATATGAGTTCAATGGGATTGAGATCACAGTGATAAGGTGGTAAATATAAGCATTTGTGTCTGTTGTCTTCTAAATTTTATTCAATCTCATATACAGGTTCAGGCTTGTTTCTCTTAATTATTTCTAAAAGCCTAGGTTTAGTCAAATCTTCTCCGTAGTCAATTTTATTTTGGGTCAACCATAATTGCATCTTTTTTTAAGGAATTCGTATTTGGTACTTTATTCACACAAATACGGTGATAAGGAGCATTATCTATCACTATTATAGATGGCTCTCGTAAATTAGGCATAAGTTTTTCAATAACCCACTTTTTAAAGTTGGTACTATTCATCTCGTCATGATAATCACCACTTTTTGTGTTTGATTTAAACACAAGTAGTGCATTTGTAACAAATACAGTATCTCCTCCCGCACAAACAATAATATATCTTTGCCCTTTCGATACAGGCTCCAATACTCCGTCTTCACCCTCTCCTTGCCAGCATTGGCAGCACCCGATGTATGCGAAGAGTGAATATAGGTCTCATCTAAATAAATTATGGGCCGGGGCTGGGGAGATTTATTATTTTTATCCACTGCATGCAAGCACTTAGTATTAAACTAAACGAAATAGAGGCATGAAATCAAAATATAATTTTAATTCTATCTTACAGGAACAAAATATTTTAAGAAGTGACAGGCAATATTTTTCTTTAGTTAGTGGCTATTGCGACCATGGAGGTTTTTTCATAGCTTTACTGTGAGTACTGGCCATCCAGTACCAATAGACACTGCATGTCGTGTTATGTAGCTACCTTAGTTACGATATAACTGTCGTGTCAAAGAAAAACGATTTGATGGTCATGATCTTAGATTATAGTTTTATAATCTAAGGTCATGATATATTTTATTAAATAAAATACCTCACAAATTGGTAGCAGAGCGTGGTTGCATTTTACAAATATGAAAAATGGCATCAACCACGAGTTATCGCTATATAGAACTTTTAACAAAGACAAACTATGATACGTGGTGTTTGCAAGCACAAGCGGTCCTGATTAAAAATGACTATTGGGATATCATAAGCGGCGAGAAAACGTTACCACCAGCTACGGATGCGGCAGCGAGATCGGCTTTCAACAAAGAGGACTTGAAGGCAAGAGCTGAAATCCTACTTTTATTGTCACCGTCTGAATTAAAACAAATTAAAGTCTGCGCGACATCTAAAGCCGTATGGGACAAGTTAAAAGCTACTTATCAAAGCACCGGGCCTGCAAGAAAAGCTACATTATTAAAACAGTTGGTTCTAAAGCGAATGACCGTAGGAGAAGATATACATGACCACATAAATAACTTCATGGATATCGTGGACAAACTCTCAGATATGGATATTAAGGTACCTCCAGAACTGCTTAGCATAATGCTTCTCTACAGTTTGCCAACAACTTTTGAGAACTTTAGAATAGCTATCGAATCTCGAGACACCCTACCTAATCCTGAAGATCTGAAAGTAAAGATTCTAGAAGAATACCAAGCAAGGAGTGGAAATGAACAGCCTGAAAGCTCAGAAGCATACCATATCAAGAAAAACAGAAATAGGCTATATTGCAAGAGCTGTAAAAAGAAAGGCCACACTATCGAGACATGTTGGGGCAAGAAGAAAAACTCTAATGAAAAAGAAAACGGAAACAAACACGGTTATAACGTTTGTCTGAGCACCGTAAATTCAGATGCTGATAAAAATGTCTGGTGTCTAGACAGCGGCTGCTCATCACACGTATGCGGTGACAAATCGATGTTTTCTAACATGACCCCTGAAAATGGCACCCTAAAGTTGGCATCAGACAAATGTACTAGTAAAATTCAAGGAAAAGGGAGAGTTACAATTAGTACCAACAAACATGGCTACCATTTCAATGACACCTTGTATGTTCCCGATATATCAATAAACCTTTTATCCGTCGCCAAGATAACGGACAGAGGAAATAAGGTTATTTTTGAAAAAGAGAAAGCCTACGTCATAGAAAAAACCGGCGAAAAGTCTCTAACTGCTCGAAAGAGAAATGGGCTTTACTACTTTGAATTTGTACAAAAAGAAACTGCAAACTACACGCCAAATAACGATAAAAACATTATGGAATGGCATCGCAAACTTGGCCACATAAACGAAAGAGATTTAAAGAAGATGGCTAAAGATAACCTCATGTATGGCTTAAACTTAAATGACGAAGACATGGAAACATGTAAAACCTGCATCAAAGGCAAATTGTCCAGGTTACCGTTCATAAGACATGAAGATCTATACACAACTGATAACCTGGAAATAATCCATAGCGACGTTTGTGGACCTTTTGAATGTGACACACTCGCAGGATCAAAGTACTATGTTACTTTCATAGATGACTATAGTCGCTATTGTCACGTCTATTTTATTAAAAGAAATAGTGACGTATTTAACGTTTTTAAGCAATACAAAAATGAAGTTGAGACTTACCATAACAAGAAGATAAAGAACCTGCAGACCGACAATGGCACAGAATACCGCAACAAGGAATTTGATAATTTTCTAAAATTGCATGGCATCCAAAGGAGGTTGACCACAGTTTACACCTCTCAACAAAATGGGATAAGCGAGAGGAAGAACAGATCCTTGCTGGACAAGGCCAGATGTCTGTTAATCGAGGCCAAGGCACCTACAAAGCTGTGGGCGGAAGCGGTAGCAACCGCAAACTACCTTATAAATCGTAGCCCTTCCAAAGCACTGAATGGTGAAACTCCTTTCAAGAAATGGCTAGGCCGAATTCCATGTGGACATCATCTTTACGTGTATGGCAGAAAGACTTTTGTTTTGAAAAAGAACAAACGAGGAAAACTGACCCAGAATGCCAAAGAAGGTGTATTCATGGGGTACTCAATGACCTCAAAGGCTTACAGAGTGTACATACCTGAAGATGATGATATAGTGATAAGCAGGGACATAAAAGTCATAGACAAGATGTACTAACTACAAAGAAGATAGTCAGAACTATGATAAACTTACTAACGAAAAGGAACACTCTCGGATACCTGAAAAAGGAAACAAAATCAAAAACAATGATAAAAGGAATAAAAGCGTCCAACAAATAGAAATTGAAATAAATGAAAAGAAAAATACCTTACAAAATTTCAATGAGCAAGAAGATGAAGTTTCTTCGTCAGAAGAAATAGAATCTTTCGATGACGCATCAGAGGTTATAGAAATACCTGGGAATGGGAGGCCACAAAGAGAAAGGCGTCTACCCGCTTGGACCAAGGATTTTATACTGGACCAGCCTGAAGAAAGTCACCTACTTTCGGAGATATCCTACATATCCGATGAGAATGAAGATGATGAATACTGGCATGATGCAATGAAAGCCGAGATTAGAGCACATGTCAAAAATGGAACCTGGAAAGTAGAAAAGAAAAACAAAGACACGAAAGAAGTGGACTACAAAATGGTTCTAAGAAACAAAATAGGATCTGACAACAGTATTACAAAGAAAGCCAGACTCGTAGCGCGGGGTTTCACTCAGCGACCAGGCGTTGACTACAATGAAACTTACGCTCCTGTAGCTAAACTGAGTTCGATAAGATCTGTTGTTGGAATAGCCATGGAAGAAGGTTTGAAATTGAATCAGATGGACGTTACAACGGCGTACCTTAATGGTAAATTAGAAGAAAATATAGCTATGAAGTATCCTGAATATTTAGAGGAATACCTGACTGAAATCATGGTTGAAGAAAGTAAACAAGAAAATTTTACTTTGTATAACAAAACAGTGAGTATGCTAAAAGACATAAAAAACAACCCAAACGGGAAAGTTTGTCATCTCATAAAAGCTATATACGGACTCAAACAGGCAGGGAGGCAATGGTACAAGAAACTCGACACAGAGTTAAAGAACATAGGTTTCAAAGCATCGGAAGCTGACCCATGTCTATACCTACTAGAGAAAAGAGGAGTAAAAGTCATAATAATTATTTATGTCGACGATTTGTTAATTGCCTATTCGTGTCCTAAAAAACTCCAAGAAATAAAAAACCTGCTGAATACGAAATTTGAGTTAAAAGACTTAGGTACACCTAAACGGCTAATAGGGATAGACGTTACCTATACGGGAGATGAAATCAAATTGAACCAGGAGAAGTTCATAGATGACACTCTTAAAAAATTCAAAATGGAAGATTGCAAGGCTACGTCTACACCCATTGAACCAGGTCTAAAATTAGAAAAAGGAGGAGGAAGAGATGAAAGTAACGATTTGCCCTACAAAAATTTGTTTGGCACACTCATGTACTTGGCAGTGGCAACTCGACCCGATATAATGTTTGCCATAAGCTATCTCTCCCAATTTAACGATTGTTACGGAGAAGAGCATTTCAAGTGTGCAAAAAGAGTGCTGCGATATTTAAAGGGAACAAAAAGCGTTGGTCTAATATTCCGAAAAACTCGCCAAGAATTACATGGCATGGCTGACGCAGATTGGGGCGCATGCAAGCTTGACCGAAAGTCGTTTTCGGGATATTGCTTTAAATATGCTGGAACGGCAATAAGCTGGATGTCGAAAAAGCAAAAGTCTGTGGCGCTATCGACTGCTGAAGCGGAATATGTCGCCTTGACAGAAGCTGTAAAAGAGGCTATTCACTTGAAAAGTGTATTCAAAGACCTTGGGGCTAGCTATGAAAGCATAACCATATTAAATGACAACCAGGCTGCCCTCAAGTTAAGTCAGAACTCCATGGTAACTTCAAAGTCAAAACACATAATTTGAAGATGCACTTCATTAGAAACTGCATTATGGAAGGAGAAATAAAGGTCGTGTATCTGCCAACAGAAGACATGGAGGCAGATATCCTAACCAAAGCCCTAGCCGGCCCGCGGCTGTTAAAATTGAGGAGCGGCTTAGGAGTTTCCTGAACACCTGATGATCACGACGATGCCGTGAAGAGGAGTGTGAGTACTGGCCATCCAGTTGACCAATAGACACTGCATGTCGTGTTATGTAGTTACCTTAGTTACGATATAACTGTCGTGTCAAATAAAAACGATTTGATGGTCATGATATATTTTATTAAATAAAATACCTCACATTTACCTTCTTAGAGGTAAAAGTGTTCTAACTCTAACATCTTCTCTTGAAGCTAGGGAACAACAGAGCCTTTAAAAGTGCAGGCCAATCTCACGACAAAACATAAACAGTCTTGGTTTATACAATGCCTTTGTAAACATGTCGGCAACTTGGTTTTCTGTACCAATTTTTGCAATCATAGCCATAGCTGATGGGACTGTGTCCCATCAGCTATGGCTTCTCGTATAAAGAAGTGTCGTAGCTTGATATGCTTAGTTCTGTTGTGGAACTCGTACGGGGGATTCAGTGCAAGCTTGATGGCAGACTCGTTATCCACGTGTAGAACAGGAGTGATAGTTGATTGCTCAATTTTTTCTATCAGTCGTTCGGCTTCTGTGCTCGAGATTGCGACCGATAACTGCAATTTACTCTTCCATGATATTGGACTTCCGTAAAAACATACAAGTCCTGAAGTCGACCTTCCAGTGTCAGGATCACCACCATGATCTGCATCGCTGTAACAGACCAGTTCTTTCTGCATACCTTTTCCATATATAATGCAGTAATCTCGAGTACCATTCAAATATCGAAATATTCTTTTCAGTTTTGTGATATCTCTTTTTGTAGGAGCTTCTAAGTGTCTGGATGCAACACTAAGAGCGTAAGCTATATCGGGTATTGTGCCCACCATTAAATATGCAAGGGCTCCAACCGCTTCTCTATAAGGAAATGAATTGTCTCCTCCAGCATCTTCTCTCAATTTGGAGTCTTTGACTATTGGTGTAGCGGCAGCCTTACTATTCTGCATACAAAATTTTTCAAGTACCTTCTTGGTGTAGGCACCTTGATGTATTTTGATACAATCTTTCTTTATTTCAAGTCCTAGAAAGTAATAGGAATCTTTGTGGCTTTGGACCTTTATTTTAAATCGCTTCGTTAAATTCTCGAGAAAATCATCGATTAGTGTCTGACGTGCCAGCAATGACGCCATCGTCAACATATAGAGCTAAAAGCAGCCTGTCTTCTCCCTTTTTCATAGAGTATATACAAGGATCTTCTCCAGGTTTGAATCCTTGTTCTAATAGAAAGCCTTTAATGCAATTGTTCCAACACAATGGTGCTTGTTTAAGTCCATATAAACTACATTTCAACTTGCAAACTTTGCTAGTTCCGTCCTTATATCCTTCTGGTTGGTTGACGTAAATTTCTTCATTTAAACTTCCATAAAGAAATGCTGTAGATACATCAAATTGCGCAAGGACCATACTATCGCATGCAGCAATACTTAGTAGCGTCCTAATTTAGCTCATTCTTGCGACTGGGCTGAATGTTTTCTCATAGTCAACGCCTTTCTTTTGAGAATAACCAACAGCTACTAGTCTGGCTTTATACTTCTCGATATTTCCGTTCGAGTTTCGTTTAATCTTGTAACCCCATTTAGTTGAAATAGCTTTGCGTCCTTTAGGCAATGGCATTAAGTGCCAAGTGTTGTTATCTATCAGGGAACTTATTTCATCATCCATAGCATTGCGCCATTTATGTTTATCAATAGACTTCATCGCATCTTTGAACGTCTTTGGTTCTTCCTCATGGTCATAGACCCTTTCAACACAATTAAGAACAAATTCATCAAACCTATCAGGCGGTATGATCTTGGAACGATCTCTTAAAGTCATTCTATGTGACACATGTTCTCGACGTTGATCAAAATGAACGTCTTCTTGGCACGCTTCTTGAGTTCGCTTAATAAATCATCTCTAGACTCATTTTGAAAATCTGTATCACGATGCGGTAAAATACTTCCAGTTGATGTAGTCTCGTTAACATCAGAGTCAGAATCAGCAGTATCAAAATTAACTGAGTCATTAATTGGATCAATTGCCATTTGTGAATCTTCTTCTGGTATGATAGGCTGAGTCTCGGGTTCAATAGTGGGTATTGGTATATCAAAACTATTTTTGTCTACCTTAGGTGCCTCCACTGCTGTCTGATTCATAGGTTTTTCTATGAGAGGACATTCAACAAATATCACGTCTCTTGATCTGATAAGCCTATGATCTTCTTTAGACCATATTCGATAGTCTTCATCACCATCATATCCGATAAGTATTCCTTTTTCGGCTTTCTTACAAAGTTTATTTCGTCTTTGTTTCGGTACGTGTGCATAACACGTCGATCCAATTATTGTCAAATGTTTGATGCCTGGTTTCTTCCCAAAAAATAACTCGAAAGGTGACTTTCCTTCAACTGTTGTCGGTCCCGTTCGATTAAGTATGTAGACAGAAGTATTAATTAATTCCGCCCAAAGACCTTGTGGTGTAACATCATGAGCATGCATGATTGCCCTAGCAGTTTCTACTATGGTCCTATTATCTCGTTCCGAGCATCCATTCTGTTCTGGCGTATAAAGCATAGTGAAACGCTATTTTATACCATTCTGTCGTAACGTATTACGTACTTGTTCATTATCAAATTCTCCTCCATGATCGCTTAGGAAGTTTTGCCACGCGGTTCTTATCTCAGCTAGAAACTGTTTAAGTTTCCTGTAAACTTCGCTTTCGAATTTCATCAAGTAGACATGAAGATACCGAGAATAGTCGTCTTTGAAAAGAACAAAGTATCGAAATTTGGAAATTGAGTGCATAAAAGGTCCACAAACATCAGAGTGAATGAGCTCTCCTGGCTTCGTTGCTCGCAATCGTGTTCTGAAATTCAACCTGTGTGCTTTGCCATTGATACAACCTTCACACAAATCTGTATTGTCGTCCAATTTTATGTCAAATTCCTTTTCTACTATCTTTTTTACATGTTTTTTTTATTCTGATGTCCAAAACGTTAATGATACAATTGTAAAGATTGTGAATTTGTAACAAGATTTACTTCTTGCTTTGGTGTAACAATTTTAACATTAATATATAATGCGCACCAAGCTTTCTTCGCTTTCCGTTCACTATTTCTTTATCTTTTACCTTCAATGTACATGATTCTGTGCGAGATTCGAATGTACTATTCTGTAGTCAGACCTATTCGTAACATGACTAGTTGCGCCATTGTCTACGTACCAACTATTTTTATCTGCTTCTGTAGTATCTTCAACTGACATAACTGTTAAATTCATGTTGTTCACACTCCTGGTCGAATTTTTGGTGGTCTTCCGTCGGAAATCCATTTATGACATTTCTTTCATTGCACTTTATTTTCTTTTTTGTTAAACTTATTCTTACTCTTCTCAGATTTTACTACAAGAGCTTTCACATTAGTACTACACTCTGCTTTATTTATTAGCGCTCTTTCATATGCACACAACTGTATCGTCAAATTCTCAATGTTTCTATCCTGTTTTGCCATCAAAAGCCAACATCGAATAGGCAGGTGATTTACTTAAATGCAAAATACTGTTCCGGAAGTGTATTTGTCTTGCAAATAGGATACTGTTAAATCATTTCCTTCTAATTCAGTATTCATGTCGTAAAACAAAGATTTTACTGCAGATATATGTGTGGTCATATCATGCTCAGGATCTTTTTGGTAACTAAAGAACTTCATGCATAAGTCGTAGCTCCTATCTTCTGTAGCTCCGTCGTATAGCCTGACAAGTTCATCTCACATGTCCTTTGCTGTGCTGAATCTCATCACCTTGTGCAGCATATCCTCAGTCATATTTGCTGAAAGTACTAATTGTGCAGTGTTATCTAACATTTCAAACTTCTTTGACTCCTTTTTAAATTTTTCCAATATTTCGGGTGTGGCATTGACTCCTGGATGAGTAGGTATTTTCATTGCACCCTTTATAACATCCGTCGTACCTGGATAACTTTTAAGTAATCGAGTAATCATGAATTTCCATGTTTGCCAATTCTGTCCATCCAATTTGTTTATTTCGATCTTTGTCCCAGCTACAGACTGCATGATGACGATCGTAATTTTTTCAAATATCGTAGATACTGTTAGACTTTTATGTAAAATTCAAGTTTCTTACTTTTGTTTTGCTATCCACCCATAGAATTTAGCCTCAGGCAACTCATCGCACTGCTACCATATTTAAGCAAACGAAATAGAGGCATGAAATCAAAATATAATTTTTAATTCTATCTTACAGGACCAAAATATTTTAAGAAGTGACAGGCAATATTTTTCTTTAGTTAGTGTCTATGTGTGAGTGCGTATGCGCCGATGCGGCGGTCGTGTCAAGGGCGGACAGTCCCCAATAAACCACGGTACTAGCCACACGCTTGTTTTACTTAAAACACCTCACTCTCCAAGCTGATATTCATTACGCTCCTTATGAACCTTCCGATTGGATTGAGATTTTTAAAAACAAAATCCCACGTTTTTTCCGTCCTGTGTAATTTATTTCTGTCTTTAAGACCTCTAGAAGCTAAAAAGCTTTCAGTAGGGAGTCAGTCTCTTTTTTAGCAGAATAAAATTCATGTACTTTCCTCCGTATAACTCCCATGTCAAAATCATCAACATGCACAAATCCCAGTTTCTTCTGCTGCGTGCTCTTCTTTAACTATTATTGAAATTAGTCCTTGACTCCCAACTGGAATATAAGATGATAAAATAAATATTAGTAGAAATTTTGAATCTGGCAGGTTAGTTGGCACACTCACTTAGCAGGTTACCTAATTGATGTAGGTACGCTACCGTTACGCTGACCTGCAGTAAGAATAGAAACGAATATTTCGTGGACTTTAATAATTAGTTAAGTATCGGGTAATTTATAACAAGAAAGTTGACAACACTAACCTGTCGCTGCCGAAATTAGTTTGTATATTTGATTAAATAAAAAAAGGTTTTAACCTTTAGAATAATGTTTCGAGCATCACTTTTAATAGCTTTCGGCATTTTAACTTTATAAATTCAGCAATATCACGACAAAACAACCAGAGAACCCGAATGTAGTAGACACTGACAATCGAATGACATTTTAACATGACGGCCGTAGTTCCAATTTTCTCCATTTCACAGATAAGTTGGTAGGAGTGTAGGACTGTACGAAACAACTCGCCCCTTCAGGCATCATCCTATCCGAACACGAACGCATATTCGCGCGAATATTGAATAGGGCATGCGTTTTTTTTATTTGCAAAATGAAAAAAAAACTTATTAGCTCTAGTAAACAATCATGAAAATTGGTTTTTAAATACCTTAATATCAGCAATGAAGTCGTGAAGTGAAATAACCAAAAACACCGACTTCCGAAATTAAAGTTATTTTTACTTTGTAGTGTTTTCTAACTGTAATCTCTGAAGCTTTATAACTTCATCGCTGATGAAGGTATTTAAAAACCAATGTTTTGTAAAAAGTTTTTTTATTCTTCACTTTTTAGTGTACCTACGCAGGCAGGTACCACTAAAGAGTGAAACCACAAACACAGCGTGCCAGCGTGATGTTACGTTATGAACTAGTGTAAACAATCAACGGACATGCGATTTCAGTAATCCCGATCCATTTGCTATCATTTATTGAAGAGTTCCGTTGCCTACCTCCGAAGTTCTTAATCAGATCTTCAACAAATTTAAATGGGACCAGTCTGAGGCAATACTCTTCTAAACAAAAAAAGGTTAACAATTGGCGAAAATATCGCTGAACAAACATTTTTCATGGGTTCCCATCATCGGATCCTGACTTATACCTTCCATCATCAGCTCAGCAACATGAGATGATGATTAACTTTGAGGGTTTCCCACGATTTTCATGGGATCCCACCATCAGATTCTAACTTGGTGACAATGGAGGAGGATTATAGGCTTTCGAATAAAAAAATATTTTTTTAAATCGGTCCAGAATTGGCGCAGAAATCAGTGAACATACATAAAAAAAATACATGTTGCCGTACATAGAACCTCCTCCTTTTTGAAGAAGTCGGTTAAAAAGTGAAGTCTGATGTAAACTTAGACGTCATCGTCCATGAAGACTATACAGCTGCCATAGAAAACAGCGCGAGAGGGACAGATATATTTGTTTAAAATAATTATTATCTCCTTTGTTTTTCGAGTAATTTTGATACTATTTTCACTGTTAGTATTATATTTTGTATATTTTTAGACAAACTGTATAGATGATAAATAAGTTTTTCATGCATAGGTATTCCCTATTGTAACAGGACGACGCTTCAAGCATCGTAGTCTCAGTGAGAGATCACCCAAATAGGCTAGTTACCACCATTCATCAAATACCGGAAGTGGGAGTTCGTGACGTCATCATCATCATCCACCATCCACAGCCCGACTACGCCCACTGCTGAGCATAGGCCTCTCTTTTCTTGTGTCAGCCTCATCCAGGTTATACCTGCGATGGCAACAATATCATCTGTCCATCTCGCCGCCGGCCGACCAACACTTCTTCTTCCAGTCCTCGGACGCCACTCGGTCACTGCCTTACTCCACCTATCATCACCGCGCCTTGCTAGATGTCCTGCCCAGCTCTATTTTAGATGCGCAATTCGTTTTCCGATGTAGAAAACCTTGGTACGTCTTCGGATCTCGACGTTTGGAACTCGATTTATTAGACGTATGCCAAGCATGGAACGCTCCATGGCTCTCTGTGCAACTCTCAGTCTGTGCACAGCCTCCTGCGTGAGCGTCCATGTCTCGGCACCGTAAAGGTGCAATTCCGATTTTGGCAACAGCGAAGTGCGACCGTGACCCACTGCTTTATATGAACTACTATAGGACACTTACGGGTGTAGCGACTGAGCGACCGAGTCGCGCGACCAATGGGCGTGGCCTGCGAGCGACTGCGCGACCGCGAAGCTGTCGCGCCGGGAGCAGTGTGGTCGCGCGACGCAGCCGAAAAGCTCATTAAATAGTAGCGTTTCCTACATACGAGGATAATATGTTTTTATAATAAAAACCCACTTATGTATGATGGAAGACTCAAAACAAATAAATGTAAGTTCGTGAGAATTTTTTTTTGGATAAATATTTAAAATTTTCTATGAAACGGCTTCATAATAATGTCAATGCTCAAGGTGGGCAAAACACACTGGTTGTAGAGGCAGGACTTCGGCAGATTGCAGAATTTTGGCAGATTTCAAAATGTCATCCAATTTGCTAAAAGCGCCGCACCCAAGCTGTATTCTTCTCGACACCTCAGTTTGTTGATGTTCTTTGCCAAGTGAAAGGATATGGCTAAGATAAATATATCGGTCAACCATCTCCAACGATTCATTTCCAACTTTAACAGTAGGATTTGAATCGCTGAAGACGCTCGCCATCACCTTCGTCTTGGCCATATTCATCCTAAGATCCACCTCAAGAGAAGCATCATAATTCATAAAGGTCTTGAAGCATTTTCTGGAAGTCATCGAAGTTCTCAGCAAAATCTACAAGGTCATCTGCAAATCTTAAGTGATACAGGTTTGACGTTAATACCGCTACAGTCCCAATCTATACTTTTCACGATATTTTTAAGGACTGCTGTGAAAAGTTTCGGTGAAATGGTGTCGCCCTGTCGCACTTCCCGCTTGATCGTTACGGGTTGCTGACCTGATGATGAAAGGTATAAATTAGGATCTGATGATGAGATCCCATGAAAAATGTTTGTTCAGCGATACTTTAGCCAATTGCCAGCCGATTTGGATGATTGTTTTTTTGTTTGAAAGAATATTTTCCTGGACTGGTCCCGTTTCAATTTCGTAAAGATCTGATGAAGAACTTCGGAGGTAGGCAACGGAACTCTTCAATAAATGATAGCAAAGGGATCGGGATTGCTGAAATCACATGTTTTTTTAGTGTTTACACCAGTTCTTAAAATAACATTGCGCCGGTACGCTGTTAATGTGTACGCAGGTACCTAGGTACCACTCAAAAGTGAAAAATAAAAAACTTTTTTACAAAAAATACAACCGACTTCCAAAAACAAAACACTACACGGTACAAAATAACTTCGGAAGAAAGAAAAAAACTTTAATTTCGGAAGTCGGTGTCAAAAAACGAAAAAATAACCAAAAAATTGGTTGCCTGTAAAGTCGGTATACGGGCGAAAGTTTTACGTGACAACGACTTTGAGTGGTAAAATAATTTTAATGTGAATATTCATTCGTATAGTAGGAAGAAGGATGAAATAATAGTCTCTCTCACTCTCTCTCTCTCGCTCTGTCTCTCTCGCTCTTAGGCGGGCTAACTGTGCTCGAGTGGAAGGGACGCGTGCCTTTCACTTTTTATGTCTGTCTCTCTCGCTCTTAGGCGGGCTAACCATGCCCGAGTGGAAGGGACGCGTGCCTCTCACTCGCTCTCATTGTGAGCGCATAACGTGAGCGGAGCGTAACGCAGTTTCTTGAAGTGTCACCCGGCAAACCAATTTATAAGACGTTGTCACGTCAAAACACCGACACCGACTTCCGAAATTAAAGTTTTTTTCTTTCTTCCAAAGTTATTTTGTACCGTGTAGTGTTTTGTTTTTGGAAGTCGGTTGTATTTTTTGTAAAAAAGTTTTTTTTTATGTATGTTCACCGAATTCTCCGCCAATTCCGGACCGATTTTTTATTCGAAAGCCTATACTCCTGAGGTGGTCCCATTGTCACCAAGTCAGAATCTGATGATGGGATCCCATGAAAATCGAGGGAAACCCTTAATTTTTATAAGCACATACACTATTTTCATAAACTTTCTAATGCAATTCATATATTTGTGCCTGGTAATCTCACGTTACTGAGCTGATGATGGAAGGTATAGGTAAGTCAGGATCTAATGATGGGGTCCTATGAAAAATGTTTGTTCAGCGATATTTTCGCCAATTGTTAACCGATTTGGGTGTTTTTTTTTTGTTTGGAAGAGTATTTTCTCGGACTGGTCCTATTTAAATTTGGTGAAGATCTGATGAAGAACTTCGGAGGTAGGCAACGGAACTCTTCAATAAATGATAGCAAATGGATCGGGATTTCTGTAATCGCATGTCTGTTGATTTTTTACACCAGTTCATAACATAATATCATACCGGCACGCTGTGCTTGTGGTTTCACTTTTTAGTGGTACCTGCGTACCACTAAAAAGTGGAAGTTGGTTTTATTTTTTTGTTAAAAAGTTTTTTTTTTTGGTTTAAGTAACAAAAGAAAAAAAATAGGTCAAATATTTTACGGATCAATTAGATTTTTCAGTAAACAAGCCTTAAATATGTATACAGTTTTCACGTATTAGCATAAAGAAGCTAACCAATGCTCACTCGTATTACTTAAAACTAATTTTTTAGAAATAGAAAACATAATTATAGGATTAAAACATAATTGTGCAATAGGCCACGATGGAATACCAGCCTCAGTTATCAAGTCTGCCAGACATGTACTTGTTCCAGCAATAACGCATATCTGTAATTTATGCATCACAAACGGTATTTTCCCCGACACTTTTAAGAGGGCATTAGTCACACCAGTATTTAAAGGTGGGGGTGGTGACCGAACTATAGGCTTATATCTGTACTTACCACACTGTCCGAAATAATGGAGAAGGTTCTGAACAAAAGATTGCTTAGCTATCTTGAATTCAACAATATAATTGCGCCAAACCAATATGGTTTTAGGAGAGGCGTATCAATAGAAGACGCTGTTCTTGAACTCACTAGCCAGATTGTTAGGAATCTTGATTCTAGGACCAAAACTACAGCTATTATTTTTGATTTAGCCAAAGCTTTCGACACGGCCTCTACTACCATCCTTCTTCATGGTTTAGAAAGCTTGGGAATAAGATATATTGCTCTTAACCTCTTCCGTGACTATCTTAAAAACCGTAACCAACGAGTTAAGGTAGAAAACTTCATCAGTGACGATGTGAACCTAACCTTTGGTGTACCACAGGGCAGCGTGGTAGGGCCCACCCTTTTTCTTCTGTTTGTAAACAGATTGTGTCAGCTTTTAATCCCACACTGCAAGATACTCGTATATGCAGACGATACTGCGCTTATCATAAGTGGATATACATGGGAATCTGCTCACCAAGCAACTGAAAAGGCTCTTGGCATAGTCATGGGTTGGCTTTCATTGAATTTGCTAACGTTAAATGTCTCTAAAACACACTATGTCCCTTTCTCTGCGAACACCGCTACACAGCCTAGTATGCCAGACATTAAAGCCCATAGTTGTCACCTTACACTGACCCCTTGCAGTTGCTCTACTATACATAGAAGCTCTTGTGTTAAATACTTGGGTGTGCATATTGATAACACATTGAGTTGGCAAAAGCATATCAGTGTGACAGTTACGCGAGTTAGTAAACTAATGTTTCCTATGAAAAAACTAAGAAAAGTGGTTGCCGATCGATTGTTAAAAACTATTTATTTTGCCCTAGCCCAGTCACTACTTTCTTATTGTATATCTGTCTGGGGTGGTACACTTAAAACGTATTTACTTCGCCTTGAGAGGGCACAAAGAACTGTCTTGAAAGTCATGCTTTACAAACCTTACCGGTACCCGACAACCCAGCTTTATAAAGACATATCTGTACTCACTGTCCGACAGCTCTATGCACTTAACATCACTTTACGTGTACACTCATCATTGACCTATGACTCAAAATTATTAGAGCAAAATAAACGACGCCGACGTAAGGATCCTGTATGCCCGCCTGTCACCACCAAAACTGCTCTGGCGAGTCGAAGGTACCCGTGTCTTAGCAGCCACCTTTATATTACTTTAAACGAAACCTGCAATGTATATTCTTTACCAAAATTTAAATGTACAACTGTAGTTAGTAGTTTTCTTCAAAATTTTACGTACGATGAGACTGCTGAGTAACTCTTTACAAAAAAGACTGAAACACCTAAAAACAGATTTAAATTGGTCCTATATCATTTGTTTTTATAATGTGACACATACGAACACACACACACACACACACACTCAAACAACACCCACACCACATACACCCATTCCTTGCTTACATACATTTAATGAGTGTTAAGTACTTACATAATCGTAATTTTCAGCTTACAATAACTCCTACATAGTGCAGCAATTGTAAACGAACTGTAATGTAAGAGGAAGGCGCCTGTGTCTGTGTAACACAGTTTATACTAGCACAGACACAGACGTTCACTCTGTCTCAAATAACACTTAGTGTCTTAATGTGTTTAATGGCGTTTTTTATGATTTTCGTTGAGATGGACAAATTGTATTTGGCTTTTTGGAAATAAAATATTTATTATTAATGCGACTGCGCGGTGTGCATCGACTAGGAGAGTAGTCGTTTCGAATCTTATTGTGATGTCCTTTGAACACAAACGTTGATGTTGATCGTTATTAACTAAGGTCAGTTAGATATCCACTACCTACTACGAAATGACTAAGTACGAGTATATTGAGTATTAGCTTTTACCAAGGGCTTGTAAAGTTGAAAAGTCACACGGGAACTTATTACCGGTATTAAAACTCTATAATTTGTCCTAATCCAGGCCTATCTGCGTTCTTCATTCAAATCCGATCAGTCGAACATCCAGACATTCACACTCATAATATTTGTAGGATTTTCAGTTTTTGTAGACACCATTACATGACAAATACTCTTACCTACATGTTACAACTCCTCAAATAAAAACGATTCAAACAATTTGCAAATAAGTGTATTAATCAAAAAATAAATATTTACTTATCAAGCCTACATATAGGGTTGTTTTGTACCATCTGCAGGTCTACTTTAGGGCCGACCAAGTCCCGGATATTGTTCAGTCCGTATTTGATCATAGTTGGTCTTTCTAGCGAGAGCCCCCAAGCGATGACATTCACGTCTTCTGGGAGACCCATTGGCAGCAACATCTCTGGTCGGAACACGCCTGAGTTACCGATTTCAATCCATTTTTCAAGGCCTGAAACAAGAAATCAAATCATTAATCGTTTTAGTTTCGTTTAAAATAAACGTTGCCCCTCGCTAGGAATTTCTCCTGTATCGTGGGTGCTTTCACAAACATACAATGTCACATACACACACAGCCAAACCTGGAACAACTATCTGTAGGCCATACAAATATTTGTTCCGTGCGGGCAGCAGCGACGCAGCAGCCAATCGCTTAACCATGTTGTCAAATCATTAATTTAGGATCTCCAACTAAATACATATGTAAATGACATCTTCTTTTGGTGCCATACGTATGGGTTCTTGTAAGATCACTGGTGTGTCTGTCTGTCTATCTGTCACAGCCAATTTGCTCCGAACCTACTAGATCAATATAGTTCAAATTATAAAAAAATATACTTTTTCAAATTATGCTTATCGTGTTTACAACTTTTTTATTTTATTTTAAAATATGATGTGTCCGTCATTGCATACCGCACGCCGCAGCGTTTTGCGTTCCGATCAAAAGACCCTAGCTTTAGGGCCTACGCCCACCGGGTCGGAATGGGGATTAAAATTATATCCTACTTATTATATTAGGTCTTTACCTATGAAATTGCCGTTCTGCAGTACTGGCCATTTCAAATCAAAATAATTTTTGTTTGGCTAAGAATTCTAATTTCAAATTAATTTTATTTTAATAACATGTTTTTTTTTTTCCAAAAGTAGTCATTTGTTTATTGATTAGTGTTACATTTTCATCGCATTTCAATCTTTTTCGTCATCATGGATACGTTAAAAATTCGAGTAATTATGGAATATGAATACCGTCGTGGCAGCAACGCGGCACAAGCGGCACGCAACATCAACGATGTTTTCGGAGCTAACAGTACAAACCAACGCACTACCTGGTATTGGTTTGCTCGCTTCCGTTCTGGAAGTTACGACCTGAAAAATGAACCTCGCGGTCGTCCGAAGACTTTGGTCGACAATGACGAATTAAAGGCGATTGTGGAAGCTGATGATACACAATCTACGGCTGAATTAGCAGCAGCTTTCGACGTTAGAGTCAAAACAATATTGGTCCATTTGTGTCAAATTGGCAAGGTAAAAAAGCTTGACAAATGGGTGCCCCACGAACTCAATGATCGCCAGCGCGAAGTACGCGTCGAGACGTGCCTTGCACTGCTCAAGAGACACACAAATGAAGGAATTTTGAACCGCATTGTTACCTGCGATGAAAAATGGATTCTGTTTGATAACCGCAAGCGCTCAGCAAGTTGGTTGGATCCTGGTTCAGCACCTAAGCAATGCCCTAAACGAAAACTTACCCCTAGAAAAGTGATGGTCACTGTTTGGTGGTCTAGCACCGGTGTGATTCATCACAGCTTCTTACCAAACGGGGTGAGCATTACTGCAGATGTGTACTGTGAAGAACTGAACACAATGATGGAGAAGCTGGCACACCTCCAACCAGCATTGGTTTAAGTAAGATGTAAGATGTAATCCATTCATCAAAACATTTTTTAAACGCTGCTTCCGGAATTGAGTTCAGTTCTCGCCGCGAATTCTCCTTTATGTCTTCTATCGATTGAAAACGGGTGCCACGAAGTGGTAATTTGAGTTTAGGAAAAAGAAAAAAGTCAGCAGGAGCCATATCTGGTGAATATGGTGGTTGCTGGATGGTATTTGTTGAGTGTTTGGTTAAAAATTCGTTCACAATGATAGCCTTGTGCGAAGGCGCATTGTCGTGGTGCAAAATCCAAGAATTTTCTTTCCACAAATCTGGCCTTTTTCGTCGAATTTGCTCTCTTAAACGCCGCATAACGCTCAAATAATATTCTTTATTTACCGTTAGACCTTCCGGTAAGAATTCAGAGTGCACAACACCGCGATAGTCAAAGAAAACAGTCAACATGACTTTGACTTTTGATCGACTTTGGCGTGGTTTTTTCGGTTTCGGTTCAGTTGGAAGGCGCCACTCCGAAGCTTGTTGACTAGTTTGCATGTCAAACTCGTAAACCCACGTCTCGTCACCAGTAACAATGCGTTTCATGAATGTTGGGTCCGAACTGACTCGTTCTAGCATGTCCTCAGCGACTTTCATGCGATTGAGTTTTTGGAGAAAATTCAGATCTTTTGGGACTGCAACATGTTTCATACTCAAATGATTAGTTAAAATGGTACGGATCGACTCGTGAGATACAGAAAGTTCGGCGGCTATCTCTCTCAGAGTTGAATGGGGATTTTCAGTCACTATTTCCTTCACTTTTGCGATGTTAACTTCAGTTGCAGACGTTGACGGCCTACCAGAGCGAGGCAAATCTTCCATCACATCTCGACCGCTTTTTAACGCTTTGAACCACTCATAAGCACGAGTTTTTTATAAAGTCGATTCACCGTAAGCCTTCTGTAACATTTTCAGTGACTCCGAACACGAAATTCCATTGGCGATGCAAAATTTAAGACAAACTCTTTGTTCGATAATTTTTGTCCATTATGAAATTCGCAATACACACTATATATGATATTACTAAAACCAGCACTGTATTTAATATAAATAACAGATGCAACTCAAACTCCGCGCCAAAATGGAAAACAGTTGTGCCAATCTAACAACTACAAAAAAAACAAAAATTTGAATTTGGAACCATAAACAAATCATCCATTCCCGATACTTTTTTGACTGAATGTACAAAACGGCAATTTCATAGGTAAAGACCTATTATTAACATTGGCATTTATCTCGTACTAGTTTCTGTCAGCGGCATCGCCCGCGTGTGCCCTAGGAAGCATACTCCCGGGATAAAAAATGTATGTGTTATTCCAGACTATAATCTACCTCTGTGCCGAATTTCATGAAGATTATTTCAGTAGATCTAACGTGAAAGAGTAACAGACAAATATCCATCCTCACAAACTTTCGCATTTATACACTTCTCATCAGAAAAATCGAAACACTTCCGTTTTTATGGTTTCTGTCCTAATTTAACACAAAAGAGTTTTCTTTCCATTAAAAAATCGCATGATTATATAGCTGGGGCAGTTTGGCCATTACAGTGATAAGATTAATTAGTCTACCTCTGCATACTCTAGGTTCATGGTCCTAACATATATGAACAAAAGTTTTGTATACCACAGCACATGTAAAACATAGATTTGAAAAGAGTAACTATGGAGTTTCTTGTCCGTTCTTCTCCATAAGAATCTACCCTTCCGAATGGACAGTAGAGTCACTATGTTATTTTAAATGTAATGATGACGTTCAAAAGTGCCGTTTAATGGCCTAATTGAAATAAACATTTTTGACTTTGAAGCGAAAATTCAAAATTAGAATTTCATTTGATTATCCTATAAATGAAATGTGTGTTTAGTTTGAGTACATTTCGCCTTTGAAGACTAAAAATTAGCGCTTATCTTAAAACTCTTTTTCTTTATTTGTTTACTGTGACTTTGGGACGTCTGAAAAAGTTTTTTTTTCTAAAATATATGGATACTTCGTCTGCAGAAGCCGCCCAAGTTGGTGCTGGATTCTGGAATATTCTGCAATAGTCCTGCTCCAACCGGGGGTTGTTCTTGGGTATACTTTCACAGTGCATACAGGGACAAAAATACAAAATAAAATATAGCATATTTATTTGACAATCACCGGTTGGTGTCCCATTCCATTTGAAATGTCTAACGGAGCCTTTGCGAGTTGACTTCGGCCCCTAAAGAACCGGATCTCCAGGGACCCGAGAAAGTGAAAAACATGATAATTTCACGTTGATATCTGAATCTAACATTGCTAATGAATTGAATAATCACTTTGTTGACATTTCTAATAATAATGATTGCTCTACTCTTAAACATAATAAAACTGCCATACATAAAATAAAGTCAAATGATAAAAGTATATTTGTAGAACCCACTAACGACTCTGAAATATATCGTATAATAATGTCTTTAAAAATACCAAATCGGCTGGGTATTATGACATCACAACCGAGCTCATTAAAAAATTACTCAACATATTATAGCCTCGCCATTAGCTCACATTGTCAATTTATCCTTGGAACATGGCTGCTTTTCGAATAGGCTAAAACTGTTTCTGATAAAGCCATTATACAAAAAAGGGTCAAAATTAGACGTTAATAATTACCGACCTATCGCTCTTACATCCATTATGTAAAAAAAATTGTTCCTTCTTTACATAAATGTTTTGCCTCAGTCAATAAAACATCAGTGTGTATTGTTCGAAAATGACATCACAATTATTATTAAATGTAAAAATTTATAAAATATTGACATTTAAATTAAACAAACGTAACCATAACCAAAACAATGGTTAGATATTAATAAATTAAAAATAAATATTTCCAAAACTAATGTACTTCATTGCAAAACATCTAAAAGTAAAACTATACGTCTTAATGTTGCACTTAACAATAATAATATAGAACAGGAACGTAATGCAAAGTTCCTAGGTGTAACACTTGATGAACATTTTACTTGGAAGAATCACATCGAAATAATTACTAAAAAAAAACAATCAATTCGTTTTCGCTTTAAAAATAATTAAAATGATTACATTGTTGCGTACCGCCATAATGGTGTATCACGCATACGCCAGCTCTGAAATACGATATGGTATAGTTGTGCGGGAAACTTACGAACTGGCGAAGATCTTCATCGCCCAAAAAAAAGTGTTTTCGTGCAATATTCAAAATGCAGTGGTCTGACTCATGCAAGCCTATTAAAGTCGCACAATCTATTGAAGGTCCCATGCATTTATATTTACGAAGTTGCCAGGTTTGTGAGGTCCAATCTTGAGCTATTTTAGCGGAAAGATAACACAAATAAAAGGAAACCTACACATTTAGATTTTGAAATGCCCGTTCCAAAGCTAGAATTTTTTTGGCGGAGCTGCTAATTTACAATCCTTTGCCAAGGTCAATTACTCAACTACCCTTCAATAAGTTTTGTGTTACGTCGCGGAAGTGGTTGTTACAGGAGTGTTTTTATTCGATAGATGAGTTCTTTCAAAAGTGTCCCTGTAAATTCTATACAATAAAGCACAGACATATATAATTTTTTAGTAGATATATTTACATAAATTGACGAAATGTTAACTAACCTAGTAATTAATATGTTAAGTAAAAACTTGTAATATTGCATGCTATATATTGGCCAAATGTGTGTTACTTAATATTGATAAGAACTAATACCTATCAAATTTGATGCAATAAATAAATTAATTGAATTGAAGTAAAGTCTACAAACGCAATCGGGAGACTGGTTTGTTCACGCGCCGTTCAGGATCTGGCAGGAATCGGGTCACTTCTGAGCGAGATGATCGATTTATTGTAACAACTTATTTACGAAATCGACGCTACAATTAGAAGATGGTCGAAGGAACGTGGACTGGTACCGCACAAGCCAGCAAATGAGCCGAAATTGCAGTTACAATCCCTCGAAGAGCGCGCCTTAGCGCTCACGTGCACTTCCAGTGGAACAAAGACCTATTTTCTGATGAGTGTAAATTATGCTATATGGTAACGATGGAAGGAACAAGGTCTACAGAAGAGATGGAGAATGCTATGCACAATGCTGCATTGAAGAAAAGGTCAGCTATGGTGGCGGTTCGCGGACGGTTTGGGGAGGAATCGCCGACCGTAAGACAGTTTGTCTTTGTGTCTGGGCTACCTCTGTCTGCATTAAACAGTCATCGGTACATCGAACAGTGTTTTGAGCCTCATGTGATGCCCTATGCACACATTTTATTGGCAACGGTTTCATATTTATGCACGACAAGGCTAGGGCTCACACCGCGAGCGTCGTACGAGATTATATTCCCGAAGTCGGTATCTACATTATGGAATGGCCAGCAAGAAGCCCGGACATAAATCCGATTGAACAGCTATGGGATGAATTAGAGACGAATTCGTGCAACAGATCCTGCCCCACTAACACTTAGCCTGCTGCAAAATGCAATCCGAGAGGAATGGGATGGAATGCCACATTTAATCGTGACTCTCATCTGACCGAAAACCTCATATTATTCTCTATTAAACGACATCTATATCTATCATCTATATCTTATACTAATACGAGTATATAAAGCTGAAGAGTTTGATTGTTTACTTGAACGCGCTAATTTCAGGAACTACTGGTCCGATTTGAAAAATTCTTTCAGTGTTAGATAGGCCATTTATCGAGGAAGGCTATAGGTTATATATCATCACGCTGAGACCAATAGGAGCGGAACAGTAATGTAATTTGTGACGCAGACGAAGTTGCGCGGGTCAACTAGCTTGACATATATTCCTAAACATACACATTTTTCTGATAATCCATACAAAATATAAACTTGCAGTGTTTCAATTTTTCTGATGAGAAGTGTATATAAATACGAAAGTTTGTGAGGATGCATGGATGGATGTTTCTTTGTTACTCTTTCACGTTAGATCTACTGAAATAATATTCATGAAATTTAGCACAGAGGTAGATTACTTATAGTCTGAAATAACAAACACATTTTTTATGCCGGGAGTATGTTTCCTAGGGACCCGCTGACGGAAGCTAGTACGAGATAAATGCCAATGTTATAAATTGATTCCGTGGCATCAAAAGTGATTTCTTAACACCACATTGGATAGCGTGCCGCAACATCCCGCCCCAGGATCAAAGCAGCTAGTGTGTGACGTCCGGTAGCAAAATCCTCTGCTATTCCGTCCCGGTGTGCGTAGGTAGACTTTTAGTCTCCACTTCTCTGGTGTTCCTTAAATCTATTTACATATGACGTTTTCTATCACAACTGGAACTCACCCGTGTGGTAAGCGAAGATCTCCATACTTGGCTCTGTATAGGGGTTGTAGGCGGGCTTGAACTGCAGCCGGTCGAAGCCGAGCCGCTTGAAGAACGCGTCCAGCACGCTGATGAGGTCTGCGAGGCCGAGCCCGCGATCCGCGACCACGCCCTCCACCTGGTGGAACTCCGCCAGGTGCGTCGCGTCCAGGGTCTCGTTGCGGAATACCTGAAAATAGATACTTAATCTACAGGTAGTGTACACAACAGTATTAGCATTTGGGGCCGAACTAGGCATAGCCTGTAGTTAAGCCCTCAACGACGATCCCCTTGAATTAGAAATAAGTACTTTAATTATATGTACTTGTATTACTGTCTTTAGTAAGATTTCCTATTCCAAGTCCTTAATTCAATATTGAAATATTAAAGTACATCAGCAGGGAGAAAAAATATTGTTCACACTAGGAATTTCTCCTGTGTTGTGGGTGCGTTTACAAACATACAAACTCACATACACAAACAGCTAGACCCGGAACAACTGTCTGTAGGCCATACAAATATTTGTTCCGTGCAGGAATCGAACCTGCACGCAGCGCAGCAGTCAATCACTGAACCACTGCTCCAACCGTGTCGTCAAAAAGCTTACCTTATCAATACTGAAGTACTTCTGCGGGGTGAACTCTCCCTGCTGCGCTAGCTTGTAGAGCATGCGCGCGCTCACGGCGGTGGTGTGCGTGCGAAGCAAGTTCTTCTGAGCTTCCTCTATCTTCCACTCGTATCTGTAGCCCTGGTAAGCAGGAGAGCAGCTTAGTCAGCCTTTTATGTTCCAAGTGCTAGGACACAGCTTCACAGGCTTCCTCTCTGTGAGGGTGAGTAAATAGGCTGTCGTCCAACAATAGTTTAGTGCAGATTGATAGAGGCCCCATGCCTTAATTTTGGTTTCCTTACGATGTTTCCTTGCGCTATTTTGAGAACAGCGATGATGAAATGAATAACAAAAAGTAATGTACTTGTCTGGGTTTCAACCCACGACTTATAATATAACTCGTAAGTAGGAGTAATTGTTACTGCGGCGCTAAAACTGCTCTTGAGTCATATATCTTGCCCTGTCTAAATAAGGTGCTAGGAGCAAGATGAGCCTTTTGATTGCTATTTAATAGTCTCCAAAGAAAACAATCCAGGTCACAGACAATGTAAGGAAAAACAAAAATGCTGATCAGTCAAGCAGTTTTCATATTTCTTGCATAACCACTTAGAACCTGGATGAATGAACACAACCTTGAAATCAACTTTAAGGGCTTATTAGACTTTACTAAATTCAGTCGTCTAAATGATTACTACTAAATTTAGTAAAGTCTAATAAGCCCTTTACAAAAACTAAACTTATAACTTTTCATCCCCACCAAAAAAATCATCTAAATGTAATTTTTCTTTCAATAATCATAAAATAGAGACAGTGAATGAATTTACATTAGATATAACAGTAGATAAAAATATAAATTGGAAGTCACACGTACAAAAAGTAAAAACAAAACTTTCAAAATTTTTATACGCTTTTCATGAAGTTAAAAAAACCACAAATTTACAGACTGCCCTAGTTACTTATTACGCCTATGCTTACGAATGGCTTAGCTACGGTATAATAATGTGGGGTACAGTACAGATGCGCTTACACTTTGCACAGTGCAAAAGAAATTTATTATTATTAGTAAATATTCAACAAATAAATAGCTGCAAACCCCATTTTATTAAACTAAATATATTAACTCTGCCTTGTATTTATAAACTTGAAATTTGCAAATTCGCTCACAAACACCAAGACTTTTACACTAAAGAAACACTTTTCCGCGAAGACATACAGACACGATACGCACTCCGATACAAAACACGACTAAACCTACCAACATCCTGCTTAAAAATACACTCAACAAGCCCTCTGGTCATGTCAATAAAAATATACAACATGCTGCCGAAATCAATAACAAATGAAAAAAAAACTGCATAATTATATTCACGAATAAGTTAAAAAAAACAGTTTATTACAGCGTAAACAAATACATAAACGATAAGTCTTTGAAACTTGCATAGAATAGACAAAAATCAGTTTAGAATAAGTTAAATGTTAAGTCCTCATCTATCTTACGTTTGCTGTGCCCGACAGCCGACAAGGTCCATGATTGTTACTTTTAAAATGTTTACCAACTAAGCCTACATTGTGGAATGCAATAAATTATTGAGTATTGAGTAGCCAGTGTCACCAAGCACTGACCAGCTCTGATTTGATTTGGTAGGCGCTGGCAAGCATGCACCTTCCAATGTCATTAAAGAAGGCGCGCACTAACCTGTGACCCGTATCCACCTTCACTGTGCACTTTCTTCACCCTTTCCAAATATTCCATGGGGAACTCCGTGGTACTTGTTGGTGAGGACATGAAGAATGTGTCGTGAGCATCTCGAGCGGGATGCTGTTGGGGCTGGAAGAGTGCGTCAAAGTTCCAGAACGAGCTCTCGATGTACTGGTTGGTTGGCATCTCGTTGAAGCCCATTTCTAAGAAGATCTCTCTGAATTCTGACCGCACCTTGAGAAGTGGATGAAGGTGACCGCATTCTGGTGGTTGACCTGTTCAAAGATAATAAATTGGGATTTTGGTCAAAAAGATGCAATGTTTCAGTACACAATAACTTTTCTGTGGTGTGTATGTGATGAAAGTTAACTGACAGTTCATTTTAATGGAACTTCCAGTAAAATAAACTGTTAACTAAGCAAGTTTAACTATACTGTGAGGTAGCTACACTGACCTTTAAAATACAAGTACATACTTGTTTAATAGAGGTCAGTAGCTACCTACTGACCTCTATTTAATATTTAATGTTTAGCAACCCCACAGTATAGTTTCACTTTTTTTATTTAACTTTTTTGTCTTGTCCGAAATACTAATTTTAAATGTTTATCTGAAAAAATCCTTAAAAAAATAATTCTCACCCAAAGCATCAAAGTTGTATGGCTTAAACTGCAAGGTTTTCCAGGTACCAGTCAACAGCATTTCACTAGACAAATCCGTTTCAAGCTTCTTAATAGTTGTAGCAAACTGTGGTCCCTTTGATAACAAGAAACTTTTGACCGTAACTTCTTGGAGAAGCTTCCGTTTCTTGTAATCATTTCTGACGTTATCTGGTATGTTGTCAATGCCTTTTTGGATTTCAATCAAGTGTTCTTGTACAGTGTCCGTGATTGTTTCTACTTTACGTTTGACCATTGGTGCTCCTGCTGACTTGTCTATGAATATCCAGCCTGCGGACATTGCTTTACTGAAGCCAACTTTTGCATTTGGGACAGTCTGTAAACACATTGTTGTATATTTTAACTGACATTTAAGATATATATAGATAAATTAATGTTGAAGGGTATTGTTGATATTTTGTTCTGGCGTACTATTGTTGATGTGTAATCTAAATAGGATAGACATTTTTACTAAAATTTTTGTAGGATTTGTATCATCATAGTCAGTACCAAAAATTAAATACATAATTTTAAAACTGCTATCAAAGCATTTTAAGCTCAGTATTTCCAAAATATTGTCTGAACTTAGACCTTTATTAAAAAATTAAATCAGTTTCCGATAGTGCTATCTAATTTCATCATCCACTTTAAATACATACCTTCATAACTTCAGCCTGGGGTAGGCCGGTTTCAGGAATACTGTTGTACAAGACAGCTTCATGGCTGCCCTTATCAGCAACCAGTTGTCCTTCCCCAGTCAACTCCCACCTAGTACTCTTGGCAGCCTCAGAGACCACCATTTCTAGAGCTTCTAGACTTTTTACAGCACCCACAACTTTTTGGTGGTCTTCATTGAATTCGCTTGCTAATTTAATAGTGTCTACTTTATCACTTTTCTCTAGGTAATGAAGAATTCTTTCATTTAATTCCATTTTGTTTATTTAATTTAGATTTTTGTGAGGTTATGAAGCCACGGACCAAGTTTCGGCAAGAAAGAAATGTCACTGTCAGATATGACGACATTTGATGTCAGTGTCAGCTGTCGACAGGAACGTTTCGTTACACTTAGGTTCGAATGGCGCGAAAAGCTGAAAATGTTGTAATCACTCCTATGCTTCCAAAAAATAGGATCAATATTTTTTGTAGAGTTATCTAGAGGTACAAATCAAAACTATCTGCTCTGCTACTAACAGTAATACATTTTAGAAGTCATTGAACGTGGCTGTAGAAGCGGAAGCCGAGATGATGAAATAAGGTTTATACAATATTTCAACCGATGTGTCATCGAATTCGAGAACGATCACAGTGTTCAATGTCCAACTCGAATTGAATGAACTCGATATTATAAGAAGCTTCCCATCCTTATTTTACTAGTTCAGTTTATTGCTCTGATTCGTCAGTGACGTCTGACGCGCGGCGGGATTTTGAATTTATTTTTGAGTGTTTCGTGCGAAGTTTTTTTGAAACAGGAATTTAATTTTGTGCTAAAGGTAAGCATTTAAGTTGTTATTTTTTATGTGTTTCAGATTTTATTAAAAAGCTCACGAAAACAAAGTAGGTACGTACATTCTAAAAGAAACCGGTCTAATCTATCATTTTATATACTTAAGTATATGAAAATGAGCGCAGGGAGATGGGTGCAAGGGGGTGTACTTGTACCCTCTCGGCCTTCAATAAAATACTTACCTAAGTAAAAATTTTTCAGTTGGCTTCGCTCGCTCTTGCATCTTTTTTTGTAGGTACATACGTAGTTCTCAAAGTTTTCCGTATTTGCCGATATAGTAAGTTCTATCTAATATGCACCTACAATTTATTAATGGTCAAATGAAAACTTATCCTATTCCAGGCAGACAGGTTGCTTTTGCACTTTTGGGGTTAAACTAGAAAATTAAAAAAAAAGTTATTTTAACAAAATCGAGTTCAAGTGACCTATTAAATGAAAGGCCTTAGGTAGGTACTGTTAGGAATTTACTTTTTTTTTTTCGTTTTCATAATTATTAAATTAGTGATTTGAAGTTATTCAAGAAATTAGACGAAAAATGACCATTCCCTCCCCTTATCTCCGAAACTACTGAGCCTAAAATTTTGAAAAAGATGTAGACAATAGATCTTTACCAATAGATTACAGGAAAATCTATAAGAAGTCTGTAGTGTTAAAAAACATGTTAAAAAAATAATAAATTGGTTCGGAACTCTTTGCACGGGAGTCCGACTCGCATTTGGCCAGTTTTTAGAGTTCCGTACCCAAAGGATATCCAACAGAACCCTATTACCAAGCCTCCGCTGTCCGTCCGTCCGTCCATCCGTCTGTCTGTCAGCGGGCTGTATCCCAGGAACCGTATTAGATAGACAGTTGAAATTTTTGCTGATTGTGTATTTCTATTGCCGCTATTAGATACAACAAATAGTAAAAGTTAAGGTTTATGGTATGGAATCCTTCATGAGCGAGTCTGACTCGCACTTGGCCGGTTTTTTGTTGCAGGTGGTACAATTACTTCCTAGTCTACCAATCTACTATTACTCTCCCTACTCTGTCTACTATTTTATTACTATTTTCGTTTATTAATTATTGAATAGAAAGCGCAGTAAAAATGTGATCAAAAGATGATCGTTAAAAATAAAATTTCGACTTCTACAATTGCATTTATTTTATTACCCTGTTGCCTAAATAAAAACTACTGTTTTGGCCACAGCAAGCAGTTGTGGTACTTGTGGTAGTGTGAGGAATATTTAGATACGTTGATTTAGCAAAAAATCTGTGGCAACATAATGATTTACGAGTAATATGTTGATAAGTATTCGCCGTCTGGGGGTCAAAAGATCGAACTTTTTGTCCCGTGACAGGTTCTTTTTTAGCCTACAAAAACCTGCTTACTTTTTGCTTAGCTTTAGGCAAGGCAAGGTCTTAGCTATGCTAAGCTTAAAAGTTGTAAAGAGTAACTTACTCAATTTAGGTTGGCAATAATAAAAGATCGAGAAGCGAAGGAGTAATCAAAATCTGCCTCTCCTCTCTGGTCTAGTGGTTTGAACTTAAAAGCTTCGGTTTCGTCGGTTCGTTATCCGAGTCGGGCAAAGTGTTCATCTAAAGTGGGTGATAGACGTACGGGCAAGTACGCGTATCTAGATACTTATGGCTCGACGACCTTTTCCTCTACGCGTTTTGTTTTTAAGTACGCGTGCTTAGGGTGACACACGAGCGAAAAAGATCGTCGAGCCATAAGTACGCGTATTTGCTTGTACGTCTATCACCTACTTTTTAGGAATTCTATTTTCAGTTGCCACTGAGTCAGAAGCTCAGGAATCCGAATTTGTGCCCGTCTGTTGTCGATGGGGTCTAACCTTACAATTCGGTTACAATGACCAAAATGGCTTGCAGTATACACTGTCCGTGCCCTTAGTTGACGTAAAGGTACAACGTGCTTACCTATTTTTGCAGTTGGCTGTATAGTACCTATATGCGGGCCTAGCCTATTCCTCCTGACCGAAATGCCGTCACGGCAACTCATCTCAGCGGTTCGAGATGTTACAGTGCATACTTAAGTGAACAAGTGTATTCGCAAACACAGGACTCTATTCTGTCACTCTCATCGACCTGTTTCCTCTCTGTCTTGTCAACTGTACTACCGATCTTGTATCCTTATCCCACAGATGTCGCGGTTAGATGTGGTGATCTTCGCCGCGACCGGCTCAGCGGGGAAGGAGGTGGTTCTGAACATGGTGAAATTTGCCAAGAAGTATGATCTTGGGGCCTGGGGGATCGCCGGCCGCTCTCGGGGCAAACTCGAAGCCTTAATAGCAGAGGTCTCGAAGAAAACTGGTAGGTATACCTATAAGGAATTCTACAGTTCTACACATCTGTGCAAAGATTTTTTATGATAGAGAATAGGTGTCCAGTACTTAGCTATACCTAATTTGCTTAAATGAATAGTTTCGCATAAGGTTAGTTTTTAGGGTTCCGTACCCGAAGAGTACCCAACGGGTAATAGAGCTTCACTAAGCCTCCGCTTTCCGTCCGTCCGTCCGTCCGTCTGTCTGTCACCGGGTTGTATCTCAAGAACCAAAACAGATAGACAAATGAAATTTTCTAAGCTGCTAACCCTTTCAACGCAAAAGCGTGACATTATAAAACAAATGGTTTCAGCTTACTAAGCAGTAGGAAAAACGGAAGCTAAAGTGTACCGCGTCAGTTGTAAAATCAATATTGTGTTTACACTTTAGGTGCGCTATGAATATTTTATTAGGTAAATATTACAGCAAACTATTAAGAAATACTTATACATGTTGCATTGGTAGTTTCTAGTCTAGGAGTTACATTAATAACGAAGTACTAATGTTAAGTCTCGTTAGTTTTAATTAAGGTGAATGCTCCAGGGTAGCCCGCGAAATTCAAATATTTTTATGTTTTTTGCAATTTGCCGGTCAGTGTGAAGCTGTATGTGGACCAAATGCGATCCGCGACCGTAACGCGTATTTATCTAAAGAATTATAACCATTTTAATCATCAATATAGCCCTCTAATTTCATGTAGTTCGAAAGAATGATTATTTCTGAAATATTTATTCTTTCGAACTACATGAACTTAGAGGGCTATATTGATGATTAAAATGGTTATAATTCTTTAGATAAATACGCGTTACGGTCGCGGATCGCATTTGGTCCACATACAGCTTCACACTGACCGGCAAATTGCAAAAAACATAAAATTATTTGAATTTCGCGGGCTACCCTGGAGCATCCACCTTAAATAGCACTTTTTGAGTTTCCGAATATCTGTAAGAAACGGAACCTTTATAAGATCGCTCTGGTGTCTTTCTGTCTGTCAGTCTCACGGCGAGTTTGCTCCGAATCTACTGGACCGATTCTGTTGAAATGCTGTCTGTCTGTCTGTCTGTCGACGGATGGACAGACAGACAGACAGGCAGGCAGACAGACACCCGAGTGTACTATACAGATACACAACATAAGGGTTCCGTCATTTGCTCGGAACCCTAAAAATAAACTGTATCGTGTGACATATCAAATAAAAGGGTTTACAGTGACAGTTTTTATTGTATTTTTTTCATAATTTTAAAATAAGTAGTTTTGAAGTTATATAAGAAATTAGATCAAAAATTAGCATCCCCACCCCTTTAACTTCTAAACTACTGAACCTCTTCTTCTTCCACCTGGCGTTAATCCCGGCCATTGCCAGGGTCCGCCTAAACTACTCAACCTAAAATTTGGAAAAAAGTGCCGATAATAGTTCTTTACCTATAAGGAGTCTACAGTGTTAAAAAAAAAACATTTTGTTTTTCGTTTTTTGACACCGACTGCCGAAATTGGAGTCATTTTATACTTTGAAGTGTTTTGTTTTTGGAAGTCGGTTGTATTTTATTGTAAAAAGTTTTTTAGTGGTACGTACTGGCGCTGTGAATCAGCGTGATGTTATGTACTGGTGTAAACAATAAACAGACATGCGATTTCAGTAATCCCGAACCATTTGCTATGATTTATTGAATAGTTGCCTTCCCCCGAAGTTCTTCAATCAGATCTTCACCGAATTAAAATATGACAAGTCAGGGAAAATAATCTACCAAAAATAATAATAATAATACAAATTGGTTGATAATTGGCGAAAATATCACTGAACAAACACTTTTCATGGGACCCATCCTAATTTACACCTTCCATCATCAGCTCAGCAACATGAGATGATGATTACCAGGCATAAATATCCGAATTGCGTTTGAAAGTCTATGAAAAACGTTATATGTGCCAATAAAATTTGAGGGTTAGGTACCCTCGATTTTTATTGGCACAATGGTGGTCCTCAGAAGCTCCGGATTGATGCGGCTGAATAAAAAACTGCCGGAATGTATTCGGCGCCATACGTTATTTAACACGGCTAGCCGTTTCGGTCGTTTATCCACCTCTTTGACTTTGTGAAGGAGCGGTTGACAGGTTCGTTCGGAACCCTTTGCACACGAGTACGAATCGTAGGTACTTGGTTAGATTTTTTATTGGGATATCATATCATCTGTTGACACCTCCCGCTTTCTAGCCGAAGAGCAGAAGCGAGCGTCAGACTCTTACTGACTAAAACCAACCCGTGTTCCTTCCTCCCTTTGCGTTCCAGGACGTCTTTTATATGCGCACAGCAAAGGAGTGGAACTCTCTGCCTGCGTTTGTATTTCCAAAAGCTTACATCCCTAATCTTTTCTAAATTAGAGAGAACAGGCTCCTTCTGGGTAGGCTCGCTCCATCGTATACTTTGTCTCTGTCATCTCTGACCTAGACTAGAGTCAAGAGCAAACCCATAACAAATAAAAAAATGTAAAAAAATGGACCGCGGTGATTCTTTCGAACAAATCCACTACCTTGGAAGGAAAATGAAACCTTTAATTAATAGTGTTCATCAGTACCGTAGCTTGTACCTTCCAGAAAATGGCTTGCGAATGACCAGAACTTAAGGCCAAAGGCGCAACTCATTTTTATTTCGGGGGAAGGTGGGGGTTTATTGGTGGGGTGACACCACATTATCCGCCCCGGGTGTCACCCAAGCTAGCTGTTTATAAAACATCTGCAAAATCAAGTCCAGTAGTAAGTCTAAGAACTACCTACCTGTAGCCTAAATCCAAAAGGTCCTTGTATGACTATAGACTCTAGGATTAATTTTTATCTCGAGTTATGTTAGGTACAGTCAACATCTCATCCGGTTACACAAAACTGTGAAACCCCATTTGATTTTATACTTTAAAATATTGGTGGTTAAGTTTAAAATCGAATGAGAAAATTTGACAGTTTGCGATTACTTGCGGTGCTGTTGATTGTTCATTGTGGTACTTGTATTCTGACGCCACGGGCCTCCACTCCCGAGTTTTGATGCGTTTTATCTATGTCAATATTCATTGATTTACAAAAACAAAAAATAAGTGTCCATTATTTTCTATTCTCTAACTGACGGACTAAATAGATTAATTAGAGAATTTACTGATGGTGGAAACTAGCCTATTGTCTCTAGATCCGTCATGATGAGAACAAAAATTGCTCTAAGTTTACCATCATTAGGTATACAAGCACACACATTTTTTATCGTTTCCAATCTGTAGTGTACACCTAGGTAATTATTTCTACATTACTGCTGTGAACTTTGATCTTAGAGAAGAACGGATGCCTTTGCAATATTATAATAATTATTTTGTTTGATTATTTCCTTGTCACTGAGGTCTAGTGGTTGTATGTATGTAAGTGCGGCTGTTGAGCGCGACGTCCCTGGTTCTATATCCGGTCTTGCTCAGTAGTCTAGGTCACCAAAAGTCAGGGAGTTATATCCGGTTAGGACGTTTGTGCACTCATTCGTATGCGTGTTTTTTTTTAAGGACATATTTAGACCCGATTTCTATAAATTTGCGAATTTAATACTAGTGTGATTCATAGATATAATAAACAAGGTGTGAGTGCACCAACGCCCTGATAGTGGAAATATACATCTCCTTTACATGAGACGTAAAAAATACAGCTTTATCGGTCTTGTGGCCGAAAGCACAACATGAGCTCCTACAGTTCGATTACAGTGACGACAAGGAGCTTCACAGTAGCACCCGAGCTCCGAGCCTGTATTGCAGCCCCTCTATTGCATGGATCATGGAACTGGCTAAAATGTGGGTAGGTTTACTATAGGTACGCCTCTGCTTATCTCTTCGGGAAATACTGGCATTAAGTTGTGTCTTTATGGAAATAAGTTGAACAATCACAGAACAAAAATTAACTCTATGAAACATCAATACCTTACGAAGTTGCCTCACGAATGTAAAAGTCAAGGTCACATCGAAGGTCCTTTTATGGGACATGCGCAGTGTGAGGTCAGATTGTTGACTGATATAGAAAACAGAAGTTATTACAGGTACAAATTACAGGGGAGTAAAGTGCTTTTCACAATTTTCCCAGACTAATGCGTGCATGATGGATTTTCTGTACCAATACAAAAATATGTGTATATCCCTGTAGGTCCGGCATGGCTATGCACTTCGCCGCCGGGTGCACCAGGTACCCTACAGCCGGGGCGTCAGTTATCTGTTATCTCTTCCATCATTGTAAAGTAGATATCATCCCTTTATAAGTTTATAGCTTATTTTAATAGCCAGTCATAATATACGGTCATCATCATTGTCATTTCAACCGAAAGATAACCATTGCTGGATATAGGCCTCCCCCAAGAATCACCACATCTACCAGTCTCGTGCGTCTTGCATTCCCACGACCTTCACTAGGTCATCGGTCCACCTTGTGAGAGGCCACACGCGGTCGCCACTCTAGAACCTTTCGGCCCCATCGACCATCTGTTCTGCGAGCAATGTGCCCTGCCCACTGCTACCTACTTAAGTTTGGCGATTCTTCGGGCTATGTAGATAACCTTAGATAGGTATTTTTTTGCAAATTAAAATGTTTTCAGCATCATTCACTATACAGGAACTAGGATATGGGCCCATATGTTATGAACGGTAGAGTTACGGATAACGATCGGTTTTTTACTTCGGTTTTGGATTAATAACAGCCCACGCAATGTTTAGTGACTAGATATTATAATATGTATTCCAATATTATTTCGTGTCTGGTCACTGTGACGAAGCATATTTGGACTCGTTACTTACGTCACCACGTGTATCGGTTTTGGGTAGCACGTGAGGTAGAACTGGTTATAAACATTTTTTTCGACTGGTTTCGTTTTGTTGTTTAATCCGCGTGTCCTTTTAAAGATAAATGATGTTTATCAAAATTATAATAATGTGATAAGTAGATATTTAATTCAAATAATTCGTTAATAGATTGATCTTTGTTGATTTATTTGACAAAATCACCTCTAGTCTAAAGTCCACGCTGAGTCATCCTGACTATGTATTTTTTAATTCATTCTATGTAGTTTATCTTGTTTATTTATAAACGCGTCTAGTCTATTTATCTAGTTTAATTCATTTATACAAAAAAAAAAAGGGATTTTAACGTCATTATGTAGCAATAAAACTGTCACACAAAGGGTTCCGTAACATAAACTGAAAAAAAAAACTGGTAAGTATTTTGTATGGCCCTTTAAAATTTAATTTATTTTTTATTATTTGCTGTCATAGCGGGAACTGAAATACACACTGAAAATGTTCTACCTATTAGGTACGGTTCATGAGATACAGCCCACTGACTGACGGACGGACGGACGGACGGACGGACAAACAGACGGACAGCGGAGGCTTAGTAATAGGGTTCCATTGGTTACCCTTCGCATAAGTAACATAAAAAATGGTGGTCGTACCTACATAATTATTATGTGTGGCCTAGGATCAGCGAAAACAAAGATCGCGTTTGATGTTTTTTTTTGAGGAAGTTTCTCAAGTAAAATATTGCATATCATTCCATGGTGTTTCAGATGACTCACCAACATTATACAATTTTATATATTTCCACAGTCCCAAGATGATTACTTCAGTGCAAGGTCGGAGTGGGTGGCACCACAAATTACGTATAATTAACTATTGTATGTTTATCGACCACTGCTTGTATTGAAGTAGCTAGGTAGGTACTTACAGCTACTTCACAAGTACCGCTCATGTTGACGGTTCATGTTAATAGTTTGTTTGTTTTTAGGTATTTATTTTTTATTTAGGAATGGGTTGCTCTTGACCACAATCACGCCTGATGGAAAGCGATAGAAACGAGGTCTATGATGGAGCGAGCGTGCCCAGAAGATGCAGTTCTTGCTTGAGGTTTTCTCTGCAAACCTGGCAGACAGATACTAGTGTCAATAGGTTAGGGTTCAATTTGAGTTGGTGAGTTGACTCAAGTAAACAAACGTTGGAGGTGTTTACAGGCAACTAACTTACCTAAATATATAAATAAGTACCACATAAATAAATAAATAATCATATTTAATACGTTCTGGTTTCATATGGTCATCTCTGGAGGAGGCCTTTATCCTCCAATGAGAGGGGTTCTTGTGATTGTACATTTGCACCCAAAAAATCTGTCAACAATCAGCTAACTAATTAACTCACTAAATACTCGCTAATTTTCAGGAAAATTTAATTTTTAAAAACAAAACATTATCAACAACAAATACCTAACTATTAAAAGTAATACCTACCAAAATTACTTGGATTTGTATCATTGATTTTGCATGACGTAGGTACACTGTTTTTATTATAAATCTTTACTGTGAAACAAGAAATAAAAGGCTTTTTTATTTTTTATTTTATTTATTTAATACGTTCGGCGATTAAGTAGTTACTTAAGTACTCTAATTGAACGTTGACATTATGTATTTTATTATAATATAATAGAAACCTTTATTAAACTAGGTATTAAATGTGCTTTAACAACTGTTGATGTACCTACAAGAGTATGGCTGATAGAGCCGACCTTGCCGACCTTGATAAAACACGAAATGGGACGAAGGCAGAGTCGAATAATAGTTTAGGTACAACACGAGCTTTTGGCAAAATCTGGCGGAACTTAGTACCTACCTATCTACTGTAATACATCCTCCATTGATGGATCGACTTTTTTTTAAGTTTTAGAAGATTTAATTAAAAAGTTATATAAATTAGAATAAGTTCAAATAGTGACAAATTTTTCATTTGTTTTTATTCATCAGAACTGTAAAAGCCTTGATCGGAGCATGCGCTCAATATAATTATGCTATGAATTGTAATCAGTTTTTATTTTCTCATACTTCTCGGAACGGCTGATCAGCTGTTCCACACTACCTACCTAAATAGTTGAAATCTGAAGGACGTCCCGCGCCGTTAAAGATTGGTAGAGTAGATAGATCATAAACTTAATTTCACAATTAAACTTAATTAACAACAAGGGGGGGGGAAACGCATCAAACGAAAAGCGTAATAAATACAGTAGGTTGTTTTGTGGTCACCCAGGATTTTTTAAACGTTTCCAGTAGTTACGGAGGTACCATTCGAAGGTTTTGGCTGGCAATTCTCTGGCTTTTCTCTCTTTGTTTCTATTCCTATATCATATCACATCCCTACATAAAGCTTTCACTGCTGGGACACAAGCCTCCCGACTGAAGAAAAGGCATTTTTTGATTTCCCATCCACAAAAAAAGGACAATCCCCTACAACATGTTCATATTGCACACACATATCGGAAAATATAAGCCTTAATGTGGTTTTTGAGGCACGGAGGAATCTCGGTATGATGTAATGGCCCAATCTACAGACAGACCTCAGTAAGCATTGAATAACCACTATCAACCTAATTCCAGGTGAGGACCTCTCCAGTGTCAGGCTCATAGTAGCGGACGTGGGCGACGAGAAGTCCCTGCAAGACATGTGCGCACAGACGAAGGTCGTGATCAACTGCTGCGGCCCTTACCGCCTGTATGGAGAGCCTGTGGTCAAGGCTGCTGTAGAGAACAAAGCGAACTACGTGGATATTAGCGGGGAGCCACAGGTAAGGACGTTTTTTCTAAGTTATTTTGAGTGTCATGTTTTTTCAGCAAGAGAATTCAATGTAGAGCTAGCCTTTAAATGTTTTGATTTTTTTTTTAATTGGTTTTGTTTTTTATATCAGCTTTTAGGCAGCGGTTATTTACCTTATGGTTATTCGTTCTTATATTTTGATTCTTCTCTTTTCGAGTCCATGTTTTTAATAATATCTGCCTGAACGAATTTCGAACACGGGGACTACTCTGTTCCCATACTCCCTGGTTCTCATTCTTAAAATGGACTTCTTTCACGGATGTTACTCGTGTTGTTAGTTTGTGACCAACATTATCTAACCCACTTGACTATTATTCGTTAAATAAAATTAAAATTGGGTAAGATAATGTTGGTCACAGACCCTACATAAAATGCATGTCTCCTGTCGGTTTCAGTTCATGGAGCTGATGCAGGTCCGCTACGACGAGCCGGCGCGCGAGGCCGGCGTGTTCGTGCTGAGCGCGTGCGGCTGGGACAGCATCCCCGCCGACATGGGCGTCACCTTCCTCAAGCAGAACTTCCAAGGTACAGACGCCAGCACGTGAAGTTACAACAACCTGTCAAATTTTCAACTTTATCGCCGAAGCATTAGGTTCAAGGTTTATTGGGAAAATTGGCTAGTTTCGGGTACCCTAGTGTGCAGGCTGACTTTGCCTGCTCCACAAAATTATCTTTACGAATGTATTGTTGTACTCATCTAAATGTGGTAATCTACCTCTAAAATGAGCAGGTTTCTCTCGACCAATCTTCGGTTTAGGCAACGTAACTATCCCCCTAAATGGGTCCAGGGACGGCTGACGCCCCCCATCATATAGAACCCATACATCGTATAGGAGGACGCGTATTGTTCCACACTCGCCGGTTTTAGACGTCGCAAAAAAAGGGGCCGTTAAACAGCTCGCTCCCAGCTTGATCCGACGGCATCAGTCGGGGGCTGCGTTGAAGATTTCTTAAGTACTTCTGTAGCCCCGGTGCACATGATGGTGATGATGATTAAGTATTTTAGTTGCCCCAGTGAGCCTGTGCTCATACAATAAAAAGATAACTTTAGCCCAATGTCCAGGTGGATGATATTATATTCAGCAGGCGGAACCAATGGTACAGGTATAAGCAAAAATATGCAGGTAGGTAATTAAGTGAGCAAAGCCGCAGTTAAAAAATTAATTAAAATAGTACACATCAAATGATTGTTTCGTTTTCAGGCACTCTGAACTCAGTAGAGTCTTACCTCAGTTTCTACCTGCCACCGGAAGTGGAGGCAGAGTCCAAAGAGCGAGGAGTCGTCGGCTTCGCCACATGGGAGTCTATTGTCTATGGGTGGGTCTAATATTTTACACTTTCTTATTTTTGGTCGTATTTTTCCCAACTTGAATAAGTTGCGAATTGGGGGTTTCGTCTAATTTTTTTTTGGTTTTCTAAAAACAATACATCCACTGCCAACCAAATTAATTTCGATGAAAAATCTGCTCCTACTCCTAGGATACTAATAGATGTACTTTAATTTACCAGATTAACTAAAAGAAATTATACTAAACACTAAAGAATACAGCATAATTATAGTCCCCGCCATTATCACAGATCATAATTATAATACTAGCGTACCGTTATCAAATGAGGATTCCAGCAACACAAACTTTGAAAAGTTAACATTTACCAGTAAACAGAAACTGAAGAGTCATTGTCATTATCATTATCATCATATCAGCCGGAAGACGTCCACTGCAGGACATCGAAAGACGTCCACTGCAGTACATCGAAAGACGTCCACTGCAGGACATCGAAAGACGTCCACTGCAGGACATGGAAAGACGTCCACTGCAGGACATCGAAAGACGTCCACTGCAGGACATCGAAAGACGTCCACTGCAGGACATAGGCTCCTCCAAGTGTCGCCACAACAACCAGTCCAACTGAAGAGAGTTCACATTCATTTTAAGATGTTCATTGTAAAAGTGAAGTAGCAGTTTCATTGTATAATGTCTTCATTCCAGCATAGCGTACCAAAGCGAACTGCCGCGGCTGCAGAAGGCGTTGTTCCCGGAGCCGCTGCCGCAGATGAAACCAGCAGTCAAGCAAAAGTAAGCATCTTATTATTATTTACCATTGGACAAACTAAACCATCAGTTGTACTTAATAAAATCATAAATTATCAGGAATAAAATATGTTTATTTGGGATACTTACACAATTTTGGAATCATAATGTTAATACTTACAATACCATTGCGTACCTTACCAAATAGGTTCAGTTCAGCGAAATGCCTGACAACTAGAAGATGTCTGACACTGGTTTTCAACTAAACTTTACGTTGTGTACCCTTTCCCACTATGACGGACCGTCTGTTTAAATCATAGAAATATAAAACTATGGTTTAAACGGAAGACGGCGACTGAACGTGCGTTAACTTATGAGAATGTTGTTAGTAAAATTATAAAAAAAATATAAAATAAAATCCATTGCAATGTTTTTATTTTAGTTAACATCGATTTATAACAAAAAGAATGAATTAAACTAACGTAAGACGGAACGTATTTAAAAACAACAATCAGCAGTTTAGTGACATCACTGGTGTTATATCAACGAAAAGGCAATCTTATGTCTTTGAGTTAGGACAGTTCTTGACCAGTGGTAGACAGGAGTGACTTCATTGTCCGTATTCGCGCGAAAATTTAAACTGTCGGTTTAAAAACACAATTTTGGCAATTAATTAAAGCGTTTTTCATTTCTTATTTATGTGGAATTCTTTAAAATTAAAGCAAAAATAGAAATATTCCATGTTCCCTATGCCACTGGCATATCCGTCTCTTTAGACGGACTGCCATAGTGGGAACGGGCACTAAGGATGCGAATCAGTTGTCACCGCCCGCTGGGTCCAGGAGTTACCTACTGGCTCCAGAGTACACATTGTGGACAAGACTCACCGTGACCACACATTGAGCTTTTATGAAAATTTATCGACTAAAGGAAAATTGGAGTTTTTTTTCTATGGTATGATGGGAAATTATTAAGTGATGCTTAGAACATGGTTTTATTTTTATTGTAATGCTGAGTCACCGTGATAATTATAAGCTAAAGCGCTTATAATGGTCATGGTGACTCAGCATAAAATATGCCAGTCATTGAATAGTCCAGTTAATAGTAGAGTACCTTGTAGTTAGGAGAGTATCTTTATAGTGGTAGTTAATTGTGTGTGTGTGTATATGTGATTGGGTGGTGGACCACCCAATCACATAATATACACACACACCTAAACTATTTACGCTTTTTCTTTCTAATAAGTATGGATACTTATTAGAAATAAAAAGCGTAAATAGAATACTCTCTTTATTATGTACACCATATAAGTTACAGAAAAGATAGATGAAGAAAACATTACATAGGGTGACAAGCAAATTTCGATGAAAAATCTGCTCCTACTCCTAGGATACTAATAGATGTACTTTAATTTACCAGATTAACTCAAAGAAATTATACTAAACACTAAAGAATACAGCATAATTATAGTCCCCGCCATTATCACAGATCATAATTATAATACTAGCGTACCGTTATCAAATGAGGATTCCAGCAACACAAACTTTGAAAAGTTAACATTTACCAGTAGACAGAAACTGAAGAGTCATTATCATTATCATCATATCAGCCGGAAGACGTCCACTGCAGGACATCGAACGACGTCCGACGTAGAAATAAAAAGCGTAAATAGAATACTCTCTTTATTATGTACACTATATAAGCTAAAAGCGATCTTTTCAAGACAACCTTTGGATGGATTTCAAAGATAACGGTAATACAGTACTGCAGGTAGTCTTAGGTGTACGATTTATATAAATAAATACATAATAGATAAATATTTATAATTATAATTATGTTACAAATAAATAAAAAGCATAGGAATCGAGTGAAAACAGAAAGGTAGTGATTTTTGACCATTGTTTTAAAAATGGACAAAGATTGAGCACGTCTTACTGATACGGGCAAAGCATTCCATAACCGCACCGCTTGAACCGTAAAAGATTTGTCGTAGAAGCTGGTGGAGTGCATCGGCATCTCTAATCTCAAGTTTTCCGACGACCTTAGACATCTATTATGTGTGTCATGAAGGAACTTGAAGCGTTCTTTAAGATAAGAGGGGGTTGTAGGATTGAACAGAATACTGTAGAGCATAAATAAAATATGAGAATCCCGGCGAAGACGTATGGGAAGCCACTTGTGCTTTGTGCGAAATTCAGAAATGTGATCATATTTGCGCAGGCCAAATATAAATCTTATGCAAAGGTTTTGAAGACGCTCAAGTTTATCTAGTTGCGCCTGAGTAAGATCGAGATAACTGACATCAGCTTAGTTAAGGATGGGAAACAGAAGGGACTGTGCAAGCGCAGTTTTAGTGGCAGTGGGAAGAAAGTTCCGAACACGTCTAAGGGACCTGACAGATGCAAAAATTTTGCGGCTTACTTCTTGGAGCTGCGGACCCCAAGATAGATATTTGTCGATCCAAACCCCAAGGTTCTTAACCTTCTCACTTATTGGAATAGTAGTTCCGTTAAATTGAACCTGGGGAAGCTGAGACCAATTTACTTTTGAAATCATCCTAGAGCTGCCAACAACAATGACCTGGGTCTTCGATGGATTAACCTGAAGCCCATTTGCCTCACTCCACTCACAAACTGCAGCCAAATCCCTGTTTATTGCAATAATTGCATCAGCCAAATCTGTAAGGGGAGCTTGTTGGTAGATTTGTAAATCGTCTGCATAAAGGTGGTAGGAAGACAGAGTACACCGGCAGTTGTATAACACCAGGAAGAGTTAGATTCTTCGATGCATATACTACTCTGTCAAGAAAGTACCGGGAAAAGATCAATAATGCACAAAATGTCTGTTATTCATCCAAATTTATTTTATCACCTTCAAAGTATGCTCCTTTAGAAACGATACACTTGCGCCAACGAATAATCCATTCATCAAAACATTTTTTAAACGCTGCTTCCGGAATTGAGTTCAGTTCTCGCCGCGAATTTTCCTTTATGTCTTCTATCGATTGAAAACGGGTGCCACGAAGTGGTAATTTGAGTTTAGGAAAAAGAAAAAAATCAGCAGGAGCCATATCTGGTGAATATGGTGGTTGCTGGGTGGTATTTGTTGAGTGTTTGGTTAAAAATTCGTTCACAATGATAGCCTTGTGCGAAGGCGCATTGTCGTGGTGCAAAATCCAAGAATTTTCTTTTCATAATTCTGGCCTTTTTCGTCGAATTTGCTCTCTTAAACGCCGCATAACGCTCAAATAATATTCTTTATTTACCGTTAGACATTCCGGTAAGAATTCAGAGTGCACAACACCGCGATAGTCAAAGAAAACAGTCAACATGACTTTGACTTTTGATCGACTTTGGCGTGGTTTTTTCGGTTTCGGTTCAGTTGGAAGGCGCCACTCCGAAGCTTGTTGACTAGTTTGCATGTTAAACTCGTAAACCCACGTCTCGTCACCAGTAACAATGCGTCTCATGAATGTTGGGTCCGAACTGACTCGTTCTAGCATGTCCTCAGCGACTTTCATGCGATTGAGTTTTTGGAGAAAATTCAGATCTTTTGGGACTAGCCGAGCAGCAACATGTTTCATACCCAAATGATTAGTTAAAATGGTACGGATCGACTCGTGAGATACAGAAAGTTCGGCGGCTATCTCTCTCAGAGTTGAATGGGGATTTTCAGTCACTATTTCCTTCACTTTTGCGATGTTAACTTCAGTTGCAGACTTTGACGGCCTACCAGAGCGAGGCAAATCTTCCATCATATCTCGACCGCTTTTGAACGCTTTGAACCACTCATAAGCACGAGTTTTTGATAAAGTCGATTCACCGTAAGCCTTCTGTAACATTTTCAGTGACTCCGAACACGAAATTCCATTGGCGATGCAAAATTTAAGACAAACTCTTTGTTCGATATTTTTGTCCATTATGAAATTCGTAATACACACTATATATGATATTACTAAAACCAGCACTGTATTTAATATAAATAACAGATGCAACTCAAACTCCGCGCCAAAATGGAAAACAGTTGTGCCAATCTAACAACTACAAAAAAACAAAAATTTGAATTTGGAACCATAAACAAATCATCCATTCCCGATACTTTTTTGATTGAATGTACGTTGCCGGCGGCCATACAGGTAACTGCGAAACCAGTCAATCGCCGTTGGAGATATGTTAAGCGAGCGAAGCATGCCAAGCAGGATATCAAAATCGACAGCATTGAATGCATCTAAAGTCTAGTAAGCAGAGAACCGTCAGATTTCCTCGTTCCATGCCTAACCGTATGTCATCGGTAACATTCACTAAGGCTGTAGCGGTGCTATGACCAGGACGAAATCCGGATTGAAAAGGGTTCAGCAAACTATTTTTGCAAAGAAAAACACTAAGCTAATTGTGGAAAAGACGTTCAAGGACTTCGGAGAGAAAAGGCAAGATAGAAATAGGACGATATTCGGAAAAGGAAGTAGGATTTGCCTTTTTGGGTAAAGGAGTGATTTTGGCCTCTTTCCAAGTTGATGGAAAAACTCCATGGGATATTGAGTAGTTTAGGATATGGCAAAGGATAGGAAGGATTTCGTCAAGGACAGGGAGTATCATTTTTCGACTGACGCAATCACTCCCAACTGCATTAGATGTGATTGAAACTACGCTCTTCTTAACATCACAATCAGAGAATTGACTAAATACATAGTTTAAGTTTTCCTCGCCATGTCTTACTAAGATAGTTTTTAAGTTTTTACGCATTACTAACATATGGACAATTAAGTCTGAATTAAAACAAATTGAATTGAATTTAACTTACATAGAAGGCCTAACGTCATGTTTTTTTTTTGCAGAAAACTTCAAAAGAAAGACGAAAAATGGTACCTGCCATTCCCAGGAGCCGACGAATCAGTAGTGTACCGGACCCAGCGCTACCTATACAGCAACGAACAGCAGCGCCCCATCCAGTTCCAGGCCTACTTCAAGACCGGCACCCTGGGCAGGTCCATCCTCACCATCTTCAACGGCATCATACTCATCATGATGGCCAAGTCTGAGTGCACGCGGAAGTACTTGCTGAGCTCCCCCAAGTACTGGTCGGGGGGGTACGTGACGAAGGAAGGGCCCACAGATAACGTTATCAAGAACAGCCACTTCACGTTCGAGCTCGTCGGCAAGGGCTGGGAGGAAGGTGCGGATATTGAGAAGACGGAGCCTACCAAGACTGTTGTTGCTAAGGTGGGTGTCATTGATATGCTTATAGTATTAATTGCTGAGCTCCCCAAGTACTGGTCGGGGGGGTACGTGACGAAGGAAGGGCCCACAGATAACGTTATCAAGAACAGCCACTTCACGTTCGAGCTCGTCGGCAAGGGCTGGGAGGAAGGTGCGGATATTGAGAAGACGGAGCCTACCAAGACTGTTGTTGCTAAGGTGGGTGTCATTGATATGCTTATAGTATTAATTGCTGAGCTCCCCAAGTACTGGTCGGGGGGGTACGTGACGAAGGAAGGGCCCACAGATAACGTTATCAAGAACAGCCACTTCACGTTCGAGCTCGTCGGCAAGGGCTGGGAGGAAGGTGCGGATATTGAGAAGACGGAGCCTACCAAGACTGTTGTTGCTAAGGTGGGTGTCATTGATATGCTTATAGTATTAATTGCTGAGCTCCCCAAGTACTGGTCGGGGGGGTACGTGACGAAGGAAGGGCCCACAGATAACGTTATCAAGAACAGCCACTTCACGTTCGAGCTCGTCGGCAAGGGCTGGGAGGAAGGTGCGGATATTGAGAAGACGGAGCCTACCAAGACTGTTGTTGCTAAGGTGGGTGTCATTGATATGCTTATAGTATTAATTGCTGAGCTCCCCAAGTACTGGTCGGGGGGGTACGTGACGAAGGAAGGGCCCACAGATAACGTTATCAAGAACAGCCACTTCACGTTCGAGCTCGTCGGCAAGGGCTGGGAGGAAGGTGCGGATATTGAGAAGACGGAGCCTACCAAGACTGTTGTTGCTAAGGTGGGTGTCATTGATATGCTTATAGTATTAATTGCTGAGCTCCCCAAGTACTGGTCGGGGGGGTACGTGACGAAGGAAGGGCCCACAGATAACGTTATCAAGAACAGCCACTTCACGTTCGAGCTCGTCGGCAAGGGCTGGGAGGAAGGTGCGGATATTGAGAAGACGGAGCCTACCAAGACTGTTGTTGCTAAGGTGGGTGTCATTGATATGCTTATAGTATTAATTGCTGAGCTCCCCAAGTACTGGTCGGGGGGGTACGTGACGAAGGAACTACTCCATCCATTGGTGAAAACCATTTAAAAATCCGGACGGAAATTCGTATGAAAACCTAGACCTTTACTCAATAATAAAATAAATAAATAATAAATAAATAAATAACTGTTCTATAAATAAATAAATAATAAATAAATTTGTATTGTGTCTCAAAAGGTTACATCAACAAATGTGAATGAAACAGCCCCAGTAAGTAATTAATAGTATTTGTGTTAGGGTTGTCTCGCCACTTCCCTCAATTGAAGTTAACAATATTGAGACTTTAAAAGAAAAAATTAAACTAAACTAAGAACACATCTTTAAGTAAAAAAATGAAACAATAACTTATATAAAGTAATGAGCAGCTCTGTGTAGTGTGTAAGTGTGAGTGTGTGATTTTATGAGTGATTGTGTATGTGTAATGGTACTTAGTAGGGTGCGAGTTTGAGTGAATGTGTCGGTGTGTGTGATGATGTCTGTGTGCCTGTACAATGTTTATGCATGAGTCTATATGTATGTTGTTAGTGCCATTATGAAGCTTTAGCCTAGAGAAGGATGACCATTTCGAAGAATAATATTGGAGCAATTTCGATAACAAGATAAATAAGAAGTATTCATGTAATCCTAATTAGAATACGCTCAGTTTCTTCGTATTGATAACCAGTCAGTTATCACTTTTTTACATTTGTGTGAGACCTCGTGGTGGAAGTTTAGTTTTGCGTTAATTTTGTTGTATATGTAGGCTGATTGGCATACATATTGACGCCTAGCAAAAACTGTACGCACCCGAGGAGAATAAATCGTTTGTTAAAAAAAATCTATAGTCTGTTTTTTTTTTAACAAACGAGTACCGAAAATATTGACTACGTTTTGTTGGTCCACGTAATCAACATAAAGTTCGTTCCATTCAATTTAGTGCAGGGAAATTAAGGATACCAGAGTGAAAAATTGTGAATTGAAAAGTGTAGTTTTGAAAATTGGTACAACTTTGTTCTTTGAGGTGTCCAGATGAACATACTAAAAATCCCCGATGGTCCCGGTGAGCCGGCGCTGAGGGAGGGAGGGAAAGATTACTTTTTTCAGTTTCTTTGGTTGTATCTGCTAAACTATTAAAAATATTTACTATTAAAAATATTATTTTTGTTAATTTCTACATTAATTATCTACATTAAATTTTCTAGACATAATGTCTTTCACATTTAACTGTAGGATCAATACTTTAGGAGGTAGAGGATATCTTAAATTGACGAAATATGTGTTTATGAATCAAACAAAGACGAATGGTAATTTCTGACCCAGAAGTCGGCAGAGTTGAGACCTATCGTTGTGTTTTTGTCATCTAAAATAGAGCAAGAATATAAATTTTTATTTTTGATTTCTATGGCTAATGCATAAATATGTCTTCAGTAGACGAAATCTTTACATCCATTCTTACAAGTGTGCCGGTAGTGATTAGGCTCATATGAATTGTACAGATGGGATATATCCAATGCAGCTAGTAACAACGACCTGATGATGGAAACCATAAATGCGAGTAGTGGCTCACTTAGTTGACTACTCTTATACCCATCGTGTTTGGGCTCATATGAATTGTATAGATGGGTAGAACCCATCTACTTTAGATGGCCGACAGAGATGTCTAAAACTACGATAGACAACTTTGTCGGCCTCTGGAACAGAAATTTCCATTCGTCTTTGTATGATTTAAGAAAATAAATATTTTATCAATTTTTATTTCCGGTGCTGGAATTGTGAGCGGTGAAGATTCCCAAGTATCAGGAAACCAGAAACATGTCGGAAGATTTCCGGAGCTGGTACTGTGAGCTTGTTAGTTCATGTCCAAACTGCCTCCGTGGTCGAGTGGTTTAGGCGTTTCCCTTGTGACCGGCTATCGTGGGTTCGATTCCTACGGGAAGCATGCTTTGTAAAGTTGTTTCCAGTTTGGATAGGATATTGTAGGATTGAATCACCTGGTTGTCTGATAAAAAGATGATTCCGTGCTTCGGAAGGCATGTATAAGACGGTGTTCCCGGCCGCCCACTGGCGGTCGTCAAATAAACCATGTGAGAGGCCCGTGAGGAAGAAAGGGGTGCATGGGGTCTGTTACCATCTTAAGACCCAAGCCAACCTCACCTGCTAGCGGTGCACCCTGCTGTCCAACGGACGAGGCTCTGGCGAACCTGGTTTCCCTCTCGTAGGGTTGTGGGGGTCAGACGGCTGGTCGCCCCACGTAAAACCAACTTCAGCCAAATATTAAAATGGACAAGAAGTTGAAAACGGGTACTCGGGCTAGGGCGTCGCCGCATAACGACGCGCAGGCACATCGCCCTAAACCTGCGATAAGTGGGCTAGGTCTACCGTGTCGAGTACGGGCACGGCTAAAGAGGATAGTACCCAAGAAGAAGTTTAACATTGGCTCCCTAACCGGACGTTGCCGAGAACTCGCGGACGTACTTGCGAAGCGTCGGGTCCAGTGCGCCTTCCTTCAGGAGACGCGCTGGAAGGGAAATAAGTCACGTGACATCGGGCAGGGGTACCGGCTAGTGTACACCGGATCACCAACGGGCAGGGGCGGAGTGGCCGTGGTGCTGTCTAAGGACCTTCAGGATGGACTCCTTGAAGTAGACCGATGCAGCGACCGGTTGATGCGCGTTAGGGTGCTGATCGAAGGGTCGGTAACGAACCTAATCAGCGCCTATGCTCCTCAAACTGGTTGCTGTGAGTCTGAAAAGGAGGCCTTCTGGAATGAGTTCGAGGACGTACTACGCGCTATTCCGAATTCCGAAGGTGTTTTGGTTGGGGGGGATCTCAACGGTCACGTAGGTCAGTTTGCTGGAGAGTACGGACGTGTTCACGGTGGTTTTGGATATGGCCAGCTAAATGCAGAGGGAGTCAGTATACTCAGCACCTGCGCTTTGTCTGACCTAGCCATCGCGAACACGTTCTTTCAGAAGAAGCCCCAGCATCTTATTACGTACCGTAGTGGTGCCTACTCAACCCAAATAGATTACCTGCTGGTGAGACGGTGCCACATTGGCAAGGTTACCAACTGCAAAGTCATCCCAGGTGAAAGCCTAACGGCTCAACACCGCCTCCTTGTCCTGGACTTTGCGGTTGTACCGAAAAAGAAAGTGACCGAAAAACGCAAACCCCGCACAAAGTGGTGGTTGCTTGATGGTCCTAGGCAGTCGGACTTCATCGCGGAGGTCGAGCATCTCGAGATCAGTGCTCCGCATGAGTCCGCTCAAGAGATCTGGAGTAGGATCCAATCAGCAATCACCGATGCGGGTAAGCGCGTCCTTGGCACTTCTCGTGGTGGCCGCACCATAGAAAAGGAGACGTGGTGGTGGGATGACGGGGTGCAGGAGGCGACTCGGAAGAAGAAGGTTTTATTTAAACAGTGGCAAGGATCCAACTCTCCGGATGACAGAGAGGCATATGGAGCGGCTAAGCGCGCTTGCAAAAAAGCTGTAGCCAGAGCCCGCAGCAAAAGTCTGGCGCCCTTGTACGACAAGCTGGAAACTGCGGAGGGGCAAAAGCTTATTTTTAAGCTGGCGCGTGCCCGGGAGAAAGCTGCACGGGACATTAGCAAATGTCTCTGTGTAAGGGACGCCCAGGGTAAGCAGCTCTACGATGCCCCCTCTGTTAAGGAGAGATGGTGTACATACTTCGCGGAGCTGTCTAACAAACAGCATCCCCATAACTTTCCTCCCGAACCGCCTCCTAACCTTGGACTTATTTCCCCTATTTGCCCCGACGAAACCCGCATTGCTCTTCGCCACATGAAGAACCGGAAAGCGGTCGGGCCTGACAATGTGCCAATTGAAGTGTGGAAGGCGATGGGCCCACATGGCGTGGACCTTCTGACGGATCTTTTTAACCGCATCCTGATCACCAAGGAAATGCCGAACCAGTGGCGATTTAGCCTGATTATCCCTGTATACAAAGGCAAAGGTAGCGTACAGGATTGTAGTAGCTACCGCGGTATCAAGATCATGTGCCACACCATGAAGCTCTTCGAGCGCATCATTGACACACGGCTCCGTAGCGAGTGTACTGTCTCTGAGTGTCAATATGGCTTCCGGGCGGGTAACAGCACCATGGACGCAGTATTCGCCTTACGAAATCTGGCTAAGGCTTACAGAGAGAGAAGGAGAGCTTTGCATATGGCCTTTTTAGACCTGCAGAAGGCCTTCGACTGTATACCTCGGCAGTCCATCTGGTGGGTACTGCGCTTTAGGGGCGTTCCCGAGGCCTATATTGACATTGTCAGAGACACGTACCGCGATTCCGTGTCCTCTGTCCAGACCGCTGTTGGCGAATCGAATGGCTTCCCAATATCTGTTGGCGTTCACCAAGGCTCGGCTCTTAGCCCGTTCTTGTTTAACGTAGTGCTCGATGTAGTTACGGCAAACATCCAAGATAAGCCCCCATGGCTAATGATGTATGCCGATGACATCGCCCTCGTTAATCAGAACAAAGCCCATCTTGAGCGCAAAGTCAACATTTGGAAGGACACGCTTGAAAACGGTGGTCTGAGACTAAATGTGGCGAAGACTGAGTACATGTCCTGTGGCGGCACGGATTCAAATAGGTTCATCCGAATAGGTTCGGACCTGATCAGAAAGTCCGATACGTTCAGGTACCTTGGATCCGTGCTGCACGAGTCTGGCAACGTGGACGACGATGTCCAAGCTCGTATAGGCGCGGCTTGGGCGAAGTGGCGCGAGGTAACGGGCGTTGTATGCGACCGCAAAATGCCTCCGAAGCTCAAGGGGCAGATATATAAATGCATCATACGGCCTGTCCTACTGTACGGCGGTGAATGTTGGCCAGCACTAGGCAGACACACCCAGGAGCTTCGCGTCACGGAGATGAAGATGCTGAGGTGGATGAGTGGCGTAACGCGATCCGATCGCATACGCAACTCTTTCATCAGAGGTAGTCTTGGTGTCCGTGACGTGGGGGAAAAACTGCAAGAGTGTCGTCTGCAATGGTATGGCCACATCATGCGCCGCCCTATGGAGTACGTTGGTCGGGGATGCATGAATATGGCTGTTCTTGGGGCTAGGTCCCGTGGTCGCCCTCGCAAGCGCTGGTTGGACGTCGTTAAGTCCGACATGAGAGCCAATGGTCTAACTGAGAAGGATGTTCAAGATCGGGCAAAGTGGAGGAAGCTAAGTAGGAAGGCGGACCCTGGCAATAGCCGGGATTAACACCAGGTAGAAGAAGAGGCCCGTGAGGTGGTTTAGAACTCTGACATTAGGGTGTGTGGGGTCGTTACACGTTACTGCTCACACGATAAGAAGATTTTGTTAACAAAGTAGTTTGTTTTGTGGTTAAAGAAGGATAATGTGTTATTTGCAGGTGTCGGGCAGGAACCCCGCGTACGGCTCCACAGTGGTGGCCGTGCTCTCGTGCGCTACCGCCATCCTCAAGGAGAGGCACAACATGCCTGCCAAGTTAGTTCCTACAAGTTTTTAAATTTGTCTGTCTTATAGAAATATTTTTGTTTCTATGAGTCCAACGTTTTGTAGAAAGAAAAGGCAGCTGGTGTGTGTGGACAGGATTACTGGTTCTTTCTTTCCTTCCTGGATTATTTTTAGAATACCGACTAGCTTTTGCCCGCGATTTCGTACGCGCATTTCCCGTTTTCTCCAGTCCTCGTAAGAATTTCGAGGTGCTATGGTGCTGTTGCCTATCCGACCTCCACAACTACTGCTCTCTTCAAAGTGCATATTTATCTGCATCCTGTTAGACTGGGAACAGACCCCAAGAGCGTTGGGATTGCAGATTTTTACGCGAACAAGTACCTAATTGAGATATTAAGTAGCGGGTCTAAAAAGGTCACTTTAGCAGAATCAGAAAGCACATCACACTATCCGTCACTTAAATTTTCCCATTTAACTTTGAACTTAATGTGTTAACGATAAAGGTGAAAATGATATTTGACATATTGTTGTGTGTTTTATATGATGATGATATTAGAAGCCTTTTTCCAACTATATTGGGGTCGGATCTACAAATGACAGCCGGAACCAACGGCTTAACATGCTTTCCGAGGCACGGAGGAAACTCGGTATGTAAAGATGGTCACCCATCCACAAACCAACCTTGGCAAGCGTTGCTTAACCGTAAAGATCGACCCTTGCGGCTGTTATTATTTAGCCGCGAGCTCCTCTTATGATTCTAATATGATTCTGCTAAAGTGGCCTTTTTAGGCTCGCAGGTCCCTGTGGCGAAGCATCTTCAATTGGCTGATGGATAGTCTGGTTAAATAGTCTGTTCCCACCCACTAACCACATAATATCTCCCCAGCGGCGGAGTGATGACGCCAGGCTCGGCCTTCAAGAACACGACGCTCATCCACAAACTGATCGAGCACGACCTCAAGTATGAGATCATTACCAAGTAACTTATATAGTTTAGCGTAGTTTTAGTCTCAAGGGCATTTTGTAGTCAAGTTAGTAAGCTTGTATTAATTTGATGTTGACATTTTTTTTGAGAGGTCTCGCAGGTCAATCTAGGAGGATTGTCGGCTGCTTAACCGTGCTTGCATGTGGTGGCCTTCATATAAAATTGAAGCTTCCAGTCAAGGCTTAATGTTCATGATTACCTAGAGGTATACAATTATGCATTTCTTTGAAGTCTCTACACTATTTATTGAGGTGGAGATTTTAGAATGAGCTGTGCTGTGGGTAGAAGATGCTACCTCAACTGGCCGGTACAAATCTGAAACTTTACTATGAGTAGTAATCAACCAAGAATCAACGGAGTAATCAGCTTGATTTGTAAAATATTTATTTTATTTTAAATTGAAATACAACATAATTTTAAACCATATCAACTAGTTATCCCCTTTTTATAGTATGTTAAAGTGGGTTCATACCTAAGATACAGACTTGTGCCTGTCAGACTCTGGACTCTGAATAAAAAACACCAACATTTTGTTGCACAAATCAAAGTCTATAGAAGTTTTTGGAAGTCTTGTGGACAAACCATTAAAGGGTTGAGGGATACGGATACCGTACTGACGACTCTGTCTAGGGTAGTATATTGTAAAAGTCACACCGTGAGTGACACCTACATTTATGTATGTTAAGAATTGTCCAGCAGTACATTATAAATGTTTTTAAACGGCCATAGGTAACAGTAACCAGCAATATTTTCGTTTGTGATTCCATAGCATTTACCTAAAACAGCTATTTTTTGTAAGGGAAATGGTCTCCGGCTGGGACACCGTTGAGTTGCAGAGGTACTTAAATTGAACTTTATCTACATCGAAAAAGACTCAATTTGCTAGATGGGCGTTGAACAAAAAACACGCAGCGTGGTCTAATATTGCCGCTCACCTGAATGTGAGTTCTATACTTATAGTGATAGGCTTGTTTATTCAATATGGCGATCTCGTAAACTAGCAGATTTTTCGTCAGTACGTAGTGACTATCGCCATCTACAATCTGTCTCGGAACTAATAAGGAAATGTTAGTTTATGAAATTGTAGAAGTTTTTGATAGATGTCGCTAGCAGTACCATCTTGCCAGTTAATGTTTATACTTTGTGGTAATAGATGGCGTTGATTATGTGCTGTGAAATAATAGTTAGTTTAGCATTGTAGATATTTATCGTCAATCTGTAGCGTCCGGGGTGTATTGTAAAACTTAAATAATAATTTGGAATAATATTGAGATTGGTAGGTAGTCTCTGTTAAATATTAGAATTTAAGATTTTTTTCGTAAATGTATTGTAAAAAAAAAACTTAATAATTGGATTGATATTGCCAGCGTAATTAAATATTGATATTAACTTGTAAGAGTAGAATTTTCGATGTGTTTATTTAACGTGAGAATAATAAAAAGGTTCAGAGTAATACGTTTTGTTTTATTCTAATTCGTATTCTTGCCTAACTTTACATAATTTAAGTTCGGTTATCATTACTGCTGGGCGCTGGTTTCTACTAGCTATATTTATGACTAAAGTGTACCTTTATTTACCCCTATACTTGTTCCAAGTTATGTCCACCAACTTGGGTAGGTACACCTCCAATAACTTAACTGACATATTTTTGTGCTCCATCTTCGACCGCATTGTCGCTTACCATCAGGTCAGGGTCAAACATATGCCTATCAATTGTAAAAAAAAACATAGTGCTGGTGAAATAATGGGACACCAGGCATTTCAGCTAGTTATGTAGAATGGCTTCCTGCATACATATCCAGGAAGTTACCCAGGCGCCCCCTGCGACTGCACCGAGGCAGCTGCGGCTGGTGCAGGGGGCGTCCCGGGCACTGCTCACTGAACAAACACTTGCACACGATACGTACATCGGACAATCCTCTGAAAAGGGCGTGCATGGAGGAGGAGGAAATAGTTGCACTCGTGCTCCTTGAGTGGCAAAGCATTGCATTATTTACTGACATTAACTGTGGGAGTTTTTCCCGTTGTCATGGCTTTTGGGTCAAATAGCATCCATTTGACCAACCTTCCCTAAGTTTTGTTTGCCTTTATTGCAACTTTTTATTTCCAGTCTGATTGTGCGGGCTAAAAGTAATTGCATACTTTGGCGTACGGGTACGCGTACCCTGTTTAGATGTTAATTTAATTCGTCAATTTAATAAGATGAGAGCTTAATTAATATCGATGAGGTTCTATAAAAGTTGATCTGGGATCTTCATCATCATCAGCATTAGATTTGTGTTTGGTCTTCGAAAGTATGACCACGTTTCTCATCTTCGTAAGGAACTCAAGTGGCTCCCTATCCGTCTTCGCAGGAACACTCGGATTCTATGTCTCCTATTCAACATCCTTCGCAACCCGTCCTACACCTCCTACCTGCGTGAGCGCATTTCCTACGCTACCTAGTGACGCTCCGTGCAGATCACACCTTAGATCCCTCCATAAAACCTATCGTCATAAATCCAGCTACTATTCCTATTCTTTCTCTGTCCATATAGTTAGATTGTGGAACTCACTTGCGCCTAGCATTCGCGACCTACAATCTATTTCTCTTTTTAAGAAATGACTTAAAGAGCCTACCTTTCCTCTATACTGTAATAGTTATATATATTATTTATTATTATATTAATATAGTATTCGGTATATTATATTTTATAAGTATAATTTTGTATTCTTTATTTGTACTTCAGTTTTAAGGCTTCACATACCTACTCTTCTTCTCTTGTTCTTACACACTATTGCCTACATTTCTTTTTCATTTCTCGAAGAAATTTCTTTGGAAATAAGCAGTTCCTTTGTAGTATAACACACATGCACTACACACACACACTCAAATACACACAAGCACGACTTATATTATATCATACACATAAACCACTAAACATCCAATAAACACCCACCGACGAATTCATAAAATTTCTAACTCTACGAGTACCTTTCATAATTTTTTTTAGGCCTCAAGCTAATTCGATTTCATCAGCCACGAGCGCTCCCTACTGCATTAGTTACTACCTCTACTGTATATCTGTGTGTATTTAAATAATATAAAAAATAAAAATCATCCCTTAAAATCTTCTTCTCCGTTATTTTTCCCCCATACACAATGTAGAATGCATATGCAGCAGGGCCAATGTCGCCGAAAAACGCTCAATTACTTGCGAAATAGTCAAGTTTTTTTTTATCTATGAATGCAGTTAGCTATTACCTATTACTCAAAACGTTAAGGAAAGTCTTCTAAGAACATTTTCCTGTAGCTACAGCGATTAAGGTACTACTTACTTTGTATGCCATGTCTAAAAACCCACCCAATTTGATACACGTACAGGACGTGTATCAGATGGTAAGTTGCCCAAATCGTTACTTATGAGTCTTTATAGGTACTATCTAGTATAGGTAAAGAGCAGATTTATTTTCAAACACCTTCAATTTTGGATGAAATTCAACGGCCGAAACCGAAGTATCCAGTTGAACTCCGGTTCAAAGAAAATGATCACAAAATACCTCTAGCCTAGGTTGTTAGGTCCTACTTCAAAATACTGAAGAAACTATAGTATTAAAAGTAGGAACACTTTCTAATTCAAAATGAGAAGTTTCACTGAAATATATACCAGGGTGCTTAAATAAACAATACGTATAAACACCTGCGGTGAGAAAAAAGAACAAAAGGGTAATAAAACTTCAATAAATGAAAATAGGTACAATTAATTTAATGATAAAGTAGTAGTCGCTATCTTAATACATAATTTACACTCAGACGGACCTAACACACCACTACTATATACAATATACGATTTGTACACAATATAATTACAAAATTAAGACTAGTATCGTCGACGTACTAATGAAAAACTTAGTTTCTACGTTTAAACAGAAAGAATATTTATTTTAAAAAGAAAATGCCCAATTGAAACTGAATTTACAGTTGAAAATCAATTTCGAAGATAATTTGAACAGTGTAAATAAATGTATTTACATTTCAATTTAAATACATGTTTGAATAGGTGAAATCATTAGTTCCAACTTGAATTAAATCAATGAGTATCAGAAAACTTAACAATTGGACAATCATGTAGAAAGGATTGGAAATCACAGTCAATTACATTACCAATGAATGTTTTTAAAACGGACATGAAAAGGATACAAAAGGAAAAGAAAGCGTTGAACTCGAAATAAAACTGAAGAAAACCGGAAGATAAAGTCAACGTAACATCCACGAAGATACAAAACACCCATTCAATAATGTCAATGACTATCTAATAAATTAAACAAAAAAAAAAACAAGCTTTGGTCTAAAATTAAAAAGGATCTTTAAAAAATAAATTAAAAAAATACAAATCCTACTGATACTGATCTTAAATATCTCCTAACGGACGATCCTAAAAGCATTTTAGTATAACAGCGCTCGATCTTACAAGTAACACTTAGCTTATGATTTGAAATTTACATTTTAAATCTAAGAAAATTCATTACGTTGACACATCCGTTGGTTTACACTAATCAGGTTAATTGAGCCTTTATAATTTTCATATTTTACAAAATTCTCTTTTGATATTATAAGTTTTATTTTCAAAATCAATGTTGCAAAACAATCTACGTTCTATCTACTTTTCTTTGAACGATGGAAATACATTTTTTTTTGCGATAACCATAAATGTAGTTTTTTTTCTATGATTGTAGAATCTGGTGTTATCCTGTTTCAGGATAAGCAGATTTTTTCCCGTTTTTCTCACACTCTCAGTCAAACTTTGAATGCATGCTGTCGCATTTCTTTATTTTTGGCAATGTTCTATGTTGCCAGCAGGTATTTACAATATGAAAGCTTCCAGAGAGTACTAACTATTAGCATACATTTTTATTTCATTCGGCCCGAGGCCTGTGATTTAAAAGTTGTTCTAAAAAGGAAAATGTCCGACGGAATAATGAATTTTAAAAACATCGTTTGACTAATAAATGAACACAATAAAAATCAAGATACCAAAACACACAATACAGCAAAATTTATTCTGAACGGCCAGTCTATACTATGCGATAAAATAAAACTGGGATCACTTGATGATTTTGTAAATCGATAAAACCAACAGTTCACTCGATACATTGTCTTTGAAAACAATCGATTTAGCTGGACTCGCGGCTGTTCTCGCTGGACCCGACGACACTGGCCTGCGATGTGGACGAGGGGGTTACTTCAGGGGCGACAATGAGCCCTTCTTTAATCCTCTTCTTCTGCTTCATCCGCCGGTTCTGGAACCATATCTTGACTTGAGTTTCATTGAGCTGTAAGGCCGATGCTATTTCTATCCTCCTCGCTCGTGTTAGATACTTGTTGAAGTGGAACTCTTTCTCCAGTTCCGTGAGTTGTTTGTTGGTGAAGTTGGTGCGGCCGGTGTTGTTCAGGTTGAGCAGAGGGTTGGCGAGCATCTGGCTACCGGTGGGCGTGCGGAGACCTTCCTGTGGGCTGCCGATGCCGCCTTGGCTGACGAACTCGGTTGGAGGAATCATTAGTTTTGGAGCTGCAACAAAAGAGAACAGGTTTGTTAACTAATGTTGGTAGATTTAGATACATTGGGACAATTGTTTCAAATACTATTTTTTGGTTGGTTTCATAGATGCAGTGAATTGCGACAAAATCTCAAAATAAATAGCATTATTTGGTATTAGTATTTTTAGTAAACATTGGCATTCTTCTTTTTCCGGGCCATTCAAATTCATAAGCTTTTTGTTATTTGCAGACACAGGTTTGTTTACCCAAACGTCTCATTGCTAGGGATAATCTTTTTAAAACGTTCTAAAGAAAGTTCGTGGGAGCCTCTCAGGTCCATTTATGACAGGTGTCACTTTTTTCTAATTCGACCGAAGAAAAAAAGAAGCGAGATAAAAGATATTTCAATATTAGCCTAAAGACGACGCCCCGCGGCGCAAGAGTGGCCCATTCTCGTTTCACGGTAAACTTCGGATTTGACGTACATTGTTCTAAAGTAAACACATTCAGTACGGTTATTATACTTAAAAATACCTTTGTTTGTGATACACACGTTTGTTTCCGACATGGACAGAATCCTATGTCGAACATAGCAATCGAAGCCACGTACGAAATCATGTTTGAATTAAAAACTAAACAAATATTGGAGTTCGTATTTGTCTGAGGTGTTTTGAATGTTTTGATTTCTTAGAATTGACCTTGTGAGGTGCTTGTCGAATTCCTTGGAGCTAATTAATTGAGAAATGTTTGTGGTCTAATTATACACACAGATGTGCAAGGTTTTAGAAGATTAAATTATTCTGAAGATTATTTGAGTGCGTATTATTAATATTGTGCGTTCAACTAAGGAGTGGAATTCCTTGCCAGAGTGTGTGTTGCATGATAGCTACAACATGGGAGTTTTTGGGATCAAAGGAAAAATACCGACGGATACAGAAGCTACCGCTAATATAACTTTCATAAAACAAAATGAACAATAAAGAAAACGAAATGGACGACAAACAAGTTTCCAATACAAAGATAAAAGATGAAAGCTTCATCAACAGGCGAACAGCTAATAACACGATATCTACTAATACCCTTGCCGTCCGTCTGTCCGTCCTGCTGTCCATTTGTCCAGATAATCCTTTCGACACTTGTTACTTAATAACAACGACGGAAGGGGAGAAATTAATATATTTGCTGACGAATGATACGTTTTAAGTTAGTAATTCTGCGGGAATTAAATCAAAGGAAGTAGATATACGAGTATAAATGTAGACAAAGCCCCGAAAAATGTGTATTGATTCAATCTTGACACCAAGTCCCAGTTTCTCATTAAGAGCTTTAAAAACAGTTGCTCTATATTTATTTTTATGCTAGGTAGTCGGCGTTTTTCCGTTTGAGTCGGAATCGCTACTCACTGTTACTTTACACATTCATTTTCACCACTCTTGTCGATGTTTTTCAAAAGTCGTCAACAAGGCCTTCAATAAACAGGTTCTAGCTCCATTCAAACCATTTCATACTAGCACGTCTTTTCCATTGATTCAAAGATATTGATCACCAAATATATGGTCGCCTACCGCCATGGTAGCTGCGGCCCGGTCCCTCGCCTGTCCATCTCCGCAACCCGTTGGCAGATCAAACAGAGCCGGGTGTTTGTCTCTCTGCATGTTTGTCTGTCTGTTTGCGCAACGCTCGCCCGCTAGCAAACTGGACAGATGTGTGCGTTTCCGTTGTACTACGATATGAGCGTAATTAACCACAGTTTGCGTTGGAGATCTATGCGGGAGGCCTGTTAAGTAGATGCGGTTTGTGGATATTGTTGGAGAACACTCAAAAGGAAAATGATTCTGATAAAAATTGTGGTTGACGCAAAAGAAGACAAGGGTAATGTTGAAACACAAGTTCATTAAAACTAGTCCTTTGATTACATAGCCTATTATAATGTTGATGATTGGATCACGGGGGTATTTTATTGATAAAAGAAATAATGTAGGTACTTTGTGTGACAGTGACCTATACCTAAACACTCTAGCCGAAAGTGCGAAAAGAAACAAGAGGCACCATTTAAATTGATAAAATACAATTGATATGACAGCAAAAATATTTATTTAAATTATTCTCAATGAACTTGAAATGTCAATATGTATTTACATATAATATAGCCAGAATAATAAAGCCGATAAATATCGTGTCGTAGAAGCAAGTGTGTACTATAGACAACTAGACACAGGATGCGTGCACGCAGCTCGTGATAATATTGACAGGGAAGCAAACCTGCGCATTGTCTATGACTCGGAGTGAGACGAGAATTGGCGGGTAATGTCACAAGCACTTATAAGCTTGGCTGCACAGGAGGAAAGTCAATTTAGTTTCATTTTGATTTGATTGTCATGAGAGGAGCTGAGAATACTTAAATCTAAACTAATTTATTGAAAAGGTAAAATTGATTATTACTCTAAATGTTTGTGAAAGTTAGGTGCTCTGGAAGTGCGAATCTTCTTTCACTGGTATAAAGCTCGGTTACATCGGTAGAGTGACTGATTACCATGGGCTAGGTAATATCCCAGAAAAATACACAACGGCGAAGTTTTATCGAAATATATGTAGTTTTAACATTATTCAACATCAAAGTCGTATATTCAAAGGCTCAGTTCCTGCATTTTATGATCGTCAAAGTTTAACCAAAACGTACCCCGTCACCACTTCCTAGTGTTTAGCTGGGAAGAAGAAGTGGCATAATAAACTCTTCAACCATACACATTTTTTTGTAAGCTAAGTATTGAATAACGATTCTTTGTCGCTATTATTGCATCTAGCCGTAGTAGCCTAACTTCTTATCCCAGTTGAAGCAAAAGAGAAGAAGACTGCCAAAGTCGATATATCTTCAGAAAACATGACAGCTTTCGTTCAAAAGGCTTTGGAAAAACTTTCTCAACTTTCCTTCTAAACTTAAAAAAAAGCAACGTAAAGCCGCCTACTCGTGAGCGTAAAGCGGGGCACAAAGGCACCGACAGTGGTTGTTTGTCCAGCGGCCGTTGTAATAGTACACCGGCCGATGCGACAGCGCTAATCCATTACGCGATCGCAAGCAAATGTTTGCTCCGTCGTGCTTGCGTACGGCTATGGCCGTGTTTGCATTTTTTTCTCCAATGAGAATCGGGTTAGCGCAACGGGGTAGTGTTTAGATTTGAAATATTAGAACGATTTCAACTTGTTGGCTGTTGGCGGCCAATGAGCCAATCTTTGGTGATGACTTTATTTTTGAAGTTGCACAATGTTGTGCAATGTAGGTAGGCCTTGGAAGATATGAGTACCTAGATAATTGAATTTTGTCAAATCATTGTCTAGAATTATTATTTATCAGACTCGCAAATGAAGATTCCGTAATCTAAAGCAAAGTCACGTTACTTTTATGTGGGCCCTTAGTTAGTTAATGTTGTTATAGCACCAACAGAAATAAACTCTCTGAATAAAAAAAAAAATAATCAACTGTCTACCTATTTCATTCCGGATTGACGGACAGCGGAAGCTTAGCAAGCTGGTAACCCTTCGGAGATGGAAGCCTAAACATAAACCGGAAAATGAATTATAATGATACAGTTGTATTGGGCATATGTAATCTTCTATTGGTAGAAGCAAGTAGGTATAGGGTAAAAGTCAAGCCTAAATGCTTGCAGCTTTCTAAAGCGCACAGAAATCCTAAAAAAACTAGTAATTTGGATTTGCTAGAGGTACTCGCTACCCCACAAAACGCTGTTGACAAAGTTAACGATTACTTCTGTACCATAGGCAAACTTCTTGCTGAAAACATCGTAACTTCTCAGTCCTCAGCTGCAAATAATTTCAACCCTGACTTATACTCTACAGACAGTCCTTTGGCCTCATCTTTTGTTCTTCTCCACACAGACCCCGACGAAGTTCGAGCCACTTTAACGAGCTTGAAATCGGATAGTGCTCCCGGTTGGGACAAAATACAAGTCAACTTTTTAAAATCTGCACACGAACAAATTGTGCCAATCATAACCCACTTAATTAACTTATGCTTCGAGCAAGGAATTTTCCCGGACGCTTTAAAAATAGCCCTTATAACACCTGTGTACAAGTCTGGAGACAAATTTGACCCGTCTAACTATAGACCAATTTCGGTTCTACCGTCTATTTCAAAAATCCTTGAGTGACTTATAAAACTCACGCCTAATTAAATTCTTCTCTAAATATAAAATACTGTCGCCTTCTCAGTTTGGGTTTAGAAAAGGGAAGTCTACTGAGGATGCAGTTCTGGCACTTACTTCTGCTCTGGTAGATGGTGTGGACGGTGGAGCCAAGTGTCTAGCTGTTTTTCTTGACCTCAAAAAGGCCTTTGATACTGTATCTGTCCCCTTACTTTTACATAGGTTAGAACGCATCGGCATAAGGGGAAGCGCTCTTGAACTTTTTAAATCCTACCTCAACAACCGCAAACAAACAGTTAAAATTGGGGAGTCCGAGGGGAACAGCTCCGAGTCAACCGTCACCTTCGGAGTCGGCCAGGGCAGTGTCCTTGGACCGACCTTATGCCTTATTTACATTAATAATCTCTGCAACATGAAGATACGCTGACGACACTGCCATTGTCTTCACTGCTAAGACTTGGGCTAGTGTTGGTAGTTTGGCCGAGCATGGCCTTGCGAAGATAGCAGCCTGGCTAGATCATAGTCTCCTCACACTAAATGCCTCCAAATCCAATTACATCTGCTTTACTAAGTATAATAACTCGCAACCATCTCATGATTTCCAAATAAAAATCCACAACTGTCCCAACCCCCCCACCGCCGACTGTTTTTGTTCAAAAATTGACAGGGTACACCATACTAAATATCTAGGTGTAATGATAGACCAGCGCCTGTCCTGGCACATGCACACCGAACTTATTATGAAAAGAGTTAGGAAGCTGATATGGACTTTTAAAACTCTGCGGCATGCGGCTTCAAAGCAATTACTGAGGCAAGTTTACATATCACTGGCCCAGTCTATTATTACGTACTGTCTACCTTGCTGGGGAGGGACGACAAAGATAAAGTTTTTGGATCTAGAGAGGGCGCAGAGAACCTTACTTAAGGTCATGTTCTTTAAACCCTATAGATACTCCACCCACAGCCTTTACCTATCATCTGATCTTTTGTCCGTAAGGAAGCTCTATTTGCTTCAAGTTATAATTAAAAAACATACATCACTCCCGTATGATCCCTCTAAGCCTAAAAGCAGAAGGAGCTACTTAGTCGCTCCAACTGTTAAGGTTAGATCTGCTTTCGCTAAAAGGCAAAACTCAAGACAATCATCTTACCTATACAACCTGCTGAACAAGGAATTACATATATATTCCATGAAGCTGCGGGACTGTAAGAATGTTGTTATCAATTGGCTGAAAACTAAAACCTGTAACAATTTTGAGTCTATTGTCTCCACTTTACCGTAACCAAGTCAGTTACATTTGGGTAGTTGAGCACATGGTTAGTGAATGAAGACTTATTTCGCTTTTTTCGATCCCAAGACATTGTCGCAGGGCTAACCAACAACCAACAACCGATAACTTACAGTTGGCTTCACCCGCATAGGCCTCATGGTTGTGATGGATTGGAAGTATCTTTTTGACCTAGCTCAGGATACAATTTACCAAAGTCCCAAAATTAAAATTAAAATTTCAAATTTCATTCAAATATGTTTAGCGTCTGAGCGTGGAAGCGGAACTATACTATAGTACAAGCAAATATATAAACAGACACACCTTCGTTACTAGTGCTGAATATGACGTAATTAATTAGAGTATATGAACTCAAGCATTGCTTATATTTATTATAACTCACGCACCACACAACCACACTATTCACACTCACACTCATACTTACTCACACACTCACACTCATACTCACTCGTTACACACATCACACTTACACGCTCGATCTGGACCTTTTCTTCAGAGCCGTTTATATTTTTAAATTACCCTTTATTTTTTAGTCTTGCATGTTTACATTGTCTACATTTCAATTGCATATAAATGTAAAGTGGAAGTGCGGAGTCTCCTAATACAAGCAATCCCTTGCTTAAAAGGTGATCTCCAATAATATGCATCATAATGCCTATTGTAATTGAAATAAAGATTTTATTTACTTATTTATTATTTATTAAATGGCTTCGCAAAACAAGTTTTCAACTAAACTGTTGTCGAAGGCTTGAACTAAAAATACATACTTACATGCGTATATGTTACATGCGAAAGAATGGATGAGTTTAGAAACCGTAGAAAATTATCGTTATTTCAAGTGTCTTTCCAGCAACAGCAGCAATTGTTAACAACGTGTATGTATTGTACCCTTTATTTACCGGACACAATGCGGGTGGCAATCCATTACGATACGCCGCGGCCCAAATTAACCATAATTCAATCAATTCAATTGTACTACACGACTGGCTGTGTACCGCCGCGTCAACGCCCTACCGCGAGGAAAAAATAACATTCGAATTTCAAACAATTGACAGTCAACTGACAGCTAGGGGAGCGGGAGCCGACGCCATTGGTCGAAAATTGGACAATGTGGCAGATGCGTTCACGAATAAACTTTTTTTTTCAACTTACACGTCCATGTTTGCTTAAATTCTTTACCGAAAAATGGGTGTGTATTACAGGGAAAAAATACGCAGCTGACGTTTCAATTCGTCGTGGAGAGTTGACAGGAGATGCGAGTGGTTAATTAAATCATACATATTAAAGTAGGTGAGGGAATATAAATAAGGTTGTAACGAAGGATTCGTTGGAATTATTATGATGACACGGAGTGATACGTCTGTAGGACGCATGATGCATTGCACTTCCGTTTCAGTGGTTAGATTGTGGGTGAGTTTGATAAGTTTCATGTCAGTTGAAACTAATGAAGTGGTTTAAGTTGATACATTCTGTTTCTTATGTGTATGCGTAATGACCTGGCAGTATATAATGCTACTGTTGATATCTCTGATCGATTACATGAAGTAAATAAAATGCACTCAGAAGCCTTCAGCGAGGCCGAACGTATCTATAAGTTATACTGTCCTATATATGTATGTTTGGAATAACAATTATCACCATTTGCAAAAAATTAAGTATGGAACAATTGGGTGCTACTGCATTTGCAAACTGGTCAGCTAACTACGAGATAACGTTAAAATTTCTAGGAGATACTTAGTTGACCATGAAAGACGTGTCAAAACTTAATATGATCGAAATTACCGTTAAACTTTAGAAAAATAAAGATAATTACTCAAAACCACGATACCAAGTCCCAAAAAACGTTCGAAAACGATAAAAGTACTCCCTTTTTCGAGTAAGCACATATGAGCATTTATTAAAAAAATTCGTCACCAAATACTTGCGTAGATATACAGATAAGGGTACATTACAGGAGCTAAAGGCTTACGGGATCAAGTGTATTGGCGTTACAATGTTTATTTTGTTGTTCAATGTGGGGAGGGCCTTATCTTGTTTTAGTTATGGTTTTATTAAAAATATAATCGTCTGGTGTGGGCTTTATGGCACACTCCTTTTGGCAATCGGCTGTCTATGGAATGATTGAAAGGTGCTGTAATTAGGAATTTCGGTGTTCCATGTTTTGGGATATTAGAGTTGTTATCCTGTGTATGTTTCGTGCTGCGCTTTACCACGCAAGTCATAGAAGAGCTTTTTTTTTGTTTCTATTTATTGGCACGCGTTTGACCACTATCTCACCTGGTGGTTAGCGATGATGTAGTCGAGTTTATTTTGTAACATTGTTAAAAATATAAACACTTTTAAATTTATTTTATGTGTGTACCTGATGGTCCATCAGATATATCAGTGATGAAATGTCGACAAATAAATATTTTGCTGCTATGGCATTAAGTCCGCCTCTGTACATTTGTGTGCTGAAAGTGTTAAATAAATAAATAAATCGCCTACTGTCAGATTTCATTATTTCGAAAACTTTGTAGAAGATTTCTTTAGTAACCTAACCCAACAGGGTAATAATCGTGGCATACAAGCTTACAATGTGTGCCTATTTGATAAAGTCCTATTACCTATACCATTTACTAGATGAACATTTTTATACCAAAAAAAAAGACTTATTCCACCTAGGTACGTTTCCTCGAAATTCCTAAAAGCCGTCACCCAATTTCCAGCAATAATTCTCATTGTATATATTATGGCATTTTTTTTCGCCGGCGCGCCGGTGTTGCTAGTGTTGCTGGTGATCAGTCATGGCGCTGTCGCTCGACATAATGCAGGATGCTAGTACGGAATTATTACGTACCGTGAGGGGCCACGAACGAATAATTGTTCGGCTTAGCTGAGAGATTTGGGTAGAATATGTTGCTATGATTATTGGAATATTTTAGCCGTACGTATTCGCTACTTGCTTTACAAAATAATCATCAACTGTATCCCAGGAGTTTAAACGGTAGTGTATCTTTACTTTTTAACACTGGGAGCCGGATAAAACTTGGATATTGGCTGAAGTTCACAAACAGTGCGATCAAGCGAACAATACTATAGGTAAATAATCTCGGGCCGGATTGTATGTAAACTAAAACAGTCATTGAAACTAAGAAAACTAAAAATGATTTGAAAAAAAAAAACTGAATTAGTACACCATCCGATAGTAGTAAGAATATAACTCTAGGAATTTTCTATTTCGGATTTGAACATTCACGCCCACTTCGAAAATTCACCCTTTATTTTTTTGCAATGGGTAACTAGATACGTAGTAAATCATCATGACTCGATTGTAAAACTTTTAGTAAGCGTTATGAACCTATCTCTAGTTTTTTAGTTAAAACTGTCTATTTGGTGTTTGCAAATTGAAATCTTAATAGGTATAGGTACATTCATTTCTATAATGTTTCAAAATTATCCCAAAACCTACCAATCAAATTGTAAGTAAAACGTCACATACAGTAAAAATTCACACAATCGAAATTCGCCAAAGCTTCATCATCAAGCATCAAAGTCAATTTATTTATTTCTAGTAGACCATTAAAAGACACTTTTGAACGTCAAAATTTACAGTTTAAAAATAAATTAAAATCATATAGTAACTAGTCCATTCGCAAAGCTTGATTCTTTTGGAGAAGAACAGTAACGAAACCCCATAGTAGTTATCGTATCGTCAACTATAAAACTGTTCAAGCACAAATTAAGACCTCAATGCCTCTCCACTCAGTATCAATGATTACGCAATGCACCTTTTCAACACCCCCACACAAATGCACCGCGGATAAATCCAGGGGCTGTCACTCTCCAATCCGGAGGGTTCCGTCTAAAATCCCTAATAATATTTGTTCGGCAAATTTGCTTAAGACCGCCGCAATTTTAGACATCAACGCGCTCGGAAAGGTACCTTTTAATTTTTTAGGGATGATATCCTTCAGATACTGTCGCGTTTTTAATGAATTAGGGGTTTTATTTATAATGTATTTTTTGTTATTGTTTCGAAAGGAAGGTTCTCTATATGTCATTGATGTTTTTGGAAAGATAAATATATTTGCAAAATGTATCTTGAAAAATATATGCATCGTCAAAATATTTGATCATTAATATAAGTAAGTACCTACCGAAGTACCTAGTAGGTACTTAAAAAGGTACTTTTCAAAAAGCGTGATTAAAAAGTCAATAACTAAAAAATAAGACAATTGAAATAGCTGAAGCATTATTGTATTATTGCAAAACAATTCTTATGTTCTCACATATATTCTATCATTCTTATATTTTATTTAGTTTTTATATGAAACACTAAATATAGAGTAACTTTTCATTTTTATCACACCAACTAAATTCACACCAAAAAAACATACTCTTTCATATAACGAACTTCCGGATGTCCTTTCACAGAGAAAAGAAAAAAATAGGAAAAAAAAGTGGTGAGGGTACTGGCTACACGTCCTCTGGGAGGCGATCAATCGTGCGGAGTGACGGATCCTCCCAGGGAGGGGGATCTACTATAAGTAGTATTTATTTAGTTATTTAGCAAATAAATAACCAACAAGTTTGTGTACGTAAGGTTTGCGGGAACAGTTCTGTTTTATTTTGTAGGTTACTGTGAAACATTACTAGGAAATATGAGACTCTAAACATGTTTTTGTGGACAAATGGAAAAAAGTACCGGTGATAGTGATTTTATATTTATTTCTTCTCGTATAAACCGGAGTAACAAATGGTTTTCAAAACTCACAGACAATGAGCGACGCTGAATGAGCTACCTACTTATTTTGTTGCAAGTTAATTTTCGCTCTGTGCTCGGAGTTTTTCACCCAAAGTTGGATAATTAGAATAGAAAAAAAAATATGCTAGACACACGATATAAAAGAGCAGCAAATCTAAGCGCTCAATGAGAACATTAGGAGCAGTGAGCGAATGCACCTGCTGTGGCCGAACTCGGCTAGATGGCGTTATCGCTTCAATGACCTGTGATCACATCTTTTTTGTTACTATTGATAGGTACGCATGTGACCACTATCTTACCTGATGGTAAGCGATGATGTGGTCGAAGATCACACTTGCCTAGAGCACCCTTGCTCTTTATTGATATGAAATATCTATTGGTGCACCTCGGCAGTAAAACCAAATCGTATGCCGTGACGGAAACGACGCTGTCATGTCGTGATGCCTCTACTATGCCGCCTGTTATGGACGGCGAACTTTGGAACTAAGTAATATTTACGATATTTATTCATTTCGATTTCTTAATATAGATGTTTCACATGTGCCGGGCGGCTCGTGACGGCAATTTTTTATTTATTACGGTTAGCTAAAAAAAACCATCATCATTAAATTGATCATGCTAAGTGCAAATACATTTTAATGACTAGTCCAGGCAAATTAGTCAAAATTAGGTAAGAATCTCGGAAGGAGAGATAGTCGCTGTAAACTTGTATAAACCTTTATTGTGACACCCAAAAACTTGTCTCAAAACCTACTTATCGTAGGGTGTCGGACTTCGACATTGACCGTTTCAAATTGTTTTTATACGTTGAATCGTTTTCGAGAAAGAGGGCGGAGAGCGCGAGGTCAGAACATCATTTAAAGTGAACCGGTAGTCCCGGTCAAAAACACGCCTTATAAAGTTTAATAATCATTGATAGATACAAAATTATTAATGATTTTCATGTCTTAATAACTATTATATAATATATTAATAATTATTTTAATTACTTATCTATTTTTAACATAGCTTAACCTATGTCTGTAGTCGTGGACACCCTACGGCCTACGATAAGTAGGTTTTGAGACAAGTTTTAGGGCGTCTAAACAAAGGTTTATACAACTTTATAGCCGACTATCTCTCATTCCGAGGTTAAACCCTAATTTGCCTGGACTAAACTGCCTCCGTGTGGTCGGGTGGTTTGGTCGTTTGCCTTGTGACCCGGCTGTCGTGGGTTCGATTCCTACGGGAAGCATACTTTGTAAAGAAGTTTCCAGGTTGGCTAGGACATTGCAGGCTTGAATCACCTGATTGTCTGATAAAAAGATGATTCTGTGGTTCGGAAGGCATGCATAACTCGTATAACCTAACCATGTCAGAGGCCCTTGAGGCGGTTAAGAAACTCTGATACTAGCGTGAGTCGGGTCGTTAGACCTTACTGCCTACACAATGAGAAGAAGAAGACTTCAATAAAAAACATGAAGATATCAGTATTAATATAGCTTTTAATACGCCTATTTCCAATTCCCACTGATAAAGTCTTGGACACGTCTCTAGATCTACATTACAGTTTAAACTACGTGTACCTACGAATGTCCATCAAGTAAGATTAGCTTATCAAAAATCTGCGCTATCGTGTGATAAGGAGCATTAGCGCTTCCTCCAGCCTTGCGCTAGCATTGACAGTGATAACCATTGATTGTAAACAATCGATGCGTTTCGTGGTCAAAATAAAGTAAAGTAGCTGTTTTTCAATAGTCAGATAACTATTACCTGAGAAATAAAAATGGTAGTTTGACAGCAAATATAACAAGAAGCCATTTTCATTCTTCAGCCTACAAACTCGTATTATTATTTAGATTCTTGTGCGATTTTTTGGAATGAACCTGCTGCATTGAAACCGCAAGTAATAACTTTTACTCGCAATCTAGAACTACTTACTGTACTTCTCAGAAAAGTCTCTTTGTGTTCACCCTGGACGTGATCTGTTTCAAGAGTCTGACTCGCACTTGACTGCCTTTTCAAGACACCTCAAATCTTGCTCCGATTCTCTTGTAAGTCGGTGTTTGTACTCGAACATGATTAGCCCTATCTACTGATACGCAATTGATATTTATATCGAAGGGTAAATTTATCGATGGGCAACATTTATAAACCGTTATCTGTAAGATTTCATTTCTAGATTTTGAGTAAATCCGTTTTAAACATATTTTGTTCGTAGATTGTTATCTAGCCTTCGTAAATGTATTTGTGGTATCTTTGATCATCTGTTGTTGGCACAGAAATATAAAAAACTTGTTACTTATATCTATGGTTGTTGGTGATTTTAGGATTTATACCTTGATTGTTATTGTTGAGGAGCTCGTGGCTGAAGAATAACAGCCGCACAGGTCGATCTTCAAGGTTAAGCAACGCTTGCCAAGGTTGGTCTGTGGATGGGTGACCATCTTAACATATTGAGTTTCCTCCGTGCCTCGGAAAGCACGTTAAGCTGTTGGTCCCGGCTGTCATTTGTAGGACTTTAGCAGTCGTTACGGATTGTCAGAAGCCAGTAAATCTGACTCCAGTCTTGCCAAGAAATACCGTGTTACCCATTTAATGGGTTGTGGAGGTCTGGTAGGCAGCTGCTTCACGTAAAATACTGGTGTTCAGCTGAATCCGGTTTGACTGGAAGCCGTCCCCAATGTAGTTGGGAAAAGGCTAGGCAGATGATGATGATGACCTTGATTGTAATTGTTGTTGATTTAGTTTCCTTATGTTCTCCCGTCTAGAAAACTTTTGCACAAGCGGCGCGCTCCAGCTTTCTCCGGATTTAACAATTATGTGGACTTCACCGTTCACACCAATGGTGGAAGATTTTTTCAAACAGTTGCAATCGTTCCGGAAGGCCGGAGATTACCCTCAAAAAGTATATATATGCAAACTTTACACGCTCTCTTTATACAATTTATATGTATATATTTTCAAATTGTATGCTATCGGTTCTTTTTAGTTAGGTGTCTTCTTTCCCTGATTAATAAAAGTATAGAGGTATTGTCCATAAAGTTCTAAAATTTTCAAAAGGGTTTTTCAAAATTTGTTTTAGGGGAGGTATCGTTTCCAATCCACTCTTTTAGCTATAGATCCTATTTCCAAATATATATCTCGATAAACTGTTATTTTTCCACCCAAATGGCTATTTTTGCAAAAATACCACTGAATAGAGCAAAACCGTGTCGCAAGATAATACAAGCACATGTTTTTGTCAAAAATCAATGTTTATCATTGTGAGACGGTGACGTCACGGAATGTGAGCACATTATATAAGAGTGGAAGTACTGAAGTGCTCATACACGAGACAACAGCCTATCTTACTGATAAAGATGCAATAAACTGTGTTTTCCTAAACCTAACGTCACTTGTTTGTGAGATTTTCGATGATTTTGACGTTAATCCTAGCGATTTAGCGAGGACAAACAAAATTTATGATTTTTTGAAAAAATGAGGTTGATACCTATTTGTAGTGCAATTAATGTTATTCCTATTAGAGATACTTTTTCTACAAAATAGGAAAGAAAAACATTTTTATTTAAATATTATCACCGAATTATATAAATAATATATGTGACATTTGCCTCCAGTCTAAATTTCATGCTTGAGGGAATCATAGCCGGTTTTCTAACCTCCTTAAAAACAAATTTAAATTAATTATTTCGTTTCACTAAAATACCACTTTTGAAACATCAAAAGGCACGCTTTCAAATTCATTGTATCCTCCCAGAAGAAACTCTTAAAATGAATTGGCAAAAACAATGTTTCATGAACACGTCTATTTATTATCCCAACGGTCATCAATTTCTCTCTACATTAATTAAAATGGCTGACCCTTTGCCACTCTATTTGGCAAAGCATGACTTTTACTTATAAGACTATGTGGGTATTTTGATATCTTAGTAGACGTGCATCTGACTCATTTATGGCGCATCATCGATCACAGTGTTATCTCGAAGTAGGTAACGATGTAATTTTGTTGATAGTCATCTCGTCTACTAGATAACGCCATGGATGAAGGGAAAAATGTTTACTGAATTCTGTTGTTAGAAAAACTTAGTATTCGATTGTCAACAAGATACAGCTGATAAACCAACCAATTAAATTAAACTTAAATTCAGACTACAGTCCATAATTTTGGTTAGTATTGTTAGTTTATATAAAATATTTATTATACCAATTGTCACTGTCCTCACTCAGTGTCCCTGAAAGGGACAGTCCGGTCTGGCAGCTCGAAGGTCTCTCGTGACAATATGGCCTAGGTACCTAACACTATTCACAACTTTCAGTGCTACACCGTTGAGACATATGGGAGGAACACTGCGTGGCTACTGCTTAGGTGCCTTAAATACAAGCATCTCACTCTTCTTCGAGGTGTAGGTATATTAAGCCATGCTCCTCCGCATAGGCCACGCAGGTCGTTAGCAACCTCTTCAACCCACTCATCGAGGGATATGATACTTAGTTTAATCTACAGTGTTTGTTCTTTCAGCCAAGAAATTAATTACTCACTCATTGTTCTTGTTACTAACAGGGTTAAACATTTGACCTTATCATTATCATCCATACCCGTTGCTAGGTTGCGGAATTTGATCAAAAGGATTCCGCGGCCCTGGAGCGCAAAGGGCGTTAGGAGGAACACGGGTGAAATTTAGTTAGTAAGAGTCTGGCACTCCTTTCCGCTCTGCCCAGAGCGGAAAGAGTCGTCTAGATATACACAAGCCGCTCTTTGGTTGTGCCCATATGTGTAATATCCTTGATTCGCTCCTGTGTCAGTTTTACCCAAGTTCTACCAGAGATAGCCACTTGTCGGTACATCTCACATCTCGCCGCCTGACCGGCACCACCAGATCTGTTTCTCTCCATCTCTTTGCCTATCCCATTATGTGTTGTCCTCGTTTTATCATTCTTCAGTCATGCCTCTGCTCTTCCCAATCTTCAATCTCTTGTCTTGCTTTGGTAGGTTGTTGCTGTTTCATATGGTTTAGAACTGAACTTTTAAGTTATTAATTTCATAGTGGTTCTATGCAATTCAAAATCATTGTTGGTCTGGTTGTTGTATCTCTGGGAGTCCTAATATCAAAATTCTTCAGTGATCCATTATTTAATCCAGATAAAAGTTAGTAAAGTTTTTGTAGTTTCACTGTGTCTACATTTCTCATTTTACTCTTCTGTCGCAGGTCAGCTGAAAGACCAGTATCTTTTTGCTCTTCTCTCGCTTTAGAATGTTCTCATATACCTAGGTAAGTATTTTTGTATGCATGAATATATAAAAGTTAGCCCGAATAGAGTTCTGGTTGAAGAGGTATTCGTAGACAGAATTATCCCATTTTTAACCCTAGACAATGTTTCAGCAGTTCACAAAACATGTCATAAATAAAATATTCGGAATATGCAATAAAAGTAATTGTGTAGGAATCAGTGAAGTTGTTTGCGTTGCGAATCTTGACAGATAAGCGGTCGGGCCCTCGTGTTTGTTGATGCAGATTAGATTGGCGCCGAGTTCGTGGACCCTAGCACTCGCAGGGTTTTGGCAGATTTTCGTTTTTTTTTTATGGCTTACGTTTGACCACTATCTCACCTGATGGTAAGCGATGATGTGCGAAGATGGAGCTATTATCGTTTTGGCGTAACGATCATTTTAAAGAGGCTCTTAGACTTCTTGTTGTTTGTAACGAGGAGATTCAAATTGTTAAGAAATTGCAGGTGAAAAAGACATGCAAACTTTTAAATCATCAATTTGCACTAAGCGGTTTCAAATGTAACGTATAATGAGCACAGCAAAGCACTGGAACTCTTTACTCATTCAATATTACCTACTGTTTTCAAAGTTTGAGTGATTAGGCTTCTTCTGGGTAAGCTCACTCCTTCGTCGACTTTGTCTCTGACCTAGACTAGAGTCAAGAGCAAACCCAGCACAAATAAATAAAAACCAAAACTTACATATGACGTAAAATTGTATGTTTATACGTTTCTAAAAGTTTATTCCTGGAAGTGAATCTAAAAAATCTTTCAAAGCTCCGCTGTTGCTGAGTGCCATATAGTATTCGTGAGTTTTACAAACTACCCAATACAATTACGAGTATATCTCCCCTACCAAACAGTGATCCCCTCAGAATGGCGTCCCGGGATGTTATGAGTAGTACGGGCTAGTTCTATTGAGTAAGTATATAGGAGACAATACACTCCTCATATGCTCTGTGCTTTTGTAATAAATATAAATCATTACAAGTTTCCATACGTTAATATTCTTGTTATTTCTACTTTTCTGTCCGAAGGACATTTGCCTCATAAGGGCTTTCTAGCTGTCAATGTTGTCCAAGATGAAATTATCACCATGTTTGATATTTTAGTCTTTTGAAGCTACATCTTAATGACGATGATGATTTTCTTTTTTTTTTTTTTTCTTCCAATATTTCAAAGAATTATACCGAGGAAGCTTTCTCTTTCCATGGCTAAAAAAACACTTTACCTATAAAATATGACAAGAAGTCTTCGATAACCTTGTGATTCATACCAAACTGATCCCCAAACAGTTCTGTGTTGACATAGACACAGATACCAACCACCGGTACCCAAATAAGATGTTAACTTAATATAATTGATTTATGGAGTGTTGACAGAGTAAAACGTCTGGCTCCGGAAGCAAATGTTATAAATTACTGAATACCAACACGTGATAGTGGGGCCCGTGATCGATTGAGAGCCCCGCTTAATCGATCGACTCAGTGCATCCAAGATGGCGGCGGTGGCCTCGCGGCGGCCGGCGGATGACTTCATTGTTCGCTATCGGTAGCATTGTTAGGGAAATTGGGTTTACCGTTACTGTTGTAAATTATTTTTTTTATGTGGGTGAAAATACTTAAATTTAATTTATTTTAGGCTCAGTTAGTAGGGAGACTAAGTGCGAGTTTTATGATCCGTAGTCTACTAAGAAATATTTATTACATTTTTAACTATTGGTTAATGGTCCGTATTTCGATTAAATGTAAGTTATTGACTAATAGTTTTTTACTAATATTTATTTACTTGAATATTGGTCGAGCTAAATATACACTCGAGGTAAAATACTCGTAAGGGGGAGGATTTTCATCCGTCTCAACCAATGGTTAAAATTGTGATGAAAAAATATATTGCAAGTATTTTCAATGGTTAGTTATTGACTAATACTTTTTGACCATTGGTCAAACTCGGCAGCAAAAAAAACACTACAAAGTAAAAAATAAATTTAATTTCGGAAGTCGTTGTTTTTGGTAATTTCGTTTGAGAACACCGACTTCCGAAATTAAAGTTATTTTTTACTTTGTTGTGTTTTGTTTTTGAAAGTAGGATTTATTTTTTACACTTTTTGTGGTATGCAGGTACCACTAAAAAGTGAAACCACAAACAGCGTGCCGGCGTGATGTTATGTTATGAACTGGTGTAAACAATCAACAGAAATGCGATTTGAGAAAAACCTTCTACAGAACTTCACCAAATTTAAATGGGACCAGTCCGAGAAAATACTCTTCCAAACAAAAAAAGAATCATCCAATTCGGTTAACAATTGGCGAAAATAACGCTGAACAAACATTTTTCATGGGATCCCATCATCAGATCCTGACTTATACCTTCCATCATCAGCTCAGCAACATGAGATGATGATAACCAGGCACAAATATCTGAATTGCAATAGAAAGTTTATGAAAAACATTATGTGCTTATAAAATTTGAGGGTTTCCCACGATTTTCATGGGATCCCATCACCAGATTCTAACTTGGTGACAATGGGACCACATCAGGAGTATAGGCTTTCGATTAAAAAAATTGTTTTTAAAATCAGAATTGGCGGAAAAATCGGACATACATAAAAAAAAAGAAATACATACAGCCGAACATAGAACCTCCTCCTTTTTGAAGAAGTCGGTTAAAAAACGAACATTAACAAAATTTAAGTGCCCGTAAGTTTTTTAACCATAGGTTCTGCGGCTCTGTAAACTCGACCTTAGAAGCCCTTTTATTTATTTCAGTCTATATTTAGGTATAGGAGCTCGTTGCTAGATAATAACAGCCGCACAGGTCGATCTTCAAGGTTAAGCAACGCTTGCCAAGGTTGGTCTGTGGATGGGTGACCATCTTAACATACCGAGTTTTCTCTGAGCCTCGGAAAGCATCACTTTAAGCCGTTGGTCCCGGCTGATATTTGTAGATCTTTGGCAGTCGTCACGGATAGTCAGAAGCCAGTAAATCTGACTCCAGTCTTGCCATGAAGTACCGTGTTACCCAGTTAATGGGTTGTGGAGGTCTGGTAGGCGGCTGCCTGAGGAGCGGGTGCTCCTCGTAAAATACTGGTATTCAGCTAAATCCGAGCCCAATATAGTTGGGAAAAAGCTAGGCAGATGATGATGATTTAGGTATTAGGATACGATTGTCTGTCATTATTTTTGTCGTAGGTTTATCCCAATACTGAATAGAAAATTGGCAGCTATTTTCTTTCTTTTCAGCACTGCACAACAGCCGGCAAAAATAGCTCCAGTCCCTATCTCCAAAATGTTAATCTTTCGTTAAGATCTATCGATAAAAATACCAGATCACATTTTTCTCGATTTAAAACAATAAGGATGACGTCACACCACTCCTCGTTTGGCAGAGAGGTGATGTGAGTCAACATGATGAAGTGTTTGTGACAGCTTCGTGACGTCACAAATCTTGCCAGATAATCTTGCTTGTAATTATTGAAGTGAATGGAGATTAGAAAACAACGAATCTTCCTAGCTTTTCCAGATTTTTTTGAGGTTGGCTTACAGTTGTACTACATGCAGCCGAGAACAAAGTGAAGGAGAAAAAAGCGGATGTTTCATGATGCGACTGGAAGACTTTTGCAACCCTTTTTAGGGTTCCGTACCAAATGGTAAAAAGGAACCCTTATGGTGTAACAAGTCGGTCCGTCTGTCACAGCTACATATCAAGAACTACTATTGCTATCAACTTGAAATTTGGTATAGTTTTTGATTACATTTGCTCAATTTTTTGCAACAGTCACTGAAAGGGATTCTTAAAACTTCGAAGTGGGGTAGGTATTATATGAAAGAGTGCTATTTGCATATTCTCAAAAAAAAAATTATGCCGCATGGTTTTCAACTTTTAACAAAAAATGTGAAAAAATCCGAAGATAGAAAAATCAGAAATTATGCTATGTGATAGAATAACTAGAAGAGTTATGAATATAAATGTGGATGGATGGAGAGGGAGAGCAAGGCCTAAGAAAAGATGGATGGATTGTCTGAAGAGCGATATGAAAAGAAATGGGAGTTAGTGACAGCAGGACGGCTGATAGGACAGAATGGAATAAAAAAACGTGTTGCGCCGACCCCAAGTAACATGGGATAAGAGCAGGAAAATGATGATGATTTTATTGTTCTATTCTATAGAAGTTTATGTAAAGATTATAGGAAAAATAAAACGATGTCTCTAATTAGCATACTTTTTTAGTAATCATCATCAAAAGCTATAACATTCAACGAACGGGCAAGAGTTTCTTGTCCGTTCTTCTTCATAAGAATCTACCTTTCCGAAAGGACAATAGAGACACTTTAGAATTTTTTTATTATTTGAAATGTGAATGACGTTCAAAAGTGCCGTTTAATAGCCTAATTGGATTAAACATTTTGACTTTGACTTTGAAATTAGTTTCACTAGCGGTCAAGAGATGGCGCTGATTAAAACTGCAATATAAACCGCAGTGTTAAAATTCTATGACAAAAAATACGAGACTTATAGGTACGAACAGCTTCTAATTTTAAGCCTAGGCTACTGACTGCTAAAGATCTACAAATGTCAGCAGAGACATGAAAACATCACAGGTTTTGAAATTAAATCAGGTAGAATGTTTGCGTTGCTAATTCCCGTGTTATTTATAACTAAGTTTAACAGACATAGCAGAGCAATGATATTCCTGAATACAATTAGGTAGGTACGGTACAAAGCACATGAAAAGAAGTATGCATCAGTGTTTTCCATGAAATAAACTTTTCTTTATTCCCTTTATAGAAGACTGTTCGATCTAGATACATACCGAACTACTTATTGTATATTATTATGTCATCGGAAAATGGCAAACGCCATAAGATTGTAAAATATCGCGTGAAATTGTAAACTAATTATTGTAAATAAGACACGGATATATTGGAAACTATTAAATTTGGAAGGAACATTTGTATAGAAAACGGATTTTTTTGTAATAAATCGAGAAATTATAATGAAATCAAGATTTATAACAATCTTAATACGAAGTAAAGAAACAAGACCAAATAGATATTGAAGAGAATTTATTGCCTAGATTAGTGTACACATAATTTAATTTATAAACATTTATTACCCTAGAATGTCACCGTAAGACTAGTAAATAGAAATCAAATGTCCGCACCTACTGATAAGATATGTACTTACCGAAGTGACCGAGAATCAGAACACAGCTGTCCAATTTATGGTATCAGTCCATCTCGGCTGATACCGAATCCGATACCAGGAGTTAATCCTTGTGACGCAAATTGTAGAAAGATTAAATTGATTTTTAATTTTTACGCTGATTAGGAGATAGAACAAAATTAAATATAGTTTGTTTTTTGTGGAAACATTTTTTTTGTTGATATCATCGAGCAAAGAGTGATCGTTAGCGTCACACAATGATTTCAGTTATTCAATATCAAAACGGGTGTTTTAAGGATTTCCGATTAGATTAAGTGCTACTGTTAAGTGCTGTTTGCTTTTTACGAAAAAAGAGCAATCGTAAAATAAGTTGGACGACTAACATTAACAGAATAGCCCAAAAGACTCGCAGTCTGCCATGATGACGTACGAGTAAGAAGAGATTTTCATACGAGTAGACAGATCTATTTAGATGTAGATGAAAAACCTGTTCAGTGTGATGTAATATAGGTGTATGTTATACCGATTTTATTTGGTAGGGTAACATTCGAAAGCTACAAAGGTAGAATCTATTTTACGGGCTTATGGCCGTTCTGACTTGAGAATGTGGAGTTACGACATTTCAAATCTTACTCTAATGCTAACGTTTGAATCCGTTTTGACTGGAAGCCAGCCTTGACATAATTGTTAAAAGGCTAGGCAAATGATGATGATCTTTTAATTTAAAACCATGTCGTAGAAACACAACATTCAAAGACGATCACTTCATCGCCACTAACATCTATTAGCGTACATTATTATTTAATAAATAATCCTTCTATTATAGACTGATCCGATAAAGTAGTAACTGAACTGTACGCTGACCGCCTACAAACTGTTCACGAATATAAAGCTTTGAGGGTTCCGTATCAAAAAATATATCTAAGAGTATAAAAAAGTGAGGTAATAACATCGTTACTTCTGTATAGCTACTTTATTTGTCTGTTTGTTTGTTATTGCACACCGTTGTAACTGCTGATTGTATTTGGATGGGTAGAAAGTGTCCTGGAATAAGTCAAAGGATACTTTTTATCCCGGGAGGATGTCGCCGAGGGATAACTTTCCACTATAACGCAGGCGAAGCTGCTGGTAGAAGTTAGTCTTCTATAAAATTACAAAACTATGCACCATATACCCCAGTAGGTTAGTAGATATACAATACTTGGAAGCTATTGATCAAGGTGGACTTAAGTCCATCCAGGTTAGTTTCATTATTTAAATCACAATATTCTTAAAGCTGGCTCAACGCGCAGTGTGGAGAATTATGTGATATATAATGTACATAAAAGTCTATGAAGGTATACATATTTTCCTGTTATATTCCCGACGGCTGAAGCTTTTACGTCTACATGAACTTTAACGACGCCATGAATTAACCTTTAGTTTTAATGTTTTTTTTGTGTGTTTTTTTAACTAATGTGATTATTTGTCAAGAAAAAGTGGCGGTTGTAGTCTTGGTAGTCGAGATATTTTTAGCTTGCTGTTTAATCAAATCAAAACACCAAGGAACCCTAAACGACCTCCAAATAATAATTTATTCAAAAAAATATTAATATAGCTACGTCCATCCCACGCACGCTAATCTGTCCGTCCGTCCGTCCGCTCTATCTCAGGAACTGGGCAAAGACAATGGGCCCATATCTCGGTGGAATGCATCCATATCTGGTATCTATATATTCGTTAAACACGTGGGTTAAAATGTTTTGGAAATTTATTAATATTTAGAAAGTAGGCTTTTGTGTTACCGTTAGCCTGACGTTGATCTTGATCATTTGTAGGAAGCTTGGGGTTGTAATAAAATATGAACACTGTGCTATACAACATGCACTAATCTTACCTGGTCATGTGACTAATTATCATAGTAGTTTTGTTAGCAAATTAGAGAAACTTTTAGCAAAGAAGGAAACTTAGAGTTAGAAATTTTCAGCAATACTTAGTTATACATTATTTGCCGGAAATAATGAAGGGATGTACTAGAAGAACACTTCTGCCTAAGCTGTCGGAGAGTACACTGGACAGACGAAATAAAAAGACAGCCTGAAGTGAAATAAGTATTCAAAGATTACCTTTTTTTCTTTTTTTTTTTTTAAGGATGGGAAATCATCAAATGACTCCTCCCGCTTTGGGTGAAGCAGAAGAGAGTGTCGGACTCTTACTGACTAAAACCCATCCGCGTTTCTCCCAGTGCCCTTTGCGTTCCAGGGTACGGTGCCTCTTTCGAACGAAGTCCGCAGCCCCAGCAGGCACTGGCCCTAGCGGGCCCCGTCTTTTACGCTGACAGCTCTTTGAGGCACGCGTGAAACACAGCGCGCCGTCCACCCGGGCCTGGTTCTGATCAGACGGCGAGCCACCCAATGCTCGCCAGCCTAATAATACCTAGTTTTCTTACATTCAACTGTTAATCAGCACCTTTCACAAACACTGACAGATGATCGCCTTCCAAAGACACCTGACATTTAAGACCACTAACATCAATTCACCATCTCAACTTATCTAAGGCAACTTCTTCAAAATGGCTGAAATCTCACCGTAATCACAGCATTGCTGACAAAATATTTTTGTTGATATTTTTGTTAGCAATGCTGATAGCAATTTATTGACATCAAAAGAAGTCAACGGTTCATTACTAGAACAAAGGTTCACTACCAGTTCATCATCTTTAAGACAGTGTACATAGGTACCGGAGGATTCGTCAAATCACCACCTCAATGAAACCAAGGAAACTCCGCCAAAACGACTCCTATCTCACCATAATCACAGCATTGCTTACAAAAATATTTTGTTGATATTAAAACGAGTCAAAAGGCATACATTACCAGTACGTCACCTTCCTGAGACACGTCATCTTTAAGACGGTACATTCCAGACGATACATCAAGTCACCACCTTAACGAAACCAAGGAAACTACCACCAAAAAGTCTCCTATCTCACCACAATCACAGCATTGCTAACAAAAATATTTTTATTGATATTAAAACAAGTCAAGGGGTCATTACCAGGACAAAGGTATTGGAAAGTGCGTCACGTGACGGGGTAAAGGGGTCGCGAGCAGGGGGGGGTGGGTCGCGTGTGAGATTGTGCGATAGTCTCCCCGCGGTGGACGCCGGGCTAATCGGTTTACTGGGCCTAGCGACTTTGTTGGATGGCACTAGGTGGAGGATGAAGCGAAATATGGCTAGAGTTGGAAATATGGTAAAAAATCAAAAAGGGAATAGAAAGAAAATAAAACGGAGCTTTTCATACAAGAAGAAAGAAGATTTGGGTGAAGACAGTCGATCAGATATAAACACATAAAATAAAATAACGAAATCAATGTAGAAAAACTATCTCTCCAGAGAACTTCCCAAAACATTATTTGCTTGGACTTTCTGGTTCAAGCAAAGAATGTTCTAGGAAGTTTTTACTCTCTATCTCTTAATCTCAAATCATTCAAACTAACTGCAAATTCCCAAGTGCAATAAGCTCGAACTCAATCGCAAACTCTGATTACTGGTTTCCACAGAAATGAGAAGACGTTAGTGGGCACGTCACAGCCTGCGGCAAGCAGTAACGACAGTGGTATACAGTCGCCACTACTTGTGGCATCTCTGAGTATCAGTACCGTCTATTTGATTGCAACTTTTCATGTTTCTCATCGTGTCTATAACGAAAAGATATTAAGGCTTCTACTTTGTCTTCGTCTTTTACCATAACGCGGGCTATTTTAATATTGAGGCGTGATTTAATTCACTGATTAGCATCGCCATCTGCTAGGCCAATATCACAACTTCATGTCTTTCCAACAATCTCACCGTTAAAACTTGAGTGGAGCTTGTGGTGAACTGTCATTCCTTCTTATACTAGGGTGGCTAGGGATTGATAGCTCACTTAAAGTACACTAATTCACCTTAGTAATCACGGTGGCCTGTTTATAGAACAGCACTACTGGACATTCGTCGTACATAACGTTTTTGCTCTAACTCTCCCTTTTGAAGACATTTGTGGTATCTATACTTGTTCAAATCAATTAGACAAATAACCGCTGACCGCTCACAAATCACGCCACTCCTAACGTCTCGCCTAATGCAGGTGACTTGCAAGCCGCGTTTAATATGCCACTTCGAGCCACTTTCAGTCCAGTCCACTCCTAATAACCCCTTCAGAGGCGTTCCTCCTCCAATCTGATGGCTCAGACATCCACTTGAAAGCCAGGAATAGTGCTATTACAGCTAACACTCTAAAGTTCATTGGGTTGACGTAAAACGATTTTTATGGTGGATTTGTAAGTGCTCAATGATTTTCTTTTATGTTCGTCCATTACTTTCCATAAGCACCTTGGTTGCGGTTTTAGTTTTAACTTAGCTTCTAATAAGGCGATTACTAAAAAGAATTACCTTCATGTGATTGCAATCTCCTTTGCTTGATGTAGGTAAGCGTATAACAAACATTGGAATCTTTTTGCGACACTCAGATACAATCTCAGCCGCTGCGAATCTTACAAACATATCTGTTACGTCATCGTCCCAAAGCTGCTCGAGCAAACATCAATGATTTTGCCAATCACAACAAAGTTCCTTTACGCATTCCTTAAAAATGCAAATAAAAACCTTAACCACAACCTGTGTAGGCAAACCAAACTGAAGCACTACCAGAATAAAGTTCAAAATCTACTGTCAATGATCAATATTGCCGAACACCCAAACGTCATGCGACAGTCAACTTGCAAGCGGAAAATGACAATGTGAGATACCTATCCTTTCCTTAGCCAATTTAAATTTTGCAGTCACATTGAAGGACTTGACGGCATATCATCCAAAGCTTTAAGGGTTTAGGGTCTATATTCGCGTGGCATAACTGTAGTGTTGGTAAAGTAAAGCTTTGCGGAGTAATCCCTCGAGGTTTGATATCTACTCCCCGCGCACAGGGCTGGCATTGTGCGCGAGGAATAGATAAGATCCAACTTCGGCCTTTGACAGACTTCACGTGTGGTCTAATTTTGGCGTGTTTTTGTAATTGTTTGTTTACTGGGTAAAAAACGATTTTTAAGTTTAAAAGAAATGTAGAAATAATAACGGTCCTGGAGCTTTGAGAGTCCCATGCAATCTTGGTTCTGACAATCCTCAATTTGGTGTTCACATAGGTCTGAGTTAACGAAGGTGCTTTTAAAGACATATCGTGTGAAGAGCAACTTTTCTAGTCTCTCTTGTAAGGTTTAAGAAAATGTATGTTAAATTAGTTTTGAGTTAAAAGGGGTCAAAAATGGCTCGAAATGGTTCGTGTAATATAATACACGGCTGCTGCGTCGCTATTATCTTACTGTTTCATCTTGTATATCTAGACACCTTAGCGCGTGTCTAGATCTACGAACATATGATGCAATTTAGAATAGTAGGTATCCCAAAATTGATACACTTCCGACCGTGACTTTACTTTAGTAGACGAGCCATATCACCTATACCAAAGAGTCACGGTCGCGGCTGCAGCACTAATAAAATCACCACACTACAATGTTACCCACAGTAATTCATCAGAATGTTTGTGACGCCGCGACAATGTTAATTCCACTTTATTGGTACCGTACAACGTCGTCTACTCATCGTGACAATGTTGTTTCAGCGTTTTGTGCTGCGCGCGTCTGAAGCTGATTTGTAAGAGGATGGTTATTGACACAGAAATCGGTTTTATATCACTAATATTAGCTTTTGAAATGATATTAGGCTTTTTGTATTTTTGAATAAGAAAATGTCTTTAATCGTTCGAACTGCTCCCTTTTTTTCTAATGTTTGAGTAAGTATGTAGGTTACGAATTTTGAAGTTGTTGATGTTCTATCTATATTATTTTTCGTCTTGATAAATATGATGCATCGTCATCACTATTTCCATAATTATTCGAGTGCAGAAAATTATTCAGTTAAACTCGAGACCCAATTCTACCAATTTTTAAGCAACGTTCGCAATTGCATTACAGTTGCAATCTGCTAAGAAAGCCTCAATTAACATACATTAATGAACCTACTTAAAATTTTGAAAAATTGGCACTCTAAAGACTTATTGGAGTAAACAGTGAAACTTTGTTGTCCTTACTTGAAGGTTGGTTGATAAGAAATGGAGAATCTAATTAGCTCGTTTACGAGGGTCAGCTGGGGGAAGCGTATAAATTGATTTTTAATGTTTCTATGAATAAACTGCTATAGCGACTTTTTACAGAGAGTTGTTCATTTGAAACTTGGGAATATTTATTTTTTCGTTGAGTGAAAAACTTTTAATATGTAGGCGCTTGGTAAAAATGCAATTACGGTGTAGGGACACAATGTACAAGCTTACTCAGCGTAATATTACATATAGGTGACGCGCGGCGGCGCCCGTGACACAGCGAGGATTTTAGTCGCTAATAAACTACAGTCGTAATTGGTCGTTTCTATCTATTAAACCTGCACCCCAACACAAAATCAAATAGAACATGTTAACTTAGAATTGTCCTAAAGTAATAATACCGTAAACTGCCAAATCCCGTAAAACGGGAACCCATATACCTACATTTATTGACTTTCTTAAAATAATAACAGAAATAAAGCTATCCTGAATCGACTGCTATCGTATCCTTTACGTTCTCTAGTTTTTAAAAACCTTCGGGGATACGAAGGGATATTAGGGAAAGGTCCAATGTACTATATAGCAAGTTAATCTGGCGCCTACCATAGTAGATACTAAATCACATGAAAAACAAAAGATAGGGTTTTTTCATCGAGGCTAAGTTGATACAACTTCCAACATACGGGAAACACACAAGGCATTCTTAGAAACAGCATTTCCAATGATAAATTCATTCAGAAATATGTTTTAGATACATATTTCAATCTTATTAAATTTCTGCTGATTGTACATATCTGAAACACTTAAGAAATAATTTTATCTGTTTTTAGAATTGCCTCATTTTTAGATAATTTTAGAAAAATGTTTTTTATCAGTAATATATTACACCTCTGTTTATTTATATTTGTGATCGGTGATCGGTGATGGCATTTTTATGTAGGTATAGGGTACCTAAAGCAGATTGGTTGAATAGAATTAGCATATTCAAGGGGCCAAATCTGATTGTTAAATATGTGAGATCATTTAAGTTACGCCAACGATCTCAGTTAGTCTGTCTACATTAGAGGAAACCCGGTATCCTGGGACCCCGGACGTTTTCCCGTCCTGAAAACTTCTGAAATGGTCTTACGCCGCAGTTTTAATAAATAACATGAAATATTTTCCGCGCCTCCAACACAACCCAAAGCCGAAGAATTTTGCTCAGGGAAATGTCGATACCACTTCAAAAATTACAGGATCAGGTAAGAAAGAAGGAGTTAATTCTGATGAACTCCTTGCTCTTGCCAAAGACCGTGTTAAAAGTATCATGTCGGGAACCAAATATATGACACTGTAACAAAAGCATCGATAGTTTCTGTTGTAACATAGTGAACGAATAGCACTAACTCACAATAAGCGGCCGAGAGTTTCTGAACATCAATTTATAACAATTGATGCGAGCAGTTTGGCGATGGCACTGACTATTATTGGCGCGGATACAATTGCTAGACTGTGCTACCTTCAGTTTGAGATCCATCATTTAAGACGAAATACCCGCTTTATTGTTTTTTTTATGGTTTTGTGAAAAGTTCGTCACCTACAATAGGCTAGTTTCCACCATCAATAAATTGTAAATCTATTTAGTCCGTCCGTAACAGTAATGAAAAATAATGACAAAGATATAACGCATAAAAATTCGGGATTCTCGTGACGTCAGAACGCACTAAAAATTATACCACGAAGTGACGTATTGAGAACTTTAAAAGCGTCGTATCTTCGTCAATTTTGGTTTACGTAACAAAAGAAAAAAAAACGAGTCAAATATTGTGATAATTTAACTGACCGACTAATTTGATTTTTTCAGTGGATGCCTCTTGTTGGGTTTCATTTGCAAAAATAGAATTGAATTGAGAACATTAGAATATTGTGGTTTATTGATATTAATCGATGCTTTTTCCATGGCAAGAGGTCTTTTAAACTTACTTGGAATATGGTAGATAGGCCAATTGATTTTAAACTAAATTCAATATTGAGCGTAATATAATGTCGTCAAATTTATTTATTATTCCGTTCATTTGATAGAATTAAATTACTAAGAGTTATCTTTGGGAAGCTCAAGATCAGCTGCTGTGATAAAAGGAGGAGAAGCTTTCACCCTGCCGAGGGTCACAAAAAATGTCATGGAACTTCCGTATGTTCCTTAAAATAAAATAAAGCAGTACCGTAGACAAGGGGTGGGTACATAAGCCGCTCGAGGAGGACTTGAATCAGGTTAGAATTAGCATACTTTGCTTTATTATTTCTGTAATAATTACTTACGATCTGGTTTGCTATGTTTCAAACATAAAAAATAACACGAGTAGATTTAGAATAATATAAAAACATAGTAGGGGACAAAGTGCAGAAGGAACAAATAAAAAATATTGCAATAAAGAAAATAGAAGCTTATAACGCAATACCACATCATGTTATACCTAATATTTGAGAATCGAAATTAAGAAAAGAAAAGAGATATACTAGAAAAAGACGAATAGCAACCATAAATTACTGGAAAATTAAAAATAGAAAGGTCTTGAGAAAGCTTTAATATAGCTAGATACAGATAATATTCAATAGGTAGACTTCATACTAATTGCAACCAGCAAACGACAGGACTGAACACTTTTTCCGGAACCGGACAGTATCCCCAAACTGACCAGCATAGAACTGCCATGCGTGTTGCGTGCCCGCACAAACAAACACAGATAGCCCGCACGAGGTTGGCTGAAATGTAAGCAAAGTCGCGTGCGTTGCCGAAACCACGCGTGTACAATGTTGCGGCTTGTTCGCTCTTGTTGCTTGTCTATTGTTGCGTGTGATTGGAACACGGAACTCTGTGTTTTAATTAGATGTTACAAAGTTTTGGAGCACTTTTTTAAGCTTTCTGGGTGATTAGTGTATGATCTTTTTGCGCTTAAGCCAATATATTTGGGTTAACTGTCTTTCTCTGCTAAGTCAATTTCTCAGGCAATCATTTTATCTGTACCTACGTTCATATTCCCTTATAAAAATATGGAATAAATTTCCTCGAATTTCAGTACTCTTTTAATAAGCCATAATATTGTCTTCAATCATGGAATCTTATATCACTATCTATTAAAGTGAAATAGAACCTCGGAACACATTGAGAGCTACAAGCATCATGACTATTTGTAATGTTACTCTACTTCTTTTTCGCGTATCTTTGAAAAAAATCCACTCAATATAATTCGTTCCTAAATAGAGAAAATTTTCGAGAAGTCTTGAGTCTTGTTTCCCCTCGAAAATGTACTCATGCATTTTCCATGAGACGATATCTACTATTACGATATACACACTGTTATTTTATTTTAAGTAGGCCTTTTAATATTCATCATCATTATTGTGCTTTTATTCAATTTTATTTGGAATGGAGACAGAGCATGCATGTCGTCTTCTTCCATATTTACTTCTATACTGTATTTGTCATCTGAGTGGTGACCCCCTTTCTAGTCATATGCTTTACCTTTCACACAGTCCCTCCATCGTTTCTTTGGTCTTTCCCTGCTTTTATATAATTCATCCACCTTTATTTAAAACTAAACAAAATCTTGTTCTTGCGAAGAGCTTTAGTTTCTAACTATTAGGTACCTTGTTAACATTGCGTGTACGCACTGTTGCGTTAATATGCAATCGGTGTGCACCATCTAGTGTTAATATTATTTATGAGGCACCTCTTATACTCTACTAAGTGTTGCAATCTTTGGCAATGTATGAGTGAATATTTCTCCTTTGTACTGAGAAAATCTAACATTGTTTTCTTATGTCTGCTTCCATACTTTCTAGGGTTTTTTGTAAATTACATCTTTTACCTCATGATTACATTGTTAGAATGAAACTTTGCCTCTCAAGGGATGAAAGAAATTACCATTTATAGGCTTTTGCAAGTTCTGAATCAACTTTCAAGTTTTAATAACGCTCTTGGTACGGTACAGTCAACCACACATCGGAACAGCAGCAGGGTGCAGATGTAGAGCTTTGGCAAAACTATGCTCCACCTCTTATCCGGCCCTAAGCGACTTTGCCATGGAAGGAGGAAAGTTTTGGCCAATTTGAACTATGGTCTATTATTTGTAGTATTAGATAAATAGTCAAGTCTGTCAATGTCAAATTGCAAAATCATATATTTCTTCTTTTCGAGAATTTTCTCGAAAAGTAGAAAAGATGAGTTTGCAATTAGCAGTTTTCAGTTAACTATCGGGTTAACTACCTATTTAAATTGATTTGTTAGTACAGCCGTGCTCAACCATTTTTCTTTTTGGGCTGCATTGCGCTCGTACTATTGTTATGAGGGGCTGCAATAACCTACAGTAAAATAGTATCTACATGAATGGGACTTTTGAATTTGTGACAAAAAGACCATTTTCATATGACAAAGGCCAACTTTTTCACGTTGATAGTTGGTGAGGAATGGGTGTTGTGTAATGTTTTTATTAAATATAGCATCATTAATGTGCTAGGCTACAGGACCACGCGGGGAAGTTGCTTGATGGGTCTCCATGTTGAGTCACACGGGCCGCAGGTTAGTAGGTATATGGCTACGTTAATTGAAGCATCGAGGACATTCATTAAATCCCCCAAAGTGCAGGTGAATAGGCACTTGGGCACTCAAACATGTGGTCCATGTTCTGAACAGGGGCACCGCACTCACACTGAGTATCCGACGGGTCTATCAAACCCCATTTCGGAAAGTTGTGTGTATCGCGGCCTACCAGGGTGCGCAAAGGATTCAAAGCTTTCTAAATAGATCACTGCAATTCACTGCCTGGGGGAGCGGCTGATTGTACAATAAGGCATTGCACTCGCGCATGGTACGTTGGCGCTATCGGTATGCAACATCTGAAGTGTGTCCGAACCCGAGCTGCAGCGAATACGATGCTGATAGAAAGTTCTACTCGTTTTCTGTTTTAATTGAATAGCAAAAAGTTGCTTTAATATTCATTAAATCATTTTTTCAAGTCATATTATAAGTATATTTTTTTCATGTTTACCGTTGTTTAATTTAAATGTTTGCTTTTCTTTTATTTAAACTATGCTAATTAATTCTTTAAAAGTTATTTGAATTGTTGTTTGAAAACAAGAAATCATTTCTTAAAATAAAATAGTAAAAAAGTAAATTATCAGTTAATTAGCTGCTTACTACAGTAAAAATAAAGACATGACTGTACGATACCTAAGAAGGCTTACCTACATAGGTACTAATTACGATAAAATCATCACTGAAACTTTAAGAAATAGTAATAATAAAATTTTCTGGAAATATGCAAGCAGTTAGAATAAAAGTCACCCAGCCCCGTATAAGACTCTTTCACACTTCTTTGAACGTATGCAAAGACACACCACAGCTGATTGTCGCTAACCTACAATTCGACATTGAAGAAATTCTACCAAAACACTTAAAACAAAAACCCATGACTTAAAAAATGTTCGACCTTTGTATAAGTCCATCTCAGGCCCACCGTAGTGCTGTACCGTGACAACTGACAACTGACGAGCGATGAACGTCAAATTATTTGCTCTGCGCGTCAGTCGAGCGCGGGTCGAGCCGCAACCCTTGAACCGCTGCGAGTCAGCATCAGACTGACATCAAACGTCACAATACTGACGGTGAACGGTGCCGTAAGGTAGAAGCGTTTGTTTGAAGGTAACTTGAAGGCTTCAAGTATTTAGAACCACAAAAAGATGTGGAAAAACTTGTGGTTAAGCAAAAAAAAATTTAGTGAAGTGTCACTTTTGTTTGGGCTTTATAGTTGCTTGGGAGAGGATAGTCAGATAACAGTAGTGGCGTTGGAATGTGTGAAACCAATGAACATGTTTCTGCTAGTACCCTAAATTAGAGATGGATAAACTCCGCCACTGTTACTAGCCACGCGGCTGGTAACAGTAGAATATAGCAGCCAATGCAGAACCTGCAATGGCTTATGATGATGATGGAAATAAATCTATGTCAGAATTTTGAAAGTGAACGGTGCCGCAACTTTGAAGGCATTAAGGTTTTAGAATCACAAAAAGATGAGGAAAACTTGATGTAAAGTAACAAAAAAAAAATAATGTAGTCTCAGCTATGTTTGGGATTTATAGTTAATTGAGTGTGAATTCAATGAACTTGTGTTAGGTTATTTTAGAGATAGATCGCAGTATGGCTGGTATCAATGAAATGAGAGAATATATAAACTAGTAAAATGGCAAGCACTGCACTGGCTTATGATAATTATGGAACTAAATCTACATCAGAATATTGACGGTGAACAGTGTCAAAACTTACAGGCGTTTATTTGAATGCATCACTTATTTAGAACCACAAAAAGATGAGGACAAACTTATGGTTAAGAAAAAAAAACTATTAATAAAGTGTCAGTTTGGTTTGGGCTTTATAATTTTTTGAGAAACGATGGTAAAATAACATCATGACGCTGGGAAGTATAAATTCAATGAAATTACTACAGTCCGTTTCGATAAAGGTTTCATGGATGCTGATTTTACAGAAGCTGGAAGACAGGTGATGAGGATTGATTCAAATGGTGATTAAGGAGACCAGGTCTAGCAATGTAGGTGCTGGACTGGTTAATGATGATGGAATAAAACTACGTTACAATACTAATGAAGCCCCACAACTTGACACCTGTCTACATCTTTATATAGTTACTGGGTTGCGGAGGTCTGGTTATCAGTCGCGTCATGTGGAAGCTGACCCCAATATAGTAAGGAAAAGATTCGGCAGACTGATTGGATCCTAATCAAGTTGAAGGCAAGTTAGCTTGTATATCAATGAACTCAACAAAGTGTTTAAAATAACAAGGGTAACTTAGTTAGGTCGCTCAAAGTTGATGTTAAATATAAAGGTTCACATATCTTTGGTTGCATCTCTGTTATATAAGAGGCAGCAGAGATGCGGCATCGGTTGTCAATTATAGTGATAAATGATTGGCGCTTAATACGAGCGTTGTGACGGCAGTTCATAGTAACATGGCAGGTGGAGCCACTTGTGATAGCTGTCTAGTTCGTACCTAAGAGTTAAATGAAAGGAAGAACGACGAAAGAATAAAATTAATTTAGAACGAAAATGAAACGCGCGTACATAGAAATAACATAAATTAGGATTCCATAAGTTAAGTGTGTGTCTCAGAGGTGCATTAAAAAGGTTCATTTCAGCAATATGTCAGACAAAGTGATGCTGTCTGACGTTGGATTTTTAATGAACCCCTCTATGCGTTTTTTTAATTAGATTTAAAGAAAAAGAAAGAACGAAAAATTGTTTATCCTCCCAAACAGACGCCACATTTCACAAATTTTATACAAATAAAAAACAAAAATAAAAGCAACTTGAAAACAAAAACTTAAAAATTACTTGCTGAGAAACAGACATATTCATGAAAACCGTCAACCATGCTCAGCGTAAACACCAATCTTCAGATTCAGTACTCAAACTCCCTATACAAAATTGAAGTTTTAGTTCTTTGTCTTTATTCTTATTTACATGGATCTAAATTCTATTCTCGTAACTATTGATAAAAGAGTGAGCATTTTGTGAATTTGTGTTTAAGTGGAGGGTTCTGGAACACTGCATATTTTTAAATAATTAACGGGCTTGCGATTGGCCAAAATCTCACTCGATCGAAAGCGATGATGTTGTCGACGATGGAGTTAGCCTAGAAGTAATCTATTTGAAAAATTATATCACCATTTGAAAGGAAAGATATTGCCTTTAAGGTTTACTGGGAGTAAATTCAATTTAGAGTTTAGTTTGCACATGAACTTTTTGTCACCGTAAGTACCTAATGGCGGTCGTCAAATAAACCATGTCAGAGGCACTTAATAAACTTTGACACTAAGGTGTGTGGGGTTTTTGGATCTTACTGCCCACACGATAAGAAGATGGTGTACAATAAAGAATTTATTGTTGAATTAAATTATTCTAGATGGATACTACTACTACCACGTATACACGTGTACACTATCATGTATTGTGTAGAACGGTGTAGAATGTTCTGTTCTTTATTAAGAATCATCAATACAGGCAAAGCCGGGAAATAGACTGACTTCATGAGTCACCTTTTGGACGTCTTGTAGTAAAAAGTAGTAGCCACATGATAACGAATTATATAGTACCTAAAAGTAATTAGGTAGAACCTATGTCACCGAAATTATATAGCTAGTGATTTGATTAGGTGGCGCTGCCAAGTATTATGATATAACTGTTAATTAAATAGTAGCAACACATTGACATTGCTTTGCACCTGTTCAATTATCTAATGACAGTGATATTGCAGCCAATTAGTTTGTTTATAGTTACATCATAATTTGAATAGTTAATTAATTATACTACTTGATTCAAGGCTATGTTTGAATGTTATTATTTTGGAAGGCAGATATGCACATTCCTCGCCTCTGCAACTCATGAAAGCCAGAATCAACAGTGTTGACCACCAGAAAAACGCAGAGTCAATGAAGCTCGGCGAGTCTCAGAGAAATGGTTCGACTGTCTTGTATCCCGTAACGAAGTTAATAAAAAAATAGTAGCGAAAGAGTGAGAAATATTATAATTACCAATACATCACCATCCATGTAACCCAGTCATCCTAAGTCACAAGGTTCCTATTAGTTATGTCATTGGATTACCTAGTGGCTAGAGGATGACTAAAATAATAAATTATAGTGAAACTATAATTAAAGTAATACTAATTAGGCACTCTTGTTGCAACAAAAACCCTGGGAAGATGACGAAGGAATTGGTCATACGCCTTGAACATGTTGAAGGAATTTCTGGAAAAAGATTTTGCATCAAGCAAGAGCTACTCGTATACCAAAACCATAACGCGCCGCGTACACCGGATGAGATTAATTAGATTGTTTTTCAAACTTTGTAAGATTTTTTTATAAAAAAAAAGTTCTCTCATTAACATACCGGTAGGTTTGGGAACGTTCCTCTTGACCTGCATCCACTTATACGTGGGCACAGCGGCGTGCGCCGCGTGCTGCTGGTGGGCCTGCATGTGGCTGTGCGAGCTCATGCACTCCTCCCGCGGGAAGCCCTCCCGCAGCCCTCCGAACTCGTCCTTCGGCTGGTAGTGCTCGAACTCCGCGCACGGGAGGGGCGAGCCCGCGTGGTTGTACTGCATCGTGCTCTCGTCCACGAAGTGCATGTTGTACTTCGTCTCCAGGTAGTGGTTGTCCAGCTTGTGCTCGTGCATTACCATGTCCTCGTGCCGCGGCACCTCCTCTCTGTGCTTGAACGGCTCTGGGTGAGGAGGAATGCTGTGTATCGGGTAGGTCGGCTGCAGCTCCCCATAGTCTAGATTGGTATAACATAAACCAGTGTCTGTGCTTATCACAGGAGTAGGAGGATGCTCGTGTGTCTGTCCATGAAGTAAAGGCTCATAATAGTGTCCCGGAGTCTCGTAATACCCCTCGTGATAGCCCTCATATGGCGGCTGGTAAGCTGCGCCTTGCTGGTAGTACTCGGCGCCCCCGTACCCGTTCTGCTGGTTGTTGTACATCCCGACGTCCATAGTCATCATGTTTGTCACGACCACCGTGTCTGTGTCTATCGACAACAATACCTTACATCACACACATCACTACTGCGCTACGATCAAAGAGTTCGCGCGACGGCTATTGGCCTCCCGGAATTCGGACCGTTCGAATTTAAATCGGGCTAGTGCCGCACCGTGCGCTATCGATCGCACGCCCGCACGTCAGGTGAACCGACGAACACTGATCGCGGCACGCACGACGGCATAATTTTTCTTAACCACACCTAAAACTTTGATTCACCGTCCCTCTCTGACGAGTCCGAAATAACGACGCCTGACAAAGACGGAATTATCTCAGACAGTTTTGATCGTATCACGATTTGATAAGAGTAAGAATTTTGATTTAATGTAAAGAATGGTAGTCACGGCGGATGATTTGGTTAATGAATGCGCTCGACGTCAGTTGTGGACTGAGCGTTACGTGGGCAGGTAGAGCTGATTCTGGAAACTTTTTGTGCAATGGGAGGAGTTTTGGCGAAGGGTGGAGCTTGTGACGGCGAGGGACCAATGAGAGCTTTGCGTTCCGCTCTCCATGTTGGATTGGTCGCGTGGAGATAATAGTGCGAATCTGGGAGGCTGGATACGAGCGGCGGAGTTTTTTTTATTTACTTCTGTCGTTGTGAATGGTCCTCGGCGTTTATACTCGGAATGCTTTAATTTATCCTGTTGACGTAAATCGATTTCAAGGTGGGAAATGTTACGTATTATTCGTTTTTGCTGCTGCTATATTGTGTGGCAGCTGTCCTTATATATCGCCTACTGGTTTTATTTTACATTGTTAGGTAAAATCCCTTCATCACTTATTTGCTGTGTCTTTTCTCCCGAGAAATGTTATAGATTTCATTTGTACCTTTTACTGCTTTTATTTCAGGTTTCAACCTTGAGGCGCCCTTCTGACTTTCATTGACATTGCAAAAACATGTTTGTGTTATTGTTTCTGCCAAAAAACACAAATTTATTTCACCAAATTCTTTTTCTCTTGATCCTGGGTGTCTATGCAGAATCCTATTGTGGGGTAGGATTTGAAATCTCTAGGGTCCTAAAGTCCAGAGGCGTTGATCATTACAACTTCAGTTTCAAGTCCAATTCTACCTATGAATTAAGGCAATTTAGAGTAGATTTAGTAATCAATGAAAATTGTTTTATTTTTCATAGTACCTATCAATGTAAACTAGATGACTGTTATTTTATCACAATTATGAAGAAAACGTTGAATTAAAGTTGTGTCCAAAAATACAAGGGCACATCACATCTTAGTTTTCGCACATTTAGACTGCATCTCAATTTTGGTTAACATCGACATCGTCACGTCACCCCTCAGTCGACAGCTGTCAATGGGTGTAATCGATTACTCTTCTACATGAGAACACTTATGAAAGAATTTCTTTTACAAAACCTCAAACTATGCCAAATTGTTAGAGAATTGTGTAGCAGGCTGTTGTTTTAAATTAAATATTGCCATTGTCCAACGTTTTTCTTTGAGGGCCTTCACAATAAAAAAAATGGTATCTTTTTGTTTGTATTTTGTTCCCGGAGAAGAAGTTTCCGCGGTTATGCTCACGGGAGTAACTACAACCCGTAAAAGACAATGGGGACAGGAAACTGAGCATTTTACGGGGATGTAAAGTATGTTTCTTTTAAATCTCCATGTCAAAATAAATTACCGGCCCGTCGCTCCAATTCTGCGTGAAATTCGACGAACACTCTTTTGCCTTAATGTGTTTAATAGGATAAGTAGGAGCCTATATGTTAGGCGGCGTCACCTCCTTCTGCGAAGCAGTAATGCTAGCGAAGGAGGAGGCCGAACGTGTGAGAGAGAGGGAAACCTCTCGACCCAGCCGAAAAAGAAAAGACGCCCCGGGCGTCGGGAGTTGCAGGGCGATTTCCAGCCACCGTAGGCACGGGCCGCGGACGGCGAGCTTTGGGTGGCTCGCCGTCCGATCAGAACCAGGCCCGGGTCGATGACGTGCTGTGTTTCACGCGCGCCTCAAAGAGCTGTCAGCATGGGAGACGGGGCCCGCTAGGGCCAGTGCCTGCTGGGGTGCGAAAACCGTTCGATAGAGGCACCGTACCCTGGAACGTAAAGGGCATTAGGAGGAACACGGATGGGTTTTAGTCAGTAAGAGTCTGACACTCCCTTCCGCTCCGCCCAGAGCGGAAGGAGTCATTTGGTGATTTCCCTTCCTTAAAAAAAAAGGAGCCTATATGTTCACCTACCTATTATCATAACAACAAAACTTCTGTCTGTAGGACATAGTGACAAATGAATGCTCGTCACTGCCTTACAGACAGGCCACTTTTTCCTGAGCCATTCCCCATAATGCTGTGTTTAAACGTTGTGCACTTAGTTTTGTGTGAAAATTTTCCTACAATTGTTACGAAATTCTAATGTAATTTTTCATAGTTCCTACGCCAATCGTCTTATAAATCTTTTGAAAAAATATATCATCAGTCTAAAACCGTAAACTCAATTAGGTTCTTTTCGCGGCAGCTATGGATACTACTTACCTACTCCTAGGTATCTATTCTACTCGTACTTTCAATCTGCAACCAAATTATAATGTTACAAAAACTGGCACCTGATTCAGGTAGTACTAACACTTTAACATATTACTGTCTAAACATACGATGATTTATGGTCGTGAAGACTTGCTGACAAGTGGTCAGGTCGCCTACTCGTCGTGCTCCAACATTATATTTCTTCCTATATTATTGTTGCAGGTCTTAATTTACTGCACCAGTGGCGTAGGTGTAGGTATTGTATGCATTTTAAAGGCACCCATAATATAAAGGTAAACAGAATCTGAAGCACTAAATAGTTATTGTAAGATAAAAGAAAGTTTCAGATTTCCATAACTATTTCCTTTTTAAAGTTTTATTCAGAAAACCTTATTCTTCTTGTTGCACGGATAGGTAAGTTATTTTTTAAATTCAATATATTACTTGCTAAATAAGAGTTAATTTAGCTTCCTTTTAGCATTTAGCGCCTATCATTTGAATATATTTACATAATGCATAAGGCGAATGCAAATATAAGGACAAAGACTAATTAATATGTTAGATCCAGCACAAGCCTTTGATAAAGTTAGGCACGTCTTTTTATAATTGTGCAATTTCCAGAGATAATTTTCATACAGGACTAGAGAAAACATAACTTGGGGTGCGTCAAAGTTGTTTTTTCGGTCCGGCGCTGTTTTTAGTTACGATACTATACTTAATTAATATCCAAATATGATTAAACATTTGTCGGAAAAAGTCGTTCTTCTTTTTAATACCTACTTAGCTTATTCATATTTGCGTAACCCTTTAACTTGACAGTATCAAACCTTTCAAAACCATAGCAATAGACATTACTTTCGATAAAATACAACAGCCTGGCGACAGTTGCCCGTTGAAAGTGCATGAACAAAAAAAAACCCTGTCTTTACATTTGAACTTTATCTTCAGAGTACTAGAGGTGGTATTTGAACGTGAAAAGTGTGAATAAAATTGTGAATATTATAATGAGGTTGGACGTGTTAATGCACAAGACGAGACAGATAACGCATTATGGGTGTAACGGGGAATAAAAAAGGATGGGGGCTTGTCCACCGAATATTAAAATGTATCGATAATAAGTAAATACGGGCTTTTCAGGTCTTAAATTACAATGATCTAGGCGAAAGTGTTATAATACGGAACCTTTGGTGTCCAGCATGGGAGTTCAGATTCTTGAGTGTCTGCAGTAGGTTATAAAAATCTTGACTGTTTCGAAGCTCCGCCACATAAGGTAGACAAACTTTGATAGAAAACGAAGTTTATATAAACAATTTTCATTCATGATCAGCCTTGGAGTTTGGACATACAAATTATAAATTAATATAATTAAAATATGATAAGTCAAATAAAGTTATTTTTATAAACTTTTCGACAGTCTTTTACTTTACTCGCTCGACCAGAAAGAAACCACATAATCGATAACAAACATCGACTCCAACCCAACTCTATACCTCACTTGTTTTCAATTAAGTTATCGAGAGCTCCCGTCTCGCTCATTCATAGCTAACCATCATATGTCTGTCTCCCTCTCCCGGTTTAACGGAAGCACTGGAGTTGATCTGATGATTAATGGAGCAAGGAGTTTATTCGCTGGTAGTGTCCGGCCGAGACTAGTTTAAGGCCAAAACCGAAACTGAATTTCGACTTCGGCCTCGGTTTCGATCTCGACTGAAACTTCCTTATTTTTTGGGAAAAATAAATTTCATACTTTTTTAAACTATGCACTATGTTATGTTTATTTTGAGGTTAAAAAAAACTTTGTATTGCGAACAAATCGTAACACGACTCACGACTGTGAGCGCGTACGCGACCAAATGACGGATCATCCCTAACAGCTCAGTGCACCATGTCTGATTGCAACGTGAAACATCCCGAATGTAGTTAGTTTCATTTTCGGCAGGATGGCAGCCGAAACCGAGACTAGGCCGAAACGTACCCAAAACCAACAGTTCGGTCGGACACTATTCGCTGATATTGTGGCCATGGTATAATGTGGTCAGTGGCCATTAGCCTCGGGATAATCCGAGATTATGTTGTTATTCAGATTGTTTAAGAAAGTAATGTTAGATTTGTCATTGTCTTGTTTGTAAATGACGTTACTGCTTTCTTTCTTGTGATAGATGTTCTCTTTGGATTGATATATTTTTGAGATCTTTGGAATAAACTTTGTGATTTTTTTAGGTGCAGTCTTGACTAAATGATGTGTTCTGATTTTTTGGGAAGTTTAGCGTACCTATATTTGTCAATCGACACTAAAACACCTGAAAAATAAAAAATACTTTCGTTTGGTTCTTGATAACTTTTATAAATATTTTGTTGCTAGAGTCTGGAGATCTTGTAGAGCTATGTCGTCTCTACTACCTACTAAGGTAAGCTTACTGAAGGAAAACTTAGTTCTTGTAGTTCTGGCCATGCAATATACCTTCTTGAATTAATAATTCTCATTTTGAATTTTTTATACACCAAACATAAACTTACTAAGATTTTCAGTTAAAATTTGATTAACTTTTCGGTCTTTCGTTGCACCATTTAAACTTTTAACCCATCAAAAGTAACGATAAGCAAGAAATGATTCGTGTGTATAAAACAAAAAGTTTATAAGCTTATGTTAAAAGCAGAACATGTTCCCGGCATCAACATTATTATTAACAAAAAAACCCGACCGGAGTGGACAACTCACCTCCATTATTAATCAAGCGACACGTCAAAACACTATGATATCGTTATTCAATTATAACCCTTTTCTTTCACAATCCTCCACTTTCAAAAATCAACTCTATTTTCTGAGTGGATAACCTTTAATTTCTATTAAAGATCAATGATTGATTTGGGACTTTTCGGTGATGAAGTTTTCGCTGACAAGGTAAAGGAAAATCAACTTTGTTTTGATTCAACAAAAGGTGGATTTTGTTATAGCATAGAAGTGGTGTATTTTAATAGCATGTCAGGCGATAGGGCATTGTTTTTGTGTTATAAAGACGTCGAGAGCCTGCCGAGCCTCATTGTCTCTCGATAAAAAATGCTTTAATGTGCTCTCGCTAAGGTTTATACGATGAAGTCTGTCACTATGAGGAAGAAAGTATGAATTATTATCAAGTGTTTGAGTGCACCAAATTCAGTGATTAGGGTGTTAGTGGAAAATGGAACGCAACCAAATTAGTTTTTTTTTTATGCGCTTGTGGCGCCTTGTCACTTGTCACTCGCTGTCGATGTACTTCGTTTTTCCCTCCGATTTTGATATTCTGATATAAAGTCTATTATAATTAAAATACGTTTAATTATTTATCACAACCACGCAGAATATTCCTTTAGAAAGAATTAGATTTGAAGTATTTTAAATGAACGGGAAAGGAGCTTTTCGTAGTTTCGCCTGTATGAAAACTGAAGGTTTACTTACTGTACAGTTACCTACCTAGTACCTACCTACTAATAGCTGCAAAGAAGTAAGCCAAGTTATCTTGTTCATAGAATTAGCTCCTTCCTGTATTACTAAGGTATCTATACCTTTTTATTTTTATTAGTGATGGGATTACTCTTGAGTCTAGTCTATGTCAGAGATAACAGAGACAAAGTCTACGAGCGAGCTTACCACTGGAGCGAGCTCACCCAGAATGAGCCTGTTCACTCTAACTTTGAAGAGATTAGGGTTGTAAGCACTCACAACTTATTGTGTGTTGTATGTAAGTAGTTCAATAAGCTCTTCAAGTCCCTTTTGCAAACTTACATCGGAAACATGAACTCTTAAAAAACTTATTGAGCTCTACTTGATCTCATTTCACTCTTTGAACATTTGCGATGCGTCCTTTCAGAAGCTTTAAGGTGGAAGCGCCAGGGTAGCACACGAAATTCAAATCTTTTTATGTTTTTTTGCAATTTGCCGATCACTGTGAAAATGTTTGTTGAACAAAATACGCGGCAGTAACGCGTATTTCTCTAAATAATTATAACCATTTTAATCATCATTATAGCCCTCTCAGTTCATGAAGCCCTATAGAATGGTTATTTCGTGAAAAAGTCAAGAAACAAAAATATTTGAATTTCGCGGGCTACCATGGTGCATCTATGTGACGTCACGCAACATTGACTCAAGTTGTACTAATGTACTAGTTTCGCATGGAATTTGCAATTTTAGGCAACTTCCACGCAGCAGTCGTGGCCGAGCGGTTAAGGCGTCTGACTAGAAATCAGATTCCCTCTGGGAGCGTAGGTTCGAATCCTACCGACTGCGAATACTTTTTGCAATTTTATTTATTCGATTCGAAGAATCGTCGTATATTTTTGACATCTTAGGTATATTTTATCGAAAATGATTATTCTCGGGATTTTTCGCTGCGAGAGAGTGTGAGCTAAGATTGGTAGATGCCACATCACAATGTTTTAGAATTTTTGGTTGTAGGATCGTTATTATCATCATTTTAGCCCCCACATCAACCGGGCTTAGGATATCTTCACCATTATGGGAAATATCATCTGCGTGGCGTCGAAAAAAAAAAAGTTGTATAAACATAATAAGAGTAGGTAAAGGTAGAGTACATAATACTATGTGCAGTCCGGTAATTGCCAACAAGTAAACATTAACATGTTAATTAATAACATGTAATCAGAATTACCTTAATAAATTGCTCACAATTAATTTCTATTTATTAGGGTGGCAACACACCGCCATATTCTTAGACCATAGATTTATGTTCTTTTCAGTATTTTTTATGCGTAATGGTATTTTATTGAAACTATTCATTAAAATTCTAATCTATTTAGTCCGTCAGTTAGAGTATTGAAAAATAATGTTCACGACATTTCTTGTTTTTGTAAGTTAATGAATATTGACAAAGATAAAACGCATCAAAACTCGGGAGTGGGTGCTCGTGACGTCAGAACGCACTAAAAATTATACCACGGCATGACGTATTGAGAATTCGTATCTTCGTTAATTTTGGTTAACGTAACAAAAAAAAAACGGGTCATATATTTTTTGATAATCCAACTGACGGACTAATTACAGTTTTTCAGTGGACAAGCTTATTATCCGCTGTAACTAGGTTGTGGAATAATCCACAACCTGGGATGGGACAGTATTTTACTGGTACTCAGCAACATTCGATTAGACTGGAAGCCAACCCCAACATAGTTGGAAATAGACTTGTCGTACCTACCGAGGTTGAGTCATAACTTTTAGAGCCTCTGCACATCGCGTATTTTTAAAAGCAGCGGCAACGCACGTTTTCCCAACGCGCGCTCAAGGCTCTCTAGATGACCAAAAAGCAGCACTGTCTGCATCTGAATTGCGTTAAAAGCGCGTTAGCGCGCGTCATCAGTACGTCGCCGGCGCGTTAAAAAAACGCCGTGTGTAAAGGCCCTTACTGTTTTTCTGGCTGATTGTTTACTTATCTGCTTCCTAGATTAATAAAATCCTTTGATACGGCTTTGCGCATAATTAAAGACACTTAAGCGTTTCCGATTAATAAAAAGAAACTAGTTTCAATCATTCGTCGATCTTCAATAAGATGTAATATCTCGGTACTATAGCGAATGACACTGATTATATTATTTTACAATCCATATTCAAATATGAGACCACAAATAAGATCCGATTTGTGGTTTAATTCAGCCAATGTACCAGCAAACCCAACCAAGCTCCGTGTCACGACAACCGTCATCATCCATATCGACTACATCTTATAAAGTGTCAATTACTGCTCGCGTACAACCGGCCTAATGCTAAACCACTGTCAAATCAATTAGCCGCTAATTAATCACGCGCGGCTCCGTCACGCCGCGATGACAGCGCCTGTCAGTGTGACAGCTCGCGCTTTGATAGCTGTCACTTTGACATCTCAAGGCCTAGTCGCGGTTCAAGGGTGAAATTGTTGGCAATGGAATTTATTGGACTTCCTTGTTGTGATTGAGATTGAGATTGTGATCCAGTTGTACGGTGTTTTGATGGAGACGATTACTTTTATTGGTGCTAGTTACACAAAAGTGTTTTGTTATTTTGACAGCATATATCCAATTAGATACTTAATTTGCGTGTTACTAACTTTTCCAAAGACCACAAACAAGAAACAGACACGTTCTGAAAGACAAGGTTGCCTTTGCAGGATTAAAACAAAACACTTACAAAAATCCTCAGAATTGGGTCATTCAGCTGTTCAGATGAGTTCTCTACTTTTCTCAATCATTTTTCGGTCCATTTTGATTTCATTTAAATTCTATTTTTTTTATGGAAAACACCGAACGGAATACTATTCAGTTGAATCCGTTTTCACTTGATAACGACCCTTATAGAATTGACAAAAGGCTAAGCAGATGATGAACGAAAAACAACCATGCCACTCTGATATTTTACTGAAAATTCAATGTCACACCAAAGTTCTAACCAGTACAGCAATAAAACCACCTTCCCACGATCATGAGTTAATTTTATAGTGTTATTAAGGTTTAATTACACGACACCGCCGCGCTATCAGATAAGAGATAGTGTAGAACAATATTTGTATATTGATCGCTCGGAAACAATCATCCTTTGTATTGGCGGCAAGATAATGACAGAGCCAGCGTGGGCCATAGTGTGAAGGAGATGGTACAACAGTGGCCCGCCAAGCATTATTGTATGGACACTTTTCTGGTCCTCAGTACATTTTATTCACTCAACTTCACATGCAATTTATTCCTCACCGCTGGAACGTAAAGTGGTAAGGTTGCTTCTTGAAGGAAGGTAGCTAAACGCATTAAGGTTGGTAGAAAGACGTTTCTGCAAATATTCGATTCCAGTCCGTTTCGGAATGGAAATAACTATGCTGGCTGGATTAAAAAAATCATTTAATTATTATGAGATGGTCTGTTTCGTCCTGGAATGGAATCGGAAAATAGGCTGTTTTCCAGATAAAGTAAAACTACTATATCTGAATTCGATTTCTAGTTTCGTTAAACTCTATCCAGTATGTTTCGTTTTTAAAGATTTCGATTCAGGGGAGGCACTGTTGGTGAAATTTACTCCTAGATCCTGAATTTGATGTTGAACTTTATCATAAACTCTGCTCCACTATAAGGCACGAAAACCTGTAATCTGGCATTAAGATAGGGTTTGACGAGTTTTAACTTCCCAGTTCTCAATTTAGATACTGGGGTACGTTCTAACTAAATGAGATTCATTCGAAGTCAACGAAGGGCTATTTTGTTTGCTTTCTTCCTCACTGTTATAGATAAACCCGCTCACCAATTTCTTTTCTCCAATTCCTCAAAGATTTACAGAATACAAGTTTCGTATGAAATAATTCCCGGTCACAAGTGTGCAGCAAGTTGGTACGGGGCCGGAGTCCGGGACAAGACGGATGGTCCCCGCGCGGCGGAATCCCGCGGGACTCGGGACTATCGTACGGAAGTTACCTCACATTTTTGGTCGAAGTGGCTCTGTGACGCTGGGAAGCGTTCGGTGGTTTGTATTGCAGTTTGTAAAACATAGACAATAGTATATGTAGTGGAAGCTATAATGGTGTGTTTTATAAAACACGTACTATGATTTAAACTATTTATATAAAAGGAAAACTGACCTACTGATATATCAACGCACAGCCGAACTAGAAGTGTGAAGTTTTGTACAAGTTTTTTTATGATATAGGTGAGAAGAAGGAATTTTTGGAAAGGGAACATTGTGGTTTTGAGCAAACGAAGAAGAAGCAGAGAAGTCGAGGCCGAGGTGCTCGTTTTAGTATAGGTAGTATACTTCTTATCTGTAGACCTATAATAATAGTCCTAGCCTATAATATAGTAGTATAATAACAGGCTTAGGTGCCGCGGAATTGGTTCAAAAGATTCACCGCGGCCCAGGAACGCAAATGGCATTAGGAGGAACACGGCTAGGTTTTAGTCAGTAAGAGTCTGACACTCCCTTCTGCTTCTTAAAAAAAAAAGGTGTAGATATTCGAATTTTGTTTCTCTACGGTTTCTCGTCACTTTTCCTTTTGTTTTGCACAGCGGAGTAACTTTTTATTTCTTGGCATTCTGTAGTCGTTGTCGTTTATAAAGCTACGATACTAAAGGCAGCGAGCTTGAATGGAGTTCCAAGCTCTCGACTCGGCTTGTGCCGTCGGCTTTCGTAACGTAAACGTTAACCGAAAACTTACATTTTTATGTTTAGTGTTAATCAAAATGTTCTGCGGGTCTAAAAAAGCCACTTTAGCAGAATCACAAAGCACATCACGCTACCTGTCACTGTCAAATTTTCCCAATCAACCTTGAATCTAATTTGTTAGCGATAAAAATGAAAAGATATTTGACAGATTGTTGCGTGATTAATATTATGATTTAATTCTCCTAAAGTGGCGTTTTTAGCCCCCTGTGCCCCTATTATGACGTGTTAATGCCATCATGATTAAGCGGTACAAAAGGGATAGTGTTATGCGTCTTGTTTAACTCCGTCTCCCTCCCACACCGTTATCATGATGGTTTTAAGATGTCGTAATAGGTAGGCTATTCTTCTTCTTTTTTGTCTTCTATTATGTGCTATTGTGCTTGCGTTTAGAGAGGTGATAGCTACAATAAAGGTATGTTATGAGAATGACGCATGATAAGTTTACGTAGATTCCAATTTTTGGTGATGTGATTCCACATATTTATTTATTTAGGCAAACCAACTAAATACAAACAAAGACATTCACAGCACATATGCATCTAAATTAAAGGTGCGCGTGCCTATCAATAGTAAAAAAAAACACAACATTTTATTTAAATTTTATCTTACAATAATAAGACCGACAATAATGGTTATAAAAAAAAAGTAAATAAAATTTGAATTTGGAATGTAATGTCATGGATATGTCAATTATCATTTACAGATAAAATTATCATGCATTAAATATAGTAGGTAGGAAAATACGTAGTGATCCGCCGATCCATCTATTTTAGTGGCATCTCGTCTTCGTCAGACGTCGCCAAAAGTAAAGCAAGACGCGGTACGTAATATGTATCGCGCAAACAGACTAGAACGGAAGTACTCCACCCGATAGCGTGCTGTGGCTGATAAGGGGTTTGTTCTCACTTGTTTTAACAAGCTGATAGCCGATTGGTTCGATGATCTTGCCTACTGTGATGACATCGTAGGCTTGTCATAAATCAGAATACTTAGCGTTAGCTTGGGCTGTTGTCTAAGTAAAGTATCTACTAAAAATGAAGAAAGCTACTAAAACTTTATCAGTTTGACGCAGTCGGTGGCCTCTAATCTGTGATTGAACTAAAATATATCCCACCAGCTGCATCATACTTTTTGAATAGTGAGTGACCCTTTTGGAACTTTTTTGTAGGTTTTGCGGTAGGTTTTATTTTTTGTTTGATTAATCATCTGCCTGTTAGTCGGTTACATTGTTGGAGTCTTCTTCTCGGGCCCTTTATTTTGATACCCCACATGCAAAATTCACTTTTAAAATGCATATAGCCTATGTCACTTCGGCACTGAAGGGCCAGCATGAATGTTTTGTCAAGGTTTGTGCCGCTTTTCTTCTCTTTATGACGACCATGTGGATCCTGATCCTGATTTCTTTTAATACCTTTTAATAGTCTACTAGATTTGTACATTGTGACCCGCTTCGATGGATCTGTTAAATTCGGTTTTCGGGTGCCATCTATGTATTTTTATGTATATGTCTCTTTCAAATCCTTCAAATGATGTATTGTCTTTTAATTTAGCGATATGATCACCTCGTATGACACCCTGTATAATTCTTTCTTCTTTCCTCTTTATAACTTTCATGGTGTACATAATAAATATTGTAAGTCTTAATAAAACAGAACTTCCCTTGTCGTTCTGATCACGAGTATTTTAATTGCTATTTTCCTGTTCATCAAAGCGCCACCAAATCTAAGTATCACCATCACACTATCAAAGAACTCGATAGCCAACAAACACGCTTATAGATAATTATTATAGTGATTTTTATAACACGTAGGTACGTACCGTACCCGATGCTTATCAGATTGTGTTTCTTTATCGTCAAGTTCGATGTTGGTAGTCGATTTAGATTTTGATTTGGATCTTTATTTTAGTATAGTGGTTTCTTCTTTCTATTTCTTCCATGTTTTTTCGCTCTTGACTCTAGTCTAGGTGAGAGGTGACAAAGACAAAGTCAACGATGGAGTGACCTTACCTAGAAGAAGCCTGTTCACAGTTAGGTACATAGAATATACATTAGTTTACTTGCTGTACCCAACTACAAGTGATATGGTCTGCACAAGGATTTTGTATCTAAGAGTTTTTTGTCGCCTTTACGAATTATTTTTCAACTGCCTTTGAAAAGTTTTACTAAAGCAGCATTTGAATATAGGGTCTTGGATATCGCTAAAGTTCGGTCTTAGATTTCTTTTAAGCACTATGTAGAATGCCATTAATGTTCCCTTTTTTACAAGTAGGTATTGAATAGATAACTTAATAAAAAAGATGGTAGCGATCATTTATTGATTACATTGACGTAGGTTCAAGATAGTAGATTTAATCACTATATTGGTATCTTGCTGTAGATATTAAAATACAATGTTTACCTAAAACCATAAGTTTTAAATATTCAAATAACAATTCATCACTTAGGAATCACGACTAAGATTTATCTTTATTTAGAACTTATACGTATCAACGTTATAAATTAGGACGACTTGTCAAGTCAAGTGTTAGTAACAGTAAAAATATCAATTTAATAACAAAAATAAATATTGGTGACGTCAGTGGCAGATACGGTGATAATATTTGATATTTCATAAGTCGAAAATGTTGTATTATCAGTGTCAAAACAGAGCTTATCATATCAGTGGAGTTTGGTAAATTAAAAATTTACCTTTAAATATCCTTGAGTATCGTACTCACTTTCAAAAATAGTAAATTTCTATAGATTAATAAAGATTTTTGCTAACAATCAACGGTTAGCCCTTACTGCTAAAATACGTTGGCGTTAATATTTTTTTATTTGTTTGCTTTTGATTCTAGTCTATGTCAGAGATGACAGAGACAAAGTCTACGATGGAGTGAGCCTACCCAGAAGGAGATGATGCTTTTAGTTGCGTCTCTCAACTAATAGCATCATTAACTTCCTTCCTTAACCCCATGAAAATTTGAGAAACACATGATATGTTTTTTGTCTCATTCCTGTCTGTCAACTGTCACGGTACCACTGTCTATCTTTTCTATCATATCACTCCTTACTCCTTAGACAGTTCATCCATTTTTCTCTTGTCTCAATCTTTCACTCCATTTACCTTTTTTTCCTAACAAAAGAAAAATGCAAAGCCGTCACGGATAATCTCGAGTTCAGCCGTGTCGAGGCGCTTTCGAGATCGTCGATCAGGACCGGGATTTTTCTTGTGGTCTCAAAGTACTACTCAAAAATAATATAGGTGAAATCCGCGGTCCCAGTCCTATCCCAAAAGCCTTGTATTATAAATTACCCTTCGGTTCTGTGGTTTCCTTTTCATCCTCATAATCAAACACAAAATAATCTACAAAAAATCTATCATCTAAATTCATAACCTCCTAACATTTAGATGTACCTGTCTCTGGTCCACTATCTCCATTCTCAACAGGTTCCAAATTGATGATAGCCAGCACCTAATATAATTGACAGCCAAATATCAAAAGACTTGCAATTACAATACCGTGTTGTAATAATTACTGTCACATGTCCACATTTCTATCGCTTGTTCCATATATCCCAGCTTTTATTTACTACCGCGACATTCCAAATTGCTTCTTGATGCACAGTGTTAAGGTTGGTCTTATCGTTTTGAGGTGTAAAGATATCGTTGTATAGATATGGCTCTGTGTTCACATCATATATCATGTTTATCTATGAACAAACTCGGTAGCTGGCAATTATTTTAGATTTCGTCGCCTCCATGGATTTTGGCCGAATTATCTCTAGTCGTAGGTATTTTAAGTGGAAAATAGAGACAAAAAACGATTATAGAAAGTGGAGGCAGCTTCTAGACATTTCCCAGATATAGACTACGTGGTGATGACAGAGTCTGGAATCTTTAACTTTGGTTCTAGTTAAACCTGGCTCTCTAAATAATGATATATCTATTCAAAAGCACGTGAAGTGAAGAAGATATTCCAATATACTGATTTAAAACGATTATAGAAAGTGGAGGCAGCTTCTAGACATTTCCCAGATATAGAGTACGTAGTGATGACAGAGTCTGGAATCTTTAACTTCGGATCTAGTTAAACCTGGCTCTCTAAATAATGATATATCTACTCAAAATCACGTGAAGTGAAGAAGATATTCCAATATACTGATTTAAAATCACATGAAGGTACGAGTCGGTTTAAGTAATGCCGTCGCAAAAATTCATCGGTTTTAATATTTTACCCGTTGGCCGTTATGGACCAAAAAAGTTTACATCCTAAAATTTAGAGAGCTTAGGAACCAGTACTAGCCAACCCGTTTCTGAACTATTTAAACATAGTAACAAACAAAGTAATCCAATTATGCTCGATAAGACAAAAACAAATACAGACAACCACATATATTTATTTTACCAAGGGCGTCACGTGCGAAAACCAATATACAGCGATCTATCTGTCCCACTGTATTATAGGATTAGGAGAATTAGCTACTGGACAACCCGTTTGATAAGATAGTTGCCGGATTTGGTCGCATTCCGCTTTCGTTCAATAATAATGTTTTTGTAGGTGATGCGGCTTTTTGGTATGGCTTTGGTATCTTGAGACGGCATTGAGATTTGCTTTTCGATGTCATGATTATTTAAATTACCTTGTGTTTATTTTGAATTGACCCAATAATTTTAGTTTCGTCCGTCTATCGTAACTCTTCGTTCCAATTATGCGATGTGACTGTCTTTTTGAAGCTTTGTGACTTTATGGGTTATTTTTTCAGTGTTGAATTGAAATGCCACATATATTGTTGTAACAGCAAGAGCTTGTCAAGGCGTGAACGTCACTAGACTTTATCTATAGACATATTATGCTTAAATTTTCATTCGATTTTACTGAAGCTTCATAATAAAATCACACTTCTGTTTTTCTTCTTCTCCAGCCTATTTCAGACACTATTCTTTGTTTGATTATTCGGAAGTGACTATCAATACTTTTGTGGGTTTTTCCCAGATTGTTAGACTAATGCTTAAGCGATGTCGAGTGACGTTGACTACTCGAGATAATCTCAGATACGCGCAAAAATTATATCGGATCGAATTTTGTTGTTATTTAAAGATAATAATGTTATCTTTTTACACGGAATCGGATTGAGAGATATTTTTGAATTGTATATATAGAAAGTCTTCAAAAAGTCCTCATGGACTGAAAATTCTTTCTCCAAACATCAAATTTATACCCTATAACGTATAGTCAGACATCAATGGGCTACCCATCATTTGTCACGGTGCACGGTGGGTGGAACAGCTCTTTCAGTTACTATCGCGGTACTTTCAGGCACTTATAAAGCAGTCTCTAAGACTAGTAAAGTAGCGTCAGAAAAACTGAGGAAGTTAGATGAAGATTTATCATAAGTATGTATAGGTAGCCAAGCTTGATAAAGATCATGCATTTTTATATCCAACAAAGTCATAAGTCATTCAAATTAACTCCAACTAACAACAAAACTAACACAAAACCGAAAAAGACAATAAAAATGGCAGTGTCGACGAAAAACAAAATTTCTACAAAAAGTCTACACTGTCAACCACTGCCCATCAGTATCCCCACACAATTATAGACTCTACTTCTTTGTCAGAAGATTGGATTTTCTTTATAACAAGTGACCATTCCTGTCAATTATGTATGATGAAAAAAGCTACGTTGTCCTTCTAATTACGTGGTGATGGGCTGTCGACAAGCTCGGGAGATAAACAAATAAGATGATACTTTCCGGTCCGGAGGTAAAAAATGGAGGAACAAGACTGTACATCAGATTATCGTAACTTTGAAAAGTGTCAAATGATTCCATCGTGAAGGCTTTCGTGATTTTGGAGAGACTAAGTTGATGATGATGTTAATGTGTTTAAAATAAACTATAGTTCTACACTTTTAGCTACATAACACTAGATATTATTTTACTTGCTACATCAGAATGGAAATTCAATTGTAGTGGTTTTCTTGGAAACATTCGAATTTGGGCTGCCTTGCTTTTTCGATTATGTAGGTATCCAGGTTTATAAGTAAATATCGTAATTTGGTTGTTTCTTCGTATCCTAACTGTATCTGTTAGGCCTTCGTCTTCCTTACCTTCTTTGGCTGGTGGTTTGACAACTTGGCCAGACAAGTCCAGTCACTTCAAGTTCACGATTGTTTGGGTTTTCAACGGGTTTTATTCCAAAGATTTTTTTGGATTCTACAACCATTCTTTCACATTTTAGGGTTCACTCATGTGTCTGTCGTTCCGACTAAATTAATTTAGAAAGTTCATCATCATCTGCCTAGCCTTTTCCCAACTATGTTGAGGTCGGCTTCCAGTCAAGACGGATTTAGCTGAATACCAGTATTTTACGAGGAGCGGCTGCCTACCAGACCTCAACATCTCATTAACTGGGTAACACGATACTTCATGGCAAGATTGGAGTCAGATTTTTACTGGCTTCTGACTGCCAAAGATCTACAAATGACAGCCGGGACCAACGGCTTAACGTGCTTTCCGAGGCACGGAGGAAACTCGGTATGTTAAGATTGTCACCCATCCACAGACCATCCTTGGCAAGCGTTGCTTAACCTTGAAGATCCACCTGTGCGGCTGTTATTATCTAGCCACGAGCTCCTAAAACTAAAATAATTTAGAAAGTTACCTAATTATAAAATAATTCTATTATAAAAAATCACCATGTGAAACCTAAAATTGTGAAAAAAAAATACACAAAATAGAGCTTAATATTTAGAAATTACATGTAAACATAGGAAGTCTATGGTTAACGTATGTCTAGAAGCTAAAATAAATCAAATGAGTTCCCAATGCTATGTTTTCTGAACTGACACTATCATAATTGTTACTTATACGGGCTTTAGGCAGTTTGCGCATCACAAAATATACAACATAGTTATTGAATGACTGTCAGACGCCTTTACAGCTTCAGACATAAGAACAGATTGCAACTGATTTCACTCCAGATAAGAGATGGTATCGGTGCTCTAATCGCAGTGACCGGTGCGAGCTAATATTTGTTAGCGTTGTTTTTGTTTCCAACGTCGAATGTTTATCTTACATCTTCTAATGGGTTATAGTTACGAATACGCCTACCTGATGAAAGGAGCTCTTTACCATACTTTCCAAATTATAAGAAATCTGTATTCTCGTTTCAGCTTTTTACGTTCCATGTGATTGAGATGCAAAATCCGGGCAGTTAAAGCGAAACCTTTGATCATTTTTATCACTTACTGCCACAAGAGTCCACAAGGACCACCTCTGACTAATGTGGTATGCAAAAATGTTCTGACCTCTTGAACTAAATTCAAAATAATAAATAACCAGTATCATCGAGATCCAAAAGTAAGGCCAAAATTTAAATTCCTGCTTTGCATAAATCTCGAGAAAAATCTATGTGAGAGAAGTTATCAAATATTTTATAATGTTTCCTTTTAAGGTCGGGATCACACTTACACGTGTGATCTGGGCTTTATCTTCAGAGCCGTTTGTATTTTTAAGTTACCCTTTAAGTTTTAGTCTTACATGTTTACATTGTCTCCATTTCAAATTCATAAAATGTAAAGTGGAAGTGCGGAGTCTTCTAATACAAGCAATTCCTTGCTTAAAAGGTGATCTCCAATAATATGTATCGAAATGCCCATTGAAATTGAAATAAACATTTATTATTATATTTCTCTTAAGTTCTGGACCCTAAAAAACAACTAAGTCACAATATGATTTCATACTACATCGGGCTGTAACTCTATACTGATGTGGTTGACAAGTTTCTGTGAGCACGTTACAAGTTACAAGTATTGTGGTCAACCACGACACGCGTCTGCCTCGAATTAACTTTTTGTGTTCAGTCATTAATATTCGTCCATAGAGTATAGGTAATGCAAGCTTCGTCAAATTCAACTGGATTGATTCAGGTGCCTTAAAATAGACGTCCTTCTATTTCCATGGTTAGATTCACCATTACCATACAATCAGCATAGGGACTTCTTTATTGTTGAAGAAGTAGAGTTTTGTGAAACACAATAAAATATCAACAAATTTTCTTTGATCCTGCCAACCCAGAAGCGCAGCGTCGAGTGGCTTCTCATAAGTGGAACCACTGCCCCGGTGAGGGTCTTGAGGATCCACCAAATGTGAGAAGCACAAAGCTAGTCAATGTAGCGACGCTTGGGGGAAAGTTTCCAGTAGAAATGAGCGATCTGGGCATTACCAAATCTCCCAATTTTTATCTTTTATCGCCAACCTACCTTTCCATATCTTGAATTCTTGACAAAGTAACAGCAAAACCACAGGTAACTAACTCCTCAGGGACTCAGCTAACGCACGACATACGAAGAAATACCTCTATTCCCATAGGAAGAGCGAATTCCTCTATGAATTAGTCAAACTCCTGTACAAATTACTGACAGGTGAAATACCACACTTGATCTGCGGCTGTGGAACTCAGAGCTATTTTATTTTAAACCGTATGTTAGAAGATTTAATAGTTGTCGATTGTTTTTGCAAGTGTATGAGTAAGGTGGGTTTTAAATTATGGTTTTGTATGAAACACGCGCCTCTCAGTAGGTGGCCATACAATCTTTATAATGTTTGTTACGATAACTGCAAAAGGGTTTCTTTCTTCAATACTTCTATCCACCTTTTAGCTTTGTTCAATTGTTTTTAATGTCGTTCTTATCTTTTCTGATATGTTTGAAGGATAAAGAAAGATTACTGCATACGTGAGCTTGAGTAATCATAATGGCTTATATTGTATTATCATTACCACCAGAATTGTGAAAAACGTTCGTCAGTGACCAATGCAGATTATTGACTCTATCCTTGATTGGATTCCTTATATAGTTACTCTGGGGCATATTTGGTCTAACCGAATACTGGCTAGTTTGGGGTTCACATAGGCAGCCGCTCCACGTTAAAGACTGGTACTCAGCTGCATACAGCAGAAGTTATCGATTGTGGCCTCAGGAAATTAAAGCCCAAACAACCAGTTCATAAACTTGTGCAGGTACCCAAGGAGTGTCCTGATATCCAGATACCGGATTGCGGAGGGCAGATAGAAAGTCACTCCATGTAAAATACCGGTATTCAGCTGAATCCGGTACAAGTCCTTGAAACCTAATTTAAACCCAACTAAACAGTCCATCAACTCGTGTGGGCACCCAAGGTACCCAGATGGTGAAGGGTAGGCAGTGTGTATTGGCAGACTCCATATAAATTGTGATCATATTGGACGCCGAACCCAAAATGGTTAAAAAAGGCTAAGCTAAGCCCATTGAAATTCAAAACCCCATAGGTATCTAGACTTCACAGTGTAGATCGCCCCAATTTCGAGCCCCATAAACACAGTTCCCCATGTAGGGCATCTGCATACGTATGTTGTACTTGTGCAAGCTTGTAGGTACCTGCAAGTACTTGTGCAAGCATGTGCGTGCGCTGCTGACTGCAATTTCCTTGCACGTCGACTTGAGCGCGTTATCTGCTATCGCAACACCTTGCTATCAGCCACCTTACTTGCGAAACTTAGTAGATATTCCTAGTGTGTGTTTGGACTACTGTGGAACGATAGCTTCAACATAAAAGGGATACTAATGCCCAACTACAACATGTTTGCGAGTTTGTGAGTGACTGTTCTTGATGGTCTAGGTCAGTATTTGGATTTTCCCACAAGTAAAGTTTCAGTAACATCCCAGTACCGTATCTGTGCTGGTTCTACTGTTATGTGAAACTTAAACTGAACTGCCGAAAGCAGGTGCTCTTAATCAGATATCCCATAAAGCAAAAGTGTACTTTTCTTTATGTGATATTTGGAGTTATACTATATTCGGAGTAGAGAGAGAAGAGCTGCAGGACCTCGCATACATTATTTTTCTTTCAATCTTCAACGTATGTATGATATATATAACATGTTGTCATAACCTACCTACCTAGTGTCAGACGCAGGTCCTTCTAAAGCGAGTGAAGCCTGCAGGTTGAAGTCGATATCGTATCGTGTCTGGGTCTCTACCTGCCATACCGTGACACCGACCCGGCTCCGAAAAAACGAGATGCCGTTCCGAATCATTGAACGATTGACGGCGGACACTGAGATGCTCAAAGTGCATTAGAGGAAGATGGTAGAATTTTAAAAGAAGCACAGATCTTGCGATTATGTAAACGATGCTTAAACCTGAATTTGAGTCGCCTCAAAACTGAATTTCCAATGAATAGTTGGTGGAATTTTTCTGGCTTCAAGGACCTAATGACATAACTTTTATCGTTTGTAGTCAGGGTTTTTCAAAGAACTCTTAAAATGTGAACAAAATGTTAACAGGTTGTTTTTTTCAAGTCAGATAAATTTTATAGAGTGTATTTTTAATTTTATTTCGTGGATTATTTTTTGTATGTGTAAATTTCAAACAGACGTTTCTTCTTTAACAGTTGACTGTTGAAAAATCAGTCCTAAGTCGATCCATTAAGAAACAAATTTGTCTATAATTGTTTGTCATCAATAACTAAAATCGCTTCCTTTTTTAAATTTGTTGTGTTACACCTACAATTTTAGTTTTACTTAAATTGTTATCGTTCCTTCTTAGAACTTTGAGCACCGTGGCACATCCGCTGACGCGCGACAGCCCGTGTTGTTGTGACAGCTCGCCGGGACGCCTCCGCCAAGAGTTGGCGTCCTGCACCTCCGCCATATTGTATGTAACAACAACAATAACACCGTTGTTATGTACAGAACACACCTTTTGTCCACCCCGTGTCGCACTGGACGCTGCCGTGAGAACTTCGGAGAATAGGACGCACTTTGGGGAATTAAAACATTTGAGTAGGTATAGGGATTTTTTACAAGTGTGGTGAAACTTAGAGGGGTAGGTATTTGCTGGGAGCTGGCGTACTTCTTTTGATGGTAAAGGGTTGAAAGTTATTAAATCCTTAGCAGTCGTGAAGTCGATGTTAATTTTAGTAAGAGGTTACTTCGAAATGTCAAAGTGTTTTTAAGAAATTAAAACTTGGGCGCCTGCAAAAAGTTGTGTCGCAACCATACAGTTCTAGTGCAATGCTACAGATATTATAATACTAGCGGTAATGCTAATGAAATCAGCACTACTGATTCTACTTACTTTCGCAAAGTTTGGAATGGGCCTATGGAATCCGACCAGATATTGGCGATGTATTGACGACCCGATCAACTCGACCAACAAAGTACACCGAATTAATAAAAGGCACACAGCTCTTGAATTTTGAAGTGAAAACTTCTTCAGCGGCGTTGTGCACTTTTTTGTGATGGGTAAAAAATGTTAAACTCGCGTCAGGGCACGTGACCTGACCGTAAATTCGTAAGACGTCAGGACACGTGACCTGATCGAAAATTCGTAAGACGGAGGGAGAGAAGCACGTATTCAAGTTTTCACTTCTGCCGGCACTCCCGGAGTGCAACCCGTTGTTTTTTTTTTGGGATACTTATTACACCACGGTAAATATTTATACTGTGCTTACAAATAAGTTGCAGCAGATTGATTTGTGCCAAAAACACATAGCTACCAGTCTTTGGGCTCGAACTCATTCCCAGAGAGTTGCTCATAATTATTTTTTTAATTATTCCCAAACAGTGTAATTCTTGCGTAACCAGGACACGGATATCAGAAATCATTGCAGCTATCGCAGCGCTATAGTTCGGTTGCTGTAAGCCGCTTATCATTGATACCGACTGCCACCGTATCGTAATGTATTAGCAATTAATCAATTTTACGCTGCTTTTGTTTTAGAATTCCTTGGAATTTTTTTTAATTAAAATGTTTCCGAAAGATATTTGTCATTTGTAAGTTTTTGACAGTCGTTATTTTATTTTTATTTATTAGGGAAAATACGAAACAAAAGAGAAAATGAAAAGGTTGTATATTTTTTTAGCATAATATTTTCCCCTCTCTAACTTAAGCGATGATTTATTATTAATTATTATTATATTATTAGTTTACTGTATTTTCAAGCCTTTACATGCAGTAACAGCTAAAACACTCTTTAGACTTTTCCTTTTGACTTTTTGAGGTTTTTTTGTAATTCAAACTTTTATTGTATTTGCTGTTACTGCAAGTAAAGGCTTGAAAATACAGTAAAATAATAATAACAAATAATCGTTTGTTTTTAGATTGAGCATCCAGAACACAATTACAAACAAAATGTTGTACATTGAAACACAAACAAAAGCGAACTGCTGCCTCCTAAACTAGTAAAAATCTTTTGTACGGAATCATCATTCCTAAAAACCATTATATTTTTAATGAAAGCTATCAGCGTCGCGTATCATGGTAGCATTGATGATATGCTTTTGATTTTAACAACCGATACGGTTATGTTTTCGACTATATCTTACCTTACCGCCGGCGTCTACGTAATGCCTTCGTTTTATCGAATTGTTATCGTGCACGTAGTACCAGTGGTTTGTTGCGTTTTTCCAGGACTATAAAGGAACTACCAATATTAGTGTTCATTTTAATTCGTTCGGGTTTATCCAAGTTGCCAACGTACCTTTGTGCCTATAATAAAATGAAGTTAACTAACTTCAAACTAAAATCCTCAACGCTGTCAGCTGGTAATGTGCCCAACAGACTGGCGGCATTACCACGTTGTATGGCAGTGCTCTAGTCTCTGTGCCTCTGCCTGTTTTTAAAAGACTTGTTAGGGAACACTACTTGTCGCTGTGATTACTTTTTCGATGTTAATTTAAAAAAATTACACTTATTTTCTTTTAATATGTATATTTAATATGTATGTATTTGTGTATCTATTTTAGTATTTTTTTTCTATAATAATTTTTACTTAAACTTTATATTTGCACCAAGTGCAACCCCATTTCTTGTCCAGGCTATCCCTATTCATTCCAGGTGGCCTGTAAGAGATCGCGAAATGCGATAAGGCCGCCAATTGTATTTGTTTTAGTTTAAAGTTTCCTTCATATGTTTTAATTTGGTGTACAATAAAGTATATGTATATAAATAAAAGCCAGTTTGGATCACGAGAAGTGTCAACCAGCCTTTTCAAAAAATATTTTATAAGGCTGTGAGCACAAGGGCTCCACGGCCCGAGGTATGCGTATTGTTCTAGCTTTGTTCTGTCTTGTCTGCGAAGGAAGAAGAAATGATCCATTTTTCCCTTTACCGCTGTGCTTTTCTCATTAATTTTGTTATGGGATCCAAAATTGTTGAATTTTTTCTCCGAGATTTGCCGAGCATCTTTCACTCAGCGCTTTATTCGTGGAAGTTGCTGTGGTTGCAAATAGTACATTAAAATAGAATAGGGTTATAACGTTGTCCCAACATCCCGGTTACGTTAAAGTTTCATGTAAAAGAAGTTGACCTTTTTAGCATCAGTCAGTCTTGAATCCTGATTTTGACCTAGTACTGAGAAAATCTTAGTGGAAAAAACCGATAATATTTTTCTCGAGTTGGAAATCGAACTCAAGACGGCTTCATGCTCCGAAATCGCGTATACAACATCCAGAACAAGAGACTCAATATCACTTTAAACAAATAAAATATTTGTTCGAAGAGAACTTTAATATTTGAACCTGACACATTTAATAATCAGCTCAACTCAAAACCGAAACTCAGATAAGGAATCGACACAAAATAAAATTAAAAAAATATTTGAGCAAACTTGTCAAGTGTCACCCGGTTCAATAGATGTGTATCTGTGACGGACATGTTACGGGGCTCACAAACAGAGTATCAATGGCGAATAATCCTTGGAGCTTAAACTAACAATATTAGCCACAACAATGGCTTAATCTTTGAATCGGTAGCCGTAATGCGTTTAAACGTCCTTTTAAACTTTTTTTAAACAAGCGTGTCAGGTAGTTTGGTGTGTAAGTGACCTGGGGCGATTTAAGCTCGGTGTTCACTTTGATAGTAAGTCGTTTAGTAGAGTAAAAAGGGCTTTTAGTATGGACAGTAACATTAATTAGTTATCCTCATGTCTAAGGTATTTTCATGCATAAATCCATCACACATTTGATGCAGCTTTCTATACCTATGTATGTAGTTAACTACCTAGCACTAAGGGAACAGTTGATTTCTATACTAAAAACATACAATACTAATTTGAATCACCATACTATATGGAATTCGAATACTTGTGATGTAGTAGATAAGTATATTATATTCTACCTGTGTGAGTACTCTATAAAACATATTGACACACCAAATATAATCAGTATTTACTCGGCATCTGAGATGTTTCATTCTCCTTAGTCCCGTCCTTATATGGCGACCCTGCCACTTGAGCGAACATTTGTCAATCATGTGCGCATTTAATCATAATCGTTCTCTGAGCGAGTGTCATCGAGTTGGAAACCCATTAAGTCATCATGTGTCAGTCGAAAGTGCAGAATGAAGAAATTTTTGTTAACCAGAACAGTGCCTTTGGGAGCTACAACTCAGCCACCATAGAGGAGCTCAAGTTCCATTTATCCACAATAAGCAAAAAAGAAAAGAAAAAGATTCATGTACAGGTAAATAGTACTAATAGCAACAAGAGCGCAAGCACTAACTAAGAATTACTGCAATGATATTTTGAAAAGGCGTTGTATATTTTTACGCTTCCTCGGCAACTGCTCGTTGCTTTTTATGAGGCGTTTACACTACGTTTGTCTTTTTTTTGGATGAAAAATCATCAAATTACTCCTCCCCGAAACGGAACGAAAGGGAGTGTCAGACTCTTACTGACTAAAACCCATCCGTGTTCTTCCTTAATGCCTTTTGTGTTCCAAGACCGCGGGAACTCTTTCGAACAAATTCCACAAAGTACGTTGGTCTTGCTTTGGCAAATACACCTGCAGAGCGGTGGGTCTTTTTTTTGAGTTCCCAGGCTGGGTAGAGATATTGGTTTTTTCATTAGATATTTCTCAGTGGGTGCCTGAAGTTTTGAAGTCCACGTTGTGACACTACAGGAATGTCCGTTAAGCTAATGGTCCTGCACCTCATGCTTTCCCAAGGGTGTCGTCCCCTCGAACTATGAAAGTAAAGGAAGAGAGAGTGCTTCTGTGTTTGTGCACAAACTGTGCACTATAATATCACCGTGTGTTTGGCTATTCTTCGCTGAGATTTACTGCTGTGACCAAAGTTCTGTCTGGACGGCTATATACTAAGGTTGGTTTTGTAATAACTTAAGTAGGTTTAGACAACTTCAAGTATTCCTTTAGAATATGGAAAGACTACCGTATCTTAAGAAGCAGATTTTCAATGGATAGTTCCAGTTCTATCGAAACATAGTTTAGCTTAGTTCCTTTTTAAATTTATTTGAGATGAGTTTGCTCTTGACTCTAGTCTAGGTCAGAGATGACAGAGACAAGTACCTTCATCAGCGATGAAGTTATAAAGCTTCAAAGATTACAATTAGAAAGAGAAGTCCGATGTAAACTTTGACGTCATCGTCCATTACGCCTATACAGCTGCTATAGAAACTAGCGTTTTCGCGAGAGAGACAGATATATTTGTTTAAAATAAATAAATGTAGCTCCTTCGTTGTTCGAGTAATTTTTATTCTATTTTCACTGTTAGTATTATATTTTTAGATTAACTGTACCGATGATAATTAAGTTTTTCATGCATATTCCCTATTCGCCCTAACTGTTTGTTAGTGCGAATTTGTGAAATAGCAACAAGGTAGGGATGGTAACTTGCAGTGCGTCTAGAAGTCCGATGGTAGAAGGGGGCCGGGGGGATGAGGTCGTGGTCTTCTTGAGTACACTCACTGAAATACAATCTGTAGAAGAGCGATAGGCAGGCAATCTTTTCTGTCTCAATAGTTCTGCTTACAAATTGGCTCCGCTGATTTTCAGATTGATATTACCTATTGTTTTTTTAAAGTCTCGTACCCGTGGTATGAAAACCGTTACCCTATTACTAATCCCCTGCTGTCCGTCCGTATGTCTATCTATCAGTAACTGGGATGTATCTTTGGGGCTGTAAGTAGACACTCATTTCTTAAAAGTAGATATATCAAAAGCAAGTCCTAAAAAACGTATTCAAGTGTCTTGTAATTTTCTAGGAGATCTATTTGGAGAGAATAATAGTTCTTGGCTTGAAACTTCTACATTCTACAAGCCTCGCGTAAGCTCCGCTCCCTTTTCGGATACGACGTAAATTCACCATGTTTCAGCGGCTCTAAAAAGGCCACTTTGGTAGAATCATATTAGGATCACACAATCTGTCAAATTTCATTTTCATCTGTATCGCTAAAGCATTTGAGTCACCAATATCTAAGAAGTCCGATTAGACAGCTGAGTTGAGGGATAGAAGATTGCTTTACCACTAAGTGCGAAAGAGATTTATTTTTATGTCTCTTTCACACTTACTAGTTAAGAAATGTAGTGTCCTGCTGTCAAATCGGACTTGTTCGATTGGAAACATTTGACAGTTTCGGGTAGTTTGATGTGCTTGCTGATTTTACTAAAGTGGCCATTTTAGACCCGCAGGTAGGTATTGATTTTTGGAATAATCAACGAACTGAAATGGGTAGAAAACAAAAGACATTACAAGCATAATTATTTAAAAACACTTTATTTAAATTAAATCGTCTTCATAAAAAAATGAGGTATACACAATAGAATAAAATATATTTACAAACGAAGACAACGGGATAGACTGCGCTATCCATGACATGTACCTACTTCTAGACCTAAAGATTATTGGTCACGCTACATTTGAGATTGGTGATGTAAAAGGCAAGCTATACAATATGCTATTTCTTCTGTCTTTTACTATGGTACAAGCTAGTAGTCTGCTAGTAGTCTAGTGGAATAAATTCTCCCACAGACTTCAATTAAATCGTTAACAGTCCAGTGTAGTGTGTGTAGTGTAGTGTGTGTGTGTGTGTGTGGTACACGAACTCTGAGTAACTCTATGGGCTCTGGTGATACGGACTAGTGAAATTAGTGTGTTAATTAAATTAAAATTCATTTATTTCAGGCCAAGAAACCCATAGACGATTAATACAATAATTTTGATAAATAACAATAGCTAATAAATGCTAAGGCTAGTGCTAGGTAGTTAATGCTGAGGGTACTATGATCATGTTAAATTAGCAAGCTTAATCTCAAACTACCAGGTATTACCTATGGCCAACGGCCGCTGGTCAGGTAGTTACTTACAGAATTGAACACAAGTTTCTAGAGTAGCTCAAGGGTGTTAAGGAGAATTCTGAGAAACTTGGCTCACGGGTAGTATGCTCTGGAATAGAAAGTAGGATTCCTGTGATGCAAATTATCTCAAGTGAACATTCCCTAACTATCGAATTTCACGCGGGCGAAGCCGAAGCAGAAGCGATAGTTCTCTAAAACGGAGAATATTTTTAAATTCTGCTTAACTGGGTATAAAACCTGGAGTCCATTTCAGGGTCAGTATAAAAGTCAATCACTTCTAACAATTTTGTGTACCAAACACTAACGAGAGTTATGAAATAAAAATTATCAATGTTATAAAATGAACATCGTTAAGTTTTTGAATGGCGTTATTGTTATCTACACTTTTTTAAAGTTTATACAAAGCCAAGCGTAACTAGCTGACGAATTACATTATAACAGATGAGTACTATACTTTTATGAAAATAATGTCATTACGCCGCAGATGCGAAACATAACAGAAAAAAAAACTGTTTAAACAAACCAGTAGGTAATCTAAGATCGCAATCTTGGGTTCAACTACTGGGTTACCTATTCATCGTCTCACTCATACGCACGAAAGGTTTTGGAATATATGCTTTCATTCCGGAGTCTGTGTTTACTGATAGCTTCAACGTTGACCACATCATCGCTTTCCATCAGGTGAGATTGTGGTCAAGCGCGAGCCTATCAAATAGTATTTTTTTTGTCGACTCACACGCTCAGTCATAAAACCCTTCTCGTAATTCATTTCTGGTGGGGGCAGCATGCCAAACTTGCCTCACAAAGCACGTTATCCCTTTAGTTTGATGCCATTTACAGATCTTTGGCAGTCAATACGGATAGTCAGAAGCCAAACAATCTGATAGCAGTCTTGCCAAGGTTAATCGTGTTACCCAGATACTGTGTTGTTGAGGCCAGCCGCTCCATGCCAACTTACTACTCCTCACCTCCTACTCAGCTGCAGTCTGGAAGCTGATATCAATATCATCAGCTGCCTACCCTTTTCCCAACTATATTGGGGTCGGCTTCCAATGAAACCGGATTCAGCTGAATACCAGTATTTTACACGGAGCGGCTGCCTGACAGATCTCCACAACTCATTGAATGGGTAACACGGTACTTCTTGGCAACAATGGAGTTAGATTAATGGCTTCTGACAATCTGAAACGACTGTCAAAGATTTACAATTGACAGCCGGGACCAACGGCTTGACGTGCTTTCCGAGGCACGGAGAAAACTCGCTATGTTAAGATGGTTGCTTAACCTTTAGGATCGACCCTTGCGACTATTATTAATTTATAATTTAGCTACGAGCTCTTCGATGCCGATACTAATGTTCTCTTTCATGATCCACAGTTGTAGTTGTTTCAAGGATAAGTTTCAATTTCACATTGCATGTAGGATGATGTATGAGATGAAGAAAATGAGTATAAAACTTCTTGTTTTAGAAGTATCTTGAACAACGCAGTCTAGCCTTGGTATTTTGTCAGCGATGGACCTTCAAAGGTAGTGAGAAACATGTTAACTTTAAAATCTCAAAAATCTACAAAACTTGAAGTGAATTAATAAGGTTAGCTCCATTCTATTGGCTTTATGAACAGTTTACCCGCGTTAGAGCATAAGGGTTAAAGGTTCTTACAAATAACATGATTGAGAACATTTGAAAGTACCATCGCCACTGCCTAAGCTAGCTAACAACTAAGTCTTCTGCACATTAGCTCGGAAGCCGAGCCTATCGTCGGCGGAGTAGTGCACGGTGCGCGTCTTCCCGTCCGCGTCCAGGAAGCTGTAGAATCCGTGCACGTTCCCGCCGTCTCGACTTTCCTGCGCACTCTTCGAGTCACCCGTGCTTTTGTCCTGGAATCAGAGAAATGTTTAATTAAAATACTTGTTTGGCAAATGTAAAGTTCAGTAACATAAAGGGTTTACATGAAATATTAATCCTCTGGTTCCTAAACTAGTGTTAACTGTACCTATCATGAAGATTTTTCATGTTGGTGATTTTTCGTGTTCTTTTCACTCACAGTCTGCTAATTAATGGTTCCAATATTTATAAATATGTGAGTACCATGTACTTATTTAGAAAATTAATTAGTCTACCTCTGCATACTCTGGGTTCATGGTCCTCACATATATTAACAAAAGTTTTGTATACCACAGCACATGTAAAACATTGATTTGAAAAGAGTAACTATGGAGTTTCTTCTCCATAAAAATCTACCCTTCCGAATGGACAGTAGAGTCACTATGTTATTTTAAATGTAATGATAACGTTCAAAAATGCCGTTTAATGGCCTACCTAATTGAAATAAACGTTTTTGACTTTGACTTTGACTTGTGTTAAGTATGTAAATGATTGATGGCTGAGAAAGAAGTTCCCTGTCGATTATAGCCTATGAAACAGTCAGGCAGCCGTGTTCTAATTATACGGTTGTTTAAACATTCGCCATGTTTAATAAAACAGCGGAGAGCTTATTGCCAGCATCCGTGCTCACAAGAAATTACAAGTGGTAATGTGGTATACTGAAGTCTAACCCAGGATCCATTGCTCCTGGGCCCCAAGTCTGCTATTACAATAGTGTCAGAATGGTCGATCACTGATCTCATAATTGTTGATTTTGACAAGTTTGGCAATCTACTAACATAATAGTGTCATTATGACTTTCCAATGAACAATCACTGACACTCCACTGAACGAAATGGCATAAAATGGTAATCTCGTACATAATGACAGTCGTATGCGGTAATCTGCTAAAATTTTGACAGTTCCATCGATCAGTGACCTACATAATTGTGTAGTCATTGCTTTTCCAGTCACTGCGCCATTCTACCGGCGTTTTATATCCAATATTTTTTGGACAAACTTCGCCCTTCATTGGTGCGGCTGCTGTAGCCAAGCGCCAGGTGTCAGTGGTTTTCGAGAAACTCAATGAGAGCCGAAAGGAGAAACCGTAACTCCATAAAAACTTGGGCCTGGCGTTACAGAGCTGGATTTCGCCATAAATTAGAGCATTTAGGAAGGTTTCACGAGCCCAATTTTGACCCACTGACCAAATCAGATAATATTTGCCCATATTTTAGGTTATTATTTTTAAATACTAGTTAGTAGTTAGTGCTCAGGCTTTCAGTTTCTTTAAGCTGAAGTTTTCAGAAAACTATATTTTTAGACAAGGGCCATGTGCATCACTTCTGGCTTGCTTTTGCTTATATTGTATTTAATAGGGTGCTAACTTATATCAGGTACAGTAATAAGAAATAGTATTATATTAAAATTAAAATAAAACATAGCAGTAAGTAAATCGTTTTAATCATCTTTTTCATTAGGATTATCATAATATGTGTGTAAGTAGGTTCTTCTAAATGAGGAATGTCTTGACTGTTCCGCTCATTGACAGCTGATGAAGATGCCCCAGATGGTAAGGGGCCTGAATGGAAATACCGGGATGCTCTATTTGCTCGCACCCATCAAAAGAAGCACACTTGAAGCACCCACCTGAAAATAATTTATCCACATTACAGGAAGCCATTACACAGAGACATTGTGTATGTGTGTGCCCATTTTGAAAATGACTGAATTAATGAAATCCTGCAATTGAGAAATGTTGATGTTAAGAGCTTGACTAATATTAAATACTAATTGACCTGCGCAACTTCGTTTGCCTCACAATTTTCGTTACTGCTCCGCTCCTGTTGGTCTTAGCGTGATAATATAGCCAATAGCCTTCCTCGATAAATGGGCTATCTAACACTGATAGAATTTTTAAAATCGGACCAGTAGTTCCTGAGATTAGCGCGTTCAAGTAAACAAACTAACTCTTCAGCTTTATAATATTAGTACTAGTTGACCCGCAACTTCATCTGCGTCACAATTTTCATTACTGCTCCGCTCCTGTTGGTCTTAGCGTGATGATATACAGCCTACAGCCTACCTCAATAAATGGGCTATCTAACACTGAAAAAATTTTTCAAATCAGACCAGTAGTTCCTGAGATTAGCTCGTTCAAGTTAACAAACAAACAAACTCTTCAGCTTTATATATAAGTATAGATAGATAATGAAAATAATGTCTCTATGCCCTCGTTAACAAAACTAAACTAAATAATGTTTTCAAAACCCGTGAATAAAACTAGTAAACTAACCAAGCACGGCAGAATCCATTATATTACACTCTTGCACTGTACCAGTTCTGTACAGTAAAAGTTGATGAGGACAAACTTTTTTCAGAAGACAACATCCACATTGAATAACACTCATCGGTGTCCTAGTGTCTGTTCATTTCCATCTGGTCTACTTTCATCAAGAGCAAGCTTGGAAGATGAAGTCATTTTCATTTATCTGAAACAAACAATTTTCATTCGACTATTAGGTCTAGCACTAGCATTTAGAAATAAACATCTGAGTGGCTATTTTTGGTAAACATAAGTGGCCATATTACATTTCCATTGAAGGGACGCTGGCCTCCCCTCTGAGAGAGAGAATAGGTTGTAATTGACCATACAGATTTAGTCTGGATTGGTGATGTTTTGAATTTGAATTTGTTGCACATTCTGGTTAATTTTTAAAAATAAAACCATTAAAAGAAAACTTAACAGAACCTATTACACCATTTAGTTTGTTTACATTAAATATTACGTACAAAAATGTTAAATGTTTACGATATAGAAATATCAGATACTAACCCACCCTACAATAGGAAGAATGATCCATTTCCAATATTCACCTTCCTATTGTATTGCAGCGTTCCGTTGCTATTCCGCAATTGATGCACAGTCTCATGATGTCGTTATTGAGAAGTAAAAAAGAGCAATAAACAAATCTATTAATTATTTGATTTTTTAATGACGCTCACGTTAAAATTCAATTAGCTCTTTGCAAAACACCGGTCGCTTCAAAACAAATAAAAACAGTCGTCGACGTCAGTAAAGTAAACAGTACCTAATGTCACTAATGTCACATTTGACTTTGACAGCAAAACGGATAAAATATAAATGAGTTTCATTACGTATTTGCTATTTACGACTTTGTTACTACTTCAGATTTCATAGAACACTAATAAATAATATGTAAAATTATATACAATAGCAATCTGGCATAAATTAATGTTCAAATTTAATAGCAGTTTTTCGAAAATTATTTCTCCAAACGGGTTTTATAATAATGGCAATACGACACTGTCATTCCACTACAATTTCATTACGAGACCACTGACATGCTACTGAACGATCAGTGAAGGATCATTATGAATTTAGCAGATTACGAACTTTTAGCAAAATGACAATGGCATCGTGTTGGAATGACGAATTTATAAAAATTAGCAGACTAGGGGCCCAGTAATGGCGCTGGGAAGGACCAACGAGACAGTCCTTAAAAATACCTACTCATAAGGCAATATTTCTTTTAAATCGTTAGCCCCCTATTTCGGGAGCAAGGTAGTCTAAGTATTTAAAGTGGTTGTTGACAGTTTCAATAAACAGGAGAGAGCCTAGTTTCAATCTTTTCCATAGAGATCTATGTTTTGGAATGAGCAAATAACTTCACCTCACATAACGCTTGTGTTCCTGTGGAGGGTCAAGCTAAGGAGTACTCTACAGTATACCCAAGTTTCGCCGGATCTACAAAGCCCCATGAAAGCGTACCGAGATTTTGAACAAAACCCGTGTATTGCCCTACATTTTGACAGATTGCGACTGAGATGCGAATGCGAACGTTACATAACAAAATAATGACATCAAACAAAACACAAAGTACACGTCAAGAATAATCTCTAGCAAATTCCACACGTTATTTACCACTGACATTTAACTTCAACTTCTAATCATCGGGTCATAAGCCTTACCTTTTGTTCTGACTACACATCCGTTGTTCGAGTTCAACAAGATATCATTAAGTTCAAACTCGTGCATGTACAAACTGCTTATTTGGGTACTAGAGCCGATAAATTGGCACTTTAATCTAGTCAATTGTATCTTTCAATCTATAAATTATAGGGTTTTAAAGTAACGTGCAAAACGTTGGCACTACTTAATGTCCAATTTTAATTGCAATGCTTTAAAGTCCTCTAAGGCTACACCGTAATTAAATCCCGAAACTAATACTTGGAATTAAAATAGGCATTCTGAGAGCTTAGACAAGTGACATTTTGCAGCGGTAGTAGTCGCTGGTAAAAATAGTACTATCATAGTGACGTCACGCGTGTTTTTAACGCACTGTATCGTCTTCATATTTTGTTTACGCGAAAAAAGAAAAAAATCGTGTCGAATATTTTAGGGTCCGTATATCTGACGGACGAATTAGATTTTTTAAGTAAAATGCACTATTGCCATCATCTCCAATAGAATGGTGTTTGGTACGGAAGTTTTGCAGAGATAGGTATATTATTTGGTGGACTATGCAACTGATACTACTGCTACGAAATTAACGCGCTATCCATTAAGTGCTTCCGAATTTTCGAGAGATAATCAAAAATATAAGAAAATACTAATTAAAATCGACAGCTCCTCTTACTGCTGAACTTTGATGCGTTTTCAAGTTTCCTTAGCACATCGACGTGCTGTCGCCCTTCGTATTTGTTAGATATCTACGAGGAGGAGGAAAAAATATGTGTTACATTTTTTGCTTATTTAACGGAGAATTTTTTTTTAAGTAACCACTCTAATTTTCCACATAGTTTCAGTATCCGTATCAGTAACATTGTTATATTTACAAAAAAAAAAAACTTAGCCAAACATACAGGAAATCTTGTAAACTATGTAGTTAATTAAAAATTCGTGTGGCCTTGCAACAATAATTATGCAAAATTAACTTCCTAGTTTCTAAATTTTTAGACTACGTAGACACGGTACACTGTATAATCCTGCCGAGACGTGAATGAGTCGTGATGTAGCTCTTGTGGTTAACCTCCCTAGGTTTTAGACAAAGACTTATATTTTAAGCCTTATAAATGTCAGCTGTCTTCTTAAATACTTTGGTTGTGGCAGCTTCAAGGATGTGTTTTGTATAGACATTCATTTAGGCTGTCTATGGTTCCTTTTGAAAGGTTAGGATAAGCAATTAGTCAGGATTAACTGTAACTTAGGCGCGCTTGAAAGGCAAAACACTAAACGCATTTTTCCTTAAACGTATTCAAAACATCGTTATGTCTTTTACATCTTCAAACGATTGATATACATCGAACATTGATTTACTAGATAAGCGTACCATAAAAAGTAGGTATTTGTGTTGCAAGCGAGCCTAATATTAAAAAAATAAATAAAAGAAACAATGCGATTTCCAACGGGAATATTCGTACCGGTAGTGCTACGCCGCGTAGCGTAGCACGTGGTGTAGGTACGCCGCGTAGCACGTAGGTACCCCATATTCCTTCGATAATTCGCAAAAAATGCGGATAATTTACATAATTTCAATACGGCCACCAATGGCATGCGCATAATACTAAAAACCATTACAAATTGCTCTAATTATAGTTTGCCTTAAAAAACGCAGTAAAATTTCCTTTCTGAAGGTTTTGCAAATCCTTTTGATGCACAAACAAAATTGAACTTAGTTATACTAGCGTAAGCTTTATATTAAAACCGACACAAGTTTCTGCTAAGTCATAACCAAATTCAAATCAAAATAAACTTTGATCCAACACAAAAAGGTATATATTTGAATAGGAACACACACGGAGGTGTGACGGACAAGTACAAGGTTACAAGTTAAAAGTAAGTTCTTATGCGTGTACGCATTCACGTGTGTATACCCGACTGTCGAAGGTCAAGAGCGCAACACATGCGTTTGATATCGAGTACTTAGCTAATTGTTCAGAGTTCCTTATTGCAGTATGTGACTGGATATTTTTTACGAACATGAAATAGTTGTTTTAGCCTTGAGCAGTAGACCCTCGGTTGCTGTGTTAAGAGAACTAGTCAAACAGGACTTTGACATTAAAGTTAGTACATGTATTTTATTTGGGGTTTTTACCAGCTGAAATCTTTATCTGCTGCGTCTGCGATCTTATGAGGAATTTCAATGGCTTGTTTTAACTTAATGCAATGCTCCCCTTTTCGTAATAATATTGTAAGACAATGGGCACTTCCCGCAGACGGTAGTAGGTATATGGTTATACTCTGATTTTTAAAATTTGCATAATTTTTCTTATAATTTGGTTAACTGCTTCGTAATTGCGTAAACTTCTTCAAAAGTCTATAATGGACACATTACGTACAAAATAATTATTTCGCATAGCTTTTTGATTCGAACAGTGAATTAAAAAATGCGGCAATGCGTCTTCAAAACTTATCATAAGTATTAAAACAACTGCTTTGCAATTAATTTTCTTTTTTCACAAACGTTATTTCGTCAACACGTTATCCTTGCTCCGTCATCGCGTCACGGAACCTTACAACAGTCGAGTATACCTCGTTGCGTAACAGACCACACCTTCGCATTACTTCCTACTAAGGCAATTTATTCCGACCACATTCCTATTGTCCGAAATACATTGAAGGTTAACTACTGAGAGATATTTTAGCGACCATTGTTGAAGACGCAATGGATTCTGTGAGATTATTATCATTCGTGTTTGTGAATCTAGGTTTCCGATGAATGAAGCTTACTCTCACTCTAGTTTATGCATTTTTATTGTTCTTTCGTCAGCACCAGACACGTAAAGTTTCTCACTATCATTGCTAAACTGGGAATCGAACCTGTAATTATTTTAGCTTGCGAATTATGCATTGTTTCTTACTTATTAAGTTGTCAATTAGATACTTATCATGTAGAGCTATGCCGCATTTTTATAATTAGTTTTTTAGGGCTCCGTACCCAAATGGTAACCAACGGAACCCTATGACTAAGCCTCTGCTGTCCGTACGTCCGAACCCGTCTATCTGTCTGACACCGGGCTGTAACTCTAGAACCGTACCCTAATAGACAGACAGACAGGACACACACAGACAGGTAGACAGTTGAAATTTTCACAGATTGTGTATTTCTACTGCCGCTATAACAACAAATAATAAAAATTTCCTTCGTGTGCAAGATTGAGTTGCACTTGGTTGGTTTTTTTAACGGAAAGTCCTTGCATTCTGACAGCTAGCTCAAGAATGCTAGAAAAAATAAATAGTAGAGCCATTAATATTACAAGGCTCGTTAATTTAGACATTAGCATGTTTAGTTTTAAGGTGTTTATAGGCGAAATTAATTACTATTAAATGCTCGAAAGGAAGAGGAGCAGTTCTAAATAATTTTGCACCAACGGAAATTATTATGCCACGCCTTTTTGAATGCCTCGGTAGTGTTGTGGTTGTAATCGCTACTGCAGAGTATGGGGCCCTGTGTTTGAGTCCCAAGTCGGTCAGTGCTGAGTTTCTAGTCGCCCAGGATACCTAATATGACATCTTAAAACCATCTTGATAACGGTGTGAGAGACGGAGTTATACAAGACACATAACACTATCCCTTTTTCGCAGCTTAATCGTGATCGTATTAGGGATAGTAGTAGGCCTGGATTTAAACCCGATTGACAGGAATAGACTCGCCCTCAATTACAAGGAACTTATACATTACTGACGAAATCTAGCGTACTATAAGTACACTTCTCTTCTACCGAACCCTTCGAGAAATACAAAATGTTGTTATGTACCTAATCGAAATTAGTATTTCCAACTTTTTAGTATCTTTATGGTCTAGAAGAGACGATAGAAGAGAACTTAGGGTTCCGCATGTTAAGCCATAATTTTAACATGGTACACTGTCTGACATGCTTTGTTCACCGTTACCTTGGGTACTAGGTACTCAAAAACTCAGATGCTCTTCACACGCATAATCTCTTAAACAGAAACAATGATTGACTTGCCTTATTAAATGAAAAACCCTTTTTACAAAAATTTAACCGGTTTCCAAAAAACAATACAAGTATAAAATAACTTCAATTTCGGAAGTCGCTGTTTTTGGTTGTATTTCTTTGTTTTTTGACATGATTTCCAAAATTTTGTGAGTGGGTAGTGATACTTGGACGACGCGACGGCATCGTCTACTCAGAAAAAACTGCTGAGCCAGTCTGAATTAAATTTATACGGGACCAAATGGCAAGTATCGAACTAAAAAATAATCACAGAAATCAGATCAGAAACCTCGGAGTAATCGGTGTTCATACATAAAAAAAGCCTCATTTTTGGGAAGTCGATTAAAAACTGGCTGGTACCAACCAATATACCTGATACGTAAAATCATCATCAAAGGTAATGACAAGATAGAGAGTTTATGTCTAAGCATGAATAAGGTCGATTTTTCTATTGCTAACGTTAAAACTAACCTGAGGTACACTGTATTATATTATAGAAGTAAGTTAACTTGGATAATATTCACAGTAGCCATCGGGGAAAGTGGTGTTAGATCTAGAATGCGTCGCTTGTCGCGAGAAAGTGAGCAATGTCACAATGGCGGACAAAAACAACCATTTGAACTAGTACCAATTGGCTGTACAGCTCATTGTATGGTGAACTTGCTTAGTATTTTGTGGTAATGCTGAGAGTGATTTTTTAAGGAAGTGGTTGTTAACGTATCGCGTCTACGCACTCTATGCTACACTATTTATAGGGTTTCGTATCCGAAGTATCCCGAAGGGATCAACGGAATCCTATTACTTAGCCTCCGAAGTCTGTCCGTCCATCTGTCTGTCTGTCGCACTTGGCCGATTTTAAAACAGCAATTACCCTTCCTAAAATGTTGTCAAGAAAGTATTTTAGAATCTCTCGTTCGTGTCCGCGGCCTAATAGTCGGATGCGTGCGTTATCTTATGCTGAGCGTAATATCCCGGGTGCGATTTTCGGGTCAGTCAATGTTATTGCGTTTTTCCATTTGGAATTTCTAAGTTTGGATATGACCCAGGTTTGTGGCAATGTGCTTAACTTTTAGGTACCTCTAGGGGAATACAGACATGGTTGCGTGTTTTATGTGATTTCAAAAAACCGTTCTAGAAATGTCACTTTATGTAGTTTTTTGATAACTGAGTGCGTGTTAAAAACCGGCCAAGTGCGAGTCGGACTCACACATGAAGTATATACTATTTTTATTATATTTGAGTTGATTGAATGAAAGGTAAATTTCGGTTACCGATGTATCACGTAGTAAAAAAAAAAATTACTTACTAGATCTCGTTCAAACCAATTTTTGGTGGAAGTTTGCATGGTTATGTACATCACATATTTTTTTAGTTTTATCATTCTCTTATTTTAGAAGTTACAGGGGACATACCACCACTTTGGAAGTGTCTCTCGCGCAAACTATTCAATTTAGAATAAAAATATGTAAGAAACCTCAATATTATTTTTGAAGACCTGTCCATAAATAATCCACACGTATTGGTTTTAAAAAAAAAAAAATGAGTTTCAGTACTAAGTATGGGGAATCCCAAAAAATTATTGTTTTTTTCTCTTCAGAATACATCTACTTACCAATTTTCAACAGTATAGTTCTTATAGTTTCGGAGAAAAGTGGCTGTGACATATGGACGGACAGACAGACAGATATGACGAATCCATAAGGGTTCCGTTTTTTGCCATTTGGCTACGGAACCCTAAAAACGGAAGACGGCGGCTGACGATCGGCAGATTCATTGACACTATTCCCGATCCCGCGTTTAGACGGCTCTTCGCAGTGGCAAAACGCCCGTAAAGACCCGGATCTGTCCATCTGTCTAAATATGAACAGTGTCATGTGAATTGTACTGCCACTGGTATATCCGTCGCTTCACATGGACCGGGAAAACAGACGGTTCGTCTGAGTGAGAGCGGCCACTAACAATAAAATAATAGACGTAGAGTTCTTAGCTCTGAACAATGTTTTTTGCATTTGTTAGCCAATTACTAGAGGAAGTTTATGCGCTGTAAAACCTCACTCACTTGAGCTTTCAGGCAATTTATTTCTTAAATTTCGTACCTACACGGATGCATGAACGATCAAAAGTAATTTATGTCGTTTGGTCACAGTCAGTCAGTCAGAAAAGAGTTGAATGAAAAAGTGGCCAGCCAATACCGGTCAATGGTTGTTACGTAAAAAAATTGTATGCTCTAGTTCCGTGTTGGTGTCCGACAAACAAATTAAGTAAATGTATTCGAGTTAATTGTAGAGGTAATAAGTGGGAGAACTTTCATTAAATTGTAAGTATTCTACTAATGCTACTTCTGCTAATATTCCAAGTATAGTCGAAGTTACCGTGGATCAAAGTGCTCCAAAAAACTCCAATTTCGTAGGTTGGGTCCTATGAAACTGCAATTTCAAAGATTCGGTCCTATGAAACTGCAATTTCATAGGTTGGGTCCTATGAAACTGCAATTTCATAGGTTGGGTCCTATGAAACTGCAATTTCAAAGATTGGGTCCTATGAAACTTCAAATTCATAGGTTGGGTCCTATGAAACAGCAATTTCAAAGATTCGGTCCTATGAAACTGCAATTTCATAGGTTGGGTCCTATGAAACTGCAATTTTAAAGATTCGGTCCTATGAAACTGCAATTTCAAAGGTTGGGTTCAATGAAACTGCAATTTCGTAGTTTGGGTCCTATGAAACTGCAATTTCATAAGTTGGGACCTATGAAATTGCAGTTTTTTGGGGCCATTTTGAACTACGGTAACTTCGGTTGAACACTTTGGAGTTTTAAATCAGTTGTAGGTTTATTTATATCTTTGAGTTTTGTTTTTCTTTAATGTTGCCATATGTATTTATAATTTAACCATGTATCTACTGTAATGGTAGTGGGTTAAGTTAATTTGCGTGGGCGAAACCGCAGGTAAAAGCTAGTGCAGAATTATCAAGTAGGCCTATTCTTTTAACCCACTCACTGTAATTATGAATCGCCATAATTCAAACTAATCTCACCTTGAGATCGAGACTGATATCGTAATAACAGGGTATCAACAACAATTAACAACTAAATTATCATATTAGACAATGCAGTTATCCCTTCAATTACATGATGTAGGTTGTAATAGAACAAACGGCTTTTAGTTTCAAGGACAAAGTTGCGGCCTGGGGCTCAAGAATAACAACAACAAGATTTATTACAACAATCATGACTTGATTATTACGCCATTAGAATGTCACAAATTAGGTAGGATATTGGATTCGACATGGAATTATAGTCATCAGAAAATTATTGTCGAATAGCCAGAATTAAAATAATGACGGTCTGTAATAGTGCTTTAAAAGGGCAAAGGTTTCTTGCCATACAGAGTGGAGCTTTGACAGGTTTAAGATACTTAAGATACCTACGTACATTCTGACGATTCAGGCCACAATAAGTTCATTTTTGGATGCATTATAATGTCCTTTTACGACCTACTTAGAAGGTTCAAGAATTTGAAATAGTAGGTATAAAAAAAAGGACATCAGTGGTAACACTTGCACTCCAAAAACGTTCTTACTTCCTCCTACTACTTACTTGTAACCCTGATGTGAGTTGCCTGCACTCTGCAAAATTAAACTTTTGCGCTTGAGATAGGTATGACCTCCGGGCCATCACGACAGATAACCGATTTGATACTTATTCTTAACGGAACGGCGCCTACGGTTCGCCTACAGACCACGGCTGCAACTAGAGACTCCTTTTTGCTAGCTTTTACTTGGTTTTTCTTAAATTATTATTTTATACGCTTGACCAAGTCTCATCTGATGGCCTAGAAGTAATCGTAAAGTAATAGACTCCGCCAGGGAATTCCACTCCTTAGCTGTACGCATAGTGAAGTAGGTACTTCCGCAAAACGTTTTGTGTGTCGTTTTGTCGTGTTGTGGTGTGTGTGTGTGTGTGTACTCTTTATTTAATAGGTACATAAAATTGGCAACCACGCAATGTGCGATGAGCAGGTTTTTAGGCTATCAGCTCACATTATTGTGTAGTGTTGTGTCGCCTTATGAAGCAGTTGGCTATATCGTATACAAAACTTGATGTTATATAACGTAGATAGGCGCTTACAGATTCATTTGATTGGTGTATCCCGCGTCACAACACAGTGCCCGTAGCTGTAAGCGTGAAAAAGTCTTGTATTGAAAAAAAAAGAGGTTTAAGTATGGCTAGAATTGTCACGAGCCAATTTCTTTGAGTAAACGATGACACAAAATGACAGTTTTGCACTATATGTCTGCCAATTTTCTCTTGCAAGGGCCGCTATACCGTTTCGTTGGTCTGTGGACTCCCTAATTCTCTGCACGAGTAACCTCGACCTGTCCGCAACACGACAATTTTACGACTGTCGGTTAGAGTTTATTGTTATTGAAAGATTATCTCTTGTCTTATCTTATGGAGGTGACAGACGGTGTGTAAACGCACGATTTTTGACCGAACGCAAGTTAGAGTATTCCGTTCGTGGTCAAGATCGTGCGTTTGGATAGCAAAGACAAAGCAAATATTAGAACAAGTAGGAAAGAGAGCTTCAGTAGATCAAAGCGGTATAGTTGGTGAGTAGTGACAAGTTGTATTGAAACTGATTAAGCGCTGTCTGGTGACATAAACGAAAAATCCTTTTTCTTCCTTGTTATTTGGCATATGTGATCGAGTACATTTAACAACTCACACTAAGCCCTCACAACAAACGCTTGATCTACCGGAATACCGAAACATATTGGCTACACACAAATTGAATAAATATAAGTAAGGTCAATGTTTGTAATTATTACCTCACCATAAAACCAATAATTTTATGATTGGTAAAATTGTTAGTCTTTGTAAAGAGGCAATCGCTGGTAGTTTGGCTTTAAATTCGCAAAATATTTTACTGATTATAAGCTGACGACGGCTGAGCTACTGGCGAGTGCCATAAGTTACTAATTATCCCGGATTTGTTAGTTTCTGTAATATGGTCACGAGAGTGAGCTGCGAGGGTATCTAGCATTATATTTTAGTATATTTAAGTGTGGTTTAATTTTATGTAAGCTGCAACGATTATAAAATATTGCATTGCGTACCGGCTTTTTTTTAGGACAGTCCATTACAATTGTTTTTTAACGTCAACCTTGAACTACTAGAGATCACGACATGAGCTTGTATGGTACGAGTGCTTGTCAAAATGTAAGTTATAGTTTGAGAGATTAAAATGGCAGTTGTTATAACAATGTTTGCTGCCCAATGCTATTACTTGAATTGTCGTCATATATGCTTGAACTTGACATTAGTTTTTGAAGCATGTTATTTGCTGCCGTTATTTGCTTCGTATGCATTAATAGTTTGATCCAAACAAAAGCACAATCATATTTGGTGAAATTATATGAAATGACAGTCATTGGGCATCCTATTTAGAATAGTGCTGCTGCCTTTGACTGTTTTACAAAGCAATTTGTGTGTTACGAGTACTGTATATATCTTGACACATGTGAAGGTCACTTTAATCAATCAAGATAATTTAAAGATTTTTGAGAGTTGTTATGGGAAGTCAGAAGTCAGAAAATCTGACAGCAGTCTTGCCAAGGGCACCTTGTTACCCAGTTACTGGGTTATGGAGGTTCGATTGGCTGTTGCTTCAAGTAACATACTGAACTGCATCCGGTTTAGACTGGAAGCCAATCCCGATGTCTAAAGTAGATAATGTTTAAAGAGGAAAGATTTGATTTTTTGTTTGTTTGTTACGATTTAACTCAAAAACTACGAGACTGATTTAAAAAATTATTTCACTATTAGAATGCTATATTATCTCTGAGTAACTTATGCTACCTACATTTAATAGGTACAAGAAAAACATATGGATTTATTATTTAATACTTACAATTACACAATGCATAGAAAATTGCAGCGCAGACGAAGTCGCGGGCGAAATGCTACCTAGTACAACATCGACGATGAGTTGCTAGCTTGTCGGTTTTCTACCGGTTGCATTTTGGGGAATGTGCGACGGAATTGCATAATTTAATTCCGCCAAGCCCGTTCCATCATCGGACCACAAGACGAACGGCGATGCGCAGCCGGTACATGGTAAAGAATTGCATAAATTTATAGCGAAACTTAAGTAATAAGCGCAACTTACAAATCACTTTATTATGTAGTGTTTGTGTGCTGTGTAAAACATTTAAAAAACTTAATTTAACAATACCTCAGTCCCAAAGCAAGTGTTTGGGTACCCGAAGCCAAAAAAAATAAACAATATTTTCATGGTTAAAGAAATAACCTGCCCTATTGTCTAGTTTGTGCGTCGATACAGTGACTGAACCCATTGTGCCTCTCCATACCATACACACCGTGAAACTGCCATAAACCTGTTCCTTAATATAGCGCCATCTGTTGCCTGACTCTTGAAGTTTAGAACGAATCGATTACAACGAACGTAAACAAACAGTGTTTACTATGGCAAAGTGCGGTGGCTGTGGCAAATTCCTATCATCTAGAGAGGCTGCCAACTGTAGCAAGTGCAGGTGTTGGTACCATCGCGCTTGCGTGGGGATGCCGATTACTGATCAAATAGCTACCCCCTGGCACTGCCCCGAGTGCAATAAAAACGTTGCTAGGGATAACCGGGCCGACACGCGGCGCGACGCGGCGGGTAAGAGGGCGAGCAGCTGCACACGAGGAAAGCCTCGTGACCCAGATGGACACCAGCCCTTCTAACACCACTGCCCTTGATGCTACACAGGAGCTCAACCTCGACATCCGTCTGTCAGACCTTAGATCATCTCTCAATGGTACCAATGACAGGATGAGTCATTTGGAGGTAATGGAGGCAAAACTGGCTCAGCCTCAGCCATCGCGATCGTTGGAGGTGGACCAGCTCATAACGCAATTGAAAAGTGAAATCAACGATCGTGACCAGGAGCTGCTCAGCAATGATCTCCAGATTTCGAACGTACCAGAGGACAGTGGCGAAAATCCCACTCACACAGCCATGTTGGTGGCGGCGAAGATTGGCGTCAGCATCGAGGCCCGCGACATTGTGAGCGCCGAGCGTGTTGGAAGTAGGCGGATAAACACCACACAGGCGGCGGCGCCGGTGGAGACCCGCCCGCGCCTTCTCGTCGTGCGCCGCGACCTGCGGGACCAGCTGCTGGAGGGGGCGCGAGTGCGTTCAGCGTTTTTATGTGAACGAACGCCTCACCAAAGTAAATCGTGAGTTATTTCGGATCGCCCGTGAGGCCGGCAGTCGCCTCGGTTGGCAATTTGTGTGGTCGAAGTCCGGCCGAATTCTTGCCCGATACAAGCCCGGCGACCCTATTAGTCATATTCGCTGTGAGGCTGACCTATAGCGCATCTTCCATACAATACAAAGTAGCGATGGAAAAATCATTCATTAGATTTTTTAATGTTTTGTTATTTCTGTAATTTTTTTTTGTTATTGTTTTTTATACTGTTGTTAGGGCTATAAATATGTGAAGCGGTTTTTTTATGATCAGTTTGGTGTACAGTGTGCCCCTATTTAAATTTTAATTGAAAGCTTTTTATTTGTTATTGTTTTTTAAAATTTTGCTAGGGTGGCACTTTTGAAATGTGTGATGCTGATTTTATATGATCAGTCTGGTGTACCGTGTGCCGCTATTTTAATAGTAATATTTTTTTAGTATTGTTTTTTAAAAATTTTTTAGGGTGGTACCTTTTAAATATGTGAAGCGGATGTTTTCTTATCAGTTTGGTGTACCGTTCGCCGCTTTTAGACTTCAGACCTGATTTATAATACTTTTTTAAAGGTCCCTGGTAACCCGGTGGCTAGCGCGTCACTTATGTCATTTTATGAGTCCCACAAATACAGTGAAGCTATTTTTACACTCGTTCCAGTGGACGAGAATGACATATCCCGCATAATTACTGAGTTAAAATCGAATGCAGAAGGGTATGACAACATAACTCTAGACATGCTTGCGCTGACCTTGCCACATACTTTGGAAATTATAACCTTCATTATGAATTACTTAACATGGACAGCTAAGTTTCCATACCAATGGAAAATTGCCACAGTGAGACCCCTACCTAAGAATTCAAATCCTGTAGAGGTAAAGGACTTGCGGCCTATTAGTATTCTGCCTTTTATGTCAAAGATAATGGAAAGGGTGGTGTGCCGTCAACTGACACATTATTTGGAAGAAAATGAAATATTACCTGACCTACAATCCGGTTTCAGGAGGCAGCGAAGTACTTCTACGGCGTTGCTGGATGTTACTGACAACATTCTAGCTGCCCAAGATCAGGGTATGTGTTCACTGATGGTGCTACTAGACTTTTCCCTTGCCTTTTATTGTATTAATGTCCCACTGTTACTGTCAAAGTTAAAATACTACGGTTTTGACGACAATGCAATCCAGTGGTTCCATAGCTACCTCAGTGACAGAAAGCAACTCATAAAATTACATTTGGCGGATGGTACTACCTTGACCTCAGCTCTCTCTTTTGTAGAAAGAGGAGTTCCCCAGGGATCAATTTTGGGTTTGATTATTTTTATACTGTACTGTGCGGATATTATAAAGTGCCTTCAGAAATGCAAGTATCACATTTATGCCGACGATGTGCAACTATATCTGTCCTTCAGACCCGATTATTATGTCACAGCTATAAGGGACCTAAATGAAGACCTAGAAAGGATCTCCGCCTGGTCAGATGAGAACTGTTTGGCATTAAACCCTTTAAAAACCAAATACATGCTGTTTGGTACGAGGCAGCAGTTAGAGGAGCTCGTGGCTAAATAATAACAGCCGCACGGGTCGATCTTTAAGGTTAAGCAACGCTTGCCAAGGTTGGTCTGTGGATGGGTGACCATCTTAATATATCGAGTTTCCTCCGTGCCTCGGAAAGCACGTTAAGCCGTTGGTCCCGGCTGTCATTTGTAGATCTTTGGCAGTCGTTACGGATTGTCAGTAGCCAGTAAATCTGACTCCAGTCTTGCCAAGAAGTACCGTGTTACCCAGTTAATGGGTTGTGGAGGTCTGGTAGGCAGCCGCTCCACGTAAAACACTGGTATTCAGCTGAATCCGGTTTGACTGGAAGCCGACCCCAATATAGTTGGGAAAAGGCTAGGCAGATGATGATGATGGTACGAGGCAGCAGTTAAAGCGGCTACCGGCAAGTCTGAGTTTGACTCTTATGGGTGAGCCTATTGAGCGAGTAGATGAGGCGCGGAATCTTGGATTAAGGATAGATAAGGTAGCCTTAGATTAGAAAAGCACATTGCCGATTCTGTGAAAAACTGCTTCTTTCGCCAGAGGCTGCTGTACAAAATGAGACCCTTCTTGTCCGAAAAGCTTTGCGAGCAGCTAGTTGAAACACTAGTCTTGCCTAAATTAAATTACGCTGATACTGTTTACGGCCGCGCTTGCTGGCTCGTATCTGTTATTCGGTTCCCCCTAGAAGTCACGTTGGTCACGTGTTGTTCGCGTCGGCTATGTGCCGTCGCAATTGTGTGACACCCTGCCCGGATATAAGTATCACAGAAACAGGTTTTTTGTTATTGTTAATAAATAATTGTTATTGTTAGCAAATAGTTTGTTTTGTTTCTAACGGTGGTAAACAAGGTACAAGCACTATCATACACATTCTCATAATATCTTCCTAACATTTGTCTTTATTTCTAGTACAATTGCTCGATATTCATTATATCTGTTTATTCTTTTATGTACGTTATTTTGAGGATATTTTATATATGATACGAATGAACCGCCACTCATCCTTAGGGTTCATTAGAAAACCAGCGTCAGGTTGTCTGACATATCGCTTAAATGAACCTTTTTAGTACAGCTGTGAGACAAACACTTAGTTTTTGGCTTACCTACCATTATTTTTTTTATGTACCGTGCGTGTTTCATGTATGTGCTAAATAAATACTATTCTTTTTTCTTTCTATACGCACAAAACGTTTTAGGAACACATTCATAATGCGTACAGCTAAGGAGTGGAATTCCTTGCCGGAGTCTGTGTTTCCTGATAGCTACAACCTGGGAGTCTTTAAGTCAAGAGTGAATAGGTTACTTCTAGGCAAGCGTGCTCCATCTTCGACCACATCATCGCTTACCATCAGTTGAGAACTATCTAAGGTCACGGTCAAACGCGTGGCTACAAATAGTAAAAAAAAAAGAAATTGTATAAAAAGCTAGACAGACTAATTGATAGTGAGGATCAATTTGTCCTATAAAAGGTTAAGCAAGGCCTTTTTTATAGATCCATAATGATCCTAGAGTAGCTTGTTACTTCATGTAGTAATCTGAGCTAAAAGTTTGAGACCACTCAAGAGAATCTTGGCTCCAACCCTAGTTTGCACATAAACACACACGTTCTAGAATTTCCTCCAATTTAGAAATACGAACTTCTAAACAAATGAACCGTGCTTCCAGGAAACGTGTCCAAACTCCTGACACCAAGTTTTGAACCAACGCCGGTGGAAAGCTAGCGTCACGCCCCAGTACCCGCTTGCATTGTTGATAGGTACTACAACGATTATCACGCATTTCTAAGTAGTTGCAGTTGCATAAATACCGGTTGTTGTTGGCCAATTATAGGTGTATATCAAGTAGACTTGGCGGAAAATAAATGGAATAATTATCAATCAATATTAGTTGTTTGCTGCTGGATATACCTAGGCCCCGTCAATCGATTACGATTCGACTCCGCCCTTGGCTTGTAATCCTGAGGCTTCTCCAGCTTCCTGACCAGCCAAGTGAAAGCATCCTACACCTACCTTACCTTTGCGCTTGAAAACTGCGAAAATTTCATTGTGATGAGTACAAATAGCGCGATGCTATTCCTTTTCACAACGGCATCACGATGGCATTGGTTGTCCTTGTTATTCTTCCCAAGATTTCCCATTAGAAATTGAGTAAGTATTTCTCAAACTCTACTTTAGCCTAAAATCCTCTTACAGTCAAAGTCAAATCATTTATTTCAACTAGACCATTAAAGGCGCTTCTGAACGTCAAAACAGTTACAATTTGGCTTTAAAGTACGGTTTGATACAAAAACTATGACATACAAAGAGCCTTTTTAAAAACTAAATTATTCAATTTCACTTACGCTATATTACAAAACTAGTATAAAACGCCTAGCCATCAAGATTTTACTTAACATATTTTTTGCGTATAAAGATCGTTTAGATTGTCGGTGAAATAAGGCCACTGTCGCACTGTCGCACTGTCGCGATGTCGCAAGCCACGTGGGGAACCAGTTGAACTTTCTTATTCTCATTGAAGACTTACATTTTTATGACAATGTTGAGAAATTACCCTGAGTATTGCAAACTTGTTTTAAACTTAAGTTTCTGAGATAGTTTTAATTTTAGGTTTCATGATCTTTCTGTGAGGGATTACCGCTTGCTGGTTATGTTCCCAAAGAAACCCACTAAACTGCTACCCATCATATAATGCGTCCAATGACAGATCAACTGGGGTTTACGAAAGCCGCCTAATGTGTTTTCCGCTTGATGTTATCTATACTAATACCATAAACAAATAAGTTTGCGAGGTTGTAGGGATCTACTGAACCTATTTTGAAACTTCTTTTATCAACAGAAAGCCACATTATTTGTGAGTGTCATAGGCTATAATTATATTAACCCGAAAAATATATAGCTTATGTTCTAACTATATTTGAAATCATCTACTAACATATTTAACTTAAACTGATAACTCTAATTCAGGTCCAATTATCACACACAATAGGCCCAGCAAGTACTTATGTAATATGTTTACTTTCTGTTATGCGAACACGCTAAGCCAACATTTTATTGTTATTTAAAACAATAGAAATGAAAAGAAAAACATCGTGCGAGTATGCACCAGCCTACAATCATGTCAAGTGCGCGAATCGTTACAGTTAAGGATCTATTGATAACATGATTTTCTGCAATGAAATAGGACTGTCGACAAAAATTCTTGTAAAGTCTTAGGCAACACATTATAATCAGAGTTAATAGGCAAGCGTGTTCCATCTTCGACCACATCATCGCTTACCATCAGGTGAGATAGTGGTCAAACGCGTGCTTATAGTAAAACCAAAAGAAAATCAAACAATGTCCTGTGGATTGAATCTATGAAATTTCCAACAGATTATCATTTTCACCCATGTATTTAGGTACAGTAGTTTACCCCTTTAGAGGACGAATTTTCAAAAATGCTCCCCTAGTTACTTTCGTATATGAGTTTAGGAGGTGTTCCTTATCTACGCGACCACGACCACTCTGATGTCTGTGTCCGACTAAGAAGAAGAAAGAATAGATTAGGAAGCCTCATACAAAATATTCTTCAGACATAAACCGAGAACTTAACATAATAACAGTCATCTTTTTGTAATGGCTAGTCGTATTACAAGCAATTGCGGCTGCTTTACACTAAGACAGCTCAGAGAAATTACTTTCTCAATCTTACTCAAAGTGAATCCAGAGCCTAACAGTCAATTCAATTTAAAAAAATAAAAACCGCATCGCGACAGACACATCGCAGTCAAACTTATAATACCCCTTTTTCTTGTCGGGGGTTAGAAAGGAAACTGGCCAAAATGTTACATAAGAAAAAATACTTAGCTACTTACATGAACTCCATACGAAAACGTGTACTTGGGGTGTGGATCGAACTGATCATGCGCCAGCTTTAGATCAGGATCCCTCGTATAGTGTGCTAAACTCAGAGGAGGGTTTCCCTTCAACGCGTGTATCCTCTGGAACTTGAACGGTTCCTTCTTCTCAGCTTGGTAACTCTTCAGCACTTCGTTTCCTCCCAAGCCTTTAGGTCCATTGCTGTCTTGAGAGTAGAAGAGTTTTCCAGCAGGATAGTTGTACACATTTGTGTGTATGTTCTGGTGTTGGAACTGAGGCAATATTGAGAAGGGCTTGTCCTTCTGGAATAGTCCACTAGCGTGATGGGAGTGGAATTTCTCTGATTGTGTCAACTTATTGATTGCCTTTTCTCTCTCGTGTTCCGGCAATTTGGTGTCTGGGTCATCTAGATACGCTATTAGTGCATCTTCTAAGTTCTTATAGGTGCTGTAAGCGTACTCTGGCTGCTTGGCTCCGGGGCCTGTGTCGTCGTACTTGTTCTCCAGCGCGAACTTCACTTGCGACTCTGATGCTACTTGCACGTTAGGGTGCGGTAACTGGTGCTTCAGTGTCCAATCCCGCCACGAGTTGGCTGATGATAGCACGAATATTAGAGGTACCTGTGGGCGATAGAGTTTGTCGGTCATTTTATTTTATTAATGGATTATGAACTAAAATTACTAAATTTACGTCGAATTGATCACTAACTAGAAGGACAATATTATTCGACTGTGTTTTGATATCTTTTGTTGCCATCTTGCCAAATTAAATTACTATTTTCTCACACAACGCATTCAGAATTTCGAAACAAACACCCTTGTAGGATTCACACCATTACATTGTTGGTCAAGGTTCCCTTTCCGAGATGTCCTCAGAATTAGCATATACTGCCTAATGAGCAGTTACTCTGCTGATCTGGTTCACATGGTCATGCGGCGGCCGACATTCTCGACCAGTTTCCGCTTATTGAACGAAAGAACGCGTAACCGTCTGTAACTGTGTTGTTGTTTTCGAAACCGGTATCTTTATTCTTTTGCTATATGGAGCAGTTAACATTGCGTGGTTGAGTTAGGTAAGCAGTCAATTAGTGTTAATTAGTCAATTATTACAAAGTTTGTTTTCACTGGTTTTTCATTCAATTGGTGGGTTACTTTGGTGCGTATCAAGTACAAACTGCAGTTGAGGTTCAATAGATCTACCTAGCGACAACAGTCAGTTGTCCTCGTTCTTGGTCAATGTTACGCTTGAAGAGAGGAAGCTTTGCAGTTGGATAGGTTCTCCGTTCAATATGCTTAAAATTGGTACCTAGGTACTCAGCTCCATCCAGTTAACTAGAAGTCGACCCTATCATAGTTGCGAAAAAACTAGGCAGATTAATACTCTAAAAGCTAGAAATAGAATAAATATATATTTTTAGTGTATTTTAAGTTTTTCAAACTGTATCGTGTGACATAATATCAAATGAATGAATACCTCTCAAACTACTGAGCCTAATGTTTTGAAAAAAAAAATTGCAGATAATATAATATCTGTACCTAAAGATGACAGAAAAACCTAGAAGAAGTCTGTAGTCTTAAAATAACATGTTACAAAAATGAAATTGGTTCGGAACCCTTTGCTCGCGAGTCCGACTCGCACTTGGCCTGTTTGTTAATACATTTTTGACAGATTGAGATGCAAATGCGATAATTGCTAGAAACTGAGTAGAATTCGCACTCTTGTGACCAACATTTGGAAGTTTTGACATTCGTTACCAATGATATATATTTCTATAGACTATCACATTTTCTAGACCCAAGAAGACCGGGACATTTTTTTTTCTTTGGGACAAGCCCGCCACACATTTGTAACCACTGCAACTCCTGAAAGCCAGAATCAGCAGTGGCGACCACTAGAAAAACCCGACGAGTCCCGGAGAAACGATTCAACTGTCTTGGATCCTGCAACGAAATTAATGAGAAAACCACTAAACCTAATGGGTCCTAAATTGTGAGCTACTTTTGATTCCAGTAATAGGTACGGCAAAATCGCTTGAACGCACGAAAATTTGTTCTGATTTCTACAAGGTCCTTATAGTAAACTGCCCCACCAGCTGGACAAGCTAATCGGAATAGAAAAAAAAGTAACACAAACAGTAGATATACAATTTGCAGTTTAGTAAAACGGAGCAATCTGGGATCCGGTATTCCGGTCAGTCCATTTCCGTTTCTCCGGAGCGAACTGTGCACGTATATTATGCAAGTTTCTCTACACGTTACGAGCGTATTGTCATGCACACAACAGCCTACCTAGTGGAAGTAATATGTAAACAAAAACAATGACGTACCGATACTAGGACAGTTCGATAATGATTACATCCATCTTGGGCTTTAAACAAAGTGACATAATAACTATAGGCGTAATACGTAACGACTGTCGTTTGTTAAGTCACAGATAATATAATAGTCAGGTATTACAAGCAGCGAAATTGTTTTCAAGTTTGTCAAAGTCAAACCATTTGTACTTACTATTAAAAATGTTGATTAATTTAATATTATTAAATCATTATGAGTCATTTTATGTTTGTATACTGTTTACTATTCGAAAACTGGCCAAGTGCGAGTTGGACTCTCACACGAAGGGTTCCGTACCATAAACCTTATTTATTATTATTTGTTGTTCTAGCGGTAATTTAAATAAACATCTGTGAAAATTTCACCTGTCTACCTATTACGGTTCTTGAGATACAGCCCGCTGACAGACAGACGGACGGACGGGCAGCGGTGGCTTAGTGATAGGGTCTCGTTGATTACCCTTTGGGTACGGAACCCTAAAAACTAAAGTTGTAGGCTATTTTCTATCCCGGAAAATGCAAAGTTCCTATGGAATAATAGGTCATAGGAGCAAAGCCGTGAGAAAGTGTAAGTATTTTCGCTTTTCGCGACTCAACCGCTTAAAAGAAATAAATCCATAAAATTCTTCCGTTACTGACTGATTGAAACTACTGCTCGTAGAAAGCTGAAAATTGGCATGTAGGTTCCTTGGGCAGTGTCGGGAAGCTCACGGAGAGGAATTTCGGAAATTCCCACGGGAACAGAAAAAAACAGGATTCGCGCTTACGAAGTCGCGGTTAAAAGCTAATTATTTATAATTTGGAAAGCTTGCATTACATTATAAGGAGTAGACTTGTCTTTTGTCTGAAACATTTATATTTTAGTTGACTTTTACGCAGACGATGTCACGGGCAGAAGTTATAGTATGTAATAAATATTTTATCGTTAAGTAAGTGAGTACCTATTAGATAGACTTAACGACTCTGTGTTAAGTAGGATCGTACAGAAATCAGGTACTTAAGTTTGCTGAGTAAATCCAGTCGATGTTGAAACACATCTCATCATAATTATATATTAATCCATAAGTGGATGTTTTTGCAATAAATTACAGTTTGTAGCCTCCTCTGACATTAGTGAATAACGATACATTGTTCAAAACTGAATGGCGTATTGTTGGGCAATTCCTGAGATTTCTCCAAGAACAACTTATTGAAGGAGCCAACTAGCCGTAACGGGGGATATAGGCTGAATTTTTAATTAATTAGTTTGAAATAATCCAGCAAGGTCGCTTATTTAAAAATACACGCATATTTAAAATCGTTTACAATCTCCTAGGGAAGACTGTTAAATTAGCAAGTCCTTGAAATATTGATTTTTTATTGTACCTAGATCTACAATTTAGATACTGTGCATGCAGACATTGTGCTCCAACTGCGTTATTATTGTTACCTCCGACCAAAAAAGAGGGGTGTTATAAGTTTGGCGTGTGTGTCTGTGTGTCTTTCTGTGGCATCATTACAATCGTAACTAGTAAACGAATGAATCAATTTTGTTTTTTCCCATTCAGAGTTGTTTTTACACTGTTCTTAAAAATACTGGAGTTGCTTCTCCTGTATTTTTAAGAAAAGTCACATTTTAATAGCATCAATCTGCCAGAAATACCTCTCTGATATCCCTAATTTTTTTACATTGACTGTCGAAGACTGGAAATATGAAGCGACAAGATTTTGAAAGAATAAGTGTAGTGTCTTATTGCCACTCAGTTATGCGAAAACGTCACCGGTCAACTATCTATGTGTACGTAAGTATACATACGTAGTAGATGCAGGTACGTTTCCTACCCACTTGGCATATGCGTACCTATCTGTCATATCTGTCTTGACATGACAACTTATGTCGTGATGTAATTTGGTTTATAATACGGTTACGCAAAGTGTACCAACATCATGTGCTCACCCAGTTTTTTTGACCTAGGGGCCAATTCTATTATTTTTTAAGCGACGTACATATTCTTATCGCAGTCGCGGTCAAAATAAATCTAATAAATCCTTACATTTTGACAGATTGTGACTGAGATGTGAATGCGAACGTTGCTTGAAAAATTGTAAAATTGGCTATTAAATGTATTGTAAGGTACATTTTTAAAGTACAGTGAACAAAACTATTTGTTACGCAGGCAGCTAACTTGCAACTACTTTTTAAACAATGTTGTGAGTGTATTAAGTACATACAAAATGATAAGCTATTGCCCACGACTTCATATGCTCGTTCCCGTTAAAATCCTCTCTTAGTGCTCCCTTACACTCCCCAAGGAACCAACATATCAACTCCCCAACCAACCTACAGCTCTTTACGACCAGCAGTTTCGGCTGTGCATTGTCTGCCAGTCAATCAGTGAGTAACGGAAGAATTTTAATCATTAGGATATTAATTGATTGTACACCACACTCATAAGTATGTCATAAGCTTAAAAAGTTACAATGGACACATCAGAAACAAATATTGGCAGTGCAGTGGAAAACATAATATTTTTGCCTATAAACCAAACAGCTCTATCGTACATGATTTGTGTGAACCTGGCATACCTGTCATGACATGACAACCCATGTCGTGACGTCATTTTGTTTAATAGAGTTGCGCAAAGTGTACCTACAACATGTTCACAGCTTCATTGACCAGTGTTGCGATCTCTGTTATCTACAATAGATAGGTAAACATCAATTTGATACCTTGAATATGGGAATCGGCGAGAGCCATTTTCTATCGAATCAGTGTCGTGGGTAAATTGTTACTCCCCACCGAGGGTATCCCCACGTTGCCGTCGTGGTGGGCCTTGCGTGTCTCAGTGATCTTGAAGCTCTGCCAGTAGAGTTACTCATGCCGGAAAGGTTTAAGTGAGAGACCAGACAAAGAGGGACACGAGAAGGGCACACCGTTCGGAGACTTGAGCAATGTTCGGGTTTTCGGACGGTGTGCGTTTCATAGGAAGGAATCTGGCTCACTGTTCTCTGGTACGCGTCTGCTCATAAGACGTGACTGTGAAGGCAGTGAGCAAGCAAGAAAAGGGAGGAGAAGATAGGGACCACTCCCTTTAAAAGAGACAAGAATAATGGAAAAGACACACGGAAAAACACTACCCTAGGGCGGTACCAAGCAGCTAGAGAATCCGCCACGTCTCCTTCAGAGGCGTCATGCCCCTCGTATTCTAGGGGGGGGGGGGAACGGATGTCTTAAACCGCTTGCCAGTAGCAACAAGAGCCGGCGAAGCTCCCAATCCACAACGTCCTTTAAGGAGATGATCGGCTTTAATCTTAGTACGCCCGACACGCTGCGCGTCTGCATCAGCTAGGCGAGCTCTGGACGCGTAGGAGCCGAGGCTGCTTCGGAGAACTCTAAGTTCTTCCATAAACGGCCTAGGCCGGAGGATGACCAGAAGTCGTCTTCCAACGGAGAGGCGGTCTCAGCCCGTAAGATCCCCACTAGTGCGCGGGGTAGAGGCCGAGACGGAGGCAAGGAGAGGGGGCTCGCACCCCAGGAGGCTACCCAGCAAGCCGCAAAGCTCGCCGAGGAGGGGCGACACCCCGGAGCGAACAGTCGCAAGGCCTATATCTCGGGGTCTTCTGGCAGTAAGCCAGACGCTGCTAGTGGCTCCGAACAGGAGCATAAGGCTAGGTTTGTGCAGATCGTGGAGGCGTCCGTACGTGATGTGGCCTTGAAGAGGAATCAAGCCTCAAAAAACCAGGCCATAAGCACGGCGGCGGCTTCCATTTTGGCGGCAGCGATGGCCAACTTTCGTGGGCCCCAATCGAATAAAATGTCCAAGTTGCGGGCGGAGGTCACCCGCCTGGCGGCCGCCACAGAGCTTCTCCAAAAGGAGAACGGGAGGCTCCAAGCAGACCTGGCCAGGCTCCGAAGAGACGGCTCCAAGGAGATACCTCGAGGAGCAGGTTCTGAACCTGGTGCGGTGAGATGCTGAGATGGCTGCATTTGCAGCACGGTTCTCTGTACTGGAGGGCATCGTCCTGCGCAACCAGTTTCCCGACCGCTGACGCTCTGGCCGAAAGGCTCAGGGTGTCTTTAAATGCGGACGAAATCCGAGTGTCCAGGCCCACCAAGTGCATTGACATACGCATTCTGGGCCTGGACGAATCCGTCACGGAGGAGGAGGTGGTGTCCGCCGTCGTCAGGACTGGGGGGTGCTCTGCCGAGCAGGTGAAGGCAGGCACCATACGACCACACGGGCATTCGAACCACTGCTGTCGCCGCTGCCGCCACCACCACTGCCGTCACTGCCGCCGCCGTCACTTCGGTTCCCGCTGGACTCAGGAGGAGGCAGAAATGGAGTGCCAATAACGGCTCCATTACGCCTCCTCCAGGTGAACATCAACCACTGCGCCGCCGCTCAGGACCTGTTGGTCCAGAGCATGGCACAGTGGTTGATGAACATCACCGTAGTCGCTGAGCCCTACTTTGTCCCGCCAAGGGTTGACTGGGTGGAAGACGGCTCAGTGGCCCTAATTTCGTCGGCCGCTGCCGGTACCCCACCCCTCAAAAGGGTCAGGAGAGGACAGCAGCATAGTTCGGGAAGATTGTCATGGTAGGAGTGTACTTCTCCCCCCACCAAAATCCGCTGTGGGCGCTGAAGCAGCTGGACCGAGAGCTCCTCCTGGAAGCTTCGATCGTGCAGGTCTGGGTGTCACCTCCGGACAGGTCTGCTGACATCAACGACAAAGCGGAGTGGTTCCGGGAGGCCATGTCCGATATTTGTGACGTGGCAAATGCCCCGGGTTAAGCCAGGACGCGCCCACCACCAGGTATACTGGTGGTCACTGGCGACGCTGCGCCAGGCATGCGTTGCCGCACGGCGCCGGTACTCCAGGCACCGCAGGCTCTTAGACCCTATAAAATGGTGCGGAATAAACTCCGCACCTGGGCCTTCCCGTTGACGCAGAGTCTCCGGCCCCAGCTGGTGGAAAACGTGGTTTGCGCTCTATTCCCCTCGCGAGGGGAGCATACTCCCCCGCCAATGGCTCCGTCACCTGCAGTGCCCGATGCGGACTACACCGATGACGACGATGACGATGTTCGATGACGATGCGACGATGAGGTGACTGAGGTAGACCTGAGAGTGGCGGTTAATAGGCTGAAAGTCAAAAACACCGCCCTAGGATCCGAAAGCTTACCTGGAAAAGCCTGGGTTCTGGCCTTGGAGGCTCTTGGGCCTCCACTAAGAAGGTTCCGAAGCGCATGATTGGAGAGGGGCCAGTTCCCACTTCGTTGGAAGACGGGAAAACTGGTGTTCATTAAGAAGCCGCGGTGCCCTGCTGACTCTCCGTCCACATACCGGCCCATCGTGCTGCTCGATGAGTTGGGCCAGCTCTTTGAAAGAGTCATTGTAAACCGCCTCGTCGAGCACCTAGTGAGGGTGAGGCCAGACCTGTCGGAAAACTAGTTCGGTTTTCGCAAGGGCCGCTCGACGATGGACACCATCATGCGCGTGAGAACCCTTTCGACGGAGGACGCGATTTCCCGGGGCGGGGTCGCCTTGGCGGTGTCTCTAGACATCGCCAATGCGTTTAACACCCTGCCCTGGAGTTGCAATTGGGAGGCACTTCGGTATCACCGGGTGCCGACCTACCTCCGTCGCGTAGTCGAGGCTTACTTGACTGACAGAAGCCATGTGCTTCCATGGTTCTCTGAATAACACGGTGGAGCATACGATGGAGATCAGCCCTGCTTGGGCGGAGCACCGCTGTGTCTTCGTCGAGGCGATCGGCGGCGGTGATCTCTCGCGTCTGGCCATAGTTTCGGAGCGAGAAGACATGGGAAGCGTTCACCTCCTTCTGCGAAGCAGTAATGCCAGCAAAGGAGGAAGCCGAACGCGTGAGAGAAAGGGAAACCTCACGCCCCAGCCGCCGCAACAGATGAAGACGGGAGTCGCAGGGCGATTCTCGGCCACCGAGGCGAGGGCCTGCGGACGGCGAGCATTGGGTGGCTCGCCATCTGATCAGAACCAGGCCCGGAGCGCTGTGATCTCCGCGCGCCTCAAAGATCTGTCAGAACAGAAGACGGGGCCCGCTAGGGCAAGTACCTGCTGGGGCTGCAGAATCTGTTCGAAAGAGGTACCGTAGCCCTGGAATGCAAAGGGTACTAGGAGGAAGATGGATGGGTTTTAGTCAGTAAGAGTCTGACACTCCCTTCTGCTTCACCCAAAGCGGGAGGAGTCATTTGATGATCTCCCATCCTTAAAAAAAAAAACAAAAAAAATTTAAACAAATAGCTATTGTTCCCGTGAAACCCATAATTATTTAAGAAACTTAGGACTTATCTACACTTCTGCACTATATATATATATTTATATATAAATATATATAATATTATAAAGAGGAAAGATTTGTTTGTTTGTATGTTTGTTTGTTTGAATTGAATAAGCTCAGAAACTATTGGATCGATTTAAAAAATTCTTTCACCATTAGAATCCTACATTATCCCTGATGAACAAAGGCATAGAATATTTTCCAAAAAGTTAGGGATTCGTGTGAAAACTTCGATAATGTAACCCAAGGTGTGAAAATAAATACCAAAAAAGATCCTTATATCACGTACGCTGCGGAAACTATTGGCAATAGAGCAATGAGCATGTACCACAGTTTTATAGAAGTTATTCATATCTACAAAAAATCTCGCAAAGATATATATCTAATTATTATGGTTAAGTCACAATGACCGCTTTTTGTTAATAGACAACGCACAGCCGAAACTACTGCTCACAGAAATGTGAATTTTGGAAGGTTTTTCCAAAATTCCTACGGGAATGGGAAATAAAACGTGATATGCGCCGCAGACAAAAGATAGTGTGTATACAAAATACAGTGCTCTATATAGCGACGCTGAAGGGACTGCGCATTTAGAGAAAGAAAAATTTTATAGCATTACTAGTTGACCCGCGCAACTTCGTCTGCTCCGCTCCTATTCGTCTTAGCGTGATAATGTATAGCCTACAGCCTTCCTCGATAAATAGGCTATCTAACACTGAAATAATTTTTCAAATCGGACCAGCAGTTCCTGAGATTAGCGCAAGCAAACAAACAAAAAAACTCTTCAGCTGAATATATTAAGTATACCTAGATTTAATAACAACGCGTCTTTCCAAACAAAAATTACTGTTAACACAAACAAGAACGCCTATTGCGTAAAATCTGTAATGTCCGTCTGATAGTTTTGCTGTACCAGTATTTTAATTATATTTTTTACGTATTATTAATTTAATGGGATACTGTGGGATCTACATTCAACTTAGTTAAGCAACAAGTATTTTTCGAATAATTTCGTTTCTTAAAACCAATAGATGTATTATAAAGAGGAAAGATTTGTATTTTTGTACGTAACGATTAAACTTAAAATCTACTGGAGCGATTTGAAAAAATATTTCAGCACTGGTTAGCTACATTATCAGGGAGTAACATAGCTATATTTTATCCTCGTACACCCACGGGAACGGGAAGTACGCGGGTCGGACGACTGCTAGTGCAAAATACATAAAAAATTACAGTACTTAAAAAACTGATAAAATGATGACTGAATGAAACGAACACTTATTTATTAGTGAAGACTAATGAAATAATAAGTAGTAATTAGCTACTAAATTGGTAATCAATCATTAAGTAGATACGTTTTATTTGCATTTTCTAGTGTTCATTTACATGCTACTCAAATTATGCCTGTCCTCGGCCTAAAATTTGAAAAAGCATTTGAATACCTAATTGAACATCCGTACATTTTCGTCACGAATCCTTCCGGAATTTACAGTCAATCAATAAAATGGTTTGCTAAATACCTAGGTACCTACTCAATCACGCAAACAGCTCATCTTTTTAGGATTCCGGGATTACCTACTAAGCCTCCGCTTTCCGTCCATCCGTCTGTCTGTCATCGGGCTATATCTCATGAACACATGAGACACCATGATGATGACGATGATGATAATGTATCTCATGAGGTAGACAGTTGAAATTTTACAACAAATAATAAAAAAAATATTCGGTTTATGGTACGGAACCCTTCATGTGAGAAGTCGACTCGCACTTTTTTTATTTTTGACAGGCTCGCGTTTCACCACAGTCTTCCCTGTCAGTAAGAGATGATGTGGTCAACAATGGAGCTCGCTTGCTAGAAGTGACCTAAAGAGCCCAGGTCGCACTAAGCTCGGATATGCCTTAATTTCACTACAGTAGCTACGAGAGCCATGGTTCTCTTTCGACGTCAGTAGAACCACGGTCAACAAGTTGGTAGTTTCAAGTATGAATAAATAGTTGGGAACTTGTTTACAATCTTTATTATTGGATTATTTACGTACCATCTGGTTTGCCTTTGCGCACATCACTGAAGGTATTTACGATATGATGGTCGTATATTTTATTGCGTTAAGTTAGGGCCTACGTGCTACGGGGGACGGCAAGCTCGTTACTGCAAGAAGTGGTCGTGATTTGCAGAATGTGGATCAAGGTGGAAGATGCCTGCCAAGTGATTGGTATACTTTGGAAATATGTACTTATTTTAATAATTTTGTCAATTGTAGCTATTTAATCTGTGCAAAATGGTCCGATTTCTAAAATTAATTTCAGATTTTCTATTTTGTTTAGGTATGTTCTAAAAAAAAAGTGTTATAAGTAGTAAGTGATAATATATTTTATTTTTAATTTTATTAAAATTTTGACGCATTTTTATGCAGTTTTTTTAGAATTAAGTAAATGTTTTGATTTTAATAAGATAAGATAAGATCATTCATTTTTTCAAAAGATGAGTATACACACACATGGCATGCATGGCATGATTGTAGGTACAGACAAATAAATTGTTCATCGTCATAACTTTGAATGAGCGTCCAGTTTAATGAGAATTTTTTTATAGAGCTAAACTAATAGGTAATAAAATGTCCTTTGCTTAGTAAATGGTTAGAATGGTTAGGCAGCATTACATCCAAAATGTAAGTGCACTATTTCATTACCATAATTGCTCTCCACCAGTCAGTAAACAAACAAGTAAAAATTAACCACTTTCACTTGCGCACGGCTGCGCAAACGCAGTTATTTTCATCATAACGTAACCACGTAAAAGGCGTAACGGTCAAGAATGCAAATCGACGTAAATGTGGATCAAGGCGTAAGATGCCTTGGGGTTGCCCTACTTCCGAATACGATCGGAATTATTACCATTGAAGTAAGTTTTACAATTAAATTGGTTATTTTTGGCAGTTTTTTGCACGAAAACAGAAACATAGTTGAAAAAAAAAAGATTCAAGAACTGTCTCAGTGCAGGTACCTACATATAACATAGGTATGTTAATTAAAATTAAATGATAAGCTTATCACTGGAAAACCGCTGGATCAAATTAGCTATTTATTTTTTGTTTTAAAATGTCTGAATAAGTATTAAGGGGAAATTGGGAAATTTTTGTACGAACATGGACTTAATTTTTAATGATAGCTGATGACAATGATGTTAGCTATAACCTAATAGATGCGTCTAAAAGATAATTACTCAAAAAATAATTGCGTTTTTCTCAACATAGTACTTACCCTATTAAGGAGAGAAAAAGGAAAATGGAGGCCCTTGCCCAGCAGTGGGCAAAAAGGTCTAATTTAGATTAATACAGAATAATAAGGATATGGTACTGGGAAACTTTACATAAGTTAATTAAACATTTTATACTCATTTACATAGAAGTCGTACATTATATGTATAACAACTCATTTCTACCTTCCAATTAGTATAATTGTTACAATCAGGTACGATGTCGATTTGCGAAAGTCGATGAGTTTTGTTCGTGAAAGTTGCTCTCCTTATCCCTGTTTTTTTAAAGATTTTTTTTTTAATGTCGTAAGTTCGTGTCACAGCTCAGGGGTTTAGGTAAAGATAAATAAAAAGTCACTACCTTTTTTTTAAACCTGTTGGATCTTCGGGTAGCCAATAGATGCGAGACTCGCAGGACCGGTCGTTGTGGGAGGCCTATGTCCAGCAGTGGACGTCTTTCGGCTGGTATGATGATGATAAACTTTTTTTTAACTTGGTAATAAGTGGTCGTACCAAGGGGATATCTCAAATACCAGTGGTAGGGACCACAGGAGCATTGCCTATCCACCATGTTTATGACAAAATCCTTTTCATGAAACACAATTACAGCCTCAGAGACAAATCCACTGAATGAAAGATTACTTACATATAGTTTGTAATACTTAAAAAAAAAAACATAACCCTCCTTCTTTCGCAGTCGGGTAAAAAGTTTTACTCTTGATACTGTTGCCAACGGTACTTACGTCCTGCGTTACATAACATTCCCAAAATAATTAATGTTGCTTTCAATGTGTCATAATACTGATTACAGAAATAAAACCACACGGTTCATGGCAAACATATTCTTGTTTTGTGTACATGGATTGTGTGAAGAGTTAAAATATGAAAGAAAAGGAATTCAGCAATAGCGTGATAGTTGACAGGATGGATTGGAATAAAAAAACCGGCCATGTGCGAGTCGGGCTCTCACATGAAGCGTTCCGTACCATAAACCGAAACAAACAGGTTTTATATGGGAGCCACATTTAACTTTTAGTTTAATTTAATTTTTATTATTTGTTTTTATAGCGGCAACAGAAATACACCATGTGGAAATTTCAACTGTCTACCTGTAACACTAACAACTTATGTCTGAAATAAAGATATATTTCTTTATTACGGTTCTTGAGAAACAGCCCGCTGACCATATATATATTACTATGCCGCTGTCAGACAGACGGACGGACAGCGGAGGCTTAGTAATAGGATTAACCTTTGGGTAACGAACCCTAAAAACGTGATTCATCGACTCAAAGTAACATGGGATAAGGGCAGGAAGACGCTTGCTTGTGTAAAGTAGGGGTGCATCGCATCATCTACACTCAATATAATAAAAGCTGAAGAGTTTGTTTGTTTGTTTGCTGGAACGCGCTAATCTTAGGAACTACTCATCCGATTTGAAAAATTATTTCAGTGTTATCCCATTTATCGAAGAAGGCTGTGTACTGTGCACGCTAAGCGCGAGCAGACGAAGTTGCGCGGGCCAACTAGTCAACGATATACCTAATATAAAGTTCATTGAGCATCATACATACATTGCATGCTTGCACCCGTGCATTGTGCTTGTCATGATATAATTGTCACAGTTACAGACTCATGAAACTGGTCCCTGATCTGGATCATTTACATAACCGTATAAATCGATTCGATGTTAAGTGGGTACAACTGAAAACCTGTAACTTCAGTAGGTAGTGGAAACAATGCAGTAGGCAGGTACAGGTAGGAAGGATATTCACTTTGTAAATACTGTGTCATTTAATTCAGGGTCGAAAGCTGATGATTGAACTTTGGTTGCAGTCTTTTTACTTACTTTTGAACTTCAATTTTTTTTTTAGGAAAAATTTTAGCTACAATGTGTGGTAAAAAATATTTAAACCCTGTTAAGACACTTTTCATATCTCTACCCTGTATATTTCAAGAACTGGTAAACTGTGTATTTTTACCTGTAAAAATAAAAATAAAACAATTAAAAAAAAATCTCACCACGTATCGTAACATGATTACTCCAGAGACTAATTAAAGATAATAAAAACACAAGACACAGTCACTAAAAACTTTACAAAGTCCACATATCCAAGTTATCGATATAAAACACGATCGATTGTTCTAAATTTGAATGTTTTGACACGCGGCTGTGTTGCGCGGGCGCGGCTTGCGGAATGACGACTATCTGACACGCTCGCGCATATCAATACGATGATTTGTTGACGAAAGGTGTTATAGATCTACCTGGCATGGGTACATAATCTATAGTAGAGCTTAGGTACTTACTATGTGCCGCTTACTTGAGATATGCTAGTAGCGCGATGGTAAGGTGTGGTTGTCCGAAGGTTTAGGGGTCCGATTTGGGCAAGAGACCGAGACCCGTTCAGTATCTTCAAGCGTTATTTTTATCTAATCTAATGCCTTTAAACGAGCAATTATTGTAAGTACATGTGTATGTACAAGAAATACACAATATACATATTTATATAATCTGAATCTTGGAAACGGTACAACGATTTTCAGGGGTTATTCAGGGGGCCTGCGGACGGCGAGCTTTGGGTGGCTAGCCGTCTGATCAGAACCAGGCCCGGGTCGACGGCGCGCTGTGTTCCACGCGCGCCTCAAAGAGCTGTCAGCACAAAAGACGAGGCCCGCTAGGGCCAGTGCCTGCTGGGATTGCGGACTTCGTTCGAAAGAGGCACCGTACCTTGGAACGCAAATGGCACTAGGAGGAACACGGATGGGTTTTATTCAGTATGACTCTGACACTCCCTTCTGCTTCATCCAAAGCAGGAGCAGTCATTTGACGATTTCCCAACCATAAAAAAGGGGTTATTCAGGAGGTTTCGGTAGCGATAAATCGATCTAGCATGGATTCATTTTTAGAAAACGTAACAAAAACATCATCCAGGTACTGTATAGTAAATCATCAAATGACTCCTTTCGCTCTGGGCGCCGGCCGGAGAGAAAGTGTCAGACTCTAACTGACTAAAACCCATCCGTGTTCCTCCTAATGCCGTTTGTGTTCCAGGGCCGCGGTTATTTCCTCCAACAAATTCCGCAACCCTGGTAGGCGCTGGCCCCAGCGGGTCCACGGAACAATCTTAACAGTTACCTTCTGGCCGGTATGTTTCCTAATCTAAGTACACTAAAATTATAAAGAGGAAAGATTTGTTTGTTTTTTTTAATTGTGTAAGCTCCGTAACTACTGAACCGATTAAAAAAAATTTCACCATTAGAATCCTACATTATCCCTGAACACAAGCTGTATTATATTAAAAAAAAACAACAGAGATCCTCAAGAAAATTGCAATAATGTAGCCCAAAGTAGCAAAATTTTGTCTATAAATTTAATTATTTGGCGTGCACTGAGAAAACTTATGATGATACATAAAAATAATGTACTACATAATTGAGGTACTCGTTTTATACTTATAAAAAGTCCGCGAGGGTTCTAACTGTTATGGTTAAGACGCACTGACCGCTTTTTGTTCAAATAATTCAAAATCCGGGCATTCAAAATAGGAATAGTGGCGATTTTCGTATCATGATATTAAATCATGAAAAATCACCACTATTCCTTTATCCATTTAAATGGTTTGATAATTAAGGTTGGTTACGTACATGTAAATTGCACTTTCAATTATTTAAATCTGATCTTTCTTTAAAAAGTTACGATGGGTATCAAATGCTCTAAGTAAGAAAAATGTTGCGGTTAGAGCGAATTACCCTACGTTGAGTCTATTGATATGTAATTTACACATTACCATATAAAGAGGGAGGTACAAAGTCAAAGCCAATCCCACGCGAACAAAACAAAGTGTGTTTGTTTGCTACGTTGCCTAAATCGCTGAACCGATTTTGCTGAATTTTGGAACAGAGATAGATGGAACCTTGAAGATGGTCGTAGGCGAGTTTTCGCGAAAAGAAATTTGACCGCGAGCTAACCCGAGGGCAAAAACTAGTAATCTATTAGTTATAATCAATTTATTTTAAATTAGAAATGTTTAAGGGTAGGTACCACCAGACAACACTTTGGCACTCACTTAAACTATCAAGGTTCGCCTCGATTTTAAAATTGACATGTTAAATTAATCTGCATTGAAACTATTGGGTAATAATTATAAATGTTCTCATTAGCCAGGTATTGGCTAAGTGCACACTTTACATTTTTTGTTAGTAAAATTTTGAACTGTCACGTTAGGAAAGTGGTTGATATTTAATTCGTAGATATAAATTGGCTAACATTACTTGGATTAATTTCAAGGCTCATGAATAAAAAAACAATAAATATGGTGTGGTGCAAACATGATCATGCATTAAATGCCTCTACAATGTTATTACTTAGGTACTAGGTACGTATGTGTCAAGGGCAATCCGTAAAGGTACCAAAAATTTTAGGTATTCCGTATAGATACCAAAATTTTGGAGAAAACTTCATTTTTCTGGTAAAAACACACGTCCGTTATGTGTGCTGCATTCTTTCAGCGACACTGAAAAAGAGGAAGGCCTAAAACTTGCCCCCTCACTATGACGTGTCATTGTCTTCATGTAACTTAAATAGGTATGTATATAACTGACCAATTAAATTTCGATGTGGCCTGAAACACAGGTTTAAATAAACCTAGAGTTAGCCACTAATTACCTTTATGTATACTATAAATTACTTTCTGTGGCTATTTACACACATTTTACTGTAAAAGTTTTTATGAATAAATTGAACATTGAAATTGAAATGTATCCTTTGTTATAAATAAAATATCTTTATTTCAGATATAATATGCCTATAAGTTTATATATTTATTTATTTATGTACACACAATATACTTAAAAAGAAAATTTTGTACAGAGAAAAGATCACAAAGGTACTGCTTATTTCAACAGAAATTTCTTCCAGCAGACCTGCGACAGAAGAATTAGATAAGAAAAGTAGACACATTGTGTAAAGAAACAGAGAAGGAAACTTAAAATAAACTATTCTAACTTAACTTAAACATATTACTATCTTATAATAAATATAAATCTAATTACAATAAACATACAAACAAATATACCTACACAAATAGATTTACAAATATATATTTATAATAAATTAATACATACCTATAAAATATACCTACAGGCTACAGGATCACATTATTGACAGATAATGCTCTCTGACTTCTCTTTTGAAAATGTTAATATTTTTGCAGTCTCTTATGTTAGGCGGGAGTGAGTTCCACAAACAAAGTTGTTAGTAATGAGTTAGTAACAAATTATGCTAATATGCTATATTATTGTTATTAGGAGGTACTTAAATTACTAGCTTATTTATTAGTTACATAACCCTATAGATACCTCCACCCAGTGTCTTCGGATGAGGCATTCGGGTCTGTCAACAGCAATCAAAAGATAGTGCTCCGTCATTCTCCCACAACGGAATTACGTTAGCAATGGCAAAGTCGTTGCATATGCAAAACGCTTTGAAAGCTCTTGGCATTGTGTAGGAACTGGCACCGAAAAGAAATCCTAATCAAACTTATCAGCATTCAATTCACTAAACACTTCTTTTAAAGTAGATTTAGATCATTTCCTAGATAATGTTTACATATGATAATTTATTTTAAAAGCGGTATTATTGGCTAAGATAAGTACTTGATGAAATGCAAGTCAGGCGAATAGATGATGTTGAAACTTGCAAATAAACGGCGTAATTAATGGACACTAACTTGTAGAATTTTAATTCCTCTAGAATCAAGAGCAGGTTCGTTAGGACGTGTTGAAAGAATGCCGAAGGGGACTAAGATGTAAATATTCTTCAGGCATATAGGAAGGTATTTTAGTGTTAATTGGAAAATATGAAAATCCTTCAGACCAACTAAAGACAGCAATCAGAAAAGGCAGGAAAGGACTCCTCCTCACACACACACTTGGTACTCGTAAATGATAATATATTGACTAGGGCAAAGGAAAGCCCTAGGTGAAGGAAGTGATTTTGTACAGAAAATACTAATAAACTGTACATAATAACCTTCAGTACCTACCTACCAAACACGCCTATCCTACTCTGAATTTTGTTTACAGACCATTAGGTACACTATTGCGATCGATGATGGGCGCTCTTGCAAAATCGCAATCAATCCAGAGCATAGTTAAATAGCTGTACTCTATTCTCGGGAAATTTTGGAACCCGCACAAGATTTTTCAAACACATACAAGTAGGTACACAACACATTATTTTCTCCTAAAGAAGCAGAGTTTTCTTATGTAGTTCAAACGACTAGTTCCGCGTGGCTGGTCACCCATCCGATCATTGTCCTCAATGAAATTGCCTCACACCAGACTCAGGCCATTAACCAAATGAAATCTATCATGAAGAGCAAATCTATTGTCTACAACAAAATTTTAATTGTAGACTCTATTGTTAAGAACAGTGGGTGGTGTTTTGATTGCTAAGGTGCTTGGTACTTGACCGTAACCTTGGATTATTAGGTGATTGATTTCTATATGCGTCGATGTTGTCTGATTGTTTTCTTTCCGTGTCCGCTTTTTTGGTTTGATTCGTGAGAAGTATTATTTATTGGCATAGTGTTCAAACTCAGAAGCAATAAAAACTCAGTTGGTGGATTGAAGATAAGATAAGGTTATACAAGAGAAACTGCTGAAATAGAAGCAACTTTCATTGCTACTGCTCGTAGTGTTTTATTTTCTTGCATCTGTCACGTCACTCTTGAAGAACCACTGGTCGCTGGCATTGTTTTTGTCGTAAAGATATTTGACAGTTCGTCGTCAAGGACACAAACAGATGAAGGGAAGAATGGAGTAAGTAAATAGACTTACAGGTTGTTCTGCCCCACTGCAAGGCAACGGCCTCTAATTCTTCCTTCTATTTCTCCCGGCTTTGTCCAAGTCTGGATCAATCCTGCGATAGACGTCAAACCCGTCGCGTCATGTGCGCCTGGGCCTGCTACGATGTCGCCGGACATTTTCTGGGTACCACAACACCAACATATTGCAACTGATATATAGTTGAGAACTTCCTCGGAACAGTCAAGACTTGTGGGTCAGTCAGGTTTTTCAGGGTTCGCTACATTATCTGGCGCAGAAACACCTACAACCTATCTTAAGTGGAAAAGAATGGCGTCCTTCTCGAAACAGGTAAGCCTTAGCACGGAAGCTATAATCTATTCATTCATGTGTGTTGTATTACCCCGCAGCACGAACCTTGCTGTGCCTCTATAGTGTACAGATAAAGCCATGATCCGTCTCGCAGTCTCGCCCAAACCTTGGTTGAGTAATTAATCAAATTAAACAATCGAACATAACGAAAGTGTAAATACTTTGTGAGGTATCTTTCCTTGCTTGGAGCCTTGGGTTTTTACCACGGCCAGTTGGTAATAAGTACGTGTACTACGGACTCACATGTTAATGTCATTTAGAACTACAGAAAAGAAGGACCCTTTACAAAGACAAACAGGTTAAGTATTCGATTCTCATAAATATACAAAGGAACCGTGGCAGCTTGTCGAATGAAGCAGCAATTTAAAAACTATTGCGGGGTCAGCGTCCAATCAAACCGGATACAGCTGAATACTAGTATTTTATAGAGAGCGACTGCCTATCAGACCACCACAACCCAGAAGCTCGGCCACACTGACAATCCGTACTGACTGCCAAAGATCTACAAATGACAGCCGGGACCAACGGTTTAACGTGCATTCCTCGGCAAGGAAATCTCGGTATTTAACAGATGGTCACCCATCCACATGAGGACTTCGGTAAGCGTTGCTTTACCTTGAAGATCGGCCCATGCGGCTGTTATTATTACTTAGCCACGTGCTTCTATGTTAAACCTTGAAAGCTCTTCGAATAATGCCTAAGTACCTATTTCATTTCTGTCATCACATTGTCTTAGCTGTCTATTTTACGTATTTGTTGATTTGATCTACAGAATGCAGTCATGATTGACCAGTATTATGAATGTTAATGTTCGTACAATATATCATTAAAATCTTCCGTTGTTGTTTGCCTTCACATAGTTTAGCTGACTTTGTAACTGTTATTAAATTTTCAATTGTATAGTTGAACGAGACTGGTCGTTAACGATGTGACTGGTTTTCAATTGCAAACCCTCTTATCCCTGAAATAAACCTTACACTACCTATCTATCCTATTATATAAAGCTGAAGAGTTGGTTTGCTTGAACGCGCTAATCTCAGGAACTACTGGTCCGATTTGAAAAAATATTTCAGTGGTAGATAGTGTTATACGAGTATTTAGTTATTTATTATTTGGGTTGAAATAAAATACAAATTAATTGATTGTACTTTTATATCCACACGCCCTCTATTAGTATTAATAAAACGTAACACTCCAACAGATAGCCCATTATCGAGGAAAGCTATATATCACCATCATTTATATATATATCACCACGCTAAGACCAATAGGAGCGGAGCAGACGAAGTTGCGCGGGTCAACTAGTCTTTGATAAAGTAAAGTCATAACCAACCGTTCGAGACCAAAACATTTTTCTATATAAGTAGAATTAATATTATTAATATTTCTAAGCAAACTAGGTATAAGAAGGAACTGGAAATAGATAACTATCATGCAAATAAGTGTTGTAAGGTAGTTGTTACTCTGCGGTTAATGTTAATCTCTAACCTGTGGCTACCTGAGAATGCCTGTCTAATGGGCGTCGCAATAAAATGCTAACGGATAGATTTCTATTTCAATGACGTCGTTTTCCTTTAACGATATCAATTGACATTAGTAGTAAGTTACCCTTTCGTTTGTGACTTCATGTTTGTGTTGCTTTGTATATCAACTAAGTTCTTGTTATGGAAGCAAATACCTCGTCAAGTTTGTAATTCAGTTCAAAAATTGGGATTTTGCTGCTGGACCCGCCTTAGTAGTTCCTTGGGGAAGTTGCCGCCGTTCCGAAAAATAATTTCTCTTCTGTGGCCATGAGGCCATCCATACGTAGGTGTGTCTATTACGATTTTTTTTTTATTATTTGGGATGGGTTTGCTCTTGACTCTAGTCTTGCTCAGAAATGACAGATGACAGTGATGTGCAGCAAGAAAAGTCTTGCAAAGAGAACAGACCCCTTAGAAACTTATCAATAGCCATGAGGTCAGAGGAGCAGCCGTCAAAGACTATTCGGATCAACTGTTCACTAAGGAAATCTGATATCCAGCTACAAAAATCAGCTAGCATGCCATAAGCAGGAAGCTCGCTGAGTAGATTTGCGTGCCAGACCCTGTCAAAAACCTTCGAGATACAGCAAGTGCTTCGAAGTGTTTCTCGATGGTTTTGCCCCAGCAGTATGTACGAGGACATAGAAGAGTAAACTAAAATACAAGAAGATGCTGCAACTGTTTCTCGTGTCGTGATCCCGAATTTGCTTATTTTTGTCGTCAAGCTGCTCTTTATCTATGTTCCGAATTTCCGATTTGTACTGTTACCCACGATCGACATATCACGAAACTTCGATATTTAAAATATCGATGTAGGTACACGGGGAGTACCTATGCCACTTCGAAACACGCAACTCCTATTAGTTTGTTACTATTTTTGCCCGCGACTTCGTACGCGCTTATCCTGTATTTCCTGTTCCCATCAGAATTTCGGGAAATTCTCTCGTAGTGCTCCCCTACGCTCCCCAAGAAACCTATATGCCAAATTTCAGCTTTCTACAACCAGTAATTTCGGCTATGCGTTGTCTGTCAGTCACTCAATAATTCAGTGACGGAAATTTTTTAAATATTAAGATTGCAAGAGTGCGAGAGTGCAAAAGTGCTTCACTTTGAATGTATTCCAAGATGAACATCAAATTCCCGTGAAAGAATTACAAATCCATGTTTTCATGTAAATATAACATTTTCTCACCTTTTTCTCAACTAACTACTAACCCTTGGTATTACGACATAAAAAGCTGCAATGTTCATTTGCCATGAATACCAACTTGTTTACCTACCAACCAGCAAAATAAAATAAAAATATATCGCACAAGAATGTCTCATTTTGGGGAAAAATCGTCTAATTTTATCGGTAACCGTGCAGAAGGGCGAGCGGCGCGGGGTACGTGGGGTGCGGGAGGGGGACGTCCGATCCATCACGGCCGCTGTCACATGCCATTAGCGAGGCCTATGGGGCATGGCTGGCAGAAAGTACGCTGTGTTATGGTGTTTGAATGAGGTAGGGGATTGAGGACCTGCCTTCTTAGAAATAGCAGAATAAATAGAAGAAGGTACTGAGAGACGAAGAAGCTGAGAACCAAAAAATTACATAGGTACATTATGGAACTAGGACCCAAATTATTATATCACTCTTCATCATCATCATCATTTCAGCCAAAAGACGTCCACTGCGAGACAGACCTGCCCAAGAGTTGCCACATCGACCAGTCTTGTGTACCTCGCATCCAGCAGATTCGTGGCTTTCCCCAGGACCGGCTCACCTTGTGTCTGCGGAAGGCCTACCAATGCTGCGTCTTGCGGTACGCGGTCGCCACTCCAGATTCTTTCGTCTTCAACAACTACCTGTTCTCGCTCTTGCTTGATATTGAATCAAGTGCAGTGAAATTTATGGTTTTTCTAACTGCTGCGGTAATCTTCTGATTGTTTTTGTTGCAGGCTGTAAGATTTTTGTCGTGTTTTTGGGTGCTTTTGCTTTCGGGCTTTCATGGGGTGCTGCCCAAGCTTAAGAATAGTTTGAGGGCCTTTCTCTGTAAGTCTGTCCGTGGGAAATAGAAATCAGTACGTAGATAGCTACCTACTGGTTTCAAGAATTTGCAAGATACCTACTTGATTTCCTAGAAAATTAATATCTAGGTAGTTATTTCTCTACAAGCTGTATAACAACTAGGTATAATTATTGTAAATACGTCGGCCAGTTATTTCTGAGGAAAGAGAAACTATCGTCATATTTATTTGACAACTTATTTGCGCAATTTAATTATGAACTGTCAATGCTAAACGTCGTGTGATTTGCATGTATTTAGGTATGCAAGTAATTATTTTGATTGCGATATTTCAGTTGCGAAGTTTAAGAAGCTACTCAACAGCTGTATAGGTATAGCAATCGGTTCGATAAGTTTCTTCTTCGCAAATAAATAAGACAACAGTAAGACAATAGGCTGTTGTCCCGAAAGGGACTTACGGACAATGACTGGTTAATATTCAGTAGGTACCTTGTTATTTTCATTTCATATTTATTTTCCAATTTCACAAGAGTGTTAGCAAACACATAACATTATATCTGGATAGGTTACCTACTGATTATTAAATACATACCTACTTAAAATGTACCTAGGTAGGTACAGGCCGTACAGGTAAACAGGTAGGTACCTACCAGGCTTCAAGATTGTTGTAGATTGTGAAAGTTCTCTTTATTCACAAAATTAGTTAAAAATAAAAGAGTGCATAATTATCTTAATAATTACGTAAGTAAAAGAGTGAAGCCACGCTTGTTACCTTCACAATATAAACAGAAAAATAAAAAACGGTCGTACCGACACTTTCTTTCGCCATGCACGCGCGGTATTTCTCGCAAAATACGCGTAAGCACGAATATCTCCATTCGACTCGGTCTTAGCCAGGCTCACATATATTTTCCTAGTAGCTAATATATTTTGTTTAGTAAATATTGTTGTATTTACCGTTTACTATTCATTAGACATAGGTATACAGATAGGTGGCTTAGTAGATAAAAGTGCACTTATGGAATGTTTAAGACTGCACTTTGCACAAATCGTTCGTCCCCACCAAAGACTATATTTTCTATGGTCCCCACCAACGTGGAATTCTCATGATGGGTTTCTGGATTGAGTGACCCAACTATAATGCCAAATTTTGACAAGTTTGCAGGCGAAAAAAGAGTCTGACTGATGACTCAACTGCGAATGCTTAATTCAGAAATCGGGAGGTCTATCTTGCTTTGTTTATAGGTACTTAATGATCACATCAAGGCTTTTCTTGTCTTGTCTTGTGTACTTAACATAATCCTGTAATCTACTTAGTTGCTTATTGTTAAGTGGGTGCCTATTTCCACGGTCAATCCTTTGGGTAGAGAACAAAAACCTCCGCCTGAAACCTGTGTCTTGACTTTTGATTTTTCTTGTGAAAGTTCTTCATAATTATATTAAATCAACCAAAAAAAAAATACAAATTTCAGAACAGCTCCAAGACGAAGCCCTTGCAGTGATTTGTCGAAAGGTTCGTCTCAAACTAAACCACCGTTTAGCATCTGTCACCACGCACCCCTCTTTAAAATCCGTGCTGACCCTCTTATGAAACACTCTATTGAATTAAAATCACCCTTTTAAGTTTAATAGGGCGTTTAATATTGTGCTAAAACAAAGAAACTATGTTTTAGTAGTTTACTCGATAGTACAAGGGTCGCAAGCTTGGCTAATCGAAGAAGGTCCTTATAAAGACAAAATGAAAAATGTTTATTTGGAACTCGCACAAAACAGACAACTGTAGGTAAAATTAATTAAAAGTAACAGTAGTCAGTAGTAGGCTTATCTATCGAAAACCTAAGTTCGATCCTCGGGGTTATAGTAGGTAGGTAGCGTTTTTACTACGAAATTTTTAGTACTTACATTACATAATTATATAATCAAAGGAACCTAGTAGCTAAGTCAGGAGTCTGGATTTAGATTTAAGTGAGTACCTATAATAGGTTAATGACAGACGACATGAGTGGCAATCATTCAATGTACTCAATGTACTCTGTGGTGGCAATTCTACAAATTATTAACAACGTTCGCATTCGCATGTCAATCGCAAACTGTCAAAAGAACCTTCATTTCCACTTCATAAATTTTTGACAGATTGCGCGTGAGATGCAATTGCGAAAATTGCTTTAAAAGTAGTAAAATTGGCACTCAAACTAGCTGGCAAGATGTTTGGGAGGCTCTGTACCGGGTTGGAATTTGAAGGCATTGGACCGGTCGTACCCAGGCCGCTGCAAACACAATCTGGCAAAATGGGGATTCATAGATCCGTCGGATACTCAATTTGAGTGCGGTGCTCCTCTACAGAACATGAGCCACACGTGCCCTTACACCTGTACTTTGGGGGATTTAATAAATGCCACCGACGCTGCAATTAACGTAGCCACCTACTGGGCCCAAATCATCTAAGAAGCTAACCATCGATTCGAAAAGAAGAAGAGAAGTACCGGGTAAAGCGGCGTGCAACTGGTTTGTGCATTAGTTTCTTCCCAGTTTCAAAATGTTCCCCGCGCTAAACAGTCGGACTTGCCGGTTGTCGCGGGAACACGACGCCGTCAAAACTTAGCTCCCTTGATGGATCACCGCCTCTTTGTAACTCGTGTTGAGCTGCATTTGTTTTGTTGAGGTAATCGTTGGAAAACTTGTAGATTTCTTAAATTGATTCAATAATTAGTTAAGCCAGGGATTTTAGAGTATCGTGACGGGTTACAAAGAAGTGCAGACTTAACAATAAGTCCTTATAATGGTATCGGCGAAAGATCTAATTTGTCTCCTTTGTCAAGCGAAGCAAAAACCTGGCGATGGCTTTCATTTTGTAAATATTATTCAAAAAGAAATATTGCGTTATTCACGTTACGGAGTAGACGAGCTTGGTGAAAATATCGAAGCAATGGATTAGGAATTCCTTTAAAAATCTTAAGGATTGTAATGACAAACAAGTCAAGATGTATGCTATACAATTACGCTTCACGTTTTGCAACCCGCAATGAGTTTTGTCGGTAGGTAGGTAGGTACCTACTGAGTTTGTACTCTGAAATATTCTACCTACTTACCACACCGACATTTTGTCTGCATTGCTTTGTTGCACAGACCAAATTCTATCGAAGTTTTTGAAATTCTGTATCGTGTGGACTGCTATTAGACTCGATCAAGAACGAACTATGATCAGAACATCAACTAAAGTTCGTTTGTTTAACCCCAGAGACTAATTTGACAGGTGCAAAAGTCAACGCCCCAGCCGCCGCTACAGAAGAAGACGCCCCGGGCGTCGGGACGAGCAGGGCAATTCTCGGCCACCGTAGGCGCGGGCCTGCGGACGGCGAGCATTGGGTGGCTTGCCGTCTGATCAGAACCAGGCCCGGGTCGACGGCGCGCTGTGTTCCACGCGCGCCTCAAAGAGCTGTCAGCATAAAAGACGGGGCCCGCTAGGGCCAGTGGCTGCTGGAGCTGCGGAATCTGTTCGAAAGAGGCACCGTACCCTGGAACGCAAAGGATACTAGGAGGAACACGGATGCGTTTTAGTCAGTAAGAGTCTGACACTGCCTTCTGCTTAAACCAAAGCGGGAGGAGTCATTTGATGATTTCCCATACCTACTTTGAAAAAAAAGGTGCAAAAGTCAAACACCAAATTAAAAAAAGAAAGAACAATCACTTGAAAATGTCAAATTACTTAGTCTCTGGGATTAAAAAACCGAATTCAAAACAAAGCTACTTTTGTGCCTATGCCGAAATGTTTGTAATGATAATAGCACAGTAGGAAATAAACAAGGAGCACTCACATTTTTTGTAGGGACCTACTCACACTACACAAGCTACGTATTCTATAGACTTAAAAATTTAGAATTTCACCCACTCTCGGTTAATTCACAAAAATCTCGCTGTTCGTGTCGGTTGATGGATCACCAGCACACATTGTGCGCAAAAATTATACTTTTAGACGTGAAATATACAAAGATATACTTTTAGACGAGGATTGACGTGTTCGTTAGCACTTTTTTGCTGAAACATGAAATTGAGATGTTGGCATGTAGGTAAATGGATTATGAATGTAAGCTGGGTAGCTTTTTTCCGGGAGGATCCAGATTTTTCAGGTAATCAGATTTTTCAGGTATTCAGTCTGCGGTAGGTAAGTACTTACCTGTATGACATCGCTCGCTGAATATATAGGTAGGTACCTAAATCCTCCCAGCTCCTCAACATTTTTCTCTCAGCAATACTTAAGTAGGTACCTACATATTACATAAGAATGATCCCAGTACAATTCAAGCGCACATACATCCAGTGTGTGCCCGCACATAACATTGTACGAGCGTCTCCGATCCATCATTCTGTCATCAGGCGTCCCCCGGCGCGGACGTCTGTCGTACAAAAGCAACATTTCGCTAAAATCGCACGAATCCGCTATTGTATGGATTTATCGCTCAGGATTCGTGACGGATTTACTAAACTTATTGATTATATTGTTATTTTAATTTAGATGTTTTCTTTATGTCGACATCTGTCGGCTGTGGCTAGTTCAATAGTTTCGAGGTGGATAGAGTAGGAGTATTCACGAGCACCTATTGGGTCGTCATGCAAGATGGTCGTGGGGAATTTTGTTGAAACATCAAAAACGAACTAATAGACGACATTTAGTTATTCCTCATTTTTCAATACATGCACTTTTATTCTGTACCTACCTATTTCCTTACACCACAATTTTATTAGACGTTTTGTATATTTTTCTTTTTACCCGACTGCGAAAGAAGAATGCTGTGCAACTGCCCGACTGCAAATGGATGTGCATGTATACATACATACACTTGAAAAACATAACCCTGCTTCTTAGACACGCCCTAGAGCCTAAACGGCTCGATGCGACTTGTTAGTTGTTTTTAGCGGTCAGGTTTTTTGACAGTCAATTTTTTACTTATACATACATATATTTACAGCCAGTATATTCCGACAAAACTTCACCGTGTAAACTTACATATCTACCTACCTATTATGTGTAGTGAGCATGAAGTGAACTTTCGTTCCATCTCCATTGACAGTTGGCTTTATGTACTTCACCTACGTTTACAGTGAGATTTTAACAGAAACGAACTGCAGTAGGTATTTATCGCGTTCTGGAGAGTGAGATATCTATCGCTTTTTTGTGACTAAACTGTTCACTTGGCCATACAAATTTGTTCCGTGCGGGAATCGAACTCGCGACAAGCAGCGCAGCAGCCAATCGCTCGCCCACTGCGCCAACCATGTCGTCATCTCATTATCACTACTGATTATCTATATTATAATGACTGCAATAATTCTGGAATTCATCTAAGCTGTTAATCCTTGTGTCCTGGAATACCTTGGGTACGCCTCTAAACAAGTAGGTACTGTTCTTACCTATTATGTTAATAACCCGGCCACTTTTGAGGTGCCGTAGCCAAAGATCATTGATGAACTTTTTTTTAATGATGGGAAATCATCAAATGACTCCTCCCGCTCTGGGCGAAGCAGGAGGGAGTGTCAGACTCTTACTAAAACCCATCCGTGTAGGTACTTCCCAATGCCCTTTGCGATCCAGGGCCACGTGACTCTTTCGAATAAATTCCGCAGCCCCAGCAGGCACTGGCCCTAGCGGGCCCCATCTTCTATGCTGACAGCTCTTTGAGGCGCGCGTGGAACACAGCGCTACGTCGGCCGGGAATCGCCCTGCGACTCCCGACGCCCGGGGCGTCTTCTTCTGTTGCGGCGGCTGGGGTGTGGGGTGTTCCCTCTCTCTCGATGACCGCTTCCCATGCCGCCTCGCTACGGAGTGTAGGGAAGCTACATGCCAAAGAAGAATGGTCATTTCAGACCCAGAGTCCGACAGAATTGAGACCTATCGTAGTTTTTTTGTCATCTGGAGTAGAGTAAGCCAGTTTTTTTTTTCGATTTCGATGGCTAACTTATAAATAAACTAGTTGATCCGCGCAACTTCGTCTGCGTCACAATTTTCATTACTGCCATTACTGCTCTGCTCCTATTGATCTTAGCGTGATGATATATAGCCTATTATTTATTATTATTTATATATTAGTAAAATGACCTTGGAAATGTCTTCAAACGAAGTCCCGAAAAGTAATTTCACATCCATTCCTACAAGTATGCCGATCGTGTTTGAGCTCATTTGAACTGTCTCGATGGGTACTTATTATGCATGGCTGATAACGAGGGTCTGATGATGAGGAGCAGAAAGGTGGAAAACGGGAAAACGTGTTCTGCGCCATTTCAGAACCACAGTCCGACAGAAATGAGACATATCATATTTTTTTCGCCATTTGAAATAGAGCAAGAATATGCATTTTTTTTTTCGATTTCGATGGCTAACACATGAATATTAATTATTGTATGAGCTTGAATATTTCTTTAGAGATAGTTTAGAAAAGTAATTCTTTACCAACTCTTACAAATATGGCTGTGATGTCTGCGCTCATTTCAATCGTACTGTTAGGTACCATTTACTGCAGTTGGTAACACGGGTCTGATGACGGAAACCATAAAGGTGACTAATGGCTCTCTTAGTTGACTATTCCTAAACCCATTGTGTTTGGGCTCATTCGAATCCTTCTGATGAGCACTATGCGTTGAATAGGTTACTTCTAGGCAAGCGTGCTCCATCTTAGACCACATCATCGCTTACCATTAGGTGAGATGGTGGTCAAGCGCGTGCCTATCAATAGTAAAAAAAACAAACTATCCAATTCAGCTGGTAACAAGGATCTGATGATGGAAACCATAAAGGTGAGTAGTGGCTCTTTTAGTTGACAATTCTTAAACACTTCGTCTTTGGGCACATTTGAATTTTCCTAACAAGTACTATTTATGTTACCTGGTAACAAGGTCTTTAACATAAGAAGACTAGAAACGCCTAAAGGCGAGCCAACTTAGAGATCCAGTTGGATCTTTTACATATCGTAGTTTCTTACACACATCGTGTTTGAGGTCATTCCAAAGGTACATGTGGGTACAGTTCATTGAAGTTATATCCAGTGTTGGGTCGCATGATACTAAAAATTACATCTTGAAGTAGGTCGTACAGTCATAAAAGTATCAATTTAAACATTAATACTAACTGCCCGCGACTTCACTGGCGTGATTATTATTTAATTTTTCTAGCACGGATCCTTTTTACTTTTTCGAAAATATGTTCCGGCAATATTGGTCATGCCGTTTCGGAAATTCCGCATAAAACTATCCGTTTTGTTACTATTCCACCACAAAAAATAGATTTAAAAAAGTATCTCAATAACTTTTATTTTTTTGACAACTTTTATTTGAACGGGTATTTTAATGTTTTTGTTCTTACAAATTTTATTCTAAATAGTTTGAAACTAAATGGAATATAATAATAAAACTTTTCTTCTCGTTTGTTCTTTTCTTTATGTTTTTTTTTACTATTGATAGGCACGCGCTTGACCACCATTTCACCTGATGGTAAGCGATGATGTGGTCGAAAATGGAGCACGCTTGCCTAGAAGCGTTTTTATTATTTTAGTATTTCTTTATTTAGACTTCACAACAAGTTATTTTTAGAATTAAACCAGCACTGATGACCCACTGTGGGAATCCAAACACGGTGGTTATACGAGTAGACAACTAAGAGATCCACTGTCCATCTTCAGAACCTTGTTTTCAACAACAGTTATTTAATAGTGCTCATCGGACGGATTCAAATGAGTCCAAACACGATGGTTCTACTAGTATCAACAAGGAGACCCACTGTCCAACTTTCTGCTTTCCATCAGATCTTTATTACCAACAGCAATGAATAGTGTTCATCAGGAGGATTTAGATGAGCTCAAACGTGATGGCTATACTAGTAGCCAAATAAGAGATCCATCTTTCTGGTCTCCATCATCAAATCCTTGTTTGTAAAAATGGTTAATAGTACACATCAGACGGATTCAAATGAGCCCAAACACGATGGTTTTTTACTAGTATCAACTAAGAGATCCACGATCTACCTTTCTTCTCTCCGTTATCAGATCTTTATTACCAACAGCAATGAATAGTGCTCATCAGAAGGATTTTAACGACCTCGATTACGATGGCTAAACTAGTAGCCAATTAAGATATCCACTATCCCCCTTTCTGCTCTCCATCATCAGACTCTTGTTCCCAACAATAATGAATAGTGTCTACAGATGGATTCAAATGAGCCCAAACACGATGGTTATGCTAGCGAGAGCGTATGAAAACAGCTTTTCTATACTTCGTTTGAACAAACACTTTAAACTATGTACTCGTATTTATGTGTTTGCCAACGAATTCGAAAAACAAAAACGTATTTCTCTCATATTTCAGACGACAAACCAACTAGGATATGTGTGATTTCTGTCGGAGATGGGTTTATTTTGTATGGGCCGTGACCATTCTTCTTTCAGCTTTCTACGGCCGGTAGTTTCGATTGTGCGTTGTCTGTCAGTCAGTCCCTCACTCACTCGGTAACGGTCGAATTTAATATATTATAAGGATTCACGCTGACAAAGTTGTTAAATAAAATCTGGATTATCTTGACTTTGAAGGTACCTCCTATACAGGTAAAGGGGGATGCTTGTCTTTTATTCCATCGTGTGATAGGTCTCTTAAGGTGAATGCTCCAGGGTAGCCCGCGAAATTCAAATATTTTTATGTTTTTTGCAATTTGCCGGTCGAAGTGTGAAGCTGTATGTGGACCAAATACGATCCGCGACCGTAACGCGTATTTATCTAAAGAATTATAACCATTTTAATCATCAATATAGCCCTCTAAGTTCATGTAGCTAGACAGAATGATTATTTCTGAAATATTCAAAAAAAATGCAAAAACATAAAAATATTTGAATTTCGCGGGCTACCCTGGAGCATTCACCTTAAGAGACCTATCACACCTTAATACATGTCGACGTTTTAAATATTAGTGATTCCCTGTCTCATTTGTCGTAATGCAGTCAGCGTCATCTATTTTCATAGTAATAATGTAAGTGAGTCAACGCCATCTACCGCTCTCGACAACACATTGTTCAGTAAGACCCTGCGATAGCAAAGGAACTATTCAGTACAAAAATCTTGCGATAGATGGCAGTGCCAGCTAAATTGACTACGTTCCTTCTGGTTGTCAAGTGAATAGAGCCAGGATCAGCCATCAGTTTAGCTACGATCATAGAGGAAAGTAATATGGGTGCGACGCTGTTGTAGGTACAAGAGCAGTTTGTAACATAGTTCTTGTAAATTGAAGTCGTTTTAGTGTTGTAGCAAATCATGGTGTATACATGTTTTTTGTGTAAGTGGAGAAGTGATGAATCCCCCCGAAGATCTTATCATAAGTAAGTGAGGTTAATAATAGTAATATCTACGTAATTGTTCTGTTTTTAGGGTTCCGAATATCCGTAAAAACGGAACCTTAATATTTTAGGCATAATTGTAATACAATAAGTACGTAAAATAAAACAAAACTCTTACAGATTCCCTTCGAATATGAATATGAAGCAGAAGTGGTTGGATATTATTGGGAAGAGCGAAGCCTGCATAGGACGACTCACATCACTGTGTGGCTTGCATTTTGAAAAGGACTGTTTTCTCCATGAATTAGTTAACGGAAGGATCGCATTGAAGGATGGCAGCTTGCCAACACTACATTTGGGAAATATTCGAAAAGAAAATCAAAACATGTGGTCTTATATACAAGGCCTTTCGTCTGAATCTTCAAGGGAAAGTGGAACAGGCGACGAACAGATGAAAGATTCAACTTGCGAGTCTAACATAGAAGATTCATCCGATTGGGTGAATCCTTCAACTTCTGAAATACATATTAGAGAGCATTTTGTAGGATTCCCAAAAAGTGGTCCACCCGGTGAGCCGCACAAACAAAGGTACCTTAATTATGACCGTAGTGAAACCTAATAATGAAATAAACAATTTATTAATGATAAATCAAACTGATAATTGTTATTTAAAATTATTTCAGCAGTGATGGTCAGCTTGCGAAAGCTGAAATTCTAAGGTTAAAGAAGGAAGTTTTAATATCTAAAAGGTCAGTTAAGTTATTACGCAATTCAAAATGTCGAATCAAGTCGCACATGGAACATTTAAAGCAGATGATAAAGAACTACGAAGTGCAGATTGACAATTTGCAGCAACTTGCGAAAAAGTAATAGACAATGGAAACGCTCACAAATGATTAAGTCGTAGCAGTGAAGGCGTAATTTAATTATTATAATGATGTATTTTTAAGGTCTTATGTAAATAAATCATGTACCGGTAACACAGTAATCTATACTAATATTATAAAGCTGAAGAGTTTGTTTGTTTGTTTGATTGAACGCGATAATCTCAGGAACTACTAGTTCGAATCCTTTAGTGTTGGATAGCCCATTTATCAAGGAAGGTTATTAGGCTATATGACATAACGCTACGAGCAATAGGAGCGGAGCATTGAAAAACCTTGACGCAGACGAAGTGGCTGGTTGTTCATAAATAATTGTGAACGTCCCGACGCCGGAGCTATCGAAGAAGAATCTTTTCAGAACAACAACAGCGTACCAGAGCGAAACTTGTCATGGTTTTAATGGCAAAGGTTACTGACCGGGGTTATATGGGACTAAAATTCGGCAGCCATCACTACATATTATAAAACAAAGTCCTCCGCCGCGTCTGTCTGTCTGTCTGTTCGCGATAAACTCAAAAACTACTGCACCGATTTTCATGCTGTTTTAGAAAGAAAGAATAGTATTTATTTAGCACATACATGAAACACGTACGGTACATAAAAATAAATAATGGTAAGTAAGCCAAAAACTAAGTGTGTGTCTCACGGCTGCACTAAAAAGGTTCATTTCAGCGATATGTCAGACAGCCTGAGACTGTCTGACGCTGGTTTTCTAATGAACCCTAAGGTTTTCACCAATGAATAGTGGTTCTCGAGGAAGTTTTTAGTATATAATTTATGTAGAAAAAAATTAGGGTTCCTTAAGAAAATTGCAGCGTGGGCGAAGTGCTACTAAAACAATAATCCTCCCAAACTATGGTGGCGAAACGAAGATTAGTCAAGTACGCAGGAGATACGCAGGAGGTACGCAGATATATAGTGCAGGCTTGTATGTGGCAACACAGACGCACTCTCTGTTGCCTGACAGCACCGGTGAGACTTCAGGCGCAGGACCCAGTACTTTAATTCTGGGATTTCCCTTTTGAGAGAGTGATTCTATAGACATTAAATAAAAAAGAATTCATAGCATCACGTATTTTCGACACGACATTGCGCACCGGGTGACAAATAATCCGACATGATGTAAGAACATTTCGTTTCATTTACCCCCCCTTCCGAAAAATGGCTTGCGAATGCCGACACCATAACGAAATGCGTAACTCATAATTATTTGGGGGGGTTCATTTTTGGGGTGACACCACATTATCCGCCCCGGGTGTCACTGTGGTGATTGGGTTGTATTTTCTGTGAGATACATCCGAAGCCCAACTCAACGTCGGCGTCCATGTTGGCTCAAAGCAACCAAAACCAAAAAATGTACGTAACTCGATACCAAATCAAAAGGCAAATATCTAAATCCAAGTTCTTAGCTTAGGTCAAGTGTCAGATATATTACAATACAAGTTAGAAAACAATAATAATCACGCACGCACATCACAGTAAAGTACCTAATCGTCTGACACAGGCAATGTCAAAAAACCATTCTACCCAGCGCCCGCGTGCCCACTTAGCGCTAGCGGGAGTGCCTGGCGGAGCGACACACAGCAGCTACTACTTCCGTGAGCAGTAACAACATTTACGTGTCTCGACAGTGGAATTAGAGGTGAGTATAAACATAAGACCAAGGCCAAGACCAAGGCTCGGCTCTTGGCCCGTTCTTGTTTAACGTAGTGCTCGATGTAGTTACGGCAAACATCCAAGATCAGCCTCCATGGCTAATGATGTATGCCGATGACATCGCCCTCGTTAATCGGAGCAAAGCCCATCTTGAGCGCAAAGTCAACATTTGGAAGGACACGCTTGAAAACGGTGGTCTGAGACTAAATGTGGCGAAGACTGAGTACATGTCCTGTGGCAGCACGGATACAAACACCATCCGAATAGGTTCGGACCTGATCAGAAAGTCCGATACGTTCAGGTACCTTGGATCCGTGCTGCACGAGTCTGGCAACGTGGACGACGATGTCCAAGCACGTATTGGCGCGGCTTGGGCGAAGTGGCGCGAGGTGACGGGCGTTGTATGCGACCGCAAAATGCCTCCGAAGCTCAAGGGGCAGATATATAAATGCATCATTCGGCCTGTCCTACTGTACGGGGGCGAGTGTTGGCCAGCACTAAGCAGACACACCCAGGAGCTTCGCGTCACGGAGATGAAGATGCTGAGGTGGATGAGTGGCGTAACGCGATCCGATCGCATGCGCAACTCATACATCCGAGGTAGTCTTGGTGTCCGTGACGTGGGGGAAAAACTGCAAGAGTGTCGTCTGCGATGGTATGGCCACATCATGCGCCGCCCTATGGAGTACGTTGGTCGGAGATGCATGAATATGGCTGTTCTTGGGGCTAGGCCCCGTGGTCGCCCTCGCAAGCGCTGGCTGGACGTCGTCAAGTCCGACATGAGAGCCAATGGCCTGACTGAGAAGGATGTTGAAGATCGGGCAAAGTGGAGGAAGCTAAGTAGGAAGGCGGACCCTGGCAATAGCCGGGAATAACGCCAGGTGGAAGATAAACATAAGACCTCTATGCTGTGTGCAATAAAGTTCACTTTGTGAGCTATCTCACTCAGGTGAAGCTCGATATCGAAATGGTTACTTACAGAACAGACTTGCAGTGCGATCACGCACACATGGACATTTGCTTGCTGAGACAGAACTACTAACGATTGGAAATTTGTGATAAATTTGGATATGTTCCGTAATACCAAAAATTATGAATGAAAACTTAATATTTTTCTACTTTTTTTAACATAATTTGATGATATAAGCTATGTTTCCGCGGAAACAATATTGGAAATGTCGTTGTTTATAATACAGAAACAACAAAATTAAAACATGCCATTTACGCTGTAAAAATGTGCGAAATTAAATTCGCTTTAACTTAATTTTACGATGTTTTTTTATTTTTTTAAAGCCGTATGTATGAACCTAGATAAATACTGTCTAAATCCGAATACCAGCATAATATGGTGAAAATATGTTTATACTGCAAATGATTTTGGTATTCCGTTTGCGTGGACAAATCATGCTCCGCCGCGCCCTTGAAGTTACTTAGCGATGGTCGACTCGGATGCGGGTTCGACCTATATGTTGAGTGCTTAGCACTGAACTAAAAACAAGACAAACAGTGTGGGAGGTCTTTCAGATAGATTTATTTTTAGGGTTAAAAAGCAAACGTGACTGCATACACCGATCACTAATCCAAGATGCTACTGAGAAATTCCTTATGGAAGAACCTAATAACAATTTCTGCCCCCAAGCTCGGCAATCTCGCTTGTGACCACGAGACCCTCGGGGAAGCTAAAAGTCGTATACAATTACTAAAGAGGGCTTAACCAGACTATGAATCATGAAACAATACACAAAATGAAATAGAAATAACGCAATACCTCTTAAGGGATCATTGTATTCATCTTTACTATGAGACCAATACCGAAATCGTGAAAAAAAAATCAGCTGTTCAGTACATTTTGTCAAGTTATGCGCACAGAAATGTATCCCCCATACATTTAGGTGCGCATAACTTTTTTTTTTGCGATTTCAGTGTTGGGATACGAGGGTGGATTGAAAAGTTCGCGGCCTCAGCAAGAAAACAATATAAAATATAAGCAAAAGTAATTTTATTTTTCCACGTAATCTCCACTTAACTCTATGCATTTCTTCCATCTGGTTTCCAACGCCTGTATGCCGGTCATAAAAAGTTTCTTCAAGGCCTTCAAAAAAGTCAGTGTTTTTTTAGGTTTGGGAATAAATGAAAGTCTGAAGGTGACAAATCAGGAGAATAGGCGGGATCGGGCAGTAATTCAAAGCCACAATCACGAATTTGAGCCATAGATTCAACAGACGTGTGAACGCGTGCATTATCCTGACGGAACAACACTTTCTTGCTGAGTAATCCTGGCCTTTTCTCTTTGATTGTTTCACGCAAGCGACGTAAGAGGGTGCAGTAATAAGCCGAGTTTATAGTTTCACCTTTTGCAAGGTAGTCCACCATGATGACACCCTTAGCATCCCAAAAAACTGATGCCATCACCTTGCCAGCTGACAAAATTGTTTGGCTTTTTTTGGAGTCGGTTCATCAGGTTTTTTCCACTGCTTGGATTGCTGTTTTGACTCTGGGGTGTAGTGGTGTATCCAAGTTTTATCCATTGTTACAAATCTGGCTAAAATATCTTTTGGATCAGCCTCAAACATTTTCAAACAGTCGCGAGAAATCGTGAGGCGTATTCGTTTTTGTTCGACTGAAAGCAATCTGGGTACCCACCGCGCAGAAACCTTAGAAAATCCAAGTTCATTGACTATGATCTTTTGTGTTCGTTCATACGAGTTGCTAATAGTGTCTGCAATCTCCCTGATGGACAATCTCCGATCTGTCAATATCAGATCACAGATTTTCCCGATGTTTTCTTCAGTCGTAGACGTCATAGGCCGGCCAGAGCGAGGGTCATCTTCAATACTTTCTCGTCCGCGTTTAAATTCAGCAACCCACTTTTTCACAGTCGTATACGGACGGAGCAGATTCCCCCAATTTTGTTGACATATCTTCGTGAATCTCTTTTGGAGTTAGTTTTTTTTTAAATAGGTATTTGATGTCCGCACGTTGCTCAATTTTCTCCATTCTTTAAAAACGCTGCACAAAGGCACACAAAATTCAGTCTAATTTAAATACAGTTAATGCTATTGCGATAGAATTTAACAATTTGACAACCAGAGAGTAAACTAATCAGTTAGATTAAAATAGTTTAAGTATTTATGAGTTAGGCCGCGAACTTTTCAATCCACCCTCGTAGTAAAAGTTGTTTATAATGATGAGTTCAACGACCCCGTAAGAGGTTATAGCGTTTATTCTGTTACAGGTCGTATGTAAAAATCTTCCGTTACTGAGTGAGTGACTGACAGACAACGCACAGCCGAAACTGTTGGTCTTAGAAAGCTGAAATTTGGCATATAGATTCCATGGGTAGTGTAAGAGAGCACTAAGAGAGGATTTCCCGAAATTCCTACGAGAACGGGAAAAAACGGGTTATGAGCGTACGAAGTCGCAGACAAAAGCTAGTCCGTTATATATTTAAAACACAGAAATTTAAATAACATCGTTTATTTCCAACTTCCCCTTTCCATTCAAAATAAATAAAAAGTAAATAAATATCGAAGTGGATAAAAATATTTACACTTGTATGATAACCTCCGGGTCTCGGAAGCACTGTCCTCTAGAGATTCACTCACTGGCTGCTGGCTGCACTGATCCTGAAACAGGCGAAAGGCTCTTGTTAAAACTAGTTGGGAATAACCATATCTTCCTGCCCTTATCCCGTATTACTTGGGGTCGGCGCAACACGTTGTTTTCCTCTATTCTATCCTGTCCAGTAGTCACTATATCACTAACTCCCTTTTCTTTTGTACCACTCCTCACACAATCCATCCATCTTTTCTCTGGCCTGCTTCTCCCCAGTATGAGTAAAGTATCAATAAAAGATCGGCCTACAATATCCTAAAACATGTTCAGCGCAAAAAAATTGCACAATATTTTTAGGATATTTAGATACTAATAGTGTAAAATCAACTTTGCAGCTTCTAACTGCGTGTTCGGAAAACTTCGAAATTTTTGGTTTTAGTTTAAAACTTCTAAACTGTGCATCTTACGCGAAAACTTTGCACCAGGACACAGGTCTTTCGAAGCTCTAAATTTGGTTTTACACCGTCTTCGTACGGCATCTAATCTAACAATATCCCAAACAATCAGCAGTGTAATTTTTATTTGTATTTCACTTTCTCATAGCTTAGCAAAGGCCGCCCTGAAAGTAGAGGTCCATCTTGGAACCCCTCTACCATGCCTCCAACCAGATCTCGCAGTATACGTCTAGGTGGTCTCCACCTTTTTTGGGCAGGCGTCTTAAATCTTTAGAAGATCGGAACATTATACATCATTAACGATCCAGTTAGGTAGATCTAACTTCGAGAACTGGTCAGTCGTCGAATCCGACTCGGCTGGACGGTGTTCGCGAATCTGATCATTTTGAATAGCAGTGTCCCACAGTGAAAGTGTACGACTAGTGTCAGTAGGACTCATCCGGAATTGTAACATGGTCGCTTATAATAGGCCTCATAGAAGGCCGCGGGAATTCATTGGATGCGAGACGCACAGGACTGTGAGATGTGGCGACTCTTGAGAAAGGCTTATGTCTAGCAGTGGATTTTTTCGGCTGATGCGTGTATGTGTGTATTGGTTACGGGTATGTGGTTACTGCAGCCTGCACGTCGTCGCTGCGCGGTATGGCCAGCGCTTCCAGCGAGCGCGCGTACGGCATGGTGTAGTATGTGTGTGTACTGACTTGTTGCCGAGCACGGCGGTTACTGCAGCCTGCACGTCGTCGCTGCGCGGTATGGCCAGCGCTTCCAGCGAGCGCGCGTACGGCATGGTGTAGTATGTGTGTGTACTGACTTGTTGCCGAGCACGGCGGTTACTGCAGCCTGCACGTCGTCGCTGCGCGGTATGGCCAGCGCTTCCAGCGAGCGCGCGTACGGCATGGTGTAGTATGTGTGTGTACTGACTTGTTGCCGAGCACGGCGGTTACTGCAGCCTGCACGTCGTCGCTGCGCGGTATGGCCAGCGCTTCCAGCGAGCGCGCGTACGGCATGGTGTAGTATGTGTGTGTACTGACTTGTTGCCGAGCACGGCGGTTACTGCAGCCTGCACGTCGTCGCTGCGCGGTATGGCCAGCGCTTCCAGCGAGCGCGCGTACGGCATGGTGTAGTATGTGTGTGTACTGACTTGTTGCCGAGCACGGCGATTACTGCAGCCTGCACGTCGTCGCTGCGCGGTATGGCCAGCGCTTCCAGCGAGCGCGCGTACGGCATGGTGTAGTATGTGTGTGTACTGACTTGTTGCCGAGCACGGCGGTTACTGCAGCCTGCACGTCGTCGCTGCGCGGTATGGCCAGCGCTTCCAGCGAGCGCGCGTACGGCATGGTGTAGTATGTGTGTGTACTGACTTGTTGCCGAGCACGGCGGTTACTGCAGCCTGCACGTCGTCGCTGCGCGGTATGGCCAGCGCTTCCAGCGAGCGCGCGTACGGCATGGTGTAGTATGTGTGTGTACTGACTTGTTGCCGAGCACGGCGGTTACTGCAGCCTGCACGTCGTCGCTGCGCGGTATGGCCAGCGCTTCCAGCGAGCGCGCGTACGGCATGGTGTAGTATGTGTGTGTACTGACTTGTTGCCGAGCACGGCGATTACTGCAGCCTGCACGTCGTCGCTGCGCGGTATGGCCAGCGCTTCCAGCGAGCGCGCGTACGGCATGGTGTAGTATGTGTGTGTACTGACTTGTTGCCGAGCACGGCGGTTACTGCAGCCTGCACGTCGTCGCTGCGCGGTATGGCCAGCGCTTCCAGCGAGCGCGCGTACGGCATGGTGTAGTATGTGTGTGTACTGACTTGTTGCCGAGCACGGCGGTTACTGCAGCCTGCACGTCGTCGCTGCGCGGTATGGCCAGCGCTTCCAGCGAGCGCGCGTACGGCATGGTGTAGTATGTGTGTGTACTGACTTGTTGCCGAGCACGGCGGTTACTGCAGCCTGCACGTCGTCGCTGCGCGGTATGGCCAGCGCTTCCAGCGAGCGCGCGTACGGCATGGTGTAGTATGTGTGTGTACTGACTTGTTGCCGAGCACGGCGGTTACTGCAGCCTGCACGTCGTCGCTGCGCGGTATGGCCAGCGCTTCCAGCGAGCGCGCGTACGGCATGGTGTAGTATGTGTGTGTACTGACTTGTTGCCGAGCACGGCGGTTACTGCAGCCTGCACGTCGTCGCTGCGCGGTATGGCCAGCGCTTCCAGCGAGCGCGCGTACGGCATGGTGTAGTATGTGTGTGTACTGACTTGTTGCCGAGCACGGCGGTTACTGCAGCCTGCACGTCGTCGCTGCGCGGTATGGCCAGCGCTTCCAGCGAGCGCGCGTACGGCATGGTGTAGTATGTGTGTGTACTGACTTGTTGCCGAGCACGGCGGTTACTGCAGCCTGCACGTCGTCGCTGCGCGGTATGGCCAGCGCTTCCAGCGAGCGCGCGTACGGCATGGGCACGTCGGCACCTGTGACTCTCCACACAGGCGCGTCCAGTTCGAAGAACGACTGGGACTCCATCACGCGAGCGCAGATTTCCGCGCCGATACCTTGGAACAAAATGGACTCATTAACCAAACATAATCATATGACACCACTCCTGGTCACACCTCCACAGCCTGCTAAAACAAATCGCTCTACACGGTGGATAACGTCACAGTAAACAAGCAGACGGTCCATGTAATGGTCTGTGCTCACCAACGCCTAAGTACATCTGCGAAACCCCGTTGCGTAAGACGAAAAGTGACTCCATTCAATTCCATTTAAAAGTCTGTACTGTTCGAACGGTGTACAGTTCTAAGTTGTTATCATAAGTTGATACATGAGTAAAAGTAAATTGTTTATGTAAAAGAGATTTGAGTATCAGTAGTTCCTAATTACCACAACTGTACCTAGTTGTACAATTGTCACTGATGTAAGAAAGGACAATTTTAACGCCTCTTATGTCACATGATACCATTGGAATCTTTTGTGAACTCTCGAAGGCGTTCGATTGCTTTAACCGTGAAACGCTTTAGTTGAAACTCCAGCACTATGGGATTAGGATTATAGCCTTTGATTTGCTTAGTTCATACTTGATTGACAGACAGGTTAAAGTTTAGGTAAACGGTGTAAACTACAAGGGTCGGATATGACAACGGGAGTTCCTCAAGGCACAATATTGGGTCCATTCCTACTTAAGTGTACATAATAGAATTGCCCTAGTTATAACAAAATCGACCAAAGATGCTGTTTTCGCTCATGGCACATCGTTGATATATAAAATAGACAGAAGGTCACTAAATCATAACGTCAAGAATCTATTCATCAGATCGGTGTACGGGAAACCACTTGGTAATATATGAAAAAAAAAACTTATCACATTTACTTTACCAATTTATGTTAGAAGTAGAGAATGTGACAAAATATTGCTTGGTTTTCCTAGGAATCACATTAGACGAGAAATGATATGTCTATTCTGACTTCTCACTCTATAGAGGTAGATGGAGAGAGCATGAAGTAAACTGTCATTCTATCTTGTTTGTCTCTTCGCACTGCCGAATATGGAGTGTGCTAATGACGAAAATGAGAACAAAATAAAATAGTTACCTGACTGCGGCCAGCCCTGCTCCACAGTGACGAGGTGGTGCGTCTTGGCGATGGAGCGCGCGATGGTGTCGAAGTCCATCGGCCGGATGGTGCGCAGGTTGATCACCTCGCACTCGATACCTGCAGCGTGGCAGCTACACTTGAATTCATCATTACAGATCATTTACAATCAATTACTACTAGCGACGTTAGAGCTGTGTATTCTAAGTTGGTATTTGACTGACTATTTAAATAAAATTGAAAAGTTTGTCTATTTTCCGCCAAAGGGAGCCAATTCCTCCCAGCTCTTTCCGAGGTGAAACCGTGCCGATAACCGACCAACTTGAGCTTCTTGGGGTTACATTAACATCTACTCTCAATTTTGGCCCTTTCATAGAGGCAAAAGCTAAAGTGGCTGCAAATAAGTTGGGGATTCTAGCAAAGGTGAGACGGTACTTCACGCTGGAACAGCTGCTCAAACTCTATCAAGCGCAAGTTCGATCGTGTATGGAATAATGCTCACATCTTTGGGATGAATCTGCCAGATACCAGCTTGAGTCAATTGAGAAACGAGCCAAGAGGATCATCGGCAATGAGAGGCTCATCGCGACGAAGCTCCAAAGTCTTGAACATCGACGACGAGTTGCTAGCCTGTCGGTTTTCTACCGGTTGCATTTTGGGGAATGTGCGACGGAATTGCATAATTTAATTCCGCCAAGCCCGTTCCATCATCGGACCACAAGGCGAACGGCGATGCGCCAACGGTACTTGGTGGACATCCCACCCATACGCACAAAACGTTTTGGTAACACATTCATAATGCGTACAGCTAAGGAGTGGAATTCCCTGCCGGAGTCTGTGTTTCCTGATAGCTACAACCTGGCAGTCTTTAAGTCAAGAGTGTTACTTCTAGGCAAGCGTGATACATCTTCGACCGCATCATCGCTTACCATCAGGTGAGATAGTGGTCAAACGCGTGCCTATCAATATCAATAGTAAAAAAAAAACCTACTGTCCGTCAAGATCATAACGAAGTGACGACGAAACTGGCGGGCGTGTGGCATCGCTCTAAGATTATTAAGAAAAGACAAGTTGCGCAATAAACGAAAATCGAAAAAAAAAATAAAAAGTTTTTATTTAGAACTCAAAAATTTAAAGAAAAAGTATTTATTTATTTAACACTTTACGCACACAGATGTACAGAGGCGGACTTATTGGCGGGAGTATTGGTTGCAATGACGGAAGTAATTGGTTGGTTGTTGCTTTGTGTTGTACAGCATAGAATTTTTCATCCAAAAATTGGTAATTATAAATAAATAATTAAATTGTTTATTGACCAAGAAAGTACAGATGGTGAAAAAAAAACAAAAGCTTAATGCTAGTTACAAGCAAGTTAAATTGCTTAATAAATTAGGTTACCCTGTCTCTTAAACTAGGTTATACCTGTATCTTAATTAAGAGACAGTGGACGGCCATAAGGTTGTGCTTTAGTATTACCCATTTATTAAGCGAGGACCTTGTCGATCTACCCACAATTTAAACAATACTTAATTAGCAGAGACAGATAATGGTAATTTTGCAAATATTGCATCAAGTCAAGTACTGCGTCTTCTATTAATATTCTTTTCCGGAAACCGTACTGATTCTCAGCGATTATCTTGTACTTATCCAAAAAACCTTTCGGCCGGTTGTTGAGTATCCTTTCGAGAATTTTAGAAAGTACCGGTAGAACCGAAATGGGCCTGTAATTGTTAACACAGTTTCTGTCTCCTCCCTTATGAATAGGATGCACTATAGCTTTTTTTAAAGCTTCAGGAAATACATCCTTTTGCAAGCAGCAATTGAAAATGGGTATAATTTAGACGGTCACCAAAAATAATATTTTTAAGACTCTAAGCCTGGGCACCAAAATGGATTAATGGTCACCAAATTCTATCCAACTCAACTGTGATTGCCATAAAATGTAGGCTTTTAATAGGTTAGGTTAGAATTGTGACCAACCGCGCGCGACCCGAGCGAGCGAAGCGAGCGGTGCCGCGGCAGCGGCCGGCGAGCGCTATTTCTCGAATATTATTTGGTGACCATTTATCTGTTTTTGTAACCGTTTAGAACTTTTTTGGTAGTAAAATAGGTACTTTTTTGGGCGGTGTTTAAACACAAGCCATTGAAAATGTACTTATGTTAGAAACTAACACATTTTTGCAGTTCTTTAACAGTAAGAGTGATATTCCATCCCAGCCAACAGCACTTTCATTATTTAATTGGAGTATAAGTGACTCCACTTCGGCGTCATCCACATCTAGCAGAGCCAGTGAATTGCTAGTTGAGATGACACTAGAAGAGGATGAACGCTGTTCTTGGAGGAACTGTGCACCAGATTCAATATTTGCCGCAAGGTTTTTGCCAACGTTTGCAAAGAAATGGCACACATTGTTAACGGAAGAATAAGGATTATCGCATAAACTTAGTAGCTCTTCAGGTAATGTCCCGAGTTTTAGAAGTGTGTGTGATATTCTTAATGGTTTTCCATAACTCTCTAGAATTATTTCTTGTTCTCTCCAGTTCACTTTTTTGTAGGAGATTTTCAACTTTCGAAGTAAAGAATTACAGAAATTTCTATAGCGAGTGTAGGTTAGCCTAAATATTATATTATCGTAATTATCTCGAAAATAATTACACACAACTTACACTGATCTGCGATTGCAAAAACCGCTAATAAAATTGGTAGCGGCTACTCTGACACCATCACCTTAAACTCGAGTGAGGTTTTTCTTTTTTTTTGATTGATCCTACCACTAGTAAAATATCAGTGACCTCAGTGCAGTCGCTTAAACTAGGTACGTGAACGAGAGCGAGAATATAGATTTGTACTAAAACTGAATTAGCACCATCTGGTGGCAATATCGGAAAACCTTTAATACAATTTTCGTATTACTGCATAAGCGAGCAATTACGATACAAATCTAGCTAAGGACCCAAGAGCTAGATTAACTCAGCACTGTACCGAGGACGTTCCAGACGTCAGCCTGTATGCGATTAGGATGGCTCTGAAGCAGCTTAAGAACAACAGGGCATCGGGTGAGGATAGAATTACGGCCGAACTCCTGAAGGCGGGTGGAAGACCGGTCCTTAAGGCGCTTCAGGAACTGTTCAGTTCCGTCTTACTCGAGGGGAAAACGCCACAGGCATGGAACAGAGGTGTGGTGGTACTCTTTTTTAAGAAGGGCGACAATGCCCTGCTGAAGAACTCTAGTGAACCGTATCGCACTCAGGTTTGACGACTTCCAGCCTCGCAATCGGAAACTCTACACTCGAAGTTGTTGACGAGTACGTCCACCTAGGACAAACGGTCCAGTTAGGTAGGGCCAACTTCGAGAAAGAGGTCAACCGTCAAATCCGACTCGGCTGGGCAGCGTTCGGGAAGTTGCGTGGTATCTTCTCGTCCCACATACCAGTGTCTCAAGACGAAAGTCTATGTTCAGCGCGTGTTGCCAGTGATGACATATGAAACTGAAACGTGGTCGCTCACAATCCTACTTCATCCAGAAGGCTCAAAGTCACGCAAAGGGCAATGCTTGGAGTTTTTTTGCGTGATCGAATCAGGAATGATATCCGCAAGAGAACCAAGGTTACCGACATAACCCGAAGGATCGCCAAACTGAAGTGGCAGTGGGCAGGGCACGTTGCTCGCAGAACAGATGGTCGATGGGGACGAAAAGTTCTGGAGTGGCGACCGCGTACCGGAAGATGCAGCGTTGGAGCTGCTTCCCACAAGGTGGACCGATGACCTGGTAAAGGTCGCGGGTAACCGATGTATGTGAGACACGCAGGACCGGTCGTTGTGGCGACGCTTGGGGGAGGCCTATGTCCAGCAGTGGACGTCTTTCGGCTGATATGATGATGATGAACGTTTACGTTAACGCGTTCAAGTTCATAAAAAAACTCGCACTAGGCTGTAAAGGATTAGAATGATGATAAGGAATGCTAGGTTACCCTTCCCGGCGAGCTCCTTGGCGGCCTGCAGCGCCGTGTCGGTGGCGCGGCCGGCGCACACCAGCGTCACGTGCTGGCCCTCCCGCTCGATCTTGGCTTTACCTGACCATTTAACAAACAATATATATATCATTCTTCCGTTACTGACTGACTGACTGACAGACAACGCATAGCCGAAATTACTCGTCGTAGAAAGCTCAAATTTGGCATATAGGTTCCTTGGGGAGTTTAAGGTAAATTCCTACGGAGCGGAAAAAAACGGGATATGCGCGTACAAAAGCTAGTAGATTAAATAGAAGCGTGGCTTTGTAGGATCCGTCTAAGAAAAGGATGGTGCTATCGGCCATGAGTTGTTCCATCTCCCTCTCGGTTTTAAACAGTATAGTACCTGAGCTGCACTTGATTTAGGACTCATAAGCAAACTAGCAATGTGAAGTTTATTACATGGGACATAATTACAAGCTAAATCTAGTGCCACACTCGTACAGTCGGACAAAACTAGTCCAAAACACATTATATGATCATATCAGATAATTATGGTAGGCAACCGCTCCATGTAAAACACTGGTATTCAGCTGAATCCGGTTTGACTGGAAGCCGACCCCAATATAGTTGGGAAAAAGGCTAGGCAGATGATGATCAGATAATTAAAGCTACTTTTAACATTGGCAATTGTTTAATAATAATAATGCTTTATTTAGTCACAATTTTAAACCAGTAATCGGATTACAAAAACGATTTAGGACATGAACATTGGTTTGTTTTTCTTAGATAGTATCGCAACTAGCATCTTAGCTAGGTTACATAGTAACCTGTGTTAAAGATACCAGTTGCATTCCCCAAAGGGTTACAAAGTCACAATATGAAATTGGTTGAAATTGTTTTAGGTAATCCAGAACAACAAATGATTTGAACTTGTTAATAAAGCTAGGGAATTATAATTATGACAATGCAATTTCAGAATAACAATAAAAAGCAAATACATACCTATATCAACTAAAATAAACTATTATAGAGAAAACTATGGTGGGTTTTAGAGATAGTGAGTGTGAATGTGTGAGTGATAGTGATGGTGTGGGCGTGCAATAGTGATTTTGTGTGTGTGTGTGTGTGTGAGGGTGTGTGTGGGTGTTTTATGAGGGTTAATTGTAACTACACCGATGAGGTCAAAAGACTCTCCGTCTCTTGATAGGTCAAGCCAAGGAGCCAGTTTTTGATTTGACACTTAACGGCGAGGCTAGGAAGGTGGTAAACAGGTAGGAGCTTATTCACTTTGTTATACAAGGTAGGAGCAAGGAAGCAACTGTATCTCTTTGAGCAAGTGAAATTGCACTTTTTACTTTCACAAATCAGGTCCTTGCGTCTCTTACTGAGTATTCGAAACGGGGTCGTAGAATGTTGAATAAGAACAACATTTAGAATAAACAGTTGCCTCACCGTCAGTACTTGACAAGACTTGAAGAGGTCTGTAGTCGAGAAGGTTATTTTTTTAAAAGTGCTTACTTTTAGGATTGCCCTTTGGGCCCTCTCCAGTTTTACAAGGAGCGTTTTTGGCGCACCACCCCAAGATGATTTGCAGTAATTTAAGAGGGATTGGCCTAGTGCATAATAAACTTGCTTGAGGAGACGGGCATTGGCTACGTGGCGTAAGGTCTTGAAAATGTATATCAGTTTTCTAATTCTGCTTTGTAGTAGCTCGATGTGGAGTGAAAAAGAAAGATTACTGTCCAGGGTTACGCCTAAATATTTGTTACTGGGTACTTTTGTTAGGCTGGGACAGTCGCAGCTCTGATTGGGGGACATAGAACACGTGTGGGCGATAAGTGACAGTGCAGATGGAGGTGGGGAAGACCTACAGAAAGAGAAACACATGTAATTGGTTTTCTCGGTGTTAAGGGTCAACGAGTTTTCTGCTAACCAGGTTTTTACGATATTAAAACCGACCTGCGCTCTGCTGAAGGCTTCCGACCACGAGTCACCAATGAACGTAAGTGCAGTGTCATCTGCAAACGCCGTTACCCTGGTGTAGTCTAGTTTTAATTGACAGAGTTCATTTATATAAACAAGGAACAGCGTCGGCCCGATCACACTACCCTGCGGAACTCCGAATGTTATAGGAAGATCACCACTCGTGTTATTGTCGATTTTAACGCACTGTGTTCTATTGGTTAGATAATCAGTCAAGATAGTAAGTGCTTGACCCCTAACACCGATCATTTCCAATTTATGGAGCAGCAGGGGGATGGAGACTGTGTCAAATGCCTTAGCGAGGTTCAGGAAAATAGTCAAGACTTTTTTCTTACAGTCTAAATTTTCTACAATATGGTTGGTAAGGTCTAGTACAGTAGTACTGCATTTGAGGTGGACATATTACGTCTAAACCCATATTGATTTGGAGACAGTAAGTTTTTATCTTCTAAATATTTCACCAAGCGTTTGTTTATACGCTCGAGTATTTTAGACAGTATAGTTAGAACAGCTATCGGGCGATAATTAGTGACACAGCCTCCATCGCCGCCTTTGAAGATAGGGTGATTTAGGGCCTTTTTAAAGGACGAGGGAAAAGTGCCAGTCTCAAGACACAGATTAAACACATGTGCTAGAACGGGGACAAGTTGGATTTTATATCGCTTAAGAAAGGCAGTAGAAATATTGTCCCAGCCTAGGGCACAGTCTGATTTTAGAGACATCAGAATTGAATCTACCTCATCACTGTCAGTAGGGAGAAGAACAAATGAATTACAGGGTGAAATTACAGGATCATTTACTTGGCAGTGAGGTGATAGATGAACAGGTTTTATTTTAGCTGCAAGATTCTTCCCAACGTTTACGAAGTAATTATTTACTTGATTAAGCGAGACCTCAGGGGATGATGATAGGTGTAGTAATTTACTGGAAGAAGTTTTGGCTTTAACACTGTTTGTTACTCTCTTTATAACCTGCCAGAGTTTCCTGTTATCTGAACCAGCCTGTCTTAGCTCGTTTCTGTCATAATCTCTTTTTACTTTTCGTAGTATCTTGTTGCAAAAATTTCTATATCTTCGGTAAGACACTTTTAGGGTTTCATTGTTTGGATTTAATTTGGTTTTTTTATGTAAAGCATCACGATTTCTCATGCAGCGAAGCAGACCAGGTGTAATCCATGGTTTAATTATTTTTTTGCGGTTTGGAGTCTTAACTGTGGATGAATTGGGTTTTATAGTACTAGTGAGGGAGTTTATTAACTGAATTGTAGCTTGATTGGCATCAGATATGTGAAAAAATGTTATCAAAATTTAGTCTCGCCATATCTTGGTCCAGCATATCATAGTTGATTTTAGTGAACATTGGGCGATTTGGCCTTTTTCGGAAACCTTTATGTTTTAAACAAAGTAGGACACAGTTATGATCAGTAACGGACGAGTCGAGCACAAGGGTCAGTGCTTTATAACCAGTTTTAAGCATTACGTGGTCTAAGCAGTACAGACCACGAGTGGGTAGTGTGTGTGCCGGTAACAAACCATGACAGGCCTATAAATTGAGATACTCAGAGGCATGGGAATCACATGGTGTGTGACCGATATCAATATTAATATCACCGATTATGGCAATATTTTTAAAAGACGATAAGCAATGTAAGACATTGTCCAAGGACACTAAAAGGTTTGAAGTATTTGCAAAAGATGGCGAACGGTAAATGCAGACGATTGCAATATCAGTGCCTATTTTTATTACCATACAAGTGCCGTCCAAGAATTCCACTTCTGAAACTGCGTGCTCGAGAAAATCTTTTACGTAGACCACCACGCCATCGTTCTGATTTTTATGGTTTTTGGTATGGTACATTAGGTAAGTATCGATATTCGGGATATTTGCGTTGTTTTTGAGCCAACATTCTGTCAATATCATGACTTCACAGTCCATATCAATTCTATGCAAGAGGGTTATAAAACTATTAAGGTTACAGCTGATTGATCTTATATTTTGAGATAGGATTTTGAAATGATCACCAGGATTTTGAAGCGATGTTTTACAGTCTTCTGGGCTGCAGCTTTGGTTTAAAGACATAGAAAACTCATCAAGGTTTTGATTGATATCAAAGAAACTATCGAATTTTATGTTAGGTACAAACAGATCACAGCATAGGTTAAGATATACTTATTAGAAAAAAGAGAGAAAAAGCTCAAGAAAGTAAGGAGGTCGGAACAAGCAACAAATGGCAGGGAGAGTCGTTTAAGTAAAGGTACACCACCCCATGGTTTTGTTGAAAGTATATGGTGTTTAGTGTGTGTGTGTGTGTTTGTATATAAGTATGCTTTCTAACAATTATTGTTTGATGGTTTTGTATAATAAAAAGGGAAATGCAGTAAAAATAAAATAAAAAGTTTGAGGCATGCATAACATAGGGCTTACAACTAGATAAACATAATGAGCGAACTTCCAACTCCAGTCACTTGGTACACTTCAGCTTCTCTATGTCTATCTCTGAACTTACTCGAATTAATGGTTCATTTAACCTTTTCCGAAGGTACACAATACCATTTGCGGTCCAGCAGAATTGGTAATCGTGGCTACGCTTGAGGGCTCTGGTATGGTAGTAAAGTTTCTGAGCTTTATGAGTAAGACACTCAGAGACATAAACCGGTTTCACTGGTGACTGTAATTTGAAGTGCGATGTGTTGAGTTTATCTCCCTTTGTTTTAGATTTATTTATTTTTTTTACTCCATTGATGACTTTTTCTTTCGTGACAACTGAGTTAAAATCTACTATAATTGGGTGGGAATTGTCTTTGGATTACAATCGATATATATCCTTTATCTTGGAGTTATCAATCTCAACATTTAGGGAAGAGCCCATATTCAGCACCAAGCTGCAAAGGCCTTCCTTTGTCTCATTATCAGTTTTAGGGATATTTCTGATCCCTATACCCGTCACACGGGATTTACGCTCCAAAATTTACAATTTTTCTTCGAGTTGATGGATAACCATCTTGTCGTGTTTTCTTTCCGCTTCTAAGGTGGCAATACGATCTAGGAACTCGTCATACTTGCTCGACATTACCTCAACGCTATGCATTCAATCCTGATTTTGCTGGATTATGCTACTGATCTTTCCCATTAGGTCTTCAAAACGTCTTTCCTGTTTGTCAGAGAAAGTGGCGAAAGTAGTCAATGTCACTGGCGATATTTCTCCTACGCCTTCAAATTTCCTTTTCTTGCTTTTAGAGTACTTATTGCAATTTTCGCAATCATAAGTGTCGGCTGTGTACCAACTATATTGGGTTAAACTAGCCTGTCTGATGAGGTACTTAGGTTAAAATTCATTTGCAAAGCAATAAAATATTTTGTATTTTTGTATTTTTTTTTTGTATTTGCGCCTCAAAATAATAAGATCTATTTGTACGAGATTGCTGCTAGATTTCACCAGTAAAAGGATTTTGTAACCGGAAAGTACTTCTTGAGAATTTCTCTTATAAACATAAAAATATAAATATACAAAAGTTAGGCAAGGCTAAGGCGTCGTCTTAAATGGCTAACGAACGATTCGCCGCGCGATGATTAATTAGGAAACTAAAGAAATGTGTGTTTTTAATCTCGTCGTGCGACGAAACCAATCGTTAGCCAATTAGGGCGACGCGCGACGCCTATATTATGTATGATAGTACTTTATAAGAACAGATATACGTACCAATTGGAATAAGGAAGTCTGGTGAGAGTGCTTCATCGGACATGGGGAACTGAACACCGTAGAGAATCTCATCTTCTAGCACTACCACTGGGTCTAAGCTTCTGATGGCGGACTTTAGGAGACCTAGAACAAAGCAGATATTTCTAATAAAAATGAGTTAATAAGAATGCGAGTTTCGTATTAAAAGGTACTACGTAATTTCCAAACCAATAACCAAACATATTGCCTGCTCAGTCGTTAACCGACTTAATTTTGCCTCTGGTCTTGGATCACGGTGATCTATATTCTCCTAGACATAAGGTTGCTGTCAGAAGAAAAATAACTGAACAAAATGGGCAGGGCTGCAGAAACTCACGAATGGTTTCAATCATATTTGGAAAATAGAGAACACCAAGTCGAAGTTGAATACTACAATAAACACACCAAGGAAATACAACATATTCGGTCGGACAGTAAACAAATGAACGCCTCAATTCCCAAGGGAGTGTAATTGGATGTCTCCTATTTATCATCTATATAAACGACCTCCCAAAAATCATTAATGAGTCATGTGTTCTATTTGCTGACGATATCTCAGTTCTAACCTCATGCCAAAACAATAATAACATAACTGAAAAACTAACAGAAATTCTAAACAAAATAACAACTTGGATGATAGAACACAACCTTGAGCTTAATTTTAATAAAACCAAAATCATGTCTTTCCACCCTCGTCAAAAAAGCCCCTTAGATATAAAATTCATTTATAATGACACAAATATAGAAACAGTTCAAGAATTCACCCTACTCGGTCTATCTATAGATACAAATTTGAATTGGAAATCGCATATCAAAAGAATTAGATCCAAATTATCAAAATTTGCTTATGCCCTTCGAGAAATAAAAAAAACAACAAACCTCCAAACAGCTTTAGTTACCTATTATGCCTATGCATACTCATGGTTAAGCTATGGCGTTATACTACGGGGAAACAGTACACACGCACCTACACTCTTCACACTGCAAAAACGACTGATTAGAATACTAGCTAACATAGATGATACAGACAGCTGCAAACCACACTTCCAAGAACATAAACTTCTAACCCTTCCCTCTATACAGAGTTGATACGACAGAGGGGCATTAAATTAAACTACGTATACTATACGTGTTCAGTATTAATTCGATACGGTACAAAAACAAAAAGCGCCATAAATACGAAAATATTTTTTTCAAACAAACTAAATAGCTTGCAAATCCGAATAAAACGCAACCACCCTTTGTAAAAAAAATGACACTGACCTTAGATACCGCTAGGTAACAAAGCGGCAACGTCGCGCGCGCGCCGGAGCGCGGACCGCGGTGTACGGTATCTCGTGTGCTCGGTGGGGGCCGGGCCGGGGTGGCGGCCGGCGACTTAGGCCTCCGCTCGCACTGGCTTTTATGTTAGGTAACGTTTCGAAGTACGCGCACAAAAACAAACACACAAAATTTTTAAATTTTCGATGTGTCCTCCATTCACATTGATGCACAAATTATACCGACAGAGAATATTGTTATTTATTTTTCTAATTAGATCACTGTCCGTCGCTAAGCACTTTAATTTGTGAAATGCTAAAATAATCCTATTTTTTAACTCATCAATTGTATTTACCTCTGAGGCATACACTTCACCATTAATGTAACCCCACAAAAAGAAATCCATGGGAGTGAGGTCCGGAGATACTAATACTAAATAATAATAATCCCAAGTTGCGTGTCCTATCACCATAAAAAACAGTCAATCACAAAAAAAAACACTAATACTAAATAATAATAATCCCAAGTTACGTGTCCTCTCACAATAACAAAATAAAATTACAATTGTTTGCGCGCGAATTCCACAAAACATACGTTCCGAAAAACAAGCGTCGGCGCACTGAGGCCCCACTTACCGATCGCAAAAAACAAGGATGCAACAAACTGACCTATCTCTATTTCTTTCGCTCGCTTTATGTTAGTCGCTTTCGTAGTGAAAGTGCAAGTGTGTGTGTATTGATTGTTTCCTTGTTTGCATTGCCAATTTTTAGTGAATGTCGACATGCGTCAGAGCGGCAACAACGCATCGTAGATTTATCGTTGTAAGGTGCATGACCTATGCTTAGACGATAATCAGATGTTAGAAAAGATACATCGTGTTCAAACCGTGCAAAAACTTTAAAAATCATTTGCGACTAAACTACTGCTCCTAATTAATTTATTTTTGGTACAGAGCTTGAAAATGGTACCTAGTATAGGCAGTTTAAAGGAAAGCCCCTCTGTCGTATCAACGTTGTATATATCTTGGAAATGTGCAAATTCGTAAGAAACAACCAACAATTATACACTACACGAGAAGACATACAAACTAAATTTACACTACGACACAAAAATAGGTTAAACCTACCCGATTCTAAGCTCAAAATACACTCAACAAGCGCTTTAGTAATGTCAATAAAAATTTACAATAAATTACCTGAAACAATTAAAAATGAAAAAAAATATACAACATTTGTCAATAAATAGAAACATTTTCTAATTTTAAAATGTTACTATACTGTTAACGAGTATCTAAGTGAAAATATGAAATAGATAAATAATATAATATTATAGAAAATTTCATAAATGTAATAAATAAAATAGCCCTCTTCCACTATCCAATTTTGCTGTGCCCGTCAGGGTCCACAATGATCCAAAGCAATGTATTGTAATATATTATAAGTACCTACCACCTAGGCTCACATTGTGGAACGCAATAAATATATTGAGTATTGAGTATTGAAAGTGTCTGCTAGACATAGTCCTCCCCCAAGTGTCGCCACAACAATCGGTCCTGTGTGTCTCGCATCTATCGGCTACCCGCGACTCTCACCAGGTCAACGGTCAACCTTGTGGGAGGCCTTCCATTGTTGCGTCTTCCGGTACGCGGTCGCCACTCCAGAACTTTTCAGCCCCATCGACCATCTGTTCTGCGAGCAATGTGCCCTGCCCACTTCCACTTCAGTTTGGCCATCCTTCGAGCGATGTCGGTAACCTCGGTTTTCTTGCGGATATCATCATCAACGAAACTCTTGGAGTTTCCTTACGTGATTAAATCAGGAAAATGCTTGGGCATTGCATCATTGTTGATAAATGGACTTAATGGCTCGTTTTCCAATCGACTTAAGCGCATTCAGCTGGTATTTGGCAGATCCGTCCCAAAGATGAGACATAAATGATCTAACTATGAATAATCGTCGAGTACCTTTAGCATCCTCGGAGGTGTAGGGCATGAGCACCTTGAGGCCGGGGCAGTGGCTGTACCACGCGGCGAAGCACTGCGAGTGTTGCGCCGCCACGCCCGCCGCCGCGCCGTTGGGGCCGCGGAACACGATGGGCACCGGCACCTGCCCGGCTGACATGTAGAACGTCTTCGCTGCTGAGTTTATTACCTGGAATGGATGGGGTAGGAAGGTAATTTAGTAAAAAAATCCTCATGAACTACGTATATAGTACCTACGTATTTGAAAGATGTTTAATGTTACTAAAGAAGAAAAAACTGGCAAAGTGCGAATCGGACTCGCGTGCAAAGGGTTTTTTAACAGTACAGACTTCTTATAGGTTTTCCTAATCTTTAAGTATGGAAATATTATCTGCATTGTTTACAAAATTTTAGGCTAAGTAGTTTCGGAGATAAGGGGGGGGGGGGGAAAGGTAATTTTTGTTCTAATTTCTTGATGACAGACAGACAGACCGACCGGCAGACAGACACCCGAATAATTCTATAAAGGTTCCGTTTTCGTTCGGAACCCTAAAACGGTCGTTTGATACATAGAGAATTTTGTGTAACATATGTATTTGACCAAAGGTTTTTTTTTTGAAGTTATTTTGTACCCGTGTCACGCAACCCGTCATTTGGAATGGATGGCGCTAATTCACGATGTGACTTGCAAGTGACGACATTAGGTAAGGCGTTTAAGTTGGCACGTGGGCGATCCTATCGCTAAAAATCTGTTTTAGTGATAACCGCGCAATGGACTCAGTGGAATTTCGTCGTTAGCTAACAGCATGTAACTGATGTCCCAGTCCGTAAAATGAAAGTTACTTCTCACCAAGTTTTTTTTAATTCTTTATTTATAAGGGTTTTTATCCACACGGATGTGTCAACCCCATAGTACTCTATACTTAATTTACACACAAATATATACTATACCACAACAATTATATTAGGTAAATTTTACATTACACATCACTAAATCCTACGAACCAGGAAAGGGAAATATTGCCTAGACTTCTGAGTTAATCCACGAATTATGCGTTTAGTCCTCTCTGATTTAGGGTATGCCAAAATATTTTGTATAAGTCCAACATCCCACATGTTTAGTTTCTCCCTAGCCAATGATTCCCTTTCATCTTTGTTCTTAACACATTCCATCAGCAAATATTGCACATCTAAATAGTTCTCACCCAGTTCTTACTTACGGGTTTTGCGCCACTTTTAATAACCAAGATGAAGCGTTTATACCTATCAACTGAAAACTATACAGGACAAATCAAAGAGTATCCTCAGACATCAATTAAGTGCAATGCTGATGTGCATTGTAATACAATCCAACGACGGCAATTAGCCAATTAATGCCGACTGACGGAATGCGATCTGACTACCGCTCTCCGCACATGTCTCGTATTCGTACCTACTAGTACGAATATTTGCAGAAGTTACAATTCGTCAGTGAAGTTCTAATAGTGCATAAGTCACAACTGCCTTCTTTACAGGAGAACAAAATAAGAAACGATAATATTTCATCAATGTAAGATTTAAAAAAAAAATTGAAGAACACTGATATGCTTTTTGCTTCTGATTGGTTGAAACAAAGCATGCGATCTTTTTTAATCATATGGCATCATTTCTAAGGTACGTGACCAAAGGGTGCAGGGGAAGATAGAGTGATTTATGACTTTTTATAGAAAACTTAAAATCGCTCTCTCTCTTCCTCTAAACTCCCTTTCCCCACCCAGGGCTCGCTGGGCCAGTGCCTCCCGGGGTTGCATTTGTTCGACAGAGTCACCGCGGCCCTGGAACGGAGGAACACGGATGGGTTTTAGTCAGTAAGAGTCTGACACTCTCTTCTGCTTCACCCAGAGCGGGAGGAGTCATTTGATGATTTCTTAAAAAAATTAATACCATGTTTTATTAACATCAATTCATTAATATCCAAGAATAAAGACTTTTGAAGTTTATATGAAACACTGTGAGGAGTAACAAAATATGCCGAAGAAGTGAGAGGCATCAATAATCACAGTACTAGTGTGAGACAGTACCCTGGGAATCTATACTAATACTAGTGGGTGCGTGTACATACATATAATCTCACATAAACAAACAGCCAGGCCCGGAACAACTATCTGTATGCCATACGAATATTTGATCCGTGCGGGAATCGAACCCGCGACACGCAGCGCAGCATTCAATCGCTTAACCACTGCGCCAATCGTGGCGTCGAACGTGTTTGGTCGAACGTGTTTTTGGTCGAACTTGTTTGGTCGCACGCGCTATCTCAGGATAGCCAATTTATCGAGGAAGGCTATATCACGCTAGCACTAAAAGGAGCGAAGAATTAATGAAAAATGTGACGCAGACGAAGTTGTGCGAGTCAGCTAGAAGGAAAATATTTTTGTTTATTTTATGGATTTCATAGCTGAGCGACAACGCCACCCTGTAACATCAACGCAATAGAACAAAATATAAGACAAAGTTGTATTGTGTTGTGAGACATTGCTGAATCCAGCAAGAGCAAAATAACAATAATTACATGTTTCTTTGCACTTCACTTGACATTCTCAAACACCACACATATTAGATAAGCTATCGTTCATCAGATGTCTACAGATTTAGCCATGAAATTGTAGACGCCTATCTTATCTGCTCTGATTGTTTTTTATTTATGTGTCATAACTTCATAACAGTTGCAAATAGTATGTAGTAAATTGTCACTTACATTTCTGAGACTGGTTTTAATGAAAGCAAAAGTAGGTAATTAAAAAAAATTACGCCATCATAAAAACTGAAATGAAAATTTTATCTATACTAATATATAAAGCTGAAGAGTTTGTTTGTTTACTCAAACACACTAATCTCAGGAACTTCTGATCCGATTTGAAAAATTCTTTCAGTGTTAGAAAGCCCATTAATCGAGGAAGGCTATATATCATCATGCTAAGACTAATAGGAGCGGAGCAGACAAAGTTGGGCGAGTCATCTTTTTAATAAATCTAAAGTGAATATGGCAACTATATTTTAGAGGTTGCTCGGTACTAGCCGTAATATATGGAATACACACAGTACATAGTAGTTATAGTAAGCGGTATGAGTACTGTTGAACATCCCACATACCCCGCCTCCCATAGTCAACCAAGTATTAGGATTAGCAAGATACTACAAAGCAGTATTTATTTTCGAAAAATCATTGTCGCATTGCCGCGTCGCTTCTGTCTGCCGGAGCCGTAAAACAATTCTGTGCAAGAGGTACACATGTAAGAACGTTAGACATCCCATAACAATGCTGGCTCAATTTATTGTTAGTTAAACTGATCATCCTTGTCTGTGTGATTCAAACGTGAAATATTTTGGTTTGAGTTCTTTGTTGTGAATTCAAAGAAAACAAGATTGGTGGAAGTGGTTTTCTCACTGATTGATTTAAAAGACTGATGATAAAATCTGTATTGCAGAACCAGAATATCTAAACTGGTAATATTGCTTTGAAAAAAGCTAAAAATTTATGTACATACCAATGCTGTTCTTATTAAAAATGAACTAATTATAGGTATTAGTCAGGACAGAATAAAAAGAGACGTAAAGCTAAAATAAAACTGTAATCATTTCAATGTCTTGCCAGATGCTCAAATACACCTGATCAAAGCAAGCCAGTATTTCTCAAGTCCTGGGTAATCTTGGATAGGCCTTGAAGAGCTGATCATGTTATAACTGTAACACGGATCATACAAAAACTAAGAAAAATATAAATTCTTTTAATTAAACTAGCACTCCTTGTATGAGGAGTTGATGCAAAGCAAATCAATTGAAACCTTTTTGTTCTTATTTAAAGAGTTCAATACAGTTTTTCTTCATGACAGCCGAAAGTACCGATTTCGTCAGTTATTAAGTAGGTTGCGGTTGAGTCCACTTTGGAAATCAATGGACTAAGCAAATGTTGATGCAAAGTGAGACTAAACAATACACTCACCTGATCAATGGCCTGCATGGAAAAGTTGAATGTCATGAACTCGCAGATTGGTCGGAGACCAGCGAATGCAGCACCAACCGCAATACCGGCAAAACCGCTTTCTGTGATTGGTGTGTCTATAACTCTCTTGTCTCCATATTTTTTCCATAAGCCCCTGAAATGATGGGAAAATTAAATAAGCATGAAGTTTCTAAAAGATATTATAAACCTGGTCTCTTGTAATAAAAATCAGTTTGTAGATGTTGTGGAAAATTCAGTAGTTGACAACCCTCTAGGGCTGAAACTGCGAGTGGCCATTGTCAACAAAAAAAAATAAAAAATTTAGAAAAATTAAAAAAAGTAACAAAATGATTATTATATTACAATACATTTGACACTCAAATTCAAAGCGTTTTTTACAGACACTTTTTAATTGCCAAGATAAGTCTTAAAATCATGAAGCCAGTTAAATGTAAAAAAGTGGAGAAGAATGTGCAAGAAACTCCACATACACTGACACTAGTACTACTTTTTCTACTTGACTTATTAAGTTGCTTATTTCCTACCATCCAATACAAAAAGTTAAATCATCTACAAAGTACATCCAACCATTTTCCTTATTTTCAAATACTAAGTATGGACTTTTCATATTCATACATTTCAAGCTACAAAGTGATCAAATTAAATAAATGAGAAAGAAAATGTATTTGACATAACTTAGAATATAGTTTTTATGTACAGTGGTAGTTTTGTAGCTTTTCAAAGGTTTTGTATAATATTTGACAGCATTCCCCGGAAATACCATTCTCACTAAAATCTGTCAACAAACTTGTTGGTTATGTAATATTGTAGTAATTTTTTTAAAGAAAAATCTTTGAGAAGCTTTCACTTTTCAGGGTTTATTTAAAACGTTAAAGAGTAACACTTTTGCATAGTTTTTTAATACAAAACTAAGGCCTACACGCAATGTAAAGGTTATGTAGACGATTTTTCCCATACCTGGTCACTTTGTAGGCACCGTCGTATTGGGCCACTTCCTCGCCCAATATGAACACCTTGTCGTCTCTTGTCATCTCCTCGTCAATAGCACTGTTGATAGCATCACGCACAGTCATAGGCTTCGCAGCTAAGGCGCTAGATGTTGAGAAACTACGAGGCAACCGAGAGAGCCACCCGAAGATAACCGGCGACGATTTCAACGCCATTTTCATTTCAAAACTAAATTATTACAATCAAGAACTTAAAAAAATGCACTTATTGACTCCTATAGAGATTTTCAAGAGTAGTTTTGGTTGAAAATGGTGTTAAAAACGTTATTTTGATGGGACGAAGGATGAATGGAGGTCGTAATCAGTGTTACCAGATCTGAACACATCTTCTAACTATTTGGTCAAATTGTGGGCGAAAAATCAGCAGCTGCTTTTTTATTTCTGAGACGGAGACAATAAAATTACATCCAAATGTTGAAACTTGTTTTCTTTTATTTTGATATTAATTTATAATCGTAGTAACTTTCGCGACAGTTATAAATAGGGTATAATGTTTTTAATGTGAACAGTAAAAGATTATTCGTCAGTTAAATATTGAATTTTGATGTAGATATAGAAATATTTTACAAAATATAGGACATCCTTTTTTATGGTTTTTGTATTTTTGTTAAAATTTAAGGCTAAATGGCTAAAATCTTATAGTATGTCAACACTGAACGTGTCAAGCAAATAAATGTCAATTATGTCTTATTTTCGGAAGTCTAGCTACCGGAGCCTTTCAGTCCAGTATTTTTTTGAGATTGTTTCTATTCAATTATGATTTTTTACAGTGGTTGGAGGTAGAAAAATGTTTGAAAAGATAATTTAAACGCAAGCTGCGTTTGAATTATCTTGCGAAACTCTGTAGACGTGAATCATCGTCAATCCTAGATGGATTGACAGTGCAGTGGGTTATACGTTGTTTTACAGAAGACAGTTTCACAGAATTGTGAAAAATTTTCTTGTATTATCCGTAGAATACTTAAAAATAAATAAAATTATTAATTTAATTTAATTTTAATATAATTAATTTTTATAAATAATTAATTTTTATTATAAAATAAAATTAAATCATAGATTTTTGTTACAAATAAACTTTGTTTCGATATTCATCATATCATAGAATATCAAATCAAATATTCCTAATCCTCATATTGAGTAAGTAGTTAACATAAAACTTGTTACCAAGAAAAACATTTTATCGAGTCAAAAACTTTCACTCGATAAAACTTTAACTAAAAGCAAGCAGTAAGCAAGCGGCATGTAACATGCAGCAAGTAACATGCAGCAAGCATGTGACATGCAACAAACAGCAAGCCTGCAGCACGCAAACGAGCATGCAACAGGCATGGTTTTTGTCACGGCTCTGGCGCTGCGGGACTCCGGCGATTCCACGCGAACTTATCGTCGCAGATGTTTTTAACGCTCACCATCGCAGCTTCGGCTCAGCCGCGGAGGCGCCCGCGAGCTGCGGATCAGGTGTTATACCTGATCCGCAGCTCGCGGGCCGCCTCACCCCTCCGCGCCTACGCGTTCTTAAATTACACTCTAGGGGTAAGGCAGACAAGACTACGTGGGGTCGGTTTTCAGCGATTCGTTTCTGTCACTTTTTTAGCACACAATGTGTAGTATGCTAAAAAAAACAACATGTCATGTTGATTTTTTAAGATCATATTTCAATTTTAATTTAAGAATAAAATGCTATTTTATGGAAATGGCAATATGCGTAGTAAAATTATTCCGAATAAAATTCTGCCATCTTAAAAGTATGTCATGGACATATTATAAAACAATAATATTTAATTATAATTGCATTTACACTGAAAAATAAAATTCCATGGAAAAATATACCGGACAAACGTTCGTTAAAAATAATTCTGCTGTTTGATAAGTTTGTTAAATAAAAAAATTTGACCATTGAATTGTGTTTATGTGAAATAGGTTTCATTCAAGTAAATAGTTTCTGAAACAATAATATGTGACATAAAATTACAAGGACCAAATATTATATGAAACATTTTCTCGAAACGAAATTCTATTAAATTTCTGTCTGCGAAACAAGGGTACACCCAGTGCAGTGAGTATTAAGGAAGAAGTTGATTGTTCCAGACTGTTCAGATAGGATTTTAATATAGGTAACTTTCCTTTTTACCTTTTCTTTTAATTAACCTTTCATTAATGTAAAACAACAACAACATTCTTTCGAACTACATGAATTAAAGTTCATGTAGTTCGAAAGAATGATTATTTCTGAAATATTCATTCTTTCGAACTACATGAACTTAGAGGGCTATATTAATGATTAAAATGGTTATAATTCTGTAGATAAATACGCGTTACGGTCGCGGATCGCATTTGGTCCACATACAGCTTCACACTGACCGGCAAATTGCAAAAAACATAAAAATATTTGAATATCGCGGGCTACCCTGGAGCATCCACCTTAACTAAACGCCGTTTGGTGACAATAATAGCGGAACTCCTCTTTTTACCCGACTGCGCCAGAAGGAGGGTTGTTTTTCCCTTGCTTTTGCCCGAGTTGATGTTGATATCATAAGAGAACGTTTAGGTTAACTTAATTGAGTATAGGTATACGCCGGAAAACTCTCACAAGGCCCTTTAGGTACTATGTACGCACTGAGTGTACTAAATATTGGTGTCGACACAACACGAAAAGAAGAGGACCGCACTACGGCGTCACAACAGATTGACAACATAACACCATCAGCGACTTTCCAATTGGATAATGGGTACTTACCCACATAGGAATCCTTTTATATATTTTATCCAAGGTCCTCAGCTATTAACAACATCATAATAGAATCGACCAATGACAACGCAACGATGTTATTTTTCTCAAACTAAGTCAAGGCCATCTTCTATTCAGCCTAGTCCTTAATCCTCCAAATAACGCCGCCAATTGTAACAAGACGTTTATGGGCCGTGCCTTTTACGGTTATGATCTCCTTCATGACATCCTCGACTAAAAAGGTCGTCAGGAACATGGCCGATCGGTTTTAATGCATTTTTTTATTTTAGGGGAATGTGGAAGTGTGTGTCTGGAACATGCTTATAAAATGTCTTGTTCAAGGCTTTCAATTTTGTATTAAGTTACTCTTGTTTGGTGGGCTGCTGATTGCCATTGCGACGAATAACCAAGCCATGCATGTTAGTGTGGCTGACAAACAAATGATCCTCACAGCTAAGGGGTGAAACCTCTCCGTGCACACCCTATGCAGCAGAAGATGGCCGACTTCATGATTTACTTGCCTAGCCTTGGAAACTGTCCTTGACATTATCTTTATTACCAAGGTTTCTAGGTGTTCACTAAACTGTCTTTTAATTTTTCCTTCAAGCTTTAAACGTTTCTCAAGTGGTTCCGTACTACTTTTTCTTTTCGAGTTGCAACTTCTGAATTTATTTTTCTTTGCATTTCAACCCACTGCCTCTACAACTTTTTAATTCCTTGAGCGGTTGCTGAGGTTTTCTTGAATTTTGTTTGTGTGGTTCTAAAAGGTCGAAATAGAAGCACATGTTGAAACGTCTTGTCTATTTGTATATACGTGCAAACATAGCCTGAAATCACGCATTTTCCCATGGAGTTAGGTTAGGTTAGGTTAATTGCTGGTTCTGTCTAATTGCTTTGTAACAAAAATTGTTGTTTTTCAATAAAAATTGCTCTGACTTCTGTGAAAAACTTTGTCTAACGTTTAAGTTGTATTTTATGAAACTGATTTACGTTAGGTATGGCTCAGCTTTCTCTCTCATCGCAGCCATAATAAAAGCCACTTCACTAATTTATCCCGCAGCATCCGAGGCCCTTTTCGCCCCATCGTTATTCCCTTCCTTTTCCACACATCATTAATTATCCCCACAGGATTCTAAAACAGGGTTCTCGTAAATAAACTAATATGTGTGCAGACTTGGGTTGACCGCCCTGGGCTGCGGAATCAGTTCATTTATAAGCGATAAGCGGGAAATATTGTCATCAGGCCATATTTTTGGGCTAATGAACCTTTTTTAGGGTTCCGAATAAAAACGGAACCTTTATAGGATCACTCGGGTGTCTGTCTGTCCGTGTGTCACAGCCAGTTTTCTCCGGATGCACTGGACCGTTTCTGTTGAAATTTGGTATATATATAGACTTCTGTGACACAAACACGGACACGTTACGTAAACTATTAAATTTCTAGTATGGGGGTCGCTTTTGGGGGTCAAACTAGAAATAAAAAAAAAATGTTTTTTTGATCAATATCGTTTGACATATCAACTGTGGCTTACGGTGAGGTGCAACTATGTTATTTCATAATTTTAAAATTAATGGTTTTGGAGTTATTCTAGAAATTAGACGAAAAATTACTATTGCCCTCCCTTTTCTCCGAAAGTACTGATTCTAAAATTTTGAAAAAAATAGAGATAAAATAGATCTACCAATAGATTACAGGAAAACCGATAGTGGTGCCTGGTTTTGATTGAAACATGAAACCATTTAAAATTTCTCAATTCGTTTGGTAAGTTGTGTCTGGCTGTTTGAATTAGATATCGTTACAATCTGAATGCCAAAATTCTTTAAAGATATTCTTGATGTTCTTCGTTACATAGTAACTGAAGTATTAGCAATCAGCTGAATTTAAGATGTTCCTTCATAATTAGGTCACCCGCTCCCCGCTAACACACGGCCGCTTCCCAAAATGCGGCCAAAAACAGACTGCCATTAAATCTTTACAGTTGCACGCGGCCTTGGCCTACTTACCCCTGGCCTGGTACTGTAACTCTTTACCGGAAAACCGTATCTTACACGTAACATAACGGTTAATGTTCGAGGAGGAGGATCCTTTTGAAACTTGCAAGATATCTGAGGATTGAGCACTTAGGTGCAGTGGTTAATGGTCGTGTTCTGGTTGATAGTAATGGTGTTTTTATTAACTTCGGTATTATGGCTTGATGATAGTTTTACGCTTAAGTGGAGCCTACTTCAGTTGCTGGTTTTCTCCAATATTTAAAAAAATCTCTACTACTCTTATAGCTTTATTCGTTGATGAAGACCTGAAGTGATTGTAAGCTATTTTAGCTACGGGATGCTCACTAGTCAAATCATCAAATGACTCCTTGTGCTCTGGGTGGAGCGGAAGGGAGACTTACTGACTAATACCCACACGTTGGACAAATTCCGCAAATCGAGTTGGTCACTTAAGGCTTGTATTTTTGCCAATGACCTTGTGCATACAAACGGAGCTAACTACACCTCGGCGCGCCACTCCGATACCCGAGTTTTTATTTTTTATAATGAAATAAATACATATATTTAAAAAGTAACAAAACCAAGTTATTTTCGTTTGTATTGCACAGCAGTAGACATTTTTTTAGTCTTTTGTTAAAAAATGAAGGAGTAAAATGGTTTCATCTCAACGATTGGGAGGTGATTTGGTGTTTTTTTTTTCCTATTATGTGACACCAATAAAAAAATTCTGGCAAAATAAAGTTACGTGCAATATCATGTAGATTACTAACTATTTTTTTCAGATGTAATTTCTCAGTAAATGCCGATGAAAAACTGTTTCATCTCCACGCTATTTTTAAGCCTTTTCGAGAGAGCATCCTTATGATTCAGGCGCTAGTAAATTGTCACAAAATTACTGAGACAAATTATCATACGGGCGTTATATAGCTGTGATTGGTGGAAATGTATTTTTAACAGCTAACCGCATCACTGGACTCGCGTTGTATTTGTGACAGGAATATATTTTTTCCAGATGCCGGGGGTCAACGTTTTATAATGGTGACTGAGCGATAAATACAACCAACTTGTTAACCCAACAATATGTACCTTTATTTCGATTCAAGTCTTTCTCTAGCCACAAAACCCGAAAACTTCAGCTCAAAACAATAGCGCTTTAACGTACTCGTTAAATAAGTTTCCAACATCAAATTCCCGTAACTCACCTTTACAATATAGAGGTTCCAAGTCCCGTTGTAACTTGACTCCTTGTTCCTGAGTAACCCTGAAACTTGTAAGCCTGTTGTAACCGGGTCAAGTGTTACTGCTGTCGAAAAAGTAGACAGTTTATGCCACGTTTCGTGCTAAATCTGGCAATGTCCTTGTTTTTGCATAATGGCGTTTAAAGGCGGGACTGGTTACTGTGAACATTGAGCTAGGAAACCTTATTTGTAGAGTTATAAGATAAGGTCTTTAATAAATAGCTGAGATGCGTTGTGTAATGGCCTACCTACAACCTAATTGTAATCGTACTAAGCGCCTCCCTAGCCTCCCTATCTCTGGTGGTATCTGTGTTCCCTATTCACCTATGACTCGTCAGGCTCCAAAGAAACGTGAAAAGCCATCCCTTAGGCTCGCTCGCGTCTGATCTTAGACCATATCCATCGCTACCATCAAGAGGATCTCATCAAGAGCGGCTCATCGAAAAAAAAAAAAATAGATTTTAATATGATGTAAGTTGAGCTAGTTGCACCTTTTGTAACTAAACTAGCAACCCGCCCCGGCATCGCTCTTTCTATTGTAAAAGCCGTATCAAAATCCTTTGCGTGGTTTAAAGGAAGGACTTAAGCGGATAAACAGACGCTGTCTACCTAGACAGCGTATTTTTTGGGTTCCAAAGGGTAACCAACGGAAACCTGTTACTAAGCCTCCGCTGTTCGTCCGTTCGTTTGTCAGTGGGTTGTATCTCAAGATCCGTAATAGATAGACAGTTGAAATTTTCACAGATTGTGTATTTCTATTGCCGCAATAACAACAAATTATAAAAATAAAGGTTTATTGTACGGCACCCTTCGTCTGCGAGTCCGACTCGCACATGGCCGGTTTTTTATGCTATTTAGTGATACTGATATCTGACCGAAAACTAACGCTTTTTAAGAAAATCGCTTTTCAATTAACTGGATATTTCCAAATGATTTATTGAAGAACATCTCCAATGCAAATATGTCGAAAGTCGGGTAAACACGATGCTCTCGGGGGAAATACGAATATGTGGAGCGTTACAAACGCTCCGCTAGTGATAGTGTCTCGCAGGTTTTTTCGAGCATTGATCTGTGAAAGATGTGGATGGTTTGAGGGATAAGGGGATAAACATTCCAATAATATGCAGTTCTTTGTTTCGATTGATGGGCAATATAAGTTACCTATTAGCTTAGGGTTCCAGACATCTGTAAGCAACGGAACCAAGTGCGAGTCGGACTCTCAAGCGAAGGGTTCCGTAGGTACCAAAAATCGAAAATTTTTGGTACCTTGTATGTGAGCCTACTTTAATTTTTAATTTAATTTAATTTTTATTACTTGTTGTTATAGCGGCAATAAAAATACATGAAAATTCCAACTGTCTACGTTTTACCCAAGGTTCTCGAGCCTTGAGAGGTTGGCACGAACGGATGGACAGCGGGGGTTTACTAATAGAGTTCCGTTGGTTACCCCTCGGATACGGAACCCTAAAAAACTTATCTTCCGATAAAGCTACTACTTGCCATAATAAACTATTCACCAAAACATCCTCCCAGAGTTGGGACTCTGGGAGGATGTTTTGGTGAATAGTTTACTGGTCTAGTGGAGATATCCCTTGATGGGTCAAGGGATATCTCCACTAGACCAGTTCAAGTCAACTAAGTGATTGATTAATCCCACCGAGGTTTTACGGTCAACAGCTCTCCACATAGCCCCCTATTTACGTATGTGCATAGTTCAGCACGATAGCCTAGATAATTACCACTAACATATTAATCGAGAGGGACTATATAAGCATGGCCCTAATATTTTTTACTGATATGTTTTTTCGGATTTAGGAGTTTGATCTTCAAGGTTAAGCAACGCTCGCCTAGGTCGGTATTTGGATGGGTGACCATCTTAACTTGCCGAAATTCCTCTGTGGAGGTCAGGTAGCCCCGCTCCACGTAAAATACTGGTATTCAGCTGAATTCGGTTTGACTGGTAGCCGACTCATATGTACTTGGGAAAAGGCTAGGCTGCAATGCTTTTCGGATTTCTGGAAAAGAACCTTGGGATATCTAACTATATTTTGATATTATTTAAGACGTACGTACTTTAATAACTTTAGTAATTGTACTTTTGCTATAGGGTGGCAAACTACCAGGTGATCTATCTGTACCCCTATTCTGTAACAACATTTTCGTATCTCGACAGCGGAATCCGCGGTGAATATCAAATTACGTCAGACGTAAGACCTTATGTTGTGTGCAATAAAGCTCACTTTGTGAGGTTTGTCACTCAGGTGAAGCTCGATATCGAAGTGGTTACTTACAGAATAGACTAGCTGATAGCTCGTGGTCACTGCTGCAATACATTGGGTGCCAGAGATGCTTTTTAAAGATGCTACCCTTTTTAAAGATGTCATTCTTCAATTCAAATTAATTAGAAAATAAGGTTTACCTATTAACATATGGTCTTTATTTTAAGATCTCCTTGGGTAAAGCGACACAATTTGAAAACATACAATTTTAAACAGGGATTAACGCTTTTCGCAGTATCTTAATGAATACCTACAGAATTAACTAATTGTTCGTTTGAGTATATCAAATGATATCTTTCTCGGACTATTTCCTCATTGTTAACCTCAAAAAATCTTGTTCTTTTACCAAAATTACCATCCTCATTACTATTCTCTCTCACCACAATTATAACCTCAGAACATAACCTCAATTGCTAACGAATTCAATCCGCTCCAGTCCAACATAATATTGCCAGTTTGAGGTTAATAGGTAAGGGCCATTTTAGGAATTATATTATTGTCTGACACCAAACTGAAACTGATTTAAAAGTCACATTAGTTTTTTGCGGCCAAATGAATAATTGCTACATGGACGTTGATTGTATTTTAAGCGCAGTGTTAATACATAGGTAGGTACGTACGGGAAACTGTGATATTGTCTTGAAATACGGTCGTTTGACATATTAGAGCGAGGCCCCATTAGTGCGTTTCCTCGATTTCCATATATTTATACTTATTTTTAGGCAGACGAGACGGTTGGACAGACTGTGCGAGCAAATCGTGTTTATATCTCGTCGTGAAACATGGACAGTAGAGCTCTGCCTCATTAGCACACCACACCGCATCGCCCGCAGCGGCGACGTAACGCAACGCAGCGCAACGCACTAATGGGGCCTCGCTTTTAGCCATAGTGTCCGATGAGATATCCCATAGCGTAAAAGACAATTTTCGCGTGTGGTACGGTCAAAAGCATCGTCTAATGACTCTCGAGACTTATGATCACCTACCTATAGTTGTTCTAATCCTATTCCAATCAAGTTACACAAGAAAAGCTATTGGGAAAGATATTAATGAATATACAGTGAGTTAGAAACTAACCTAACTGACAACACAGACTGTATCCTTACATTTTTGCAGTTTTCATCCGGCCATAGGCAGGTACGTACTGATGACGAGACGAGATGACGTCGGTGGCAGGTAGTTAGAAATATAAAGTGAGGTTAAAAAGGACACTTATATACGTATTCTTTTTTCTTGGTAGGTAATTTTAAACTAGACGAGGCCTGTGTTTTCTAGCTGACTGCTCTGAGAAGAAAGACCGCAAAAAACTCAGTGGTCCAAGTTTCTTTTAGTAAACATGTAGGTACTTGCTATTCTTTGGTACTACTCATGGCAATGTAAATATGGCGGAAGGTAGGTACTCGTATGCCATTGAGTTTCAAACTACTAATTCCGCTTACTGAAATATTATCGCAACCGCTTTGACCGTCAGTGTTAGTTCGAAACAGTTTGAACTTTGCACAATGGCTGTCCTCGGTGGAAGGCGGCTATCTGTTCGAACAGTTGGACCGCCTATCAGCTGTTGGCAATTAATTTGATCCGAACTAGGAATTGAGGTTGGATCGACTTTGTTTTAGTTTGAATAATAATGAGTACCTAGAGTTAAAATCTATCAGGTATCTAAGGTTAATAAAAATGCTTTAGAAAATACTTCAAACACATTGCACTATTCTTTATTCTGATGGCAACAATCGACAGTGGCGGCCACCAAAGCACTAAACAATCGACAGTGGCGGCCACCAAAGCACCAAACAATCGACAGTGGCGGCCACCAAAGCACCAAACAATCGACAGTGGCGGCCACCAAAGCACCAAATAATCGACAGTGGCGGCCACCAAAGCACCAAACAATCGACAGTGGCGGCCACCAAAGCACCAAACAATCGACAGTGGCGGCCACCAAAGCACCAAATAATCGACAGTGGCGGCCACCAAAGCACCAAACAATCGACAGTGGCGGCCACCAAAGCACCAAACAATCGACAGTGGCGGCCACCAAAGCACCAAACAAAGCCGACTTCCGATTATGCAAGAAAGTTGTTCTAATTCATGACCCTGATCAATTTGATCTCGTTTGTTAGTTAATAATTGTCTTAGGGTACGATGGGACTCTGACATACGCTGTGCGTTATAAAACTCCCTAAACTTTTAAAGAAATAAAAAAAAAGCACCAAACAATCGACAGTGGCGGCCACCAAAGCACCAAACAATCGACAGTGGCGGCCACCAAAGCACCAAACAATCGACAGTGGCGGCCACCAAAGCACCAAACAATCGACAGTGGCGGCCACCAAAGCACCAAACAATCGACAGTGGCGGCCACCAAAGCACCAAACAATCGACAGTGGCGGCCACCAAAGCACCAAACCAGTAAAGCTCAACGAGTCTCGGAGTAAAGAAGACAAAGTCAATAGTCTTTTATTTAGGTAGAGGGCTTAAAACGCCCACCGATCGATACCATATCGTACAATTTAACGTAACGATGCAACTGCCTTTGATCTTGAGAAGAAAATTACTAATTATTTATATGGTTACATAATAAAGAGTATTCTATTCTATTAATAAGAAAATACCAGCGAGGAAGTTTGCTAAGCAAGCGTGTTCCATCGCTGACCCAATCATCGCTTTCCATTGGGTGAGATTGTGGTCTTACGCAAGTCTATCAGTAAAAATTAAAGAAAAACACTTCCACTGAAAAGTGCTGCAACCGTTTGGTAAGGAACCAACGGGCGCGCGGTATTTTTTCTTAACAAATAATAAAACCAATAACTACATGAAGCCAGTCATTCCCTTCACTTTAAATAAAATAATACAGCAAAAGTTTATGTATTCTTAATAATAAAAACGTGAAGTCTACAATGGAAGATGACAATGTAGAATAAAATAAGTTTATGGCCAATAAAACGTGATTCCCCATGAACGAGACGCCTGTAAGGGAAGTTCAATTTCGCTGTAAACTCGAAGATTTTGACGACAAGAGTTCGATGCTCGATCGTAGGTTTAATGTTGAAAATGTAGCCAGCGAAATACGAATACAAGAATTGAATCTATGAGTAAAATTTCACGAACAATCGTTAAATCATTGCAAATACAGTTCTCGGTTCCTCTTCGAGTTTTCTAAAACTCGTGTTTTCGAGTTTTTAAAAGATAGTGTTTGATTTAATGGTTCCCACCATGTGATCAATCATTCTACAGAAATCATGCATATTCCGAATAAAAAGTAAAAACAAGATTTCTGTCAACGTAATAATTTTCCTAATCTAACAGTAGATATTTCCAGATATTACGCGTTACTGAAAAAAATCCGTCTTTGTAAGATTAGAATAGAATTAGTTATTTCAGAATTTTCAGCTGAAACTACAACCATTTTAGATCATACCAATTATCCGTCTGTTGTTGTAGTTGTTTTCTGTTGTTCTGTTCTGTCTGTTTTATTCTACTCCGTATCACCTACGGACTTACGATTGGTCCCGAACCCGAACTAAGAATAAAAGACAACACGATTTTACAGTAACTCTCAACTGTAACTGTCAGTAATTCTTAGTGGTTAGGTGATACGGAGTAGAATACGCCCGCGATTAAAGCCGAAACTACGGACTTCGGGCTTAGAGAATAGCCCTCCTGAATCAAAACATTTCATAGTGAAAAATAGGTGGAATACGCTCGATTTGAACTGAACGACAGTTAACATCAAGCTCATCTAGGTTAGCTCACTCACTGCATCCTCACATCCCCCTAAGCTATTAGAATGAGATTGGTACAGAACAGCTCTTCTGTACCTGCTCCAATGAATCAAATCCTCGATCAAAATACACAGGAGCAGTAGCCGCCTACTAACTGATTCCAGCATTTAGACACGACGTCTATGACGACGTCACAGGACAATGACCCCGTCGCTACACATCACACCCTTCATTGCTTCGCGTAAACAAAGTGTAGGTAGATGAGAAGGTGTACTTGACACAAATGTGCAATAGTGCACAGGCGCACTGGATCACGGTGTCAAATTCCGTTATTTGTTTACTAACTACAGGCATACGTTTCACCTCTATCTCACCTGATGGTAAGCAAAGATGGAGCACGCTTGTCTAGAAGTAAGCTGTTCACTCTTGGTTTAAAGACTCCCAGACTCTAGCAGGGAATTCCACTCCTTAGCTGTACGCACTATGAATGTGTTCCCAAAACGTTTTGTGCGTGTGGGTGGGATGTCCACCGTGTACCAGTGCCGTATCGCCGTAGGTACGTCTTGTGTCTTATCTGTTGATCGTGTACGTAGCTCAACGATTGCTCAGTTTGCATTTTGCAATTAATTGCAAGGCATGTTCTCTTTCAAAGATGGTGATCATCTTTATAGTTGACCCGCGCAACTTCGTTTGCGTTACAATTTTCATTACTGCTGCGCTCCTATTTGCCTTAGCGTGATGATATATAGCCTAAAGCCTTCCTCAATAAATGGGCTATCGAACACTGAAAGAATTTTTCAAATCAGACCAGTAGTTCATGAGATTATCGCGTTCAAGCAAACAAACAAACTCTTCAGCTTTATATATCGGTATAGATATAGCTTCTTCCGTTACTGTTAACCGACTGAGTGACTGACAGACAACGCACAGTCGAAACTACTGCTCGTAGAAAGTTGAAGTTTGGCATGTAGGATCCTTGGGCAGTGTAGGGAAGTACTAGGAGGATTTCCCGAATAGGATCTTCGGAAAGGGACAAACGGGATATATGCGTACGAAATCGCGGGCAAAAGCTTATTAGTCATAAAATACTATTCAGATTCTAACTCGATGCCTCAAGCCTTGATATTGCTAATTTAAGTAGATACTATTTGGCTTTGCAACTAAGTATTCCGAAAGACGAACATGCCATACCAGCAATAAGATGGGTTTGTGTTAACAGTTTAACACAAGCTGTCGCAATATTTAAAAACTGGTGTTGTAATATATTGTAGTACAAGAATTAATGTGCTCTCTTACACATATAAAAAGATGGCTATCGTGTTTGAATGTGAACGTGCCAATAGAGGCGCTAGTGTAGCGTGAGGTTTAAAATGTCGGTTGTTTGGCTATTAACGCAAGTTTATTTACTTATTTGTTTTGATTTTTAATTTTTTCATTTTCTTTCTAACTTTGTTCACATGCGCGTAATTACAACTTTAATACTATGATTAAGTACCTTACTCGACAGTGGCGCCAACTGGTGAGTAAAAAAACGGTAGCCCTCAATGCAAAGCTCGTCTCGCTGCGTGGACCTGAAATACAATTCTGTTACAGCCTCATTGTGATAGCGCAGGTGAAGTGAAGTTCAAGTGACCTGTCAATCTCGAGCATTGCTTGGCAAGACAGCTCATTTCATGGTGTAGTTGGTAAGTTTATTTACAGAATCCACCGGCGCGGCTGTACTTGTCAATCACAAGCATTGAATGAATGATCCTTTTGTATTTATCTTGTAGTGTGGTTCAAAGTCAAGCCTGTTCAGTGACGTCATCATCAGTTTGGCGAGTTAATTCGTTTGTTTGACTGGCTGAAGAGGGAGGCGAGTGGCGATTTACTCAATGGGCTTGGACTTTTGGATATTTCCAAATGCGATATCTAGCTTTTAATTTTCCTTAAATTTCTCTCAGAAAGTCGTAATAGCCGTGTTTTTCTCATCAAGGATTTTTTTTACTATTGATAAGCACGCGTTTGACCACTATCTCACCTGGGTCTCAAGTATGCTATTACAATAGTGTCAGAATGGTCTATCATTGCTTTCATAATTGTTGATTTTGACAAGTTTGGTAATCTACTAATATAAAAGCGTCATTATGACTTTCATTTTGAAGGAAATGGCATAGAATAGTAATCTCGTACATAATGACAAATGAATAAATAATATGTAAAAAATATATAAGGAATCTGGCATAACTTAATGTTCAAAAGTAGTAGTTTTTCGAAAATCATGGTTACTACCGGGTTTTATAATAATGGCAATACGGAAATGTCTTTCTACCATGATTCGACCATTGACCGACCAGTGATCGACCATTATGAATTAGCAGTTTACGAATTTTTTGCAAAATGACAATGAGATCGTGTTGGAATGACGAATTTATAAAAAAAGCAGATTTGGGGCCCTGGTGGTAAGCAATGATGTGGTCGAAGAGGACGCTTGATTAATCACTCTTGATTTAAAGACTCTCAGGTTGTAGCTATCAGGAAACACAGAATCTGACAGGGAATCCCACTCCTTAGCTGTACGCACAGCTAATCATACGACAACGTAGAAGTTACGATAGGAATAAACCGTAGTAAGCGTGCAGTTTATACATATTTTTTTAAGATTTAATTCGATTGTGGCATGAAAATAACTTGATCATTTTGGCATGAAATTTCACAGAAATCTTTTTGGAATATTGCCTATTTTTCTTAATTTCGTCATTTGTATTTCAGTGATCCTAGAACCTACATATTTCAATAACAGAGAAAATGTAAATACCTATTTTGGATGGATGAAACCCTCTTCCCCCGTTAATAGCACATATGTTGTGATAATCTAGGTCAACAAGGTCGTAGGTCAACATCTTCCAAATCATTACACATTCGAAGAGCGCATTCAACTCAGTTTTTCAGTACTCGGCTGTCAATTTCCTCGTCTTTAAAAAGAGTGCTATGACCGGAAATCCTCAAGTGTTTGTATAAAGCCCTTTTGGCGGCGCACGTGGTGCCAGTTGTTTGTTCTGTGTGTGAATGACCACATGATGACAACAAAGGGAGGCGAGGGGGCTCGGCATCGAATGATTTTGTTTTGACTACAGGCAACTAGTAGAGAAAGTCGTGAAAGTTGGGAATTGGCCCAAGGGACCTTAAAAAAGTATCTTTGGTCCCTTTCCAAGGTGAATGTTATTTTCTTATCAAATTTCATCCAAATTGGTTCAGCGGTTTAGGCGTGATAACGTAACAAACGATCATACTGAAACTCCTAATTTTACACTTAGTATAAATGATAATGATGGCTATGAAATGATGGGAATGAAATAGAAAAACGGTCTCGTCAATAAAAAAAACGCTTTTATTGATAAGAAAGAAATCTAGTTCAATGTTACACCCATCTATTTTTAAATCCCTAATGTATTTTTGTATGGTATACAATAAAGGGTATTTCTATTATATTCTTCAGAATATGTAACTGTATAGTATAGGTACAATACAATATAAGCCTATGCATTGAACTCTTGACCATAACATTGTCGTCCATATAAATATGGATTGCAAAAAATGACTTTGGGTTAAGTCGTTTGGCAATGACGTCAGACCTCAAGCTATTATGCCGTTTATATAGTGTGACGCAAGTAGTTACATGAGTATACCTATTATACGTAATTGTATCGCAATGTCACCTTCTGAAGAGATTGGGAGCTTTTCGTCTATATTTGTCTGTGGGCTGAGTGTCTAATCATATTAAAAAGTTATGATTTGCCACCAATTAACTCAGCAAGATCGAAGAAATAGTTTGAAAGGGTTCTAACGAAATAAGTTGAAAGTTGTGTCAGAACTGGCTTGTAGATAAAACAGAACCTTAAATAGAAAAGGTTGCCAATACCAGAAGATAACAATTTCAATTTCAACAACCATTAACTTGTTCTTTTCGTGTCAATTGACTCTCAAAAAATGTTGTCCGACCAGTATTGAACAACCTGTACAGCTCTAACATTTGCCTCGTTCAAATCCTGGATGGTACAGGTAGTTGTGCATGACGCATAGTTAAGGAGGTGATGTATGTCCTGTGAAGGGGCTCCGCACTGGCACTGCGTTTGGGATGGGTGGAGAATGCCCCACTTAGCCAAGTTATGTTTACAGCGGTGAACCTGGGCCTGCAGTCGGTTAAGAGATTTCCAGATTGGCCATTGAAGTTCGCGTCCCTGTTTGTGCCTCCGATGTCATCTGCCACACTGTCTTCTGACGAGGTCGTACATATGATGAAACTTTTACGGCTTTTAGGCGTGCAGGTATTGGTAGGTGACCATAAAGGAGGTGACGTCCGTTTTGTTCCTGTTTCCCCTTTTAAATACGGCTTGCTACTTCGCGGCGGACATCTGGTGGAGCTATTCCTGCCGATGGGTACGGCATCATGAGAGGGGTTGGTTTTAGACACCCAGTTACGATGCGACAGGTCTCATTTAGGGCTACGTTTACTTCTTTGGCATGGGCGGAACGATGCCATACTGGGCATGCGAATTCCCCGGCTGAAAACGAGGGGCATAGGCCAGTTGTGCATTAACAATTTCATTGCTTACTGTCCGACCCGCGGTGCCTGCAATTAAATTATGTACCTACTACTTACTATGACTATTTACTGAATATTCTTAAATAATTTTCGCTTACTCAATTTTAATCCATTTACACCTTGCCACACACAGACACACTCTCGGGCAGGTGAGTGCTCTCGTTCAGTGTCCTTCATGGGCTTTGGGGTGAGGACTTACTTAGCACTCGCGGACACAACACTCCAAAGACATATCTCCTTTTTTTTTCTCAAAATTTTGTAGTACGTAAGTGCATCTTAATACTGTAATTATAAGGGTATGAGCCTGGAGATCTGTCATACAGGTTTCGAACCCAGTATAGACTCCAGCTCTTACAAAGGTTTGAATCTGCTATTAACCTAGAAACTGTTTACTAAAGTTGTACCTTTTTGAGAGAAATAAACAAACATTTATTATTATAACTATCAAGTAAAGAAAACTATGTACTGTCTTTAATTAGAAGTGAACCTAAAATGAGTATGAAAACATTTCTAATAAAAACCGCATCTAAATCAGTTTATCATTCCTTTAAAGGTTACGAAGCCACAGACTTGCAGTCGCTGCCCGATTATGTATTGATTAAAATTGATTGAAAAAAAAAACCATGTAAGTATGTATCACAAGACTTTCAGCTTTTAAGTCCATCTCATTTAAACAAACATCTTTAAATAATTCATCAGAAAAACTAGGAATCTTTTAGAATAAAAGCTGTAAGCTAGCCGGGGCAATAAAAATGCGCATGTCAAGGAACTTTCTATCAATGTTTCAGTCTTACTGTCGAACATTTATGTGTATTCCACAATTCCCAGTACAGTATTTATAATCTTTCCTCGAAAAGACAGAGGATCTTGATGTATTCCGTGATAAAACTTGATGGGACGTCTATCTATATACATTTGTGTTTTTTTCTTGGCTTCAGTTTGAGAATTCTGAATTTAGAAGAGCTCATATTTTCGTGTTTTGGTTTTCTAGGTAATTTTTCTTTTTTTTGTGGTATTGGAAGTCATACATCACTTCTTCCGCTCTCCGGAAGGGAATTCATCTGCCTAGCCTTTTCCCAACTACATTGAGGAGGGCTTCCAGTCAAACCGGATTCAGCGGTGTTTTACGTGGAGCGGCTGCCTACCAGACCTCCACAACCCATTAACTGGGTAACACGGTACATCTTGGCAAGACTGGAGTCAGATTTACTGACTTCTGACAATCCGAAATGATTGCCGGAACCAACGGCTTAACGTGCTTTCCGAGGCACGGAGGAAACTCGGTATGTTAAGATGGTCACCCACCCATAGACCTTGGCAAGCGTTGCTTAACCTTCAAGATCAACCCGTGTGGCTGTTATTATTTAGCTCTCCGGAAGGGAATGTTAGACTCTAACTCCAACAGTCACAGTCTCTTTAAGGTCTTCTATCTTTGGTTTGTCGGTGCATGGTGGACATCCCACTCATACGCACAAAACGTTTTGGGAACACATTCATAATGCGTACAGCTAAGGAGTGGAATTCCCTGCCGGAGTCTGTGTTTCCCGATAGCTACAACCTGGGAGTCTTTAAGTCAAGAGTGAATAGGTTACTTCTAGGCAAGCGTGCTACATCTTAGACCACATCATCGCTTACCATCAGGTGAGATGGTGGTCAAGCGCGTGCCTATCAATAGTAAAAAAAAAAAAAAAAAATCATTTTGTTCTTTTCAAAATTGTAATCTGATATCACCCGGACTCCTGAAAAGTATATAAGGTCTTAAAACCTTCATGGTTCTTGTATGGGAGAGGGCAGAGTTATACAAGACGTTTAGCACAGTCCCGTTTACGCAACGGTATCATGATGGAGTTGGGACGTCATAGTAGAGGGGCTGATCCTTACTCATCCCCGGGTTGTTGACCACAGAGTTTCCACGCGCGTGACCCTATAACAGTGAGTTAAAACTCAGTTTGAGTGTCACATAAACTTGGTTATAAAAGTTAGTTCTGTACCGGTTTGTGTTTGAAATCAGTTTATTTACATACTACATAGTATTGACACGATAATAATGTTTTAAGCACTTTTTATTTATGGCTTGGCAATTTGGTAGCAGTTCAGAACGGTAAGTTTGGTAATTTTTATTTAAAGACTAGTTGACACGCGCAACTTCGTCTGCTCCGCTCCTGTTGGTCTTAGCGTGATGATATGCTTATAGCCAAATGGGCTATTTAACACTGAAAGAATTTTCCAAATCGGAACAGTAGTTCCTGAGATTAGCGCGTTCAAGCAAACAAACAAACTCTTCAGATTTATATATTAGTATAGATTTTTATTTTAATAGTTATCATCATCATTACCATAATTTCTGCCGAAAGACGTCCATTGCTGGACATAGACCGCCCCCAAGTGCTATTGATCGGAATGGTGCGTTCTATAATCAAATGACTCGGGCTGTGGGCGCAGCGGAAAGGAGAGTCATACTTTTACTGACTAAAACCAGTCCCGAAAAAATAGTTCTAGCCGCGGTGACTCTTTCGAACAAATTCCGCAACCATGGTGCGGTCTAGTGTGTGATAAGTGGGGTCTTTGGTTACCGTCTTCACAAGTTGGAAAGAAAAAGATGGCATAATATTGTAGGCAATATTATGTATTTTTTTTGGTCTCCAATAACATCAATGAAGAAGTTCAATTGCAAAAATCTTTGCTTACTCTGAAACTGATAACAAACGAGACACGTTTTAATTACAGCTAACCAAACAAAATCCAACCTAATTCTAGAGCCAATAATTCACTAATTTGAAGGGTGAGATGGCAGAAACAACGGACCCTGGATACCAAGTTTTATTTACCGTTGAAATTGCTTACAATCATCGTATGCGATGTATTCGCAACCGTAAAACAATAACGTTAAAGTACTTTTTCATGTGTTCTATTTTCTAAATATTTGGGGGATGGTAAATGTGTTTGACTGTCAAGTTATTTAATAGTCTCCTCAATTTGAGTTATCACAATCAAGTTATATCTAAGTTGTTCTAGAAATTAATTTGATCAGTCCCATTTAGAGAATTATGTTCAGTACATATTTAGTCAATGGCGATTGACTTTTCATTAATTATGTTTTCTTCTGGAACTGGAATTAATTCGTAGAACTTATTGATGACTGACTTCTTGGTGTAAGTTCTCTAGTGGTCGTAAGTACGATTGCTAAACCTGAAGCCCTGTGTTTAACTCCAGGGTATATGCGACCCCCCTCCCCCTTTGGTCTTGCGGACGCGAGCGCAACTGCCAAGCGTAGAGTTTTGGGTTCGATTACCAGGTCAGGTAAAAAGTGGCATTGGGTATTTCCATTAGGAATTTCTCTGTGACAGCCCGTTTGGAAGTTGGTGGCGTCACAACCCCGTGCCTCGGAAAGCACGTTAAGCCGTTTGTCCTGCGCCAGATCTCTCTCCGATCGTGTTGGGATGCCGTCCCTCAGGAATATGAGAGTGATGGAAGAGGGAGTGCTCCTGTATTTGCGCGGCGAGGTCTATATTCGTCATAGAATTTTAACACTGCGGTGTAGATTGCAGTTTTAGGTCAGCACCAATTTTTTTTTATTTTTTATTTGCAAAGTAGTTGGGCAAACGACATTTAAAACTGTTCCAAATTTCAAGTTAATAACATTAGTAGTTCTTGAGATATCCAGCTGTGATGAACGGCCTGATAGACTGAGTCGCACCATAAAGGTTCCTTTTTACCGTTTTGGTTCGGAACCCTAAAAATCGGCTGTCCCATACATTTATGTCCGTACTACTCTACCAAATGTACTGAACAGCTAATTTTTGTTCGCAATTTCAGGGTTGCTCATAATGATGACTACAATGACCAGAGCAACTTTGTAGAGGCATCAATGCCACCATAAGAAAAACCAACGGAGCAAATCAACATCGCAACAAAAAGAACCGCCACGCCATCTATCCAACTAGCAGCAAACTACTACAATAAAATCCTGCATCAGAGTTTACCGTGCGATTTGAACATATACATCAGCCCGAATATCAACCATCAGGCAGTTGCCCACACCGGACGCAACAACTGCAAGGAGGTCGGAGGATCGTCCCTTTTAATAGAGGTTTCCGAGACTACACTCTCTGTACGGATACCCTCCATATTTTATCATCATCATCATCAGTCTAGCCTTTTCCCAACTATATTGGGGTCGGCTTCCAGTCAAACCAGATTCAGCTGAATACCAGTATTTTACATGGAGCGGCTGCCTACCAGACCTCCACAATCCATTAACTGGGTAACACGGTAATTCTTGGCAAGACTGGAGTCAGATTTACTGGCTTCTGACAACCCGTAACGACTGCCAAAGATCTACAAATGATAGCCGGGACCAACGGCTTAACGTGCTTTCCGAGGCACGGAGGATACTCGTTATTTTAAGATGGTCACCCATCCACAGACCAACCTTGGCAAGCGTTGCTTAACCTTAAAGATCGACCCGTGCGGCTGTTATTATTAGCTACGAGCTCCTCCACATTTTATATGTTGTACAAAATAAAAGTATTCTATTCTATGACCCCTTTTCAGGTGTTGCGTTTATTCTGTAACTCAAACTCAAGCATATTTCGATTCATCACTATCATCACTACATATATCACTTCATTACTATCATCACTACATATGTCACTTCATCACTATCATCACTACATATTATAAAACAAAGTCCTCCGCCGCATCTGTCTGTCTGTTCGCGATAAACTCAAAAACTACTGCACCGATTTTCATGCTGTTTTCACCAATGGATGGAGTGGTTCTTGAGGAAGGTTTTAGTATATAATTTGTCTAGAACAAAATTAGGACCCTTAAGAAAATTGCAGCGCAGACAAAGTCGCGGGCGAAGTGCTAGTTTCAAATAAACCATTTACAGGCACAATTTTTACATGAACAATGATTAACATGTTGAATACCTGTTCCAGTCCAGGTTTTAAACCTGTGACACCTGTCAAAGGCCCTTGAAGCGGTTTAGAAACTCTGACACTAGGGTGTGTGGGGTCGTTAGACCTTACTGCCCACACGATAAGAAGAAGTTAGAACGTTTGTACACTGACAGCCCAAACACTATCACCTTTCCTTTAGTCCATCCAAAGGTTGGAAATAAACATTCTACAAAACAAGTGTACAATGGGGTACACTTGTTTTATAGAATGTTTATTCTGTTTTATTTAAATATGATGTGTACAATAAAGTATAATATTATAATAAATAAATATTTTCAAATTGTTTCAAAACATACACAATAATGTTGCTTTCATCTTAACTGTATTTGAAATGGCCAATAAAACATTATTTTAAAATAATTTAACGAGATAAGCCGTTGCACTGCCGTCTAAAGTTAACGATGTCTCGACATGTCGTATTCATCAATAATTTAAACATGAAATACATTATTATTACTACCGTGAGTCAGATCGAGTAGTTCTCAAACATTAGGAACGCCCTGTAGGTGTCGTAAAAGCCAAGTCCAAGTCAAATCCTAAAGCTAGTGACAGACTGGTCTCACGTACGCAACGTATGCAACGCTTTTGAATCGTATCGTATGTTGCGTTGCGTACGATAACTGTGTCTCTGTTGCATAGTTTTTCATACAAAATCAATAGTCCAGATATCATAATGCGTTGCATACGTTGCGTACGTGGGACCAATTTGTCTCTAGCTTTATTTGTCCACACGCTGTTGAAAAGATCTTTGTCAAAACCTTTATTTACGTGTCACTTGTGGTGACTGTAAATTTTCAATGTCTGTCATGGTATACCTTACTATGAAACTATATACACCTGTATTATGGGGGATTCGATAAATGCCACCGATGCTGCATTTAACGTAGCCACTTACTAGGCTCAAACGATCTAGAGAGTTGTCCGCCGATTCGAAAATAAGAAGAATATGGAACTTATTATACGGACTGAAAAATGAATGCAGGCTGCATATGCAGTCACAAGCCTACCCAGTATGTATAATTGCACGCACAGAAGTTGATAAAGATTTTTGTAGTGGGGGAAGTTCCCGCAAGTAAAAATATATGAAAATGTGCGTGCGCGAACTTCCCCCACTACAAAATCTTTGGCCAACTTACGTGCCGGTAACTATACTAGTTACTTTTGATGAAGCATACATAACCTGCCTTCTTTTATTTTGACCGACAGTGAACTACGATATATTAAGTTGATATTCTAATTAGTTTGTTTTGTATGCAAAAGAAACTAGCTTACACACCTCACCGCCAATTACGTACCATCGCGATACCATTGCCATATGAAATACTTGTCTGTACATTTTCCCCTTCTACCCCAATTTCACAGCAGACCGCAGTAGCCAAATTCAAAATGGCGTAAATCTACTAGGTATATAAATAGCGCTCTAAACGGGTTAACATTATAAACTAACAAAGGCATAATTTGCTCGAATGGGTAGCGGAATAAAATCGGATTTCAACACGAGCCTGAAATCCCGGTTCATCCTAAAGCTAGTGAGATTTGAACTGGGTTCAACGACTCTACAAAAGGGCAACTCGGTCATTTATATCGAAAAATTGTCTATTACTAAATAAAACCTCGATTATTATTATCAAAGGTGTTATCTATGAAATTGTAATAAAACCGCTTGATAGCGGAAGTCTATAGAAAGGTTCTCGTTCGCATTTTGGTTGGCGGTCAGGGGGGTAGTCATAAACTGTGGCTTGAAATACAGCCTTAATGTCCCATTGTTCGCAGTACACCGACCTGTCTTTTAGGGTTCTGCTGTCAATGGTAGAAACGGGACCCTTTTTTGTCAGTAGGTACTGTGCTGGCAGAGCTATGTGTAATCAGACGGATTTATAGTTAACCGTATAAAAATACTAGCTTCTGCCAGCGCTTTATAAAGTAGAAAATTAACCCAAGGGAACATACGCCCGGGATGAAAGTTGTATGTCCTATTCTAGAACATGGTCTACCCGTGTGCTAAGTTTCACCCAAATCCGTTTAAACGTTTAGACTTGAAGACAAATCAACAAAAAAAAAAAAAACAAATCAACAAACATTTGCATTTGTAATAATTATTTATGCTCCAAGTAATAATTATATTTTTTTTATAAACATGGTTACTTTTCATTTTCGATGAACAGCCGTATTATGCGCGCAAAAAATAATACCTCATAGTCATAGAAAGTAATCCTGTTAATTTTTTGATAGTTAGATACCTAGGTACCCAATTACCCACAGTTCTAAGATTAAGCACTGCACATTTATAATGATACAGTGAAACACAGTCTCATGCTAAAGTTTTATGCCTAGCTACGGAACCAAAAGTGCGTATCTCAATCGAACTTGTTCAGTTTTTATTACAAAAAAATTACCTACGTTTCATTCAAAATCGTTCGTCCCGATCATTCGATAAGATTTATTACAGGCGACAGAAATATCTGTATTTTACGACACATTATTATTTTTTGGTGTGTAAACATTAATGTAATAGTGTTTTATCTTTTCATCGAGTTTGTTCAGTTCAATGGTTACTGAATTTAATCTTCAGAGGTCAATGGACTTTCGGGACTTGATTAAAATACCAACGTTTTTCCGTGGAAATACCTAGGATGTTTAAATTCCTGTTCGAATAATCCTTTAAGGATAACGTAGATTAGTTACGTTACACTAATTACACTACGTTTTACTTTTCAACTTATAACAATATAATTGCTAGATTTCACACACAGTACAGTCAGAAACAAGTATGCTGAACATTGTGTTACTTACTGCATGGTGCATTGGTAACCGGTACTCCTTGGCAAGACTGGTGTCTGGTTTTATGGCTTCTGACTATCAGTAACAACCACCAGAGATCTACAAATGACAGCCGGGACAGGACAATTGAACTGTATTTGTACAAAAAAATACATTAAAATTACTATGTACATAAAATTCATTTCAACTAATTAACCAAGCAGTCTCGACGAGGCTTTTAGCCTTTCTAAAACAAAAGGAATCTATAGTAAGCTGTCTTTTTCCCTAAAATTAGGCAAAAAAGGTCTTCATTACTAACAAATAGCAAAGTTCACCGACCCTCGATTGCCGATAATGTCGAGCGAGACTGACGATCTTAACTAGTTGTTACAGCCCCTATCTCGAACTACACCCAGTGAACATTTAACGCGCACCGGCTAAATATAGTGATAGTTAATGCACTTCGCAAGTGATTGAGAAGGTTCACTTCACTTGTTTTGTTTTTCCCAGCTTTTTCCAACACACTGCGGTGCACGCTACGCGGCGCATTTTAGCTGCGTGGGTTCATTTGTTTGTCAACGTGGGTCTACGTTTCCACTGCAGTACACGCTACACGCTACACGAATGTAGCGTGGCCCACCGCGGCACACGGAGAGGCTACTCACATTTTTTTGTAAGAATATGGTTTTGACATAGTCGTGGTCGTAGGTGGCTCCAGTGGATGGATACGGACTGCCCAAGACCAGGATGGTAGCGCTTTTTGGGGGAGGCTTACGTTCAGCAGTGGACGGAAATTGGCTAAAATGATGATGATGACAGTCGTAGGTTAATATTCGTGTTTAGTGCGCACCGTGTGCTCAGCGTGCATGGCTTTGACAGCGTTCAGCTACTTGGGCGCCATATTCGAGCAAGCTACGCGTGTGCCAATGACGTCATTTGATGCGTGGCGTGTCCGTGGGTTGCAGTGGAATCAATCCCATACATTTTCATGCAAAGCGAAGCCTCAGCCACACAGGTCTGTAGCCTCTCCGTGAGCCGCGGTGGGTTTCCGCTTATACGTTGGGGTCGGTTTCCAGTTTCACCGGATGCAGCTGTGCACTAGTGCTTTACATGGAGCTCAACTACCAAGTAATTGGATAAGTCGATACCTATCCATTTACAAGACTGGTGTCAAATTTTCTATCTTCTGATAACTCGTAATGACAGTTAGGTATTCATTTATGATTATTAGGTACCTATTTTAAATATTCACATGTCGCTGATTTCATTAAACACAGTCGATTACAAGGGGGCTTTGCATTTGAAAACACGCATGTTAAAATGAGGCTGGTTTCTGAATTGAGATTATGGCGTTAAGAACGTGCCAAGCCCTGGTGTACTACCTAAGTTTTACAGGTCTTCAGGTTAAGGTAGAGCAACTGCTACACTTCAAAATCTTAACTAAGAAATTGGAGGAAGGAGACCAGATATTTTATTCAATCTCACGGTAGGAAGCGATGATGTCGTTGACGATGGAACATGCTTGTCTATAAGTAACCTATTCACTATTGACTTAAAGACCTCCAGGTTGTGGCTATCAGGAAATACAAAACGTTTTTAAGTACAAGAATTGGCCTTCGGGTCATCATCACTTTCAATTAACGTCCTCCATCTTCATCATCGTGCTTTTGTGGTAGTTGGCATTCTGTTTGTACTTGTTTAATGTCGTTGGTATCTGCTCTGGCTGGTTTGACCTTTCTTTCCTAGGCACGATTTATTTCGAGGCATAGTGCCCCGGGCAGGCAGTTCCACCCCTACCGGCAATTCGTACGGCGAAACTTGTATCTCAGAAATGAAGGAACCCAATCAGGATTTGAAGTTCGGAATTGCAATTTGTTTACTTTTTGTTATTTTTTTCAACCTTTTTATGTACTTACTTCATTCATGGGTTCCACCTGCAATTCTTAAGTCAGATCTTGTATCCCTGAAAATCGAAGAACCCAAACTGGATTTCCAGATCGGGATTGCGAATTGTATAAGTTATACAATCTTTTTAGGGCTCCGTATCCCAAGGAGTTGGTAAAGGAACCCATTTACTAACTCCCGCTGTCCGTCCGTCCGTCCGTCTGACTGTCAGCGGACGGGCGGGTAGTGTCGGTGTCTCAAGAACCGTAATAGGTAGACAGTTGAAATTTTCACAGGTTTTGTATTTTTATTGCCGCTATAACAAAAAAAGGTTTATGGTTCGTTTGCTGCACTTGTCTGGATTTTATTACCTTGCTTCGTTCGTAAATGTGTACGGTTGCAAAATAGTAATCCATTTTTCCTAGCATTCGTTTTTTAAACTTGGAAACGTTATTTGACTTTAGAGATTGTAATGTAACTATGGGGCTGGTTTGATGATGTAGCCGGGAGATAGCAGTAAGAACTCCTCAACTAAAAAAGTTAGAATAATCGTGTTTGGGCTATTGGATATGTGTTGACAAGTGATATTACATTTTTAACATAAAATACATTTTTAACTTAAAATAAAATAAAAATTATTTAATTTTTTATGTTCGCATAACTTTTAACAGAGTAGTCCGATTTTGAAAATTTTGTTTTTTATTGGATAGGATATACCTTGGAGTTGGTTCCATACAAAATTTGAATAAAAACCTACCCTGGGGGTGGGAAAATAGGCGTGATTTATGGTTCACTCAAAGATTTTAATGCTGAGTTGTGTAGCATTTTTTGTAGGCCACCCATGTTGATATCTAAAGCCAGTTTTTTTAAAGTATTTAAATGATACAACAAATAATAGTTAAAGTAGGATTATAACAGTTAATAGCTAAAGTAAAGTAGGTAGCTATTAAAATTAAAAGTAATAAAAATAAGCATGTAGTAATTAGTAGATTATAGCCGCAAAAAATTCAAAAATATGAACATTGTTTTTGATAGTATTTTTTGCTTTTCAGTTTTTTGTGAGGTTGAATTTTTTAGTAAAAAGTTTTTTTATGTATCTACCTAAAAGAGTTACATAAAAGCTTGGGTTAAAATACTTTTAATTTGCTGGAAAACTTTTCTCACAAAGATGTTTTCCGTATTCAAGGTTTTTGGTATTCGATTGGACGAAAGCTTTTTAATAATATCTAGATCTAAACTTAGCTCTTTTTCTTACTAAATTATGAAAACATTCTAAATACCCTTTATAAGTTACTCAAACATTTGTCAAACGGCTGAGAAACGATGTTTGAATGCAAACGTAATAAGAAACGAGCTCATTCTTGTAAACTTGCAATAAAACGAAGATTGCCCTAGTTTATACGTCTATTGTTTGGACAACGTAATCGAAAAGCCAAAGTTATGTCAATGATATTTGGAAGATTTGATACACGGCGCCATGTTACTCGTCTTACAAAGACGGCCCACTAATGGCCGATATAAACTACTACTAGGCCCAATGTTTTTTTAAACAATTCATAGGTAAAATAAAAATAATTGATGCATTAGAATTAGGTGTAGGGAAACTTCGAGCCAAATTTCAGCTTTCTACCACCAGCAGTTCCGGCTTTGCGTTGTCTGTTATTCATTTAGTCAGTAACGGAAGAATTTGATATCTTTTAATTAGTTATTTTCTAGCAAGCGAGCTAAATCTTTAGCCACATCATGCCTTGTCCTCAGGTGAGGTAGTGGGGAAACACGAGCCTATTAAGAAAAAAACAAACCGTCTTGAGGTGAAAAAAACTGGCCAAGTGCGAGTCAGACTCGCGTGCAAAAGGGTTCCGAACGAATTAAATTTTTTAACATGTTTTTATAACACCATAGACTTCTTATAGATTTTCCTGTAATTTCTAGGTAAAGATCTACTATCTCAAGGTTTTCAAAATTATAGGCTCAGTAGTTTCAGAGATAAATGGTTATTTTTCGTCTCAATTTCTTGAATAACTTAAAAACTATTTATTTTAAAATTATGAAAAATGTTTCATGAAAACCCTCACAGGAAGCCCTTTTATTTGTAATTTGTGTAACAATATTGTTCAAAAACCTTTTTTTAAACTTTCTAGTAAGACCCCCAAAAGTGACCCCCTTACTAAAAATTTAATAACGTACCTAACGCTTCCGGGTTTGGGTCACAGATGTCCTTAATGTGGTCGTCGTCGAACGTCGTATCGTTACGTAAATTAATATATTATGTGTACAAAATTTCAACAGAATCGGTCCAGTGGATCCGGAGAAACCAGACTGTGACATACGAACAGGCAACCACCCGAGTGATCCTATAAGAGTTCCGTTTTCTGTTCGGAACACAGTCAAAAAAACAAACCGTTGCCCAGCAGTGGGATAACACAGGTGAACAAGAGAAAAAACACCTACCTATAGCTTGTTAACGTTTGACATAATTCTAGGGATTTTTCCGTTGTCGTGGAGACCGAGTCAAGAGCCATTCCTTTAAATAGACATGGCATGGCTTTGTGCTTGTAAGTAAGACATTGGATGGGTGACCGCTCTTTACATGTCAGTACCGGGGAAGCTGATAATGAAATAGCGTGGCATTCCTTGAAGGTTGTGTTCATAGTACAAGATCAATTTGATCGAGGCTACCACCTACACTCGTTCCGTAGAATGTCTTGCATAAAATTAATATGCATGGAGATGTTCATTAATATATTCTAGTTTCATTGCTCATTTGATGCCCAGCAGAAAGAATTTAGGCTCTTCCTTAAAAATAAACACATCTGAAAGGAAATTCTTGTATTTTATTTCAAGCAGCCCACGCATCCGTATCGCAGCCGCAAACTGTCAAAATCACCTCTAGCTTCTGGCCTCCGTAGTCGAGTGATTTAGCCGTTTGCCTTGTGACCCGGTGGCCGCGGGTTCGACTCCCACGGGAAGCATACTTTGTAAAGTTGTTCTAGTTTGGCTAGGACATTGCAGGCTTGAATCATCTGGTTTTCTGATAAAAATGATTATTCCGTGCTTCGGAAGGCACGTAGGTATAAGCCGATAGGCCCGGCCGAAAATGACGGTCGTCAAATAAACCATGCCAGAGACTCTTGAGACGGTTTAGAAACTCTGGCACTAGGGTGTGTGGGGTCGTTAGACCTTACTGCTCAGACGATAAGAAGAAGAATGCTCTGCATTTTGACAAGTTTTTGACATTGATTAATCGAAAGTATTTTTAAGTGGGTACCAGAATTCGGCTTACATCTACAGTTTTCAAATACACGATCTCACAGATTCATCTTGGAGTTTTTTTTTCAATAATTTGTAGAATAACCCTTGACTAGTTTGAATAACCTTCAGTCTACTATAAGGTCACCGTAAATCGAACATTTAACGTAGATGGTTTCTATTTTAATAGCATTACCCCATAAAACGGTCTCCAGCTAGTTTTAGTGTAATTGTATTCATTTCTTTAACGAGGTTATTTGTAATAAAAATATTCAAAAACACCGATATTTATGCACGATATTGAATAGCCTACATAATGACATTATGAAGTGAACATAAATTGCCTTTTTTATATGTTAATAATAGATTTAAAGCAACAGGTGAAAATGATTTGAGAAAGTGGTTTTTATTGCCTTATTTTTCTTATTCAGTTTTTATTTTTAATTGCAGAACATGCTGGAAATGTTATGGAGAGCATAGGGTTTAGAGAAAAATTAACTGTGGAGTGGAGTTTGCGCCATTTCTTTTTCTTCACTGGTAAGTAGTGATGGGCGAGCGTTTTGAGGGAATGGCTTTATGTTAGACGCTGATGTTCACAAAGGGCTGGCTTTGAGCCTTTTTCATGGATAGTAAATCATCAAATGACTCCTTCCGCTCTGGGCGAAGCAGAAGGGAGTGTCAGACTCTTACTGACTAAAACACATTCGTGTGCCTCCTTGTGCCCTTAGCGTTCCAGGATTGCAGTGACTCTATCAAACAAATTCCACAACCTCGCTTTGAGCCTAATTTTATAAAATTACTTTTGCATTTTGATTCTTTTACAGATAGAAGCTTGAGGACATTAATTTCTCGCTGTGGTGGTCCATTGTCTGACCCATCCGGGCCAGATGGTATTCCTTCGATCTTTAAAAAATACTTGTGACACATTGTGCTTTCCCCTGTTTATATTATATAATAAATGCCTTGCTTGTGGTGTATTCCCTGATGTCTGGAAACGAGCAAACATTGTTCCAATACATAAATGCGGCTCTAAGAGTGATGTATCTACATATCGTCCAATCTCGTTGCTGTCGGGGCTTTCAAAACTTTTTGAAAGATTGGTGCATAGCGTGATATACCCTATCATTCATCGTGTAATATTAAAAAAACAACATGGGTTTGTCGGAGGAAGGTCCTGTATAAGTAATCTCCTTATTTTCACAACACATCTGTTTGAAGGCTTAGACAAGGGGCAGCAAATTGATGCTGTATATACAGACTTCCAAAAGGCGTTCGATAAGGTAGATCATAAGCTATTACTCAACAAAATCGCATTCAACGGCATTAGAGGAGATTTACTGCGTTGGTTCGTGTCGTATGTCACTAATAGGACCCAGAAAGTGGTCATTAATGGGTTTGAGTCTCATACAATTAGGGTCACTTCAGGAGTCCCCCAAGGCTCAATTTTAGGGCCCCTTCTGTTTATCTTATTCATCAACGACATCAAAGATTGCTTTAAGAATTCAAAGTTTCTACTATACGCGGACGATTTGAAAATTTACAAAAATATTGCTGTTCAAACCGACTGCTTAGATTTTCAGAAGGATCTTGACTGTTTTTCGGAATACTGCACTGTTAATAAGCTTCATCTTAGTATCTCTAAATGTTACAGCATTACGTTTACTAAGAAAAAACATGTGACGAAGTTCAATTACTCTCTTGGAAACACTGCCCTGAACAAGGTTTCATCCCTCCGTGACCTTGGCGTAAATCTAGACTCCAAGCTCCATCTTGACACCCATATAGACAACATAGTCAATAAGGCTTATAAAATGTTTGGTTTCGTAATGAGAGCTTCGAGAGAATTTCATCGGCCTTCTACATACTTGCATCTGTACAAATCAATAATACGGCCACAACTTGAATACGCAGTACCCATTTGGAACCCTTATTACAAAAAGTACGTTGAGATCATTGAGTTGGTCCAACGTAAGTACCTACGTTCCATGCATTACAGATGCTTTAAAACCAAAACGTCATATCAGTTATTGCTTAAAAAATATAACCTCATGACCCTACAATCCCGTCGCACCCTTCTTGAAATGTTGACTCTGTTTAGTATATGCCGCAATAAATTTGATTGTACTGATCTTGTGAACGGTTTGTGCTTCCTGATCCCTCGTACTGTGATCGGTCGAGAGGTTCGTTCGAGACAACTATTTGCTACTTCATTTTGTCGAACTAACTCAGGTGCTCGCTCGCCGTTACGTCGCTTGGTTGACACCTATAATAAACAGTTTGGCTCTACGGATATCATGTATCTCAGCAAAGCTATATTTAACCGTGAAATTACGACTATTTTAAGAGATCATAACCCGGTTAATTAGTAATTAAGTGCTTTTTTGTTTTGTTCACTAACAGCTAGCTATACTGTGTAGTAATCTGTGGATAACGTCTTGAGCAGTGTATTTGTTACTTTTATTATAAGTTTTTATATTGTGTGCCTAATATGTAATATACTGCTGTTTGTTATTCCTATCAAATAAAATAAAATAAAATAAAATCCATGTTCTGGACGTCTTAGCTGATTTTTAGATTTGTTTGCGAACAGAACTGAACTATGAAAAATCTTCAAGAACGTGTCGATAGTGTAGAAGTGGGTAGTAATGTCACAGTTATTGATATTTATATAACAGTACCCAGCCGCCGTGAACCGTGAGTGGTTGCGTAAGCGAATGCTTGACGGAGCGTGGTCTGGCGCGTGACCCTGCTCTTCAGGGGATAGGCTATCTTTATCCACACGATTAAATTCTAGTTCTTCTCACTTAACAGATAGATGACGTGTTGCTGTGGAGTTTGTTGTACTTCTTCTTTCTAGATTAGAAAGCGGTGACGGGCAGATGTTTTGCCTCTCCTTTCTCCTTGCAAATCTCTCGGTCATGGGCGATCTCTGGCTAAGTTTGTCCCGCAAATATGATGAGATCGTCACACCATCCTTGCCGCGGTCGACCTCGACGACGACGTCCTTCTTCAGGCGTCCAGTGAGTGACGATCTTCGCCCATCTCTCCGGGTTCATTCATGCGACGCAGCCAGCCCACTCTCACTTCAGCCTGGCTGTTTTTTCTCCGACATCTGCTATAACTTTACGTTTACATAATAAATGATTTTTGATTATATTCCCTGGTAGGGCAAAATGTTTTTTTTTTTACTTTTTTAGCTACAGAAAGGAGTCAAGATTTGCACCCAGTTGTCGGAAGTGTGTGCTAACGCGCGTTCGCGCGCGTGTTAACTTGTTATTTTAACACTACAGACTTCTTATAAGTTTTAATTTATTTATGAAAAAATAAAACCCTCACAGGAAGCCTTTTCATTTGATTATAAGAGCTCCGTTTTTACCCTAAAAACTGAAATAACATGTAGGTAGTTTCTATAATTTATTTTTATTTATGCACAAATCACTTTTTGGCATTGTTTAAGTACCAACTACAAGAATCGTGACATATTTCCGAAAATAGTATCTTACACTAACCTACAGATTTTAATTTAAAATCTTAGAAATCACGTTGCCGTCAGAAACCTATTAGGCTGTTACTCAAAAGAGTAGAATATGAAGTGTTTCCATCGAATCACGCGCCGGGCCATGCGCTTCCCAACTCAATTAACTTGGTTTAATAGAAACGGCTTTAGCTGTAACAATAATAATGTTGTACTGAACAATACATAAAATAATACTATCAAAACATTTAGGTGAAATCGTGATAATATTCCTAGATTTTTTCTGAATGATCTCTGAATACTTTGGGTGAACAGTTTAACACGCAACACAATAAAAGTCGTACAGGTCGAACTTCAAGGTTAAGTAGCGCTACCCGAGCTCAGAGCTTTTGTCAGTTTCTCACAAATCATGACCCTGTTGTCATTTGAATATCTTGGAGAGCCGTCATGGGTGGTCAGACTCAGAAAATCTGTCACTGCCTCGCAAGGAGTAGTGTTACCACTGGGTAACACTACTCCTTGCGCTAAAAAATACTGCTGAATACCAGTATTTTGTGTGGAACGCCTATCCAGTGCAGTCACTGGATAGGCGTTCCACACAAAATACTGGTATTCAGCAGTATTTTTTTTATTTGTGATGGGTTTGCTCTCGACTCTAGTCTAGGTCAGAGATGACAGAGACAAAGTCTACGATGGAGCGAGCTTACCCAGAAGGAGCCTGTTCACTATAACTTTGAAGAGATTAGGGTTGTAAGCTTTCGGAAACACAGACGCAGGCAGAGAGTTCCACTCCTTTGCTGTGCGCATTATAAAAGACGTTTGGAAACGCTTAGTGCGAATTGGTGGAATAGCAACAAGGTAGGAATGGTAAGTTGCAGTGCGTCTAGATGATCGATGGTAGAAGGAGGCCGGTGGGATGAGTTCGTGGAGTTCTTGGGAACACTTAACAAAGTACAATCTGTAGAAGACCGACAAACAGGCAACCTTACGGTGATGAGCCAAGCTATGTGGCTTGGCATCCACCAGTTTTACGTCGCCGATGAGCCTCTTGTTTTTCGTTCCACCGAGTCAAGCGCGGCTAGCTGGTACTTAGCTGAGCCATTCAAAAAGTGGCAGCGATACTACATGCAAGATCAGACTTATGCTTTGTATAGGTTATCCGATTAGACGCAAAGCCAGCGTCAACATAGTTGGACAAAAACTAGGCAGATTAAGTGAAAGCGTAATCTTTCATGTCTGTTTGTGTGACCGGAACATTCTTCTAAACCACTCTACGCTTCCACCATCATTTTCATAAAACTCAATGTATTTTTAAGTTGTAAAAAAACCGTGCGAAGCAGAGACGGGTTATTTAAATTATTGAGGATAAATAAACTAAAAAAATATTTTAATACAAAACATCAGTCTTCTTAGGGTTATTTGTCTCCAGTATAAAAAAAACCCATCAATTCTCTGATTGGCAGATATTATTGTCTCAAATTACCGTTATGGTAGATTGGCTGAAATAACTACAGCTCAATTCCTTAAAATGTGATAATTGTATTAAAGATGCACAAAAATCAATATTTCTGCGTATCTTTTTTAAAATAGCTTTGTCCGGCTCCGGTCCCGTTGTCCATCCCAAAAAAACCTTGCAATTAAAATATATGGTGTAGTTTTCTCTCTGTCAAAGTTTGTAATTCGATTAGGACCTCAAAAGATTGTATCTTACAAAAAATGAACAAAGACTTTTTCTTCTTTGTAAAAATCGTTTAGTACTTATTCAGAGATATACGAAACAGGGTGTAAAGTCCCGCTAACGTTGAAAAGGGAGGATCCCCGGACCAGGCGGGTTCTATGTCTGGTGGGCCCAATGGTTTATATTTGGACTATACTGGATATGGTTGTATATGTCCAAATCGCACGGAAAACTCTGATACCGCGATGCAGGCATTTTTGACGTACTTCGTTGCTGGCGGTATAGATGGCGCTACGTTAGTTTTTGTGGCAGTATAGTTTCCGTTACAAGGCTGAAATCAAGACCGAACTGTTCGCTTGAGAATCGCCTTAAAATTATTATTAACGTACCAACAAATTACCAATACCTATTACCTATCGAGACATGTAGTTTCGATAATACTTGACTACAGGACAATGACCTGTGACTGTATCGTTCAGTTTAGATTATGCAAATGATGTGTTAACCAGCTCTAAATATATTGTATCTGTGCGTTACACTTGACACGTAATCACGACGTGTTTCGCGAGTAATAAAAGATTAATTTGCCGCAGTCGGCTTCGTTTGAGGAGGCTCTATTAAGTAGGGGGTCGGTGACCTTTCATGAACCTGGAGGATATAAGGATCTTGTGGGTTGGTGCCATGATGCGAGATAAAGGTGTACTGTCGTTTATGGTTAAGTCTTATGTCGGTAGATTTTGTTATGGATGATAAATCATCAAATGACTCCTCCCACACCGCCCAGAGTTGAAGGAGTCTTTTGATGGATTGTCAGCCTCTTACTGGGTAAAACTCATTCTAGTTCCTCCAAATGCCCTTGGAATTCCAGGGCCGCATACTTGTACTCTTTTGTCACAAGTAGTCTCAAAAAATAACTATGAGGGATTAACAAATAATAGAGTGTAACAATGTGCGATCTTATCAGTAGAAGCGATCTTTTACAGCCTGTTGCCAACAAGCCGACACAAACCCAGGCTGCTACTGAAAAAATCCAGATGGAAAAATATAATCTTTGGGAACACATTCATAGTGCGTACCAGCTTAGGAGTGGAATTCCCTGCCGGAGTCTCTGTTTTCTGATAGCTACAACCTGGGAGTCTTTAAGTCACGAGTGAAAAAGTTACTTCTAGGCAAGCGTGCTCTATCTTCGACCACATCATTATTATCATCAGGTGAGATAATGGTCAAACGTGTGCCTATCAATAGTAAAAAAAACGATCTTAGATTGAACTTACATGGCCTTTGACGTAGTAAAATTCAAAGGCAGACATCAAGAAGACAGATTTTGTTGCCTAATGCTTAGAATTTGAGGACTTAAGGCGAGTCATTGATGTGACTTTCCGCGTATTCCAAGCAATTTCCTCAAGACATTCCGCGTTACCGTATTCGACAAATTGTTCAGTAACAGAACAACTTGTCGAATACATCTCCTTTTCGTAGAATTCGGGAACTTGACTTTGAATGAGTGGACTCTCGATATTTTTCCTAGAAAACTGAAAACTGAACCATGTTTCACTTCATAACAAAAATAGCCGTTAAATCAAATCAGACAGGTCACAGTAACCAGTAAACATAATGTTGCCAGAATACGCAAACGTTTACCCCGCACACTGAAAGCTAGGGAGTGTTGCCCTCACGGAACATTGACACTCGTTATCAATGCTCGCGTCACAAGCCTACCGTGCGTGATGGATGTTTTAATACATGTCCCTAGTCTATGTTATCTCTGACATAGAGTCAAGAGCAAACCCATTACAAATAAAAAAAAGAAAAGCCTGCGTTAACAGATGTTGCATTACAATAATATTATATTTTTTTTATATTCCTAGCCTTTTTCCAAGTATATTGGGGTCAGCTTCCAGTCAATGCTGCAGCTGAATACCAGTATTTTCTTGTAATATGTAATACCTTGTGTGCTTTATTACGTATACCAGTAAACGTACTGTTTTGTAAGTTAACTTAGAAATTTGTTTTTTCACAGCTTCAAGGGCCTGTAGATCTGAGTATATGGTTTTAATTATCAACCCGACCTTCACGCGTTCCCGAGATAAAGATTCTTGACAGACAGACGGACAAGGGTTCCGTTTTTTCCTTTTGAAATACGGTACTCTGAAACGGGACATGCGCGTACAAAGTCGCGGGCAAATCTAGATCACTATAAATTATGCTGGCTGAGTTCTAGCAATCCTTTTGTGCGACTGAAACTAAGACTGTTAGCATTGTCAAAAGTTCTGAAGCCAAGCTTGTTAGACTTACTCGTACGTCAGTCTGGCACTAAGGTATAATTAGTTCTGACTAAATTACTCAATATCGTCAGTAGTTTAGTTAGAAATTCTAAACCTAAGTTTCCAATGCTGAGTTAGTCTTGTTTCTAGTTAGAATAAGTAAACTTGATCCCTTTTAAATATGTCTAGGTTAGTGATGATGTTCAGTCAACAAGTTCAAGGTATTCTAAGAACTACTAACAATTTTTTTAATACATTTTAATCATCGCTTGTCATTTTAGTCAGTTTGGGTCGGCGGAGCTTGAGTGCTGTTTAGCGTTCCGTTAACGGATACGGTCGTGTTAACGGGACCCTATTACTAAGCGCCCACTGTCCGTTTGTCTGTCAGCTGGCTTTATCTCAAGAACCATAACAGGTAGACAGTTGACATTTTGATAGAGTGTGTATTTCTGTTGCCGCTACAACAACAAATAATAAAAAGAGTTCTGCAAAAGTATTTAAAAACTACATAGTATAAAATCTTGTACGATGGGACAGAACCTTTCATGCGCGAGTCTGTCTCACGCATGACCGGTTTTTTTATTATAAGTCCATATTTATTTTACTGTACCATTTTCTCGCTCCATTCGCGAAGATATTTTGTTAGTTAACTATAATTAAATTGTCACCAGTAACTGTCAACTTAAAGTGTAGTAAAGTAGTACAAGATTTCTATCGACTCTTCCGATCGACTCTGAGATTTGTGGCCGCTATTTATAGCGACATTTTATTAGTCTTACATGGATGTAGAACAACAAGTTGCGGCATAGTTCATGCAAAATTGTAATAAAATAGAAATCGAAAATGAGCCTGTACTAAATCATTAGCCGTTACTCTTTATGTGAAATCATTTTCCTGATGATTAAAAATACTTGTGGTCGCCACAACAATGATACATCGTGCGGACAGAATTTGCACAAAACGACAAGAGACTAGACATTTAGTGACATTCTGTTAGCAGGGGCGTGTCAAAACACCAAAATGTAAAGGCTCTAGACTAGACAAATGATAATTTTTCAGCAGCAGCGTGGCAGTCAAATTGTCAAAAATGTATGGGATTGACAAACGCCGTCGAAACGTCACGTGTTCTCCAACCCTTACACTCAAGACAAAGTGTCATTCTATTAGCGAATACGATTGTCGAAATGCAAAATATAGCGGACTGATCACGTGAATTTCGTTATTTTCTTAGAACTTCAAATAAGTGTAAAAAAATATTTCAGCAAACATCTAAACTTTTGTTTTGTTTCAAAACACTCAAATGAGTATTCTAAGCGCCTTTGCAAACGGCGATATTTTAAGGCGCCGATGGCGGTGCTAAAACGCTTTAGAAGAAATTCAAAAGCAAATTTCAAAGGCAGTAGTGCATATTGGTCATCTACAGCGCTGTGAGCGCGCGTTAGAAAAACGTGCATCATCGGCGCGTTAAAAATACGCCTTGTGAATAAGCCCTAAGATACTCGTACATATCGGTTTACTAAAAATGTTCGATACAAAGCTGTAATGTTCGGAATAGCAAGTAAAAAGCAAATCCTTAAGAAAAAACAGATTTTCTCATTTCTTAATTTTGCGAATGAAACTCTGTCATCTGATGTCAACGACCCCGCATACAGGATGTTTGAAGTACGTTGACGTAATAGCCGCGTAATTACCTAAGGTACTCGACGCAGGAGGAGCGAGGATATAAACAACTCTCTTTATCATCGCCCTGAAGCATACTTACGGATTTATGTACATACCCGTATGTATTTAGAAGTATAGTATTCACTTTCCTTTTTTAATGGGGAGATTATAAGTAGGGCACTGATTTTCTGATTTCATAATCCTGCTAAGGGAATGAAGTCCAGAATCATTTTGTTATCGATTTATATATAGCTGACGACTTTTTACTGTCGGAGACAGCTAGGAGCTCGTGTCGATCTTCAAGGTTAAGCATCGCTTGCCAAGGTTAGTCTGTGGATGGGTGACCATCTTAACATACCGAGTTTCCTCCGTGACTCGGAAAGCACGTTAAGCCGTTGGTCCCGGCTGTCATTTGTAGATCTTTGGCAGTCGTTACGGATAGTCAGAAGCCAGTAAATCTGACTCCAGTCTTGCCATGAAGTACCGTGTTACCCGGTTAATGGGTTGTGGAGGTCTGGTAGGCAGCCGCTCCTCGTAAAATACTGGTATTCAGCTGAATCCGGTTTGACTAGAAGCCGACCCCAATATATTTGGAAAAAGGCTAGGCAGATGATGATGCCTTTATACTGTCGGAGAATGTATTAATTTTTTGTTTTAAATAATGCACACTAATTGGTAGCATAAATTTAATGTCTTTGCACACTAACAAGTAATTTACAATCAGTTGTAGTAAATGAGACTACGAAATAGTGACCCATTTTCAAATGCAGTTGCAGTTAAGTGGGTTTTTAATAATATGTAATATAGTAGGTACCTCAGTAATGAGTCTCGCTAATAGTTATGTCGATAGTCAAACTTATACTTGTAGTAATTTTATGGCCCGTGGCAAGTTATATAATTCCATTGTAGTTTTTATTTCCATAAAGTAATAAATTAAAAGAACTTTGTCTCATCTATCAGCGTTATATCTTTGTTCGTCGCGATGCTTGTCCAAAGACGTGTAGTGTTCTGTGAACAGTAACATTTTACGAGCTGAGCCACCACTAATAAGATCGCTATTAATAAAGAATCTCATCGTTAATAGTATCGTGTTAATGGCATTGCCAGAAATCGAATAGTTATTAATAGATTTGAAAAGAAATGTTACAAAATATGGTGTGTTTCATCAAAAAGATAAATTACAGTGAGACAGATTGTCTAAGTCGGACCCAAACGAATAATATGTTTTGTAAATATGTTATTTTAGAACCATAAACTTTTTATAAGTTGTCCTACATTTTTCAGTAGAAAGCAACATTATTTTTATTTTTTCTAAATCTAGGGATCAGTAGTTTCGGAAATAAGGGGGAATGATCGGTCCATTATCATCAGCTTTCTAAAATAACTTCAAAATATTTTATATTTTATTATTAAAATTTTGGAAACAATCATTTCAAATGTCTCACGGCACAGTTTGTTTGAATACTTTTCGTTTTTATTTGTCCTCCAAAAGTGACCCAAACTCAGATTTTATTTATTTACATAACGTGTTTGGGTCACAGAAGTTTACTTGTACCAAATTGTTCACGTGTTTTGGGTCCAGTAATTTTGTACAAAATTGGCTGTGAGAGACAGACAGATATTCAGACAGACATACAGACACTCGAGTGATCGTATACGGGTTCTGTTTTTCCATACGGGTCATCGAAACGGAACCTTAAAAAAATGTTTTACGGTTACCAACCGCAGTAGCCCATTGTTAAAGTATTTGTATGCGTGGGTATCACCCAATTAGTACCTAAAGACGCCTGCACATGTGGTATATAAATTGCAAGGTGCCACAGGAACATACTAATTACAAACTTGCCTCGTGATGAATGTTGCAGTTAAACTTGCAGTTTCGAAGTTAGCGAGTTACCCACACTTTGCATGTAGACTGGTGTCTGCAATATTATAATAAGGTCTATATTGCAACGGAGTACACACAGACACGTTAAGGATTTAGCCTCGAGCATAAGAAGATGTGTTATTAAACATGTACTTAAACAAATGTATAAAAAATCTAATATGTTGGTATTAGCAAGTGCTAAATCTAATATGTTGGTATTAGCAAGTGCTAAATCTAATATGTTGGTATTAGCAAGTGCTAAATCTAATATGTTGGTATTAGCAAGTGCTAAATCTAATATGTTGGTATTAGCAAGTGCTAAAATAAAAATGAAGATACACTTTGCTTTTCAAATTTGATGATTTGTTATTTGTTTCACCGCATCATAAAATTTATATAAACTTAAATAAAAAACTGAAATTAAAAATAAACTTAATTATGTCGTCGAAATGTCTCCGCATCGCTGGCTACTGGTATTGTTCTCAAAAGGCTGGCAGCATTGCCACGTTGTATGGCAACGCTTATCCTCTGCCCGAGGTAAAAGTCAGCCCTTGGGTTCCGCGAAGTGTCAACTAAGCGTCTTAATAGATCTTTAAACAAATTATAAACACTCGAACCCCACGACCCGAGAGTTTCAACATCAAACGGCTCGAAAATATAACTACCAACGAGGTTATTATATTTTCACCACTTGAGGTTCTTTGCAGCCGCAGCGGCAGCTCAAGCACTGCTCGAAGAGCTAGGTAGATGAGATGGCGTAAGAGTATCGACGTAAGGAGCATCCCACTAGGGTTTGGGAATTCTCAACAATTTCAAAGTTCCGGGACACGAGACAACCTACAAGCAATGTCCCGGGAATTCCTGAGACTTCGAGACTTAAGATTTTTTTTTTGTAAGTGGGATAAGCCTTTTTAGAAGAATTTTAATTGAATTAATTTCTGGTGAAACGTATTATTTTTTTTTGTAAAAATCTTTACTCATTAAACAGAAGATTACATCTTAGTAACTTTAGCGTTAATAATTGCTTGGTTTATTTCTTTTAATCACACGCACAGATTCACTTAATCAGTTAAATCTTACAGCTATAAAACGAACTTAGTTAAAAATAATACTAATTCTGAATAACTTTACTATTATCTAGTAGTTAATTGTAGTATCTAATCGTTGGCCATAGTCACAACATTGTTAACTCTCATAATCACAGACTTGTTTCATAATTAAATAATCGAAATAATGAAACAGACTTAGAAATCAGTCTTTTAAATAATGAACTAACATATTAATTAGACTCCTTTTCTGATTAAATAAAATAGGTTTAAAAAAAAATCAGAGCGTCTACAGCTTTGTACGACAATCTGTTTCAGATTTTGGTAATAATTCCACCGGACAAGGAAAGCAGTCTCTAGTTTTCAACAGATGACAGTTTAATTGCTTACGGCTTTATACAGTAGTACCAAACTAACAATTTCGACAATCTTGTCTAGTCTCCAGTCTGGACACGAAAGTCCCGGGACTCGAGACAACTAAAATTACGAAAAGTCCCGGGACTTCGAATCACGAGACGTCCCGGGACCCAAACCCTATATCCCACACTAAAGGCCTTATCTATAATAACGACAAATAACGACATGCCGTCCGGTCTCTTGCCGTCTTCGCGTGTCAGGCCATTGGGTTCTAATACGGCTGGACTGCCAGCGAAGATCAGAGCTCGTCGGATGATGTCGTTAATATTTGCGAGCCGCGCTATACGACCAGCGCTACGGCTGTGCATGACAGGCCGTAGTGTCATCATATAAATTATAATTTGGTTCGCTGACTCTGAAACTCCAGCATTATTAGTTATTATATATGTATATGCTGTCCCACTGTTGGGCAGACGCCTCTCTCTTAGTTTTGCTAACATTCTGACCTTTTATCAGCCTTTCTTTCGGTAGCTGTTGAGTTCGTCCCTCTCCGATATTCCATTTTTCGAGCCCTTTCCCCCATTTTGACATGTACAAAATTTCACCATCATTTTTTTATCCGTCACAAATATCTAAAATTATTTGTAATCGGCGCAGCATGCCTTCTTCTTCCACAGACACCTCCACGGCCTAATTAATCTTTCAAAATTTTAATTTATTATTTTTACTTGGCTTAGATAAGTTAAACATTTGCTGTTTATTACCAACATAACAACACTAAATCCTGTTGTACAACAAACACCCAATGCTGCCAAGTTTCCGAACTAATTACACACCGCATTACGAGAACTTTACGACCGACCTTGGCTTTGTCAAATGGACCTTATCATTGTTACGTTGGTCCCAGAACAGCGATCTTGACCTTCGAGGATGTAACATAACCCATTAGAACAGCCATCGAGAGATCTCGGGGATTAAGAGCTTGTTTCATGATGTACTGATAAGTAATATTTACAGTGTACCGGATATTAGATTTACTTACTATTGAGCTTAACTACCTACTCTAAACAGAAAACCTTTCAACAATTAACTATTCCAATATATATATATATATATATACAGTATCACACACACATATGCTCAAGGGTATATACATGTATTTTAGGCCATGCTAGACATAACTAAAGCTTCGGTTTAGGGAATTATCCTGAAACCGTTGCATTTGCTACCTAACCGGAAAAGCGTTACTAAAAAAAAATACTTTTACTAACGCATTTCCCATGATGACAGGCTTTTTCCATTTACTTTTTTACAAAGTATTCTTGTAAAGATTGTCCGTCGCTGTTTGAAAACAATAATTGTTTCAAAACGTTTTCGACATCAAAACACTGTTTCTTCACAAAACAGAATGCCAATAATAATAATAGTAAATCCTGATGTTCCGGTAGCTGCAGTTGCGTCGAGCTCGGGCGACGAGTACTTCTCGCCGCCGACGACACCACCAGCTGCGCGTCGGCGCGGGCGAGGCCGACCACCGGCCAGCTTAGGACCTCGAGGCCCATCAGTCTCTGACAGGGTCCCCGCTATCGGTGGAAGTGTGCAGCGTATAAAATGGACTCAAGCCATAAATGAGAATGTTATACGCTCATACTTTGGGGCTACAGAGGGGGGAACTAACCTGACTGCGTACCGTGGTCGGATGCTCTCTCTGTTTCAGGTACTTGAACCAGCTGTCAGCGTATCGGCCCAACGACTGTCGGATCAGGTGCGCGTCATCCAGCGTAACCGTATGTTGGATGATAGTGTGCTTGATCGCCTCCGCACTGAAATGTGTAGCCATGTCATTGCTCCTCCGTCGCAGACTGTGGCACCAGCACAGTCAACCCAATTGCTCAGCCACGCTGACGAGGAGAGTAATGACAGGGTTACAAACGTAAGTACCCAGTGCAATGACGAATTGAGGAGTGCTTTGGAGTGTGCTATTCGGGAATACCGCTACATGCCGCCTGAACTTAGACCACGCTTACCTCGTTTGCCCATACATAACAAGAACAGGGCGCTGGTGGCTGCTCTGGTTTCTCAGTTGTCAAGCCATTTTGATAACTGTGATAACCTCACCGATGCACATTCGATCATGTACTGCGCGGCTGTAGCGGCATGTCGTGTAGCTCATGTCAAAATAAAAATAACCAATGACAGAGTTACACGACCAAAACCAGCCGTACCAGCTTGGCAGTGCAGGATCGAGCGTCGTATTGGTGAGGCCAGAGCGCTAATCGGCAAACTGATCTGCTTCAGGGAGGGCAACACACGCCCTAGAGTGATGCGCTTTGTGAGACGGGCGTTTTCGGGGACTGATGTCAATGATGTGATTATGTGATTATGTGATTATATATCTCATGTCACAAAGCGCATCGACTTCCTGAAGCAGAAGGTGTATGCATGGGCAAGCCGTATTCGTAGGTACAGGCGGCGAGTGGAGCGATACACCCAGAATCGCACATTCCGAAGTAACGAAAGGTGGGTATATAGGGATTGGGAACGACCGGACCAAGGTGTGACTGACACGCGCTTGCCGGATGATGACGCTATGTGTTCATTCTGGCGCAGCATCTGGTCGGTTCCTGTCAGTCATACTGAGGGTGACTGGACTCGGGAGGTCGAGCGTGTGTGCGATCCGATACCAGAAATGGGGGCAATTTCCATCAGCCCCCAAGATGTAGCTTGTGCAGTCCGCCCGTTGCTTAACTGGAAATCTCCAGGACCGGACGGGCTGCACAATTTCTGGATTAAATGGTTTACGAGATCGCACGCTTGCTTGGCGTCTCAATTCCAGTCTGCCTTAGAGTCTGGGTCGCTACCCCAGTTCTTAACTACAGGAATAACCCACCTGCTCCATAAATCAGGTAGTACTGCGGAACCTAAAAATTATAGACCGATCACGTGTTTACCGACGGTCTATAAAGTTCTTACATCCATTTTGAGGGCAAAGATTAATAGTCATATTAACAACAACAACAACATCATGTCTGCCTCTCAAAATGGATGTAGGAATAGGTCCCGCGGTACTAAGGAGCTACTCCTTATTGATATGGCCATTAGCCAACAGGTTCGGCGTTCCCGAAAGGATCTGTCAACATGCTGGATAGACTATAAGAAGGCCTAAGACTCGGTGCCTCATACATGGCTCATGAGGGTGCTAGAATTGTATAAAGTTGATGCAACGCTATGCACCTTCCTGATGTCGTGTATGGGGCAATGGAGGACAGTCCTTCGCTATCCAGGATGTCGAAATATCCAGAGGAATAGCGAACCGGTAAGGATCGAGCGGGGTATATTTCAGGGCGATAGTTTGAGTCCACTTTGGTTTTGTCTAGCCTTGAATCCTCTTAGCACACTGCTGGAGAATTCAGGGCTAGGCTATCGGTTGAAGAGAGGTGGTCAGGTTATATCTCACCTCCTTTACATGGATGATCTGAAACTCTTTGCCCCCACTAATCTGCAACTGATGGAGCTACTGAAGGTAACTGAAACATTCAGTAACGCCATCAGGATGGAGTTTGGTGTGGACAAATGTGCGGTCATGCATGTAAAGCGTGGAGAGATTATGGAATCCGTGGGAACTCAACTCTCGGATTCCATAAACCTGAGATCCCTCTCTCCAACTGAAACTTACAAGTATTTGGGTATGTCGGAAGCGTTAGGTATCAATGTTACTGACATGAAGCAATCGTTGAAGGAGCGCTTCTTTGGCCGCCTGAAGAAGGTATTCAATAGCTTTCTATCGGGTGGAAACAAGGTGCGCGCCTTCAACGGTTGGGTCATGCCAGTATTGATGTACTCTTTCGGCGTACTCAAATGGACTCAAACGGAACTTGACGCCCTGGATAGGCGGGTCCGTACACTGCTTACTGCGTATCGAATGCATCACCCACGGTCGTCGGTAATGAGACTGTATATCCCGCGAAAGTGTGGAGGTCGAGGCTTTTTAAATGCTAAGACTCTCCACAATCGCGAGATATGCAGTCTTAGGGAATATTTCCTAGCTGTCGACGTGGGTATGCATCGAGATGTAGTGGCGGTGGACAAGGGACTCACCCCGCTCTCCTTGGCAAATGAGAACTGGCGCAAACCTGCAGTGCTTGACACTAACGATCGCAGGGCGGTATGGCAGAGTAAGGTGCTTCACGGACGCTTTTTCCGGGCCCTACATGGGCCTGACGTAGACCAACTAGCGTCCGTAGCCTGGCTGCGTTTCGGTGATCTGTTTGGAGAAACCGAAGGTTTTGTTTGTGCAATTATGGACGAAGTTATCATGACGAATAACTACCGGAGATTTATTGTGAAAGACGGCACGGTCGACATATATCGGGCATGTCACCGTCCGGGAGAATCAATTCGCCACATTGTCTCTGGTTGTTCTCGTCTAGCTAACGGAGAATACTTGCATAGGCACAACCTTGTAGCCAGGATTATCCATCAGCAACTTGCTCTGAAATACTCTCTTGTGGAGTCGGAGGTGCCATACTATAGGTATGCGCCCGACCCAGTTCTCAATAATGGCAATATCACATTGTACTGGGATCGGTCCATCATCACTGACAGGACTATTGTTGCCAATAAGCCTGATATAGTGGTGGTGGACCGAATTGTGAGGCGTGCAATGATTGTAGACATAACCGTCCCGCATGACGAGAACCTCGTGAAAGCCGAGAAAGACAAACAAATCAAGTATATTGACTTGGCTCGCGAGGTTGTCGACACGTGGGAAGTGGACTCCGCAATCATTGTACCGATAGTCGTATCGGCCAATGGCTTAATAGCTACGAGCCTCGACCAACACCTTAGGAGGCTCTCGTTGGGCAGCTGGATCAAGGGTTTGATTCAGAAAGCGGTACTTCTGGACACGGCTCGCATTGTCAGGAGGTTCCTTTCTCTGGAGCCCTGACCACCGGTAGCTTGGACCCTGTTCCCGATATCGGTGGGCTACTATTTTTATATTTTTAAATGTTTTTTTATTTATTTTAATCAAATATTTAAAAATATAATTTATATGTATAGTAATATGAATAAAGGAGAATAATAATAATAACCTCATAATAAAAAGAAGCTGGATAAAGGCATTGTTTAATTTGAATACTGATGTATTCATAAGTCAGATATGCAAACAATACACACCCTCTCACACACACACACGTACACTACACCCATATACAAAGAGAGGCCCTCTCACACACCATTCATTTCACATTTATTTCTATCTTGATTTTTGTAATAATAATAATGAGAACCTCGTGAAGTCAGAAAAAGATAAACAAACGAAGTATCTTGACTTGGCTCGCGAGGTGGTCGACATGTGGGATGTGAACACAGCAGTCATTGTGCCGATAGTCGTGACGGCCAATGGCATTATTGCCTAGAGCCTCGACCAACATCTCAAGAGGCTCTCGTTGGGCAGCTGGATCAAGGGCTTGATCCAGAAAGCAGTACTCCTGGACACGGCGCGCATTGTTAGGAGGTTCCTCTCTCAGGAGCCCTGACCACCGGTAGCTTGGACCCTGTTCCCGATACCGGTAGGCTACTATTTTTTATATTTTTAAATGTTTTTTGTATTTTTATAGAAATATTTAAAAATGTATTGAATATGTATATAAATGAATAAATGGAATAATAATAATAATCTTTATTTCCAAAAAATACACATATGTTACATTTTAAGAGAAACAATACATTTTCGTAAATTATTAGCTAGTAGATAGCAATGGTTCAAATATATATAATAGCATCCGCTGTCGAACTAGGTTAGGACCTGTATTTCGGCATACGGCGCCACTCCCCGAAGTATCAGAATTTAAACTAGCTTATTTATACTATTTTACACAAAAATCAAGATAGAAATAAATGTGAAATGAATAGTGTGTGAGAGGGCCTCTCTTTGTATATGGGTGTAGTGGACGTGTGTGTTTGTGAGAAGGTGTTATTGTTTGCATAACTGACTTATGAATACATCAGTATTCAAATTAAACAATGCCTTTATCCAGCTTCTTTTTATTTTATTGTACTTAAATTTATTACAGTATATATTTTATTTCATTGACTTATAAATATTATTATAACTCACTAATTGATTGAATCTGTAAATTTATATTACCGTAAAACCGCCAAAAGTTCCTCAGTATCCTTGTATTCCAAAGTTAGTAACCAAGCTTCAATAGTTTTTTTGCATTTGTGTGTATTAAGGGGATAGATTGTAATAATATTATTGATCTTATTATACAAAAAAGGACCTAAAGAGCAATAGAACTTCCTGATGAAAGCAGTGTGAAACTGTTTTTGATATTCACAAACCCTATTTTTGCGTCGTTGCGTATTGTTTTGGGGATTAAAAGGCAATTCGTGATGTTTCAATATTAAGGCCGAAATAAACAATTGTCTAACTGTAAGTACCTCACAGTCTTTATAGAGTAGTGCTGTAGGGTACAAGAATGGACGAAAAGTGCTTACCTTAAGTACAGCCCGTTGAGCGATTTCGAGACGCTTTATAATTGTAGCCGGAGCGCCACCCCAAACAGTGATGCAATACGAAAGCAACGACTGACAAAGTGCGAAATACACTTGTTTTACAAGTTTAGGTTCAGCAACGTACCGTAATGTTTTAAAGACTATTATAAGTTTGCGAATTCGTCCACTTAACACCTCAATATGTTTAGCGAAAATTTCAATCAACTTTCGTATACGCATTTCAATTGCAAACTGTATAAAAATTAAGGCTTTTTTGACAGTTTGCGACTGACATGCGAATATGAACGTTGTTTAAAAATCAGTAGAATTAGCCCTCAGATTATATCGGCCCTACGTTCACCAATTGTACACGGACTTTAGCCCAAGGATTTTGGTTCCCCTAAGGGGTAATTGTGAAGACTCAACACATAGTCCTGGTCGCCTCAAGGTAATCAAAGCTAACCCGAGTTTCACTCATGTCTTATTTGCATAATATCTCGGTGACATTGACTCGTAGTTAAACACTCAAACATTGTACGGTTTTGGTGAACACTGATAGGGTTTTTAAGGAATAATTAAGGGGTTCTTATCATAAAACTGCTGCTTATTTTATTCATATTCAAATTCATTTATTTGCGTTCTACAAGGTATTTACAAAAGATGTAAAAAAAAGTCTTACAGCTAAGAACCGTTGTAGACCCTGTTAGGGCACAGCAAAAGGTATTGTTCACTTAAAAATACAAACAAATAATATTACAACGAGATCATTTTTTCGTGTATCACAATTAGAGGTACACACGTTCAGTATATAGTATTCTCAAAAAAATAACGGCATAATTATAGAGACAAAAAATATTTGCAGAGGAACTCGTGGCTAGGTAACAACAGCCATGCGGGTCGAACTTCGAGGATAAGTAACGCTGGCCAAGATTGGTTTGTGGATGGGTGACCATGTTAGCATACCGAGCTTCCTCCGTGCCTTGGAAAACATGTTAAGCCGTTGGTTTCAGCTGTCACTTACAGATCTTTGGCAGTCGTTACGGATAGTCAGAAGCCAGTAAAAATCTGACTCCAGTTTTGCCATGAAGTACCGTGTTACCCAGTTAATGGGTTGTGCAGGTCTGGTAGGCAGCTGCTCTACGTAAAATCCTGGTATTCAGCTAAATCCAGTTTGACTGGAAGCCGACCCTAATGTAGTTTGGAAAAGGCTAGGCAGATGATGACAAAAAGTATTTGCTTTTTTGTTAGAGGTCATTCTGAGAGCTTCCAGGAGGTTGTTTCACTGATTTTTATCAATGTATAGTGTGCCTTTCTAGTCATACTAACGCTGAGAACTAAAAAACCAACTAAGTAGCTGAAAGAGTCTAACTGAACTTTTTCCTTCCGGCACATTCCTGTGAGGTAGCCCACTGGAGCTAAGATGTTGTAAGTTGTTGTGTATTTCTTATTATCAGAAACTGGGATGCATCGTTGAAACCGAGTATTCATTGGTGGATAAAATTTCCATGTCAACTTGTAAATAAAAATCCTATAAAAATTAGTTCAACCTCGGCCATTCACCATCGATTGTTATGTGGCCATGAGCCACCAATCAGTTGACAATCAAGTTGTACATTACCGTATCATACTCGAGGTTGATATGAAGTGGTTCGAAGTAACTGTAAGTGGTCGTTTAGGGCATTAAGTATGGACTGAAGCCTCGTTGTCTGCCATCGATCGCTAGAAGTGTGTCAGAGAACCTATTGTGATATGTTGTTAAGTATATGTATTTAAAGGGTTTAAAATTTTACATAAAACAACTTTTAACTGGAGGAGCGGAACTACTTACCAGAAGCATTTTTTTGCTTAAAAGGTTCTCAATCAAAAACTAGAAAGTGGTGACGGTAGGACGGTGAACGGGTAGAATAAGCCATTACTAATTAGCCACGGATCGATGAACCTGCCAGGTTTAGCATCTAAATACTTCCGTGCCTCGGTGAGCACAGGGAACTGTAGCTCTCGTTTATCAAGGATGTTCAACAGCCCATACATAAAATATTGGTACCTACTGCCCAATTATAAGGTAATTGGTTGATTTTTTTAACCTACTTCTTCAAAAAGAAGGAGGTTCTATGTTCGGCTGAATGTATTTGATATAGATTTCACAAAAAAAATAAGTTTGATTTCGGCAGTCGGTGTTCAAAAACAAATTCAAGTTATTTTTTTACTTTGAAGTGTTTTTTGCTATGGAATAGTCAGAAAGTAATTTTATTCAGATGGTGATCGGTTTTATGAAATCTATATCAAGACAGTCATTTATTTAAATAAGGCTGAGGACCTGCACTTATTCGTAGTATAGGTAACTGTACCTATACTACGAATAAGTGCAGTGGGGGACTGCCCCCTGTCACCACTTCCTAGTATTAAGCTGGGAAGAAGAAGCAGCGAAACCAACTAACACACAACCGTGAAAAACAGAAGACGCCTTTAAATCCCAACTTTCATCACTGATTTACACTCTCTAGGGGACGGCTCACAATCGGTGGAGCGCATTGAAATAGTATCTATACTAATATAAAAAGCTGAAGAGTTTGTTTGTTTGTTTGCTTGAACGCGCTAATCTCAGGAACTACTGGTACGATTTGAAAAATTATTTCAATGTTAAATAGCCCATTTATCAAAGAAGCCTAAAGGCTATATATCATCACGCTAAGACTAATAGGAGCGGAGCAGTAATGTGACGCAGACGAAGTTGCGCGGGTCAACTAATCTAAAATGAAATGAATTATTATTAGTATCTTCGACCACATCATCGCTTACCATCAGGTGAGATAGTGGTCAATCGCGTGCCTACCAACAGAAAAAAAAAATAACACAAGAATTAGGTAATTCCTGAAGAACATCAAAGCACCTACATGCGAACGCGACTGCGTGGCCATGCGCGCTATTTCGCGCGCTTCCTCTCCCGCTCGTATACGTTTGGACTCTGGAAAAATTGTAAAACTAATGATCAATGCTCATTCTCGCTGCTCTCCGCCATATTTGCGCCGACCTTTAGAAGTTGAATTTTAAAAATGCTTCTTTAGTATTCACCCCTATTAATCGCTCAAGGATGTTACTGTTCTGCAAGCATAGCTAGACCCAGCAGTCTTGAGAGTCAGTAAATTTAGCACGCTTTTGGTGAAATGCTCACACCGAAAGAGTAGGCTTCTCTAATAAATATAGAAATGCAACACCTTGATGTTTTTAGAATCAAATCAAACGCCTTTTGTTTTATGCCATACATAAAACTGCATTACAGAGTTACAGATAACCCCAGTAAGTTATAAAATACCTAATTCAATTCCAGAAGCTTTGAACAAATCCTCCTTACTCCAAACAATCGGTGACAGCTTCGCAATAAAGTCGAATTCCTACATAATACCTTACAGCCCACTGTCACAGAATATTATGACGAAACAATAATATTACTTCAAACAAAACGTGAATTATACAAAACCCTGTCAGTTCCAGTCAAAACAATTGTGTAAGTAAGACTCGTGTATAACCTTGTCCTTTCTTATAAATACAAAATCCGTTATATTGTGACCTACTTCTTTCCCGCGACTTTGTACGCCCATATCTCGCTTTTTCCGTTCCCATAGGAATTTCGGGAAATCGTTTCATAGTGCGAAATTTCAGCTTTCTACGAACAGTAGATTCGACTGAGCGTTGTCTGTCAGTCACTCAGTAACGGACGATTTTTTATACAGGGTTATTTGTAAAACACCAACAACCTCTTAGGCAGTGAAAGTATACTCGTACATAATTATAAACAACTTTTGCTTTGAGAACAACCCCGAAGAATCGAAAAAATATCAGCTGTTTCATACAAAATGCAGCCAATGAAATTGTATGAAACAGCCGATATTGTTATCGAGTTTTCAGGGTTGGTCTCATGTGTACTTTCTCTGCCTAAGAGGTTATTGGTGTTTTACAAATAACCCATACAGGGTTAGGGCCATATATTTCAAGCTAGTTTGAAAGACATCAAGTTTGAAGAAAAAAAAAAAAATGGCCAGTAAGGATGGGAATTCATCAAATGACTCCTCCCGCTCTGGGTGAAGCAAGAGGGAGTGTCAGACTCTTACTGACTAAAACCCATCCGTGTTCCTCCTGGTGCCCTTTCCGTTCCAAGGCTACGACACCTCATTCGAACAGATTCCGCAGCCCCAGCAGGCACCTGCCCTAGCGGGCCCCGTCTTCCACACTGACATCTCTTTGAGGCACGCTGGGATCGCAGCGTGCCGCCGACCCAGGCTAGTTCTGATCAGACGGCGAGCCACCCACTGCTCGCCGTCCGCAGGCCCGCGCCTACGGCGGCCGGGAATCGTCCTGCGACTCCCGACGCCTGGGGCGTCTTCTTCTGTTGCGGCGACTGGGGCGTGAGGTTTCCCTCTCTCTCACACGGTCGGCCTCGGTTCGCAGAAGGAGGTGATCGCTTCCCATGCCCCTTCGCTCCAGACCAAAGATTGAACCAAGGCCGGTCGCGAGAGGTCGCTGCCGCCGATCGCCTCGACGAGGACCCGGCGGTGCTCCGCCCAAGCAGGGCAGACCTCCACCGTATGCTCCATCGTGTCCTCTGGGCGACCCTCACAGTGTTGACACCCGGGCGCGTCCTCCCACCGAATCCGAAACAGGTATCTCCCGAAACAACCGTGTCCGGTGAGTACCTGCGTCAGGCGGAAGGTGAGGACGCCGTGGCGCCGCTCCAGCCACTCCTCAAAGAGGGGACTTATCGCCTAAATTGTTGCGTGCCCAGCGCTGGGTTGCGAAAGTCGCTGTCTCCATACCGCCATGAGATACTGCCGGAGCTCCGTCCGCTTTGCTGCGATTTGCCGCGGCAGAGGTGTCTCGCCCCGGCGTTGCGCCTCCACGAAAAGTGACCCCCCTAGTAAATAAATATTTATTTACGTAACATGTTCGTGTTTGGGTCACAGAAGTCCATATGTTTACCAAATTTCAACAGAATCGGTCCGGTAAATCCGTAGAAAACTGGCTGTGACAGACGGTCAGTCAGACATACAGACAGACGGGCAGTCAGACACCCAAGTGATCCTATAAGGGTTCCGTTTTTACGGATGTTTGGAACCCTAAAAATGTCCTGGATTAATGTTAATAAACAACGAGCTATAGCTGATAATTTGCGGATACGATTTGAAGTCTAGTTGGAGAAAATCCTTCAATTCTACAGTGTAACTTCCGCATTCGCATGTGAGTCCATCATCATCTGCCTAACCTTTTCCCAAATATATTGGGGTCGGCTTCCAGTCAAGCCGGATTTAGCTGAATACCAGTATTTTACGAGAAGCAGCTGCCTTCCAGACCTCCACAACCAATTAACTGGGTAACACGGTATTTCATGGCAAGACTGGAGTCAGATTTACTGGCTTCTGACTATCCGTAACGACTGTCAAAGATCTACAAATATCAGCCGGGACCAACGGGTTAACGTGCTTTCCGAGCCACGGAGGAAACTCGGTATGTTAAGATGGTCACCCATCCACAGACCAACCTAGGCAAGCGTTGCTTAACCATGAAGATCGACCCGTGTGGCTGTTATTATCTAGCCACGAGTTCCTCATCACATTCGCATGTCAGTCCAATTTGTCAAAAATGTATCGAGATTGAAGCTTTTTTGACAGATTGCGAATGAGATGCGAATGCGAACGTTGCTTAATAATTAGTAGAATTGGCCCTCTAGGTGTAAGTATCACATATTAATTTCTTTTTAGTGTATTGACAAAATGATTTCTTTGTGATAAGACTACTATTAACTATGTAGACGTGCTTTGTTTTATCTTTGAAAGATGCCTAATTAGCTGCTACTAATTTCACTATCTAAAACGAATGCCGATTGTCATTATAACACTTAGAGACTCTTAAATGGAATGACAAATATTTATTTGCAACGCGCGCTGTGCAATAAACGTTTGCGATTTTATTTAGGTACAAATGGTTTCAAATAAACCATACACAGGCACTTTTGAAACGTCAAGGTCGGTCAGTCAAAAACATGGAAGCTATTTGCACGTTCCAAAGCGTAGATCTCTATAGAGAAGAACGTGCAAGAAACTCCACGGACACTCTTTTAAATCATGTTCTGTTTTACAAAATTCTAAGTTACATATACTTGTTGCTTCTGCATGTGAGGACAATGCAAAGGAAAAAAAAAGCTTATTATAAGAATTTAAAATATAAAGATTAAAATGAGCCAATGGCAGTTAAGAGATGACCAGTCTCAACCGACGGCGAGGCTCAACCATTTCGAAGGGAACCGAATGATCCAACCCACGCGCCGCCATCAGCGAGATATTGAGTGAGCATGTCATGCTCTCAACCACCATGCTCGTTCATGTCCAACAAGTAAAACTTAAAATGTAAATGGCTTCATGGTACTCACATTTACAAAATGTGAAAAATATGCTCCTACTTTACACAAAACTATGGTATAAATTTAAGTGTAGCCTAGTACAGTGAACATTGACATGAAAGTGGTTGGAAATCACCCAAAACGGAGCCGGTCGCTTTAATGATTATAATAAACATTTAATTCAGAATCTCTTCTATAATTTGTTAGTAACAAAACCTTTGTTGCAAAAACGGAATTGAACCTTTTGTTATCGGAATTTTTTATTGTCTTCCAAATGTAAATCAGGTGTTCTTACAAGTTTTGGAGTGTTGTTAACAACAAAAATATTACTAAACAGCTTATTTTCTTGTTGATTTTTGCTTAAACAACACATTTTTTTGAAATTGTTATGGGTTTGCTCTTGACTCTAGAGTCAAGACCTAGACTAGTCTATGTCAGAGATGACAGAGACAAAGTCTACGATGGAGCGAGCCTACCCAGAAGGAGCCTGTTCACTCTGACTTTGAAGAGATTAGGGTTGTAAGCTTTTGGAAACACAGACGCAGGCAGAGAGTTCCACTCTTGCTGTGTAGCTTGGCATCCACCAGTTTTACGTCACCGGTGAGCCTCTTAGCTCTGCGTTCCACCGAGTCAAGCGCGGCAAGCTGATACTTAGCTGAGCCATCCCAAAGGTGGCTACAATACTCCATGCAGGATGGGACTTGTGCTTTGTAAAGGTTTAAAAGCTGTCCAGGCCTATAGTATCGCTTCACCCTATTTAGGATGCCCAGTTTTTTGGCCGCAGTTTGGGCTTTGTACTCGTTGTATTGAAAAAAGAGATAACACTTTTTATTGAAATAATAGTAACATCACTAAAATAAATCATACATGAAAATGTTTCTATACCCTCTTTACTCATATAACGACTAACTAACACTAACTAAAACCTTATACCTTGTTGTACTGGGATAATAGAACGGGTTAGCCTGGAATTTAAACCTTGACCTTTCCGTCGCTAGGAAACATCTGAACATTCTTAGCGCAGGTACTGATTCCAACATTAATTTCAAACTAAATCTAGTTAGTACTAAATAGTTTTATAAAGTTATATAATAAATTTCATTTATATATTAATATATTATGTTAGGTGAATGTCATGGTAAACAGGTTCGATGTCCGCCCAAAACGTTGTATGTGTTGACCAATAAGAACGACAGATTATTTTTGGATTGCGTACGTGAGATAACAAGATAAAGCCATAGTTTCGTATACCCAAATATTTATACTAAAAGATTTCCTACGTCACTAGATATTACTAGAAAGTTGTTCACTATTATTTAGTGTCAACTAAAATGCCTAATAACATTAATTAGTTTTCAAATATTGCAAATCTTTCAACATTCCAGTTAATTTCACGACTAAAACGCTAACTCTTTTAGTACCGATGCATTTTCGATAGCCTTCCAATATGCCCACAAACTATCCTTGACAACAAAAACTGAACAAAGCAATTTAAATCCTATTCCTACAACCATAAAGTTGAACGGAAATGCATTATATCGCGTGGTTCTGAGTTCTTCAAAATGCACATGCGTCGCGCGGCCTACGTTCGTAGCCCGTAGCAGTGCTACGCCAGACGGCGCGCGAACGCCGAACCAACCGCGCGTAGACCCGCTACGAACCGCCGCGCCGAACCCAACGGAACTTTTCATACTTTTCTAATGGAACATTAGAGTTTACGTTTTCGTGTGCTGTGAACAAAGTTAATTTATTTAATTTGCTAACTTTTGATGTGTGAAACGAACGATAAATAAATTAGTATAGACTTAGTGAAGTGTGATTATTACTTTGAATAGTTGTTGACAGTTTAGTGATTATTTTTTTGCGGAAATGTCATATTGAGAGATGGCACCTTTAAGGATTCCGAGTGATTTCATGAGTGAGGATGCTAATTATAATTTTTCGAGTCATGGTGGTCAGGAGCCAAGGCACCACTGGCGGCATCACAACCACTCTCACATGAGGGAGGGCCATAGGCACAACATGGTGGACATACTTTCTAATTCGATCATGGAAGCGATGAACAGTAAGTTTGTGCCGGACAATAGTGTGTTACCGGACCTGGAGCCCCTATCCACCCACATGGAGGGGGCGATGGAGCGCCACCATCCTCTAAGGATGAACGTCACGTTTAACCGGTCAGACCTTGGAGTCATCGCTGACGAGTTCATGTATCGGCACGGTGGGGCCATGACGGCAGTGTACTGCGCCGCGTATCTGCTCGTGTTCCTCGTGGGGCTAGTGGGAAATTGCTTCGTGATCGCCGTGGTGTACCGCTCGCCGCGCATGAGGACTGTCACCAACTTCTTCATCGTGAACTTGGCGGTGGCTGATATTCTGGTGATCGTCTTCTGTTTGCCTGCCACGCTGATGTCCAACATATTTGTCCGTGAGTACCTTTGCTTAGTTTTATGTTTTTTTGCAGAGTTTTTGGCAAGATTTCAAGAGATTGAGCGTCGATTGAATGGAAAATTTAATTGTATTTGTTATTTGCAATGTGTTGTGCTGAAAAAAATTAGGGCCGGGTACTTAAATTTTAGCAAACTAGAAATAGGATGATGAATACAAAATTCCAAAAACGTCTGAATTTGACTACTTGAATTCTGACAATATTTTGGTTGGAATATAAAAAATTATACTTAAAAAAAAATCGTACAGTTTAAAAAAAAACATTAAAAGATCGGCCATTATTCCATTTCAGCTTACGTAATCATAAAATATTTGTAAAAATAATAAATTAAAACACGCGTGTGATTAGCGAAAGCAATTAACCGAATCGACTGGAATCTGCTTACTCGCTCGTAAATCAACCGTAGTCTGCTGTTAGCGAAACAATAACTTGATATTTTTTGTGTAATTAATTAATTTTTTAGAACATTCGCCTCGGTTTGAAAACGCCTAATTGGATGTATGTGTGTTACAGTTTTTTTTTCTGTTCTATTTTATCTGATTTGTGAAAATCAGAGTTAAAATCATTGCAGGAAAAGCGTTTCCTGTGTGTTTCTCTTCGTGAGAAAAATTCGAACTGAATTTTCGGCTTACATCGGAATGAAAGTAACCCATAAATTGTTATAGACAATCATGTTACATTTCCTCGAAACTGAGTTTTATAAGTACACTTTTAAAACTAGCTATTTTGGTATACCTACGGGTAACTACTTGCAACTACTTCTAAGAATGTTGTGAGTGTTGTTAGTAGTATGCAAAATCTTAACTTTTGGTGAAAAGATTCGGGAAATGTTATTTCCCTGTATCAGAGAGGAGAAATGTTTCTTAGTCCCAGCAGTAGGCACGTTATATGCCCATAATTCTCATGCTTATCTTCTTGCATACCAAATTGTTCGTTTAACAGTAACAAAAACTGACGGGGAGAACATTTTCGTTTACCTGCCGATAAAAGGCATTTTGTGTCGGAAACAAAACATGATTGGTTTACTGTCTGATGATTGGAGTCGCTTACTGTGATACAAAGGGAAATTACATTTACGGGGATTCAATTTTATGTGATTTGTCTTGTGTTCTCAATTTCTAAAGGTAAGTTGTGAAAACATTGGAGTATCTAATAGTAAATGTTTATTGTACATATCGTTTGTCGTTACTTTTTAAATCGATTTATTAGGGTGTTTTAAGGATACGGATGCATTTTTATGTTTTAATTTGACTAAATATTGGATGCGAGTTTTTTGTTATAGCTTTTACAGTGTTATGATAATATTGGTCGGTTATTACTTCAGATGAACTCGGAAGTAAGTTCATTTGTGAACATGTTCTCTGTACTTTTCTTTCCTGATTAGCTTTCTAGGTACATATACGCTGTAATTAATAGAAGTATACCTTTAACAATTCTTATTCTTACTAATCATAAGGTTGGAACCCGATTTTCAAAGTACTTTTAACGGTTTGATTCAATATTACCATTTTTGTGACTAATCAATTCCATAATAATTCATAAACAAGTTATTCAAACTTGTTGGTACTGACACTAACAAAAATATTTTTTATGGAGGCTAGTGAAGACCTGAATTCAATTTCGGTCCCATCTTTGAAAGAATTGCGTCGTAAATTCATTGAAGTGTCGAGATAATAGAATATGTCTTACGAAATTGATTCGATTCTGAATTCATTTTTTGAAATATCTTTTATTTTTTATTTGATTTTTTGAAAATAGTTTAGATGTTGATTATTAAATATTAATGATTCGATTTCGATTATATTGCACTTAACAGTAAGGTTATCAAAGATTTAATTTAAAAATTAAGTTGATCATGAGCTTTTTTTTTGGATGGGAAATTACCAGCTTACCAAATATTATTTATTTATTAAACGTTTATACTCTAGTAAAGTAAACACTGTTCAAAGGTGGACTTTATGCCTTAGACATTTTCTAGCAGTCGACCATAATGTCTTAATTAGTTGTCGGTTGGCTCCTGTTATGATAAATAGCCAGTTTACTAGCAAGGTGCTAACGGGGTGGACTGTCTATGTTGAAAAACGTTTTATTCGTGTAGTTGGATACTTGATTACGGACGCCGAATACATTTAATTATTGCTGTTCGTGGAGGCAATTTCAATACAGCCCTGTCGGAAACCATAATGAGGGAACATAAGTGCTAGAACATTCTGAAGATTCTACCTATATTATGTATGTATCTATTTAAGATGTGCTACATACTGAGGAAGAAATCGCTTCCGTATATTTTACATGAAAATTCGGGGATATCGTTTCGTTGTACAAATATACAGAGACGATTCGTGTTGAGAACCTCCTCTTTTCGGGATTTAGGATGTCGGTTAATTAATGTGGGATGGTGGAAGTGTAGAAAAGTATTGATACAAATGTTGATAAATTTGAATTGCGGGTATAATTTTGAAGAAAGGAGTTTTTGTTTCATTTATTTATTTGTTTCATTTTACTAGGATCTCCAACAAAGAACACACCTTACATACTATATTATCTCAATCTCAATCTTAAATCGTTTATTGCAATCCATAATGTACACATACGGGTGGTAAAATGAATAAATAGAAACAATAATGTACCCTGTGGGGCACAGCAAAACTTTTAATAATTTGGAGAGAGAAAGAGCGTGTTTGTCGATCTATATGCTTTCTTTTGTAAAATAGTAAATGCCCGCAAACCTCCATTGATAAGGGAGTCTCCTCCGACCAGACAGTTGTTGTGTCTGGTGGGCAACTTCCCGATAGTTGATATTCGGACTGTTGAATATGTTCATGTCGATACATCGAAATATTATCTATCGTAACACATTTTACAAGCCTAGTATCCAAATACTTATAACATACATGCCTGTATTATTTGACCGCAATTAGAAATAAATTGTTCTCAGTAAAATGTTTCGATTTCTTCGGGATCTGTTACTAAAGTGATTAAAATAACTTCCAAATTTATTGTTACGTTAAAACTTTGAAAGTATGGCATCGACAAAAAACATATTTTGTAATAACTTATGCATTTACTTGAGTCACGGGTTGAATGCGAACTAAGTTGAAAACAATAAGTTATTTAGTTTAAATTGAAGTATAACTTATAGTTTATTTGTAACAGCTGCTGCTTGCTAAGGTCGCGACTTTTTAATCTAGTTTATTACATTTTAAGTGTATCTGTTGCAAAACAAGTCATAATTTTAAGATAAGTAATTTTTACTATAAAAGGTAATGTTGGTCTAGTGGTTGCAAATTGAAACTGCTGAGCGTGAGGTGCTAGAATCGATTCCGGGGTAGGGCAAAGTGGGATGGGGTCTTTTCATAAGGAATTTCTCAACAACCGCTCTTTGTTTTGGAGTCGAAGATGTGATAACCTCGTGCCTCAGAAAACACGTAAAGCTGTAGGCGAGCCTGCTTACTGCCCTGTCGTGACGGATCGCTTCTTCTTCTTATCGTGTGGGCAGTAAGGTCTAACGACCCCACACACCCTAGTGTCAGAGTTTCTAAACCGCCTCAAGGCCCTCTGACATGGTTTATTCGACGACCGCCATTTGGGGGCCGGGATCACTGGCTCATACGTGCCTTCCGAAGCACGGAATCGTCTTCATTTACCAGACAATCAGGTGATTCAAGCCTACAATGTCCTAACCAAACTGGAAAACAACTTTACAAAGTATGCTTTTCCGTTGGATCCGAACCCACGACCTGGTGGTCAAAAGGCAGACGCCTAAACCACTCGACCACGGGGACAGTTGGCGGATCGCTGTCCCGTCGGACAGTGATAGGAAAGAAACAGTGTGTTTGCGCACAAACTTGTGCACTCTATTATCTCCTATGTTCATGGCTTATCTTCGAAGGGGATAAGCTAATCTAGACTGACCAATCCTGACCTGCTGGCCACCGTGGCCTGAATATAAATAAATCCTAATCCAAATATATAAAACTCTTCCATTACTGACTGATTGAGTGACTGACAGACGCCGCACAGCCGAAACTACTGGTCGTAAAAATGTAGGTTTCTTGGGGAGTCTAGGGAGCACTAAGAGAGAATTTCTCGAAATTCGGACGGGATATGCACGTAAAAAGTTGCGAGCAGAAGCCAGCTTCAGAACTTCACTGTTAGTTCCTTTCTTTCGTACCGTTAAACTGGTTCCCAGTCTAGTTATTTTTAGCTGCCTTAGATCTTCTAGACACAATAGAAAAGTATCGTTGTAACCTTATCTCGTCTGAGTAACGTCCACGATAGCCCACTGTTCTATAGCGGGCTGCGGTCGCTTCCTGTCTAGACTGAAGCTGTTAAGGTGAATGCTCCAGGGTAGCCCGCGAAATTCAAATATTTTTATGTTTTTTTGCAATTTGCCGGTCAGTGTGAAGCTGTATGTGGACCATGTAGTTCGACGGAATGAATATTTCAGAAATAATCATTCTGTCGAGCTACATGAACTTAGAGGGCTATATTGATGATTAAAATGGTTATAATTCTTTAGATAAATACGCGTTACGGTCGCGGATCGTATTTGGTCCACATACAGCTTCACACTGACCGGCAAATTGCAAAAAACATAAAAATATTTGAATTTCGCGGGCTACCCTGGAGCATCCACCTTAACTGTATCTACTCGAATAAGTTTAAAGGTATGTAGTATGCCTAGAATATTGGTGTGCTTGAGGGTACCACCAAATGAGGCAAAAAAGAGTTAAAAAGGTTTAAAGAGAAGATAGTTCGCACTTTATTATGTAATCTTGGTAACTTAGTATACTTCCGTAACTGGTGACCAAGTGAGTGACAGACAACGCATAGCCGAAACTGGTCGTAGAGGCAGAAATTTGGCAAGTATCTTCCCTATACTCCGTATGGGAGCCCCAAGACAAAATTTCAAAATTCTGTCGGAAATGGGACATGCGCGTACGAAGTACAGACAAAAGCTAGTAAGATGTAATAAGGTTCGATATGTTATACCTAAACACACGAAATACCACTGTATCAACTTAATATTATCAAGAAAAGAAGAACAAAGAGTACCTATATGTGTTTTCATACCTAGATATTATCATTTGCTTCTTCTTTTTTAACTACATTCATGCAGCCAGACCACACATAATATACAGATACCATTTGAAAAACTGCGTTCCTTTTTCAAAAACCATTTTCTATTTACAAAAAAAAAGCCTTCTAGTTTGTTTATAACTCATTCAACCACGCGGTCAATACTGCAAACAACTTCAGAAGTCAATGTAAGTGAAACAAAAATAATGTAAAATACAAATATGAAAGAAAAAACATGCAACAATGGACATGTTTGCATTCCCATTTAGATGAGACTTGTTCAATGGAGTGCACTCGAGGCATTGTCTCTGAGAACAAGTTAAAAGAGGGTGTTGGTGGCGTCAAGTTTTTTTTTTGTGGGCAGGTGTCCTTGCGTTCATCCTGAAGTAATAGGCACTTTTATGTGTGAGAGAAATAGAGAATACATCTATGCGTTGTCTGTTGTTTAGTATTCATTGTATTGGTGGGTTTAGGGTGCCTGTCCATAGCTATGATCATTAGTCAAAAAAAATTGAAAAAGTCGTCGCAATTAATGAAAGACCATTAATACAAATTCAACTTAGGTAGTACTAAACCAAGTAGAAATATTTTTGCCGACTTTTAGTAAAGTCAGCTTTTTTAAAAGCCTTTCAGTACCTAATAATAAATGTTAGCAAACGAATTCTAAAAAATCAACAACGTATGGAACGCATACCGCGATGAATGCAAAACCATTTGATTTGTTACACGTCAATGTTTATTTTGAATTTGGAATAAAAACTTAGAATATATCAGGCACCTCATGTTTTTTCAGCCGCAAAGCCTAGGGCTTTATAGTTTAAATAAGATCAGCACTTGCCAGGCCAGATATTAAAGTTAGTATATTTTATTAGGGGCATGTAACTTTGACAAAATTTTCTTTTAAGGTCTTGGCACTTGAAGGCTTTTGAGCACTCTTTTATTTCAACTGACTGAATCGCGCCTCATCGTCTGCGTCACATTTTGGCCTTATAGCCTTCCTTGATAAATGGTTATCCAAGACTAAAGCAATTTTTCAATTCGAACCGGAAGCTCCTGAGATTTGCGCATTCAACCAAACAAATAAACCAACTCTTCAGCATTAGTATAGATATGAGACATACTGTACATCACCAAAACTACCAATAAAGGGTTTAATTTTAAAGTGCTTCTTTACGCAATTTTGTTTGGGTAACATTCGATCAGCATTTCTTTCTAACAGAAATAAAATCGCTAATTTTACTTCGTTAATAAACTGTATATTAACATTTGTCATAATCATATCAATCAACATAAAAAAAATAAACTCACTGTGGTCGAATTAAAAGCTCAACATTATCATGAAGCCCTTATGATCAATATGATCATTCACCTGTAGCCACATGTATCGAAAGTCAAAATAAATAACAGGATTAAGCACCCCAAGGTCAACAGTCGTGTTCACAATTAATTCAAACGGAGTTTAAAACGAGCCAACTACGTCAATTACCAGCCAGTTACATTTGGACGTTCCAGTAAAATTGCTAGTTTATGCTTCTAGACTTGTTGGAGAGACCAAACTTTGTTTGATAAAACAAAGGTGTGTTTGTTGCTGAAGACTAAACGGGGCTTCAAGTGATATTGATTTGGAAGGCTTATTTTCGGATGCGGCAAAAGGAATTTCATTTTATGGCGGATAGTTGGGATCATGGAGTTTAATTTTGAATTAAATTTCTAATCATTATATGGACGTGAAGATCACGCCATGCTGTATGGTGTCGGTCGGTGCCGTAAAAGAATAATGCCATCCCAGCACTTCCCGTGGGTATCGTAAGAGGCGACTAAAGGATTCACCAGAGAATGGACAGCAGCGTTCTCTGTAAAAAGCAACACCATACACTGCGATCGCTTTAAAATAAATTACGGGACCAGAGTCGCGGTAAAAAGCAAGTAAGGGTTTGTCTACATGGTAACTAACTGGCTATCTTATAGTATGGCAAAGTAGTGGTGTTGATGGTGTAACTACACCATCAACACCATCTGAAACTCACATTAAGACGTAGATTCTCACTTCAGTTTAATTATAAACCTAGCACATAGGTACAGGTCCAGAATGCATGTATGTGATCAAAGTGTGAGTTACTGCGCTCCGGAAATTTTCAGCGCGGATGGCAGAACGCGCGCGGAACGAACAACTATGCGGTTTGCTAGTACACTCGCGGGGAACGGTGTATGGTGTGGGTTTTTTTTATAAGGTTGAGGGAGTGGTAAATATTGGCTGTATGTTAAAAAGCAATAGTGATCCCTCCCGACGGTGCGATTTTAGACGTCTTACAAAGGCGACTCACCCGAAATAAACTATCTCTAGGGGTGTTTTTTTTTTAATAATTAATTAAGATGGTGCAATAAAAGTAAAAAATGCATTAGAATTAAGAAACATCCTATTAATAATGTCTACGTATCAAAACAATGTCGCCGTTCCATTCCGCGCCGTTCTTGGAACACAAGGCTCGAATTGCTCGCTGCTGGAGGTTTCAAACTACGTCATGCGTCATAATAATTAATAATATATTCGTTTTTTTTTTAAAGAATTCAAATGTTCTTAAATTTCTTTTTTTAATGAATGTGTAGTAGTCATTGGATACATGAAGTGGGCTGCCGTTGTAAGACGACTAAATAGCACCGTTCTGTCTATGAGTGGGAACCTAATCAAATGCCGTTGTGAAGTTTTCAAATAGACAGGAGTAAACAGCGATTTTTTTTTCTTTTACTAGTTATTTTTTTGTTTTTAGTAATTAGTGAATGTGATTGTGTACTCATAGCAGTTGTTTTAAATTAAACCATTTGGCAGTTCTTAGATAGATGAAGCTAGTTTGACGTACCAAAGTTTTTCTATAAATAAGCTCTGACGATTGAAGGATTAACATACAAATTGGAGAAGTTGTCTGTCCGTACCTCTTTTCGCCAAACTGTAGTTAAGTCTTTTAGTCTATGCCATCGACAAAACAATCGTGTTTATATCTGAATATCTAAACTATAACAAAGCAATTTTAAATTAATTCCGTCACAGAATAAACAAACATAGTCATTTAAACAATATTGATTTGGAATCGACAGCCATGTTTCCGATAGCAACAGCTGAGATTCGAACTCGTTTCACCGTGAGTAACAAGTCACTGTTCACTTCAAGTTGTACAATAGGTACTTTCAATCTAAGATATTGAAGATATTTCTCTCGATAATTGATTCAATTTAGAAATTGTCACGGACAACGCTTGAGTCACGGCTGATTTTTTCTTCGTTAGGCGTCTGTTCTTCAGAACCCGCAGATCGAATGTCAACGGTATTATAATTTAGTATTGTTTTTTGTATGGTTGTGGTAATACTTCAGTTGTTTTGAAAATGGTTGCCTAGTAGATTAGAATGTTGCTTATTAATAGATAAATTCCTCAAAATGTTTACATAGTCAACACAATAATTTAGTAAGTAACAATTTTTTCGACTTTCTAGTGTGTATCGAGTGTTATAATTAATTGCCCGTAAGAAGACTTAGGTAGGTTAGGTTCAAAATCTAAGATGTATATGAGTCAGATATAGAATTTAAGATATTATGAATCTGAGATAGCGTGATAGACTTACTGGTTTTTTTACTATGTATATGTTGCTATTGTGTTGTGTCTGTATCGAATAAATGTTTTCTATTATATTTCAGAACACTTAATTTCAAAGTGTTTAATATATCGCATTAAAACTCAATATATCAACGAACAGCCCTTGTAACCTTGACAAAAATAAGAGAGACGATGCTTTCACATTGTCCTGAAAGGCTTCCCTTTGACAATTATTTAAATTATTCATATTTAGCCTTTCGTTCGCGACTGTACCTCGTTACGTTCCACGCTGGAATATTTCAGAGAGAAGTTTTTAGCAATACCAACATGCCATGTTTGCTTTCGAACTAGTTATGCGGACCAGGCTGGGGTTTTTGCATTTATTATAGGCTACGTTTTGGAACATATTACACTTTTTATGTATAGACAGAAGTATCCATACTGACCTGAATAGGTCATACCTGTACTGAGTCCTACCTAGATAGTAATTATCTAGGTGGGATTCACTGAAATCGCGAAAAAAAAATCGACTGCCTGCGCATAATTCGACAAAATGTACTAAACAGATAATTCCGTAGTAAAACTTGTTCCTAATGACGAGTACAATTACCCTTTAAGAGATATTGCGTTTATTCTGTTTCACGTTGTATGAATAGGCAGAACCGATATCCATAATCACCTGAATAGGTAGTATACTGACTTTCTCTCTTTCTCTCCTAGACTCTGTGCATGTTAGAGCAAGCAAGACAGCAAAAAAAAAAACTTATTTATCGCATATTACTTTTTTTATAGTTTGGCTATGTGATAAATATGTATATGGAGAGTTGATTATTGACTACAGATGAAAGAAGTTCAATCAGGTCTTTTGCTCAAAATAAACGCTAAAATATTCAGCGTGAAAACATAACATAAAATGCAAGAATCTTGAACCTCATACTTTAGTCACTTCACCGCCTATGAAAATACTATCTCTCAAATTATTAAAATTAAACATTTTCACTGCGAGTGTCCCTCGTTTGAATTTACTTTGACCCACGAAGTTAACCGAAGCATTCGGCTCGCTTCGGTTAACTTCGTGGGCTTTCGTGAATCAGCTTCGTTAGCCGATGCCCACACAGTTGGGATCAGCTTAGATAGCAAGAAACTTGTTTCAGTCGATGGCAAATTTGTTAAAGTTGCTATTCATTTTAGTATCTTGTTTTCCATCGTTTGCATTTGCCAAGATCTGTTTTGAAGTGGCCGCGCAACTCTGAATTGGTCGTTTCGAGAGAAATATTGACTGAACAATACCTTTTACGGTTTTTAAAATGCAGTCCACTGACAGATAGACGGCCGGATGAACGGACGGACGGACAGCGAAGGCTTAGTAATAGGGTTCCGTTGGTTACCCTTTGAATACCTACGGAACCCTAAAAATGTGATAAGATAAGATAAGATCATTTATTTGTCCAAAACATGAGTATACACACATGGCATGCAAAATGCATTACCCAGACGAAGTTGCACGGGGCAGAGAGTCTATACTAATATTACAATTATAGATTACTAGCGACTCGTCCCGGCTTTGCACGGGTGCAAATTATACACTAAAACCTTCCTCAAGAAACACTCTATTAAAAAAACCGCATCAAAATCCGTTGCGTAGTTTTAAAGATCTAAGCAAACATAGGGACAGACAGTGAAAGCGATTTTGTTTTATACTATGTAGTGATTAAATACTAACATTATAGAGAGGTAAAGATTGTGAGGGTAATCTCTGAATCTAGTGAATCGATTATGAAAATGATTTTACCAATAGGAAGTCACGTTATTTGTGAGTGTCATAGGCTATATATTAACTCGAAAAATACCGCCCAACGAAGTGAGCATTGGACAAGACCCTTAAAAGTACGTGACCAGTTGCAACTTGTTAAAACATGCTCATAAGGTATACGCTTTCAACTACATCGATATTTTAAAATCTTAAATCTGAATCCTAGTGAGACCTTGAAACACAGATTCAAACTGAAATAGGAAGATCAATACGCGACCTATGAAACTGCAGTTCTCAAAATAACTTAAGCACATCGATTCGGTTTCTTAACAGAGCATTCCATTTCACAGCTAATTTGACAATGACAGACAAATTAAATGTAATATGCACCTTATTCTTTACTAGTTGACTCACGCAATTCGTCTGCTCCGCTCCTATTGATCTTAGCGTGATGATATATAGCCTATAGCCTTCCTTGATAAATGGACTATCTATAACTGAAATAATTTTTCAAATCAAATCAGTAGTTCCTTAGATTAGCGCTTTCAAGCAAACAAACAAACAAACTCTTCAGCTTTATATATTAGTATAGATATAGATAGAATGGATTTTCTAACCTAGCGCTTATACGATTGTTAATAAGGTAGGTACAGGAGTTGAAAAAGCTATTTGGTGTACAGGCAAATATATTATTTTTTCCACCGCTGTCCGCACTATGAATAATTATTTCTAATGTCTGCATTATAACTTTTAAGCTTATGAAATACTTACGAGTGTGGTGTACAATAATTGTGTACTCAGCACACTCACAAAATTGTTTAAAATTAGTTGCAAGTTAGCTGTATACCAAATACCTTTCGATCCAACAGTACCTATAGTAGCATAGTTGATGACTGAGAGTACCTACATACGAGTACATGTATAAGGTATTATTTATACCCAAAGAAACCAATTAATAACTGATTTTGAAAAACAAAAGACATGGCTTAAATAATAAGGAATATTTCAATTTAAAATTCCAACTACAACCGAAGTTATGATATGGTAGGCGACAGATAAACTTGCAATAAAGTAAATTGACCTTCCCCGAATCCGTTTCAAAACCGTTTTTAGGGTTCTGTACCCAAAGGGTAACCAATGGAACCCTATTAGGTACTAAGCCTCCCCTGTTTGTCCGTCCGACCGTCCATCCGTCTGTCTGTCAGCGGGTTGTATCTCAAGAGCCGTTGGTTGACAGTTGAAATTTTCACCAATTGTGTATTTCTATTGTCGCTATAACAACAAACAATAAAAATTAAAGTTTAGGTGCGGAAATCGCACTTTGTCGGTTTTTTTCATGACTGGACAACGTAAAGGTTCACGATAGAAGTCGATTCAGGAAAATTACATGTCTTTATTTCTGATTTTAAGAATGTGGTGTGGATCGATGACCGTTATTGCACTTATTTATTATCTGGCGCCCAAGAAGGCTAACTACATACATAATGTCTGTTTTTTTAATCTCGGAGACTAAATTGACAACTTTAAATGTCAAAACTAACTTAAATGCTTTATCGACATTTTAAAGTAGGCGAACTGGCTGCGGCTGTGGCTGCCATCAACGATGACCTTGAAAATATCAACAAGTGGGCTAAATCTTTTGGACTCTTGCTTAACCCAACTAAATCTCAAGCGCTTATTGTGGGTGGCAGATACATGCTCAGCCTATTGGATCACCAGTCTCTGCCACCAGTAGTGTATGATTCAGTGCCAATTTTATACTCTAAAAGCGCTAAAAATCTAGGCGTCCATATTGATACTAACCTCTCTTGGGAGGTTCATATTGCTGATGTTAGTAAGAAGGTATTCTACACTTTTCAGTCTCTTAAACGTCTTCAAAAATTCTTACCATTTCACACAAAGGTCAGTCTTGCTCAATCGCTTCTTTTACCACTTATAGACTACGCGGATGTCTGTTTCCTAGATGCTACAGAGGTACTCCTGAACAAACTCGAGCGACTGCAGAACTTGTGCATTCGGTTTATTTTTGGTCTCCGGAAATACGACCACGTGTCGGAGTTTCGGACCAGATTGAAGTGGCTGCCGATTCGGCGTCGGCGAGATACCCATATCTTATCCCTTCTCTATACTATCCTTCACAATCCCAATTCTCCTCAATACCTTCGTGAACGCTTTGAGTACCTCGTCCCGAGGGGCAAATCATGTCGAACTGCCACTTCTCTTCTCCTTCGTACCCCGCGTCACACTTCTAGTCGATATGGTGGCTCTTTCTCTGTTACTGCAGTACGTCTCTGGAACTCGCTCCCACACTCCATACGCGACAGCCCTTCTCTTGATGTCTTCAAGAGGAAAGTTAAAGAGCATTTCCTTTCGCTTTTGACATAATATACGTATATATGTATGTGTATGAATATTTATAGTTATGTATGTAGGTTTATGTTTTAATCTATATATATATAATAAAAAGTAATTAAATAAATGTAATTATGTGCACTGGATCCTACCCTCCATTGTCATCTTTCTCTATCACTCAAAGGTTTGCTGGGAGAAAACTCATTTCTGAGTTAAGCTCGCCTTTGTACATGAACTTTCATTACTGTATTTTGAATAAGCTGTTTTGGTGTACAATAAAGAATTAAAGAATTAAATGCTATTGAAATCTATGTCAGTTTGCCATTTTCACTTGTCAATTTAGTCTCTGAGATTAAAAAGCAGACTATAGGTAAAGATCAATACTATAAAACCTACCTACGTAGACGATGATTAACAAACATATACATAAAGGTTTGTGTCATTAAAACCCTAATTTATTTTACTTCAATGATGTGATATTGTCGCAGAGTAATATAATCTTAATGAGCCAATTAAAACAGATTATGTTACAGCGTTTAAAGTATTAAGAGACATTTGTTTTGTGTAATTAGGACTTAAAGTTAAATGACTGGTAGATTCAGTTAGTATTACGTACAATCTGAAATAATCCAAAGGACACTTGGAAACAATAAACCGTGAAAATTGTATTACCTGACGCCTCGGCAATCAATAATATTTTTTCCATGTAAGCTATTTGAGTTCATTGTTTTCATTTAAGAAGACGTCCACAGCTGGATATAATTATGGTGGTTTCTATTAGAATCATCTCATCTGATATTTTGAAAATTCGCGATAAGATATACAACAAAGTGGCGTTGAAATTAGTTTGTTATTGTCGGTTTTGTATTTTGTCATTATCACCATTTCAGTCAAAAAACGTCAACTGCTGCAGTTCTGTAAACATTTTACCTTGTAAACTTAGGTGAAGTGAGCTGTCAATCCATACAGATAAGATCGAATGACATTTCACTTCATGCTCATGCTCACTCCACCTACCTGCAGTGCGATTTTGTAAACATGTTAAAGTGAAAACTTAGATGAAGTGAGCTGTCAATCCATATAATCAATATGCAATGACAGTTCACCTGACGCTCACTCCAGCTAAGTTTAGACGGTGAGATGTTGTCAGAATAGACCAGTCGCACACACTGCTGGCCACGTCGACCGGTCCGGGGTGGCTACTCTCTAAGCCCGAAGTCCGTCGTTTCGGGCGTATTCTACTCCGTATCACCTAACCACTAAGAATTAATGACAACACTATTTAACAGTTTCTGTCAAATGGTGTTGTCATTCATTCTTAGTTCCGGTTCGGGACTAAACGTAAGTCCGCAGGTGATACGGAGTAGAATACGCCCACAACTATGGACTTTGGGCTTAGAGAGTAGCCCCCCTGTTCATCTCGCATCCTGTGAATTCCCGCGACCAAGTCTTCTTGCGTCAACGCTTCGTCTTCCGAATTAAAAAAAAAAATTAATTATATTTTATCGAAACAAGGTAAGATAGATAGGGTTGCTGATTTATTTATTGGTTTTTATTTTGTTTTAGTTCAACCTACACATGACCTTTTAGGACTTCTTACTTGGTAAAATATTTAACGAAAAATTTTGGATATTATAAAACAATTTGTTACAATAATAAATTGCCTCCCACAAACTTTTCGTGATGTTTTAGGGGTGGAACCCGAAACAACTGTTTGCAGAAAGTTTCAGGTTTTTCAAATAATTTTCCTGTGCGAGATACCGTTTCATTGTTTTTTATTTTTTTGAATGATGGGAAATAATCAAATGATTTATTCCGCTCTGGATGGAGCGGAAGGAAGTGTCCGACTCTTACTGACAAACCCATACCTCTTTTTCCTAGTGTAAGGAATCTTTCGAACAAATTCCCTAACCTCTTCAAAGTTACAGTGAACAGGCTTCTTCTGGGTAAGCTCGCTCCATATGACAGAGACAAAGTCTACGGACTTTGTCTCTGACATTGACTAGAGTCAAGAGCAAACCCATCAAAAATAAAAAAAAAACCTTGGCTGTGCGGATCCATATTAAGCAGCGGGTGATTCCGTAACGGGGAATACCATTTATTGTGACAATTCTATAAAACAACATTGACAAGCTAACGAGTTTTTTAAATTCTCCGAATTGTGATTCAAACTGTGCTAAATTGGGCACAGCAGTTATTCTCAGACCCTCTGGTACAAATCAGGATGTATTCAAGCATACACTAAAAAGCTAGAAAATTCTATTCCTACCCCTTTAATCAATACCAACTCTCCAAACCAACCGTCTTATTTCAAGAAGCAATATAAAGTAGCATCAATAGTTACAGAACAAGGGCCGCCATCTGTCCAACTTCACAACACTTCCTTTGTTGCGGCGCAGACAAATGAAGATCGGAGATATAGAACTTGCTGCAAGTTGTGAGATGCACTTATCTTCTTATTGCTTGTTGTTTAATTGTATTGGCAATGGCGGAAAATTAAACAAAAAATAAATACCTATTGAAAGTGCTTTCTTCAAAGCTTCAGTATACTTTCTACGTACAAAAGCATTTAGGTACAGATACCGGTTTTCATAAAAGCTGGTAAACAAACTATCTATCAGTTCATCTTATCAGTTGTAGACGAATAAATAATTAATAAAACATGTCAACAGAAATATTTGTAGTGTAATATCAAAAGTGGAGATAAAAATCTACTCATATATTATAAAGAGGAAATATTTGTGTAACGTTTGTAACAAATAAACTCAAAAAGTACTGGAACGCTTCGAAAATTCTTTCACCGTTAATATGCTACATTATCCCTGAGTAACAAAAAATTGGGATCCTTACGAAAATTGCAATACTAAAACCGTGCAACAAAGTCGGCGGGCTGCAAAGTACTAGTTTTTGATAATATAGTACAGAAAACACACTTAAAATATTACAGAAATCAAAAACGTCAAGACCAACAGCCACTTATACTATATTTAATCCATTTTGCCATCTTCATTTATTCACTAGCAAAATTCTCAAGTTGTTGAGCCAAAACCGATTGAACATTTCTTAAGTACCACCTTTACTTTAGCCATTATATTTTGACGACACATTACTTTTCCAACTGCAGTCAAACGTTTTATTAAAACTCAAGGCTAGGCATTCCAACTAGTCTAGACGACATTATAGTAGCACCTAGGACCTTATAAATATTTACTACTCGAACCCCTTCCCCCTCTGATTCAATGACATGAGATTGAAGAAAATTACAGGTAGGTGTTTATTGGGACTGCCAGAGTTGCGGCATTTATTCGAAAGTGTCATTGGTTTCAGTAGGTAAGAGTCTGATACTCCCTTCCGCACGATCAGGGTGGAAGGAGTCATTTGGTGATTCACCATCCTTAAAAAAAGTATTTATTGGTATCCTGAAATTGCGAGACAAGGCCACAGCAGACTATGAAGGAGATAGTGGGACAATTTCGATGTCTAGTAATTGGCAAATTTTAAAGGAAGAAATGACATCGAAGTCTGTAGAAGTGGTACAGAACCATTCCTTCCGCCGCACCGTTTGCGGTCTACCTGCCTTTACCCAGCAGTTGGACAATTGGGGTTCGATATAATACTAGTAACAGGTAGGTATGAAAAATAATTTTGTGACGTCACTCGTGGCGATCACCATCATCATTTTATCAGAAAGGTTTCCCTCAAGTGACGGCAATTCGACCGGTCTTGTAAGCCTCACATTCATTGGTTTCACATGGTCCTTACCAGGTTATCAGTTCACTCAATTCAGCAGCAAATTGCTATCTTGATTGGTCTCTCAGAAACTTGATCTTGATAAGAGTTATCTTCACAGCTTGATTCTTCAAATTTCGGAATGTAAACCTAAATCGCAAAATTTTAAAGAGTGTAGATTTTTTTGATGAGAAAACACAACAGTTACAATATCAAAACGTAAGTATACCAAGGGGCAAGTACAATTGCCTCAACATAAAATCTGTTTGAGACTCCAAGATCCTAAATCTGAGAAAAATCTGTGTAATCGGCTTATCCGTTCCGATGGTAAAAGATGAAAAACGTACTTGTAAACATTTTCTTCGAATGTTTTCGTATCATTGGGGGAAGCGAACTTGAGCTGGTCGAATTGAAAATACTAAATAAAGACTTATTGAACGATTGTGAATAGCTCCTACTTCTGATGAAAAATTCGTTTTGAGCGACATTTTCACTCAGAATGCACCGGACCAGTAATATAGAAAAGTATTTTCAAAATGTCCATAAGAGATGTTGAGATTTCGTAAATACTTTTATTTTGTTAAAACGCTAGTACTGAGTAGCAGAGCTCCTTTGATTTATAATATAGAAAAATGTAGTTTACTGTCCATAAGAGGACTTTTCTCTTTTCTCTGACAAAATATATTATGTGCACAATAAGGTGATCTGAAAACTAGTTGAAGTAACTCTAGTCCATCAATAATTTAAAATGTTCGGGATTGACCTTGTGACATCTCGGTGCCGCACGTCAATCCTTTTCTACAATTGTTTTCGCTGACAGAATACCACTTCATCTTAAGCAACAATAAAAGCTAGAAATAAATCACTAAACATAAACAAAATCGCTATAAATCAAACAGAACAAATTGAAAACCAAGCGCAGTGCACTATTTCGCGAAAGAAACCAAACAGTTTGAACCAATGACCTCTGAGTATCAGATCGGGAATGACATTACGTCATGGAGTGAGCCAATGAGCGGTCACGCCTTCGTTACGGTGTAATGTGTGTACGCAAGGAACGAAGGGGTGGAGAGGAACACATGCAATGATAGTTAGTGAAATTTACTGGGTGTCTAGCTATAATTACTGTCAACACCTATGATTTCGATGAAGTTATTATAAGTAACAGAAAAGATATTGGCAGGAAAACCAAGGTTATTATTGACATAGCCCGAAGAATCAACCATAGTGGGCATGGTGCGCAGGACAGATCGTCGATGGGGTCGAAAGGTTCTGCAGTGGCGCCTACGTTCCGGAAGACGTGGCGTTGGAAAGCCCCCCACAAGATGGACTGATGCATGTTCTAGTGATTTTTGAGGGAATTCTCAGAATGGGAGACTCACGAGATCGGTCGATGTGGCGATACTTGGGGAAGACCTTTGTTTTTTGTTTTGTTTTTTTTTTTAAGCTATTGCATTGCAACCTAACCTAACACCCCCCACTCCGACCGGCACAGCGGTGATACTTTTTAGTTTTACTTTTTACTTTTTTTTAGCTCAAAGTGTAACTTGAATTAATATCAAAGAAAAAAAATACTGCATAAATAAAATAAATATATAATTATAATTGCATAAGTTGATAAAAAATGCTATGCAATAGCTTTACCGCGGCAGTCTCCGAGTGCCACACGTCTTTTTTTTGTCTGAAATAATGGTGATGAATCATCATTCATTCATGATGAATACTATGATTGCTTTTGTGCTACAACATGACAAGTTTCAGTATCTGCTTAGTCTTTAAAAATCTACGCTAAGCTCGGGTCATAGTCATTTTAAATGGAGCAAATGTATGTCTAATGGAAACTCTGCCGGCCCACGCTAAGAAATATTTCTAGGATCGCCTGTGTCGAAATCGACTAGGAGGACTGTATTGGGTAGCACGATAGCCCTTGGTAGTATCTACAAATAACAGTAAGGACCAAAGGCTTAACGTATTTTCCGAGGCATGGAGGAGTCTTGATACTGTGTCAAGTCTATTCCACCCTAAATCAATTTAAAAATGGTTTTATTTTTTCTTTTTTTATATCACTGTTGTTGTTTGAACAATGTTAACACAAATGCGTATGTCCTTAATGTGGTATTAAGTGCGTATTCCAAAAATATCTCGCATTTCACCCCGAAGCATTCGAACCTGCATTGCCTCACGTACCGAGACTTAACCTCTAAAACCGTATTATTTTTCCAACGCACAACAAGTTTCGTCATTCAATAATGAATTTCACAAACATTTTTTCTATAAATAAAAAGCGAAAATAGTATTATGAAGATAAATGAAGTAAGCCAAAAGAGTGCAAGAGAGGCACGATCCTAACCACTGCAATAAATCTCTACAGAATGTTTTCTGAAAAAGTGGCGGTGTAAAGGCCTATGCAAGAGGTATGAATCGCAAGAGAAATAACAAATGGTACTTACCTTAGCGCAAACAATCCCAATATATAGAATTCTTCCGTTACTGACTGACTGACAGAAAACGCACAGCTGAAACTACTGGTCGTAGAGACCTGAAATTTGGCATGTAAATTTATTGGGGAGTGTAGGGGAGCACAAAAATGGATTTTTCGAAATGCCCAAGTGAATAGGAGAAACGGGATATTTGCAAAAACATTTAAAGTTGCTCCTAGCTGTCATTTGGTGATCAAAATTTGTATGGGATTTATTTTTATTGGGAAAATAACTATGATTTCCTTGGACAAAGTTTTTCATCTACAAACTCAGAAGCAGTAGAAAATAATACTGCACTTTTCCGTTGCAGCTTGTTTAATACTTAAATACAGCAATCCTACTGGCTGAATGACAACCATGGTCACGGTTCATTTCAAAGCTAATAAAAACCCGTAAAAGCAAAGAAAAATAAACTTTATATAGTCCTTTATATAGACCGGTAAGTAGAACTAATGCAATGTAATGTATTGTAGGTAACTGACTGTGTCTTGGGAATCTATCAATCCTGAATTCCTGAAGCCTGGCACGGATTTAAACAGGTGCAATAAAGAAAATTAACCTACCTAAACTGGAAAGGATTTAGGTAGTTAAATTATGTTTTATAAAAACTCAATTTAAAAATAATATAGGTACAACTAAAATCTTAAGTAAATACAACAATAAAGATGACTATAACAATTGAGCTAGATTAAGTAGTAGTTTATATGTTTAATATGTGTTTGTGTAAAAGTCAGGTCAAGATTTGTTTTCCTTTACTAAACTATCTAAACATTTCTAGTAGAGTGAGATTTTTGTTTTGGGCATTATAATTATTTACTTCTAGCTTCTTCCAGTCGCTTCCCTCGACTGGGGAACATAATGTCGAGATAAAAAGTATCCTGTTCACTTATTACGTACTTATAATAAAGAAATTGTACATTTATTCACAAAAAAAAATCACATAAAACCCTGTTTAATTTTCGTTTATATAAATGTTAAATGTTTACGGGAATAGTACTCAGCAGCTTGAAATTCTTTGCAATAGAATGTAGTAAATTTGCACCTATTACAAAAGAAAATATGATACTGAGTAAGCAGAAGTTCATGGGATTCTCAATTTAGCTGAATTTTACAGCGGTATTTCAAGCCCAATGCCCCATTTGATAATGTCAATGTAAATAAGGAATCTTTTCTTTTAAAAACAATGGTTTCTGAGACACCGGGGCGCTCAATGTCAAGAATCTCAGGTCGACAGTGAAATTCGTCTTCTTTTGTTTTGTTTCCTAATAAAATATCCTACTGTAAGTGATGACTGAGACTTTTGTAAAGAAGGGTTCAGAAGAAAAACAAGGATTGTCACATAACATTAATTTGACTTTTATTTTTTATTGTCTTAAATAAATTACCAAGGTTTCGTTGTTCTTGAAGATAATCTTAGTAAGGTAAATTTGAGCTCCTATTAGTAATATCTAGGATAACATACGTAAAAGAAAGTCCATAAACTTTGAAAAATTAAAATGTAAATTATACAAAAACTATTTTTTGCCACATCTCTTGCAGTTTTCCCCTGTACCCTTCTAACCCTTAACATATTTATAGTTTCAGTGTTAATATTAAGAATAATTAATTGTTCACTTTAAAAGTTTGCAAGACGTACAGTAATACGCCACCGGTACATGGTTGACATCCCTCCCACCCATACGCGCAAAACGTTTTGGGAACACATTCATTGTGCGTACTGCTAAGGAGTGGAATTCCCTGCAGGAGTCTGTTTCCTGATAGCTACAACCTGAGAGTCTTTAAGTCAAGAGTTAATAGGTTACTTTTAGGCAAGCGTGCTCCATCTTCGACCACATCATTGCTTACCATCAGGTGACATAGTAGTCGAACGTATGCCTAACAATAGTAAAAAACTACAGTAATATTTTACCTTGATCATTATCATCATCATATCAGCCAGCGTCTGTGTTTCCGAAAGCTTACAACCCTAATCTCTTCAAAGTTAGAGTGAACAGGCTCCTTCTGGGTAGGCTCGCTCCATCGTAGACTTTGTCTCTGTCATCTCTGACATAGACTAGAGTCAATAGCAAACCCATTACAAATAAAAAAAAAAAGACGTCCACTGCTGGACATAGGCGTCCCCTAAGCGTCACCACAAAGACCGGTCCTGTTCATCAGGTAACTCCATTAAAAATGCTGGCATTTAGCTATATTTAGGTAAAACTGGAGGCGGACCCAAAAATAGTTTGGTAAAGGTAGATTAATTGCTCATACGCCTACAAATGCTACTAATTTGTATTACTTTCATTAATACAAATTAGTATTTTGTCTGAATGTGACCTTTTTATTCTGCAAATCTTATGCTCATTTGACCTTCATTAACCTCAGCTATGTTTACGGTTAAGAAATCTCATCAGTATCTCTTTAGACGCCAATATACACAGGGCGATTAAATATTGAGTTTGTTCTTTCAAATGAGTTATTTAGCTGTTTTCGAGTTATCGAACTTTTTAAGTTATTTTGAAGATTTTTTGGAACTGAGAGAAAGCTCCTTCAGTCAGGTATTTAAAAAAAACTGATATTTTTCTGAAAAAAATAGTTAATCTATAAGAACTAATTTATAATTTTCGCATTATATAGAAGGGCGAATAATGAATAACTTTTCGCTATCCGTAAATATTTCATCGTATTAATAGTTCATTTCAACTGATTAATTAACCACCAACTAGTGCTCGTCTAGATACTATCCCCATATCTCCTTCCGCTGAATGATGGGCGTTCGGTCCACAGATAACGCGACCACCACCTTAATTGAGTGTCAGTCATGATGAGTTGATATGGCACCTGACAATATCAGGCGCTGTGTGTCGTAAATATGAAACTTCCTGTAGGCGTATGATGTACCTAGCATGTAATTAGTGTTTTACCGTGATTGCACTGCCAGTCAATCTGTCAATACGACTAGTCTTTTCCCAACGAAGCCAAAGTCAAAACGTTTATTCCAATTAGGCCATTAAACGGCACTTTTTGAACGTCATTCTCATTTCAAATAATATAAAAAATCTTAAGTGACTCTACTATCCTTTCGGAAAGGTAGATTCATATTGAGAAGAATGGACAAGAAACTCCATAAATCCACTATGGTCGGGTCGGCTACCAGCCCAACCGGATGCAGATAAGTACCAGTATTTTACGTAGAACGAATGCCTATCTAAACTATAACAGTAACCCAGCATCGTATACCCAGTAGCGTACTACTGGATATACGATGCTGGGCTGCTGCTCATAGGTAAGACGACACCACTTGGCATGACGGCTGTCAGGTTTTCAGGCTTCTGAGTACTTGTAACGTACAGGACCAATGGCTTGACGTGCTTTCTGAGGCACGGAGGAGTATTGGTATGTTATAGATATAGCAAACTCTTTAATCCATGAAATTTTGCCCAATGCAAGACATCGAACAGTCGTATGTTGATCAAAAGTTTCACGACTGTACCAGATAAGAAGCGGCTTCTCGTACATAAGATTCAATTTAAACTTTCCATACCTACTCTGGTAGGCACCAGATCCTAAATGTGCATATCGAGCAGTAAATGTAGGTTCTCATATCCAAAATATTGTGACTTCTCTTGGTTCACGTGACGTGAATTGTCTTAACTGCTCCTCTCACATTGTGGTTTGAGCAACCAAATTAATTGTCCGCGTGATTAACGTACGTCACGTGAATAATCTAAATGGTTGACTTTGAAGTTTCTCGGTGTCTAAACAATACGTGATCAAATATTTGTTATGAAATGGTAAATATCTACGCAGAAGCCTCGGTAAACCTGAATATTAGTTTGGACTGCAATATGCTCACTTTTTCGGCCTATCTAAGGCTATCGATTAATGAAAATATTCTGGTATAGTTATTATTCTGCCAGACTAATATGTCAACAGGTCACCGTTTAAACGTGAGGAGTGAGCAGGAAGTGAACTGTCATTCCATGTTATTTGTGTGGGTCGACAGCTCACGATGTCTACAGAATCCCACTGCTATTGTACGTTGACGTAGGTAAAAACATTAAAAAAATATATTTTATTTGTATGAAACATGGTACCTACATATTTTAATGTCTTATTAAAGTAACTATTCAAAGTCTTGTAGTAATCAGCTCGTCTCACAAACGGTCAATGTCAGAAACTTCTCAAAATTGTTCACTGATATTTTTGATGAATTGAGATTTAGTTCGAAATTTGTACTTCTATACTAATATATAAAGCTTTTAAGAGTTTGTTTGTTTGTTTGATTGATCGTGCTAATCTCAAAAACTACTGGTCCGATATAAAAAAAATCTTTCAGTGTTAGATAGCCCATTTATCAAGGATGGCGACTATATATCATCACGCTAAGACCAAGAGGAGCGGATCAGACGAAGTTGCGCGGGTCAACTAGTGCTTTTATAGATATGAGAATTAGAACTAAATATTCAAAACTATAATCCAACTAAAGTAACGTACCTATAAACTACAAAATAATTCTCTAGTAAGAAATCCCGACTGCAAACCAACCTGCATACATCTTAGAACATCACTTACCATATCAAAGGATTACGTCTTCTCCATTTTATCGCCGCCACACATTCTTTCCCCGCAGTGATTCACGCTCGTGCGGACATGGCGGTATGGTAATATTATCACTCATAATGCATTTCCCCACTAAACTACATTCCTAGACATGAGTGTGGAATGACAATGAGACATGTCTCTTAGAAACACATTTACATCTTGTTGGCACGTGCTGTCTGTCTAGTACGACTATTTCACTTCACGCTAGCATTCTGTATCGTGTATACTAACATGACATCATGCCAGTATTTCCCAAACGGTTAAGCAGAAGTATAACTATTAATAGGAGATCTACGTCTAGTTAAGTTCAGGTCTCGTGTAATAGGGGCGATTCTATTGCTATCAACCGGCACGAATTGACAGCAATAGAATCGTCCAGATAGCAATAGAACCGGTACGGACTGATAGCAATAGCACGGATCTAGGCCCAGGTTTCTATTGAGAAACTGCTGATCCCAATAAACCTTTGACTGATCCGGGGATCCAATTCACGACCTCAAGATCAGCAGTAGCGCTTGCAGCCACTCGACCAAGGAGGCAGCCATAGCTTTCTATCATGCTTGTATTTCTTGATAGAACCGGCAGTACGAGTATTTTGTGTACAGACGCCAGCACGTCAAACTGCCCGAAGCTGTCAAATTTTCCCAATCAACCTTGAACCTAATCGATTTAGAGATAAGGTTGAAAATCTATTAAAGAATTTTTACAGATTGTTGTAGCTTGATCTGCTGGCGTCTGTACCTTTATTTAGATAGTTCAAAACATTGATAGAATCTGTTTGTCAAAAATTGCTGCTTCTGCATTTTTCCGACTTCATCTAATTTAAACTGACGAAAAAAAAAGTCCGGGAACAATCGCGTTGTCGTGTTTGTTACCAATGAAGGACGACTAATATTCCAATATATGCGGCTATTCTATAATTTTTTAACACACATCCAAGGATCTCTCAAGGTTTCATTATAATGAAGTATGTGGGTTAGTTATGTCACAGACTCGTGTACATTTTTATCGTTTTATTGGTGGCTGGGCTGTGGGTGTCAAGTTTGATTAAAAGGTATTAGAGCGAGTATACGTTGGCAAACATTTATTAGGGTTTTGGAATTCCCGACAATTTTGAAGTCCCGGGACACGAGTCAGCCTACAGTCAAAGTCCCGAGAATTCCCGGGACTTCGAGACATTTATGATTTTTTTTATGAGAAGTCTTTTTTCTACTAATAATTTAGACAATCTTGGACCCAAACCCTAACATTAACACAATTTATTTTTTGTCAGGTTTTCTAGTCGTTTTTGTTTGTTGCTACCCCGTATTTGCTGCTATCCGGGTCCAGGGTCACTGTATGTTGGCGGTGGCCGAGGCTATGACACGCGGGGTTGCGACAGCAATTGAGAGAATCCGGCAGTTGGGTCTCGACGTGGCCCTATACACTTGCAAGAACCATGAACCATGCCATTCCAAGAACCATGGAAGCATATGGCTTTGGACTTCTAAAGCCATATGCTTCCATGGTTCTTGGAACAGGCCACCATCAGGATCCCAAATAACGGTAGGAGGAGTTCACAATATCTGGGTCTCGTCCTCGATAGCCGGTGGAAATTCGTCGAGCATTTCCGATGTTTGGCTCCCAGACTGGGGCGAGCCGGGGCTGTCTTCAAGCGGCTTCTGCCCAATCTAGGGGGACAAAACGCCACCTGCCGGAGGCTTTACGCGGGGTCGTGCGGTCCATGGCCCTTTTTGGGGCGCTGGTGTGGGCGCCTACTTTGAGGAAGCGATCTGCCCGTTACCTCAACACGTCCCAGAGGGTCATGGCCATCCGGCTGGTCCGGGGATACCGCACGATCTCAGGCGAGGCGGCGAGCCTCCTTGCCGGACTGCCGCCATGGGATCTGGAGGCGAGAGCCCTCGCACTCATTTACGAGTGGTGCGTGGAGGCGCAATGCCGGGGCGAGACTCCTCTGCTGCGGCAAATCGCGGCAAGGCGGACGGAGCTCCGGCAGGATCTCATGGCGGTATGAAAACAGCGACTGTCGCAATCCAGCGCTGGGCACCTCATAATTCAGGCCCCTCTTTGAGGAATGGCTGGAGCGGCGCCACGGCGTCCTTACCTTCCGCCTGACGCAGGTACTCACCGAACACGGTTGTTTCGGGAGATACTTGTTTCGGATTCGGCGGGAGGACACGCCCAGGTGTCAACACTGCGAGGATCGGCCGGAGGACACGGTGGAGGTCTGCCCTGCTTGGGCACGGCGGCGACCTCTTGCGACCGGTCCTGGTTCAATCTATGGTCCGGAGCGAGGAGGCATGGGAAGCGGTCACCTATTTCTGCGTAGCAATAATGCCAGCGATCGAGGAGGCCGAACGTGTGAGAGAGAGGGAAACCTTACGACCCAGCCGCCGCAACAGGAGAAGTCGCCCCGGACGTCGGGCGTCGCAGGGCGATTCCGTCCACCGTAGGCGCGGGCCTGCGGACGGCGAGCATTGGGTGGCTCGCCGTCTGATCAGAACCAGGCCCGAGTCAACGGCGTGCTGTGATCCACGCGCGCCTCAAAGAGCTGTCAGCATGAGAGACGGGGCCCGCTAGGGCCAGTGCCTGCCGGGGTGCGGAATCCGTTCGAAAGAGGAACCGTAGTCCTGGAAAGCAAAGGGCACTAGGAGGAACACCAGGAAACCCATCCGGGTTTTAGCCAGTAAGAGTCTGACACTTCCTCCTGCTTCACCCAGAGCGGGAAGAGTCATTTGATGATTTCCCAACCTTAAAAAAAGGGTCACTTTATGTTGTGAGTTTAACATAAGTGGAAATGGTTGTTATAACTTGCAAACTTACATTGCCATAATTATGACTCTTAATTTCAAATGTATGTTCGAAACAAACCTCGACTATGCAGCATTGAACAATTTAAATAAAGAAAATTGAATATGAAAATATAAAAAAAATCAATCCCACCCGGCCCAATCTTCAATCTATTCTTGATCTAAATGCAAAGATGTTTTTCCCTACAGTTACTCAATTGCAGGTCGACAAAACTATATCAAAATATCTGACCTCGTGGACGGCCACGACCCTGTAAACTAAACAATAACCGTTATTTAAACCATAAACCCTTTCAGCAAACAATATTGGTGAACAAAAACAAGGCTATGCACTCAAAATTAATAGGCCCGATTTAAAACGAGTCCACTAACGTTTAGTGGCCATGGCTGACCGTAACTGTCCATATATGTTACAATCAGTTGGGATGTCACGGAGGTGATTTGATCGAACCGAAGTCGGAGTCGGAGTGTATAAATTTATTTTTTTCGGAATCTAAATAATAACAGCCGAGGTAGGCCTGTGGATGGGTGACCATCGTCGCATACCGAGACTCTTCCGTGCCTCGGAAAGCACGCTAAGCCGTTGGTTCCGGCTGTCATTTGTAGATCTTTGGCAACAGTTACATATTTTTATAAGCCAGAAAATCTGACAACAGACTTTTCAATAAGTACCGTGTTACCCAGTTATTAGATTGGGCAGGTCAGACAGCTAGTCGCTCCACATAAAATACTGGTATTCAGCTGAATCCAGTTTGACTGGAAGCCGACCCCAATGTAGTTGGAGAAGGGCTAGGGAGATGATGGTGGCATCGGAAACGTAGTAGGAGTCGGAGGCGGTGACAGAAGTGTGGCAAGTAATCGACGAGTATTATGTGGTGATAGTAATCGACTCCAGGAAGTACTTACTTGTGCAGCTGAGTTCCCCATGCGACATGCATAAATCAGATCTCCGCTGAAAAGCTCCGATTTAAGTATCGGAACCGGAGGCGAAATATCAGTCGGCTGTTTCAAATTATCGGAGTCGGAGTCGAAGCTCCGTAACATCCCTATTAACGACCAATAAACAGTTAATGCGCCTTGTGAGTTGTAATAACAGCTTTAGGTTGTGACATATTTCTTTTCAGATTAACGAGAGCTTTTTAGGTTACAGGTGAACCCAAACTCAACAATGAACCTATTTTTTTGGACACAAAATGGCGGTGGACGGCCATTTTGTTCTTAATGTGAGTGTCGCAAATATGTGAAATGGTTGTTCTTGTCGGAATTGAAAGGGTGAAACTTTAATTAAAATGAATTTTGGGCTCTGTGTATGTTTGGGAACTATTTTCATTGCGAATTCTTTAGCCTAGGTTCTTATTTATATAGTCTAGACATGTTTGCTTTTTATATGTTCTTCAATAGTACATCCTTCAAATTCTTGCCTGTTTTCTGTAGGTATATTTATCGTACTAAACAACTAAATCTTCCACTGAGTGGATATTAAATACCTACTACTGTTTGTAAAGTATACCATACCTATCGTCAATCAATTTGCCTAGCTGGTACCAGTATTTTACACGCAGCGACTTCCACAACCCATTTACTGAGTAACACGATACCCAGTTATTGGGTTGGGTTTCTAGTCTACTGACTACCCGTAACGACTTTCAAAGATGATGAAAGGACAGCCGAGACCAACAGTTTATGTAAGTATGTGCTTTTTCGAGGCACAGAGGAATCTCGGTACTTATATTAAGGTAGTCGCCCATCCACGGAACGACCTCGACAGACATTCCTTTACATAGAGGATCGCGCGGCGGCTGACTTCCTGCTCGCGGCTGACTTTTAATTTTGCGTGTTGACATAAATAGTCAATAACTAGCCCAAAATCATACGGAAGGAAATCTCAAGTCTTTGATCTTTCTGAATATTTCTTAGTCTCACGTTTGTTGTGATTGGCTGCGGAATTCAATAAAACTGAACCGCGGTTGTTATTGAGTTTCCACAGACTGGTGGTCTGAGGTTCACTTCAGGCTTTCGGCGGCACATGTACAGTCGTGTGCTTGGAAATTGAATCAAACAGGAATTCACTGAAGTGAGCTTCTGTGAAATGAAGTGGAAGACAGCGGATAAAAGATCGGGTTTTGTGAAAAGAATTGTCTATTTCTTTGGTTTCGTTTTGTTGGTTAGTAGGTATTGGTTTTTGGCAATATTGTAAACTTCCTTGTAAGGAATTTATCAGACAATGCAATGCTTAAAGGTTTCGTCAGACAGGCGGGACACGACAATAAACACTTTTTACCCAAATGGTGCAACAAATAACATAGTTATTGTAAAACAAAAGGAAGACGAGACAAAATGGTCCAATCAACAGCAATAAGATTCATATTTTCTGAAAAAGCTTCTGAAGCTCTTCATTTTATGTTGTGAAAGCTAAGGTCAATTGTGTCCCAGTTTTGAAATATTCAGGTGATACTCTAGCAGTTTATGTACATATATTATGTAAGTAAGTGAGTGACGAACAGCATTCAGGCCAACACTTTCTGAAGGGGTTTATTGAGAACTTCTTTTATGTTATGAAGACAACCATTGAACATGTCTCAGTTCTAAAATATTGATGTAAACGTATAATTTTTTAACAACGCCTACACTTGACCGGGTCAAATCCAAAGTTCTAGTAACATTGTTTTCCTAGAAAACATTAACAACGTAAGCAACTGTATCAGAATACCAGGACGACCTGCTAAAAATATTAAGCGAAATGTATCATACTCATGTTGATACAGTACATATTAAATTCAACTTTTCCTAGAAGTCGTTTGGATGTGTTCCAGAAAATACAGTCACTTGTTTTAATACGTTAAACATAAACTATATTAAGCTTAACTCAACACGTTATATGTCTTTTTTGACACAGTGCCCAAAGTAAGTTTTTTTTTATATACCGTTAATATTTTTCCAATCCCTGTGGGGTTCTGTCGGTGTCAATGACCCAGACGCTAAAACTATTGTTTTATAAAATTGCGAAATTATTGATGATGTAGTGAAACAATGAAGAATAATCAATCAAACGGAAATAAAGCAGGCGGGGAATTTCGAAAGGTTCTAGGTTCAATGACTTTTGAAAGTTTTGCAAATATTGGGCTGCGTAGGAAGTACGAGTAAGGAACAACATTGCATTTGTTTTTGTTGGAACGGAGAACTGTTATTAATTAATGCTGAATAGGTTTAGCTCTTTTTTTATCGACAAAATAACGAAGGAGGTTTTCAAGTCACCCTGTATATTTTTTTTAATGTATTTTAATATTTGTTACCATAATATTATTTTACTTGCATTTGACGTAACTCGGAAGACATATTGATTGTCATTAAAACCTAATATTTATCGAATTAATCACACAAATTCAAATTCATTAATTTTCATTATTTCTTTCATGCGCTATGACAATTATTATAATTATGTATATACATTCCAAATGTTTTAGACGTCAAGAACCTTGTACGTAGTGAAATGTTCATCATCATCACTATCCACAAGCATGTACTTATCAAACTGTAAGTCAAACTCTGTATGTTTTTGGGTAAATAAAGATTTATTATTAAAGCAGACTTCGCCCACTGCTGGGCATATGGCTGTTTTTCTTGTGCCAATCCCCACGTTCCTGCCCCAGAACCATCCAGGTTCTACCCGCTACATTACATAAGCTTATTTACCCCTTCAAAGGGGTCATTGTTCTCATCATTATGAACAAGTGTTACGATGGACACTGAAATCGCGCAAAAAAGTCGACTTCCCCATACATTTATGTACGCATAATTCGACAAAATGTATTGTACACCTGACTTTTTTCGCGATGATTTTTTAGGGGTCCGTTCCCAACGGGTAACCAACGGAACCCTATTAATAAGCCTCCGCTGTCCGTCCGTCCTTCCGTCTGTCTGTCAGCGGGCTGTATATCAAGAACGGTAATAGCTAGACGGTTGAAATTTCCACAGATAGTGTATTTCTAATGCCGCTATAACAACAAATAATAAAATTTAAGGTATATGGTACGGAACCCTTCGTGTGCGAGTCTGACTCGCACTTGGCCGGTTTTAATTTTTATTTGTGATGGGTTTACTCTTGACTCTAGTCTAGGTCAGAGGTGACTGAGTCAAAGTCTACGATTACGATGGAGCGAGCCTACCCGGAAGGAGCCTGTTCACTCTAACTTTGAAGAGATTAGGGTTGTAAGCGTTTGGAAACACAGACGCAGGCAGAGAGATGTTGGTGCTATAGTAAAGATTGTTCATAATGTTAAGTACAATTTCCCCCTTGAAGGTATTGCGTAAATTCTGTTACAAGTTCTACAGGAAATATATATCCAGCGTGTAAACAATTACAAGTTTAGACAGGCTATCATTATCAGTTCGCTGTTTCCTAAGGTTAAAGACCTCTTCTTTAAATTAATTTGTACAAAATTCTATACTAACAGTTAACAGATTTTATGTTTCTAGAAATTAAATTTTCTTTTGTTGGTTAAAAGCGTAGGTGTTGAATTCAATGCTAGCATGTATATGTTGTTTGTTACATACGGGCCGCATTGACAGAAGGGTTTTTATTAAACCATCAAAGAACAAAGACATTCTTTTCAATGAAAGACAGATCTGACCCTGATTTTAAGAAATAAATAATTAATTAAAGAAGTTTTTTATACAAAAATACAACCGAATTCTAAATAAAAAAATACTACAAAGTATAAAATAACTTTAATTTCGAAAAAATAAATCGAGGGTAACTCTCAAATTTTCGTAAAACGCAATTTAAGTAACTGTTTTTTTTTAAAACTGAATTAAAATAAAAATGTTTTCTCTTGAAATATAAAGAAGTACTTAAATATCTCAAAGGAAAGTCAAATCATTCTCAATCGTTTGAGTTATTAATGAATCAAAGCTTCGATGAGACTTAAAAGATTCGCTTAGAGATTTGTAAAAAATTAACCCTAGTGAGATAGTTTACAGTGCACACATTTTAGCAATAATTCATAACTCCTTTTGAAGATCCATTTAAAAATAGAAAGTGATACAACATTTTCTTATTCGAAACATCTTTAAAGAGGACATGATTTATTATTTTCAACAGAAGAAAATTGGAATATTGATCTCACAAACACAAGTCATTGAAAGGAGGCGCCCGAACCATGGCCAATGCTTGAAAGCAGTTTACTCTTACTACAAAACCCATTAACTGGGTAATATTCTGGCTTCTGACTACCCGTAACCCTGTTAATGATGTGCAAAACATGTGACAGCCCGAACCAAACGGTTTAACGTGCTTTCCTGAGGCACGGAAAATTTTCGGTATGTTAAGATAAGACACCCATCCAAAATGTTCAGGCGGGACCGACCTAAACAATTAGGTTAATTCTAAGAAAAACGAAGATTTTATTAGCTTGGGGTAACTTAGCAACAGTCTCATTTAATTAAACTAGTAAAACGACCCGCGCAAGAGTTGCTATTAACCCCCGATTTATCGATTGAAATTTTAAATAGCGATGTGAGCAAAAATAAAACAAAAAAACTCAGCTGGAAAGAGTACGAATCGCAAAAGCAATTTTCTCTATTATTTTATTCAAACATTCAATTTCAGAATATCCCATTTCGATAGTTCAATCTTTGAAATAAGAATAAAATAATGCTCCTCAAAAAAATTGTTACGTTAGCCACCAAGTGTGAACGGAGGGTGATTCTCAAACGATTATACTAACGACAATACCTACAGCTTTTTGTGGCTAGTTCATTCAAAATTGATTTAATATTGGACCTAATTTGAGTCAAAGTTCCAATTACGTGCTATTTTTAGCCGCGGCACGTATACAATGCTAAGGCTATTGAAGTTTTTCTGTGTTATTATAACAATTGTTAGGTCACTTTCAATGAGTAACACAATAGATTTGTTTTCTGCGGTTTTCAACACCATTTGTGTTAGTGACTGTTGCTTGAAGTGGCGTATTAGTTGAAGTAGCTACAACTAACATATACAAGGTGCCGTTTCATTTTGTCTTATAAAGGCGGCCCACTTGACGTACCCGATATAACCTACCTCGAGGCGCGATTAAAAAAAAAAAAATCCTTAAAATAAAAGGTACAATAAAATTAATAATGAATTTGAACTTATGAAACACCCATTCAATAATGTTTATGTATTAAAACAATGTCACTGTTTCCGTCCGCATCTTCCTTGGAACACAAGGCTAGGACTGCGTTCGCTCCTAGATGTTTCAAACTACGTCAAGTGTCATGATGACAAATAATATTTTAATTTTTAAATAATTCAAATGTTCATAAATATAACTTTTGTAATGAATGTGTACAATGTGTAGTAGTCAAGGCTAGATGAAACATGCACCGTGTATTGTAATGAATGGCGGCTGGTAATGTAGCCAGTTATCCTGCTCAATAAATCTGTTACATGAGCGCTAGAACGCATCTATTATACACTTACTAGGGTTTTCTCGCGGCTTTGCGTAACAAACTAATGAATTCACCTTTGCATTCATATATTAGTTAGGGATTAGCTACGATAAATACATAGAATAACCAATCATTTCAGCCAATATTCGTCCACTGGTGAATGTAAGCCTCCCCCAAAGAGCGTCAACCCCTGAGCAGTCGGCATCCATCCGATGCCAGCCACCTTCCTTAAATCATCGATCCATCGGATCGTGCCGCAGGGCGTCCCACACTACGTTTGCCCATACGCGGTCTCCATTCTAACACATGTCTGCTCCATCGACCGTCTGCCCGTCTGCAGACTTGGCCGGCCCACTTCCACTTCAGCATGCTGATTCTACGCCCAACCATTAGGTATTTACTGTTATTTGGAATTCTAACTATACTAGAATAACTCATTAGAATTGCTCATTTGACTAGCTCAGTAGCTACACTATATGAAATTGAAATAATCACACGCTCCTGTGTTATATTTATAGACACAATACACAAAACTGGCCTCAACGACTATTCCTATCATAAATAACAATTTAATTTAAATTTCAAAGTAACTGACTATAATAAAATTCATTGTTCCTTTTGTACCGAGAATAAAACATAGTAAAAAACACACTTTGATTTCTTTTAGATTTCATTTAATGTATCTTCTATGGGTTTTCTTACGTAAAGGCAAAAAGAGAAAAAAACATCAAAAGAATTGAGTAATAATAGGAAAAATATAAAAAAAAACCACTAAATTACGACGAAACTCGTCTTTGATGGTAACAGCACTAAAAGTACTTGAGATTGGTTTTTTCATATATTTTTCGGCATTATTCTCTAGCTTTTACCCATGGCTTCGCTCTCGATAAACAATCTTCCTCCTTTATCTTTATTTTTTTTTCTTCATGTTCGCATAAAAAAGGAGGATATATTCTCTAAGATCCCATCAATCTGTATCAAAATGAATCAGCATCGGTTCAGCGATTTAGGTATGAAAGTTTGACAAACAAGCAAATTTGCCCGCGACTTCGTACGCGCATATCCCGTTTGTTTTTCCCGTTCCCGTAGGAATTTCGGGAAACCGTCTCTTAGTCCCTGCACTCCCTAATTAACCTACATACTTTCTACGACCCGCAGTTTCGGCTGTGCGTTTTTATTCAGTTACTCAGTCAGTCAGACAGTCACCAGCAACTTTTGAATTTTATATATTAGTTAGGGTATTTTTGGTGCGCAATAAGTCTGATGTAGAAGTAATGTGACGAAAGTTTATACGAACATGGATGGCGATAGAATACATCAAAATAAATATTTCTTCAAAACTATTATGACAGTTCTTTATGTTCTTTAGGAGACTCAACGAGTAAGCCATATAAATTGATGCCCATTGATAAAAGAGTCAAACCATAGCCATAGTACATACCTACTCGTTCTCTTTTTGTTTTCTGGCTGGGAATGTTTATTCTATTTGATCACTAACATTAGAAGAATGCCTACAAATTGCACCAACATTGAAACTTGCTTTAATGTTTTCAGTGCTCATGAGGTTTGGCCATTACATAATTATTAACTGCTAGTTGAACCGCGCAACTTCGTCTACGTCACAATTTTCGTTTCTGCTCCACTCCTATTAGTCTTAGCGTGATGATAGCCTCGATAAATGGGCTATCTAACACTAAAATAATCTTTCAAGTTGGACCAGTAGTTCCTAAGATTAGCGCGTTCAAGTAAACAAACATACAAACAAACAAACAAATTCTTCAGCTTTATATATTAGTATAGATAGATAGTATAAAGGACTTTAAAAAAGACTGTGACCATTGAGTTTATTTCGCTGTTTTATTCTGATGAGCGTCGTTGTGACGACGCTTGGGGAAGGCCTATGTCCAGCAGTGGACGTTTTTTGATGACGACGATGTTGATTCTGAAGAGAGTCAGCTAGATAACACTGGCCTTACCAAGTTCAAACTAACCAAAAGAGATTGACGTGTAAAAGTGTTATTTTTAACGTATTTAAATATCATTTGTCATAACTGTTTACTGTACTGTAAATAGGTTAGAATGGTAGAGAAAACACAAGGGAACACATACAGGTCACAGGTGGGAAAAGAGGGTAGAGGGGGTAGGGAGGATAGGTTCAACTGTCAAAAATGTCAGTTTAACCTATAATGACAGATCGACCGATTGCGACTGAGATGTGAATGCGAAAGTTGCTTAAAAATAGTAGAATGGGCGGTGCATACTACTAGGGTGTTATGACCGCATAATTGTAAAACCTTGCAGGCTTCACATGTTAGCTCACAGAACTTAAACCAACTTAAATAGATCAGTCACTCGTCAAAGCTAACTTACTAACTTTAATGTTTGATTGAGAGTTATGTAATTATTAGTTGACTAAAGTTATAACGTCATTACTTTAGTAAATTGTTGTTAAATTGTTTAGAGATGCAGCTGTTTGATAGTTTCGAGCTTTTGATTACACGCGTCGGTGTTTAGGGTAACTGATAATTATTAGGGTTACTGATATAATTTATTTTTGCTAAAATAACCTCTATTTGTTGCAGAATCACTCAATTATATTCTGATTTAGCTTCAAATGTACTTGGATTTTGGACTGCAACACCATGTTTCATTTAAGGTTTTTTTTTTTAAATTACTAGGTACAATATCATAATAAAAGGTCCCCGCTGCGTATGTCTGGTACAGACTTATTTATGGGGAAGGTCAGGTCCTTAGTTTTTTTATACAGACGGACAGACAGACAGAAACCCAAGTGATCCTGTAAAGGTTATATTTTTTTTCGGAACCCTAAAATAAAACTTGAGGCTTAATTTTCTTGTAACAGTAAAAATATTGAAACAGGTTAAAATTGATATACTCGTATCTTTTGGACCGTCTATTGTTTGCTTTCTGGCCCAAAATCCCAGAGGACAATATAGCAATACACACATGTTGGTGGGAGCCTGTTGACTTTGTTTAGGCTTTGGGATAGATCGACCTTAATACTTAAACGAAATATTTTGGGGAGACCGATATTACGTAGCGCACTTACTATACCTATCTAGCCAAAAGAAACTTTTATGAGATAATTATGTTCCTAGGGCTAGTAAGGGAGGACTGTTAATAGTGGATTGAACATAAAAAATTTGAACTTTTTTGTACTTTAGGGTTCCGTACCCGAAGGGTAACAAACAAGACCCTATTACTAAGCCTCCGCTGTCCGTCCGTCTGTCTGTCTGTCAGCGGGCTGTCTCATGAACCGTAATAGATAGACAGATGAAACTTTTACAGTGTGTACTTCTGTTGCCGCTATAAAACGAACATTAAAAAGAAATAAAGTTAAAAGTAAAAATTAATTAATTAATAATTTTTTCAGCCTATGGTATGAACCCTTCGAGTGCAAGTCCGCCTTGCACTTGGCCGGATTTTTTTAAATTGTTATGTGCGCTTGCCAGAGGGTTCAGTAAAGTTTATATCCCTTGCGGTTGTAGGTGATTTCAAGTTGGTACTTTATAGAGATTTGTTAGCTTGTAGAAAAACTAGACACTTGACAGTTTAACGTTTATTTCTTTACATTAAATAAAGTACAAACTACTGTCTCAGTTATAGAATTATGATACACAGTTGTGTCTATTTTTAATTAGATTTCACATTTGACTAATAAGCAAAGTTTACCCAGTAATAATTTCCTGCCGCCTGACAGAACCCGGTCCGGCTCTGCCCGGCCCGTGAGCGGCCCGTCCTAGCCGTCTCATTAACATGAATTAGTAGGGAATTACGTTTTTATCTGTAAAATATTGTCGTAATCTCGTGCAAGTTCAACGGTTCACGGAGACGATAAAACTCGTTTACAGTTGAAGGAAGTTTGTTTTGGGTGTCGACGACCCTTTTAGATACGGATTTGTGTAAATATATAAAATTTGTAATATGGTTAGTCTAAACCCAAGAGTATTTTTGTTATTGACCTGAGGGTCAATAGGGTATTTTACTCAAAAAATCTAATTAATTAGTCCGTTAGATAGATTTTCAAAAAATATTGGACACTTATTATTTATTTTTTCAAGTAAACAAAAGATGAAGACGATACAGTGCGTTGGGAACTCGCGTGACGTCATGTCGCTGGTAAAAATTGTACCATCATAGTGACGTCACGCGTATTTTTAACGCACTATATCGTCTTCATCTTTTGTTTACGTGAAAATTAGATTTTTATTGATAGATTTTTTAGTAAAATCTATCAATAAAAATCTAATATTTTTTAAGCAACGTTCGCATTCGCATTTCAGTCGGAATCTGTCAAAAAAGCCTCAATTTCCATAAATTTTTGACAGATCGTGACAGACATGCGAATGCAAACGTTGCGTAGAACTGGCTCAGAGAGCCAGTTCATGTCCCACGCACCACGTGAGGTCCTCGCAGATTTTGTAACTATTGTGTCTGCTGTCCTGACAGTGAACTTGTTTAGTGGGCTTGGTTTTCCGAGGTATAGATGACATTTGTCTCTAAAATAATCTTCAACAGCTGAAGATTATTTTTTTACCTTCGTAACACACGTGAAAACTCAGTGTGAAGTGAACTGTCTCTTCAACTAGGTACAGATTGAAAACTGATTAAAATGTAGTTGGAAGTTACTGATGGCTATTTTCATGAAATCAAGCAACTATCCCATTCTATAAAGGATTAAAGAGTGCTCGTTTAATCTCAGAAAGGGATATCCTAGATTTGATCTCAGTTCTATATATTGGAGTAAACGCAAAAAGCAGCGACTTTAGCCGACTTGCCGATCGGTTGGGACACAACACTACTTTCCTCGCCTTATCTACGAGTATATGACCTTTTTAGGGTTCCGTTCTCGAAGGGTAACCAACGGAACCCTATTACTAAGCCTCCGCTGTCCGTCCGTCCGTCTGTCCATCCGTCCATCCGTTCGTCCATCCGTCGGTCCGTTCATCCATCCGTCTGTCTGTCAACGGGCTATATCTTATGAACCTTTTTTGTTTTTTTAAAAATACAATGGCACGGAACCCTTCATGCGCGACTTCGACTCGCACTTGGCCGGTTTTTTGTCTCTAACTGAATCAGCGAGTGAGCTATAATTATTATAAGTTACGTTTTACCTATAAAGATTCAGTCATTCAGAGTTTTATGTGATTTGATAACCACAGCTTAAGCTGAGAACCAGTACTCTCCGATTAGCAAGACTGGTAGTTAATTTTTGCGCCAAAGTCTATCAAATGTAACGCGTGTCATTAAACTTAGCTGACGTCGGAGATCTTACGTAGGTAGGCAGGTATTCATTAATGTAAGTGTTATACGATTGTCTGCTGATGCCGTCAAGATAATGGGGGTCGTTGACGTGAGTTAATTGCGATTTATGAATTAAATGACTCGAGTTTTCGTGCTTTTCGGGAAAAGATGACGGTTTTTTTTTCTGAGGTTTGTGAACTCGTTTTAAAGTAATGGGATTGTAGTCAACGTTGTTTTGGTGGCTGAGCATGAGGTTTGTGTTCGATTCCCGGGTCGGGTAAAGTCTTTTTATCTGGAATTTATTATTAGTCCAGATTCCGGGTCTGGTACTCGGTTGTCTTCAGTAAGCTTGCCCCTTTTATATAAGACTTAGCAACTGTATAGACACTACGGCCCTACTCATTATGTTTACTATTTAATAGTTACTACAAAATTAGGTTCCTGAAAAATGATTTATGTGATGAAATAAATAAAATTAGTGTAACCTTCATTCCAAAAACCCACTATATTATAATGCGCTGTGTGCTACAACGAAGCTACGATTTTGCTACGCCGTAGCACTTAGTGCTACGCGTGACTTATTAATTCTTTGCGTATTATTATTCAATTCAAAATAATTTATTATTACTCTACTGTTTGGAAAGCCCACAATAAAATCATATGTCAAGAATTTTACAAAAAAACGTGCCATTACTTAAATATTACATGTTTATATATTAAATTCTATATTGTTAACCTCATAATAGGTGCAGCACAAACATTTATAAAACCAAGTGTACAAAGGCTGGTCTTATCACACAGGGCAATCTCTTTACACACTCATAATAATTTTAATTCAATAAATACATAATTTCGGTGACATTCAGACAGTCCTTTCCAATTTTATATTAACAAAAAGGCTAAAAAAAGAAATTGATTCACAAAGGAATTCAATCTTTCAGCGATAAATGTGTAGTAATGCGCTGAAGAATTTGAAGGGTGGGACTTCACACAATGGGCCAACGTTTGTCACCAGTAATTGGGATGTTAACAGGGGAGATTCTAATTTTATCTCTTCGTGAATAAACGCGAGATATTTTTATCTTTTGGGCACTGGAAGTGAATTATTTAATTTTGGACACGGAATGAATATTGTAACCTTAAAGAACGTTTCAAGTTCCTTCATGACACACATAATAGATGTCTGAGGTCATCGGAAAACTTGAGATTAGAGATGCTGTGCACTCCACCAGCTTCTACGACAAATTTTTTACGGTTCAAGCGGTGCGGTTATAGAATGCCCTGCCCGTGTTAATAAGACGTCCTCAATCTTTGTCCATTTTAAAACAATGGTCAAAAATCACTATCAATCTCTTTGATCGTTTTCAATTGGGTCCTACGTTTTTTATTTATTTTTATTTGTTACATAATTGTAGTTTTACATAATTATTTATCTATTATGTATTTATTTATATAAATCGTACACTTAAGACTACCTACAATACTTTTATTTTCATTTTTTTTAACAATCCATCCGAATGTTGTCTCGAAAAGATCGCTTTTAGCGATAAGGCCGCCCATTGTGCCACCTTATATAATGTTTTCTTCACCTATCTTTTCTGTGACTTATATGGTGTACATAATAAAGAGTTTACTGGTCTATTATATTCCTTAATGATATCATACTGGTAATTTGTAACTATATTGTTACCGTTGGAAATAATGAGTCAAAATAAAATAAACATAACTTATACTTCGAATATTATGAATAAACTTACTTACTTCTTCCTAAATGTCTAGCTTGGACTAGTCTATTGGGCTAGGTCTAACTTTACGACAACTCAAACCTAAGTGGAGCCTATTTTCGGCCCTAAAATACTCATTATAAAATACAGTACTCAATTAAAAACCTATTAACTACAAGTTTTCACATTAAAGCAAATACAGCTCGAGTTTCACTCCGGCGCCGCCAGGGGGCGTCATAACTAGGCTCTATTAGTTTCATGGGTTAGTTAGCCTCGTTCGAATTTGACTGACTAACTCTTGCCGCTAGGGAGATGCCGAAAACGAGTGTATGCTGTATGTAGGCATTTCTATGCCTCGATATTAAATATTTACCAACTTAATTAACACTTTAAAAACGAGAAATCATAACTATCAAATTGAAGAAAGAATGTTTTATCCATCCATGCATGCTTCCATACTATCATCAATTTCAATATATAAACTCTTCCGTTACGGAGTGAGGGACTGAGTGAGTGAGGGACTAAGTGAGTGAGTGACTGAGTGAGTGAGTGACTAAACTGCGTAGAAAGCTGAAACTTGGCATGTACGTTCCTTGAGGAGTGTATTGGAGCACTAAGATACGATTTCCCAAAATACCTACGGGAACGGAAAAAAAATAGGATAATTATGCGCGTACGAAGTCGCGGACAAAAGCTAGTATAATATTATTAATGCAAAAGTAACTTTGGCGGTCTGTTTGTTACTCCTTCACGTCTTGACAGCTGAATGGATTTAGATGAAACTTGGCACTCAGGTAGACCATAACCTGGAATAGGACTTTTGCATTACGGGAATATGACCCCTTCAGGTAATTTCTAACCACCACGTTGGCAAAACCGCCAGAAGCTGGTTTAAATATAAAATCCAAAGTCGAACGTCGTCCTGTATTCGAGAGTTAATTAAGTAATAAAAAACTACAACGATTTTCAAGTAAAAACTCAGAGCTTAGTGTGCTGTCTTAAAAATGCCTGCAGTACCTATACTTGCCAGCTTGCTAGAGAATCGTTTTGAATTAAAGGTTGTAATAATTTTATAACACTATACCTCTGACACAAGCAGGCATAAACCTGCCTAAGATTTGTTTTATGAATAATCACAAAATAAATCTAACCATACGATTAATTAAAATACTGATGAATAGATTTTTCATTCAAATTCTCTAAATAAAGGAATCTGTAAGGCAGTATTTTTAAACTAATCATGTGTCATTTTTTTATAAATAAGGCTGATTATCCATAGTGATGTTAATTTGACTTTCAATAAGCACATTTCATTTAACCATACTTGGCAGATAATTTCTTGTAATACAATCCCATTTTTTAATTTATTCGGTGAGTAGTGGAATCGTCATACCGAGTTTCCTCCGTGCCTTTGGTCCCGGCTGTCATTTGTAGATCTTTGGCATTCGTTACGCTTTGTCAGAAGCCAGTAAAATCTGACTCCAGTCCTGCCAAGAAGTACCGTGTTCCCCATTTAATGGGTTGTGGAGGTCTGGTAGACAGCCGCTCCACGTAAAATACGGATGTTCAGACGAATCCGATTTGACTGGAAGGCGACCCCAATATAGTTGGGAAAAGGCTAGGCAGATAAATAGTGGAATCGTGAATCAGGCCCTTAAATTTTTACTCTAATAATTTCTGCTATCTAACGTTGTTTGGCTGGATTAAGAACAGAACACGTTTGTGTTATAGTATCTCAATTTTAAGGTCTTTATCCTACGCATGTTTGTTATGAGCGATGTTATAGTAATTATTAAAGATAGGTTGTCAAACTCTTGATATTTTAATTATTATGTATATTATGACCTTGTGAGTTCACGCTGTTCACGACTAAATGACGTAAAGGAGTCACGTTTTTAATCCTTAGGGGTTTTAGAACTCGCATTGGGTTTAATATTCTCTCAGATATTGATGAAGTTTTGGCCATTATGCGAGTGTGCGTCTTTAGTCTTTTAATGCTAATTTTGACATAGTAAATAATAAATTTTATTAATAGCATTGCTTATTGTAATTTTGACCTGTAAACGCCTACTTCTAAATGTTTAAACGTCCTTAGAATTTCAAATCAATCGTTTACATTGTACCTACTGCTGAATTTCATGAAAAATGAATACAAAAGGTTGGTAAGGTAAACAATATAGACCAACAAAACCATATGTTATTCAATCACGCGGATTCTGGATAACGATTAAATTTGGAAAACAGGGAGACTAAGGCTTGGGTATGACAGAGAACTATATATCCTTTTTTTGTAGGATGGGTAATCATCAAATAACTTCTTCCGCTCCAGGCAGAATGGAAGAGAGTGTCAGAATGTTACTGACTAAAACCCATCCATGTTTCTCCTAATGCCCTTTGCGTCCTAGGACCGCGGTGACTCTTTAGAATTAATTCCTGTACCCTGGCAGGCACTGACCTTTGCGAGGCCCGTCTCCTATGCTGACATCTCTGAGTTTCGCGTGGCTCACAACGCGCCGTCAACCCGGACCTGGTTCTTCTCTGCGAGCGTTGGGTATCTCGCCACCCGCAGGCTCGCGTATTTGTCCTTATAGTACGTTCCATGGGATGTTTTAGTCTCCACGCAGGAAAAGTCGACGGGAAAAACAAGTACTGCCACAAGCTAGATGAGATCAAAAGTATTTATATCAAACATAGTTTGAACATTCCACATTTTAGTAAAACCTTTGAGGTTTCTCTGCCAAACCTCTATAAATAAGTCGTTAACATAGTAGGAACGCCATCAAAGAGCTTTTACATAACATTATATAGATATTAAGTGCTCGACTAACGCATAAAGTAATATCGTTGGAAGCAGACGTAACGTTAACGTAGACGTTAAAGTTAATTATGTGGAAATGTTTATGTACCTTTATATTCTGTGACTGGTTAGACTAGGGCCTTATTCGTTATAATTTTTTTTGTCGAGTGTGAGACTTCTTATGTCAGTAGAGCTCTTATGAAAAGTCGAATGATAAAGTGATAAAAATTATTCAAAAGGATTTAAAATATTGGTAGGTGTGTAGATATTATAGTTAGGTGGGGTTAGTTGGGGAAAATGACCTTTTTTTTTTAACGATGTGAAATTATCAAGTGACTCCTCCCACTCTGGGTGAAGCAAGAGGGAGTGTCAGACTCTTTCTGACTAAAACCCATCCGTGTTCCTCCTGGTGCCCTTTGCGTTCCAAGGCTACGGCACCTCTTTCGAATAGATTCCGCAGCCCCAGCAGGCACCTGCCCTAGCGGGCCCCGTCTTCCACGCTGACAACTCTTTGAGGCGCGCTGGGATTCCAGCGCGCCGCCGACCCGGGCCTAGTTCTGATCAGACGGCGAGCCACTCACTGCTCGCCGTCCGCAGGCCCGCGCCTACGGCGGCCGGGAATCGTCCTGCGACTCCCGACGCCTGGGGCGTCTTCTTCTGTTGCGGCGACTGGGACGTGAGGTTTCCCTCTCTCTCACACGTTCGGCCTCCTCCTTTGCTAGCATTACTGCTTCGCAGAAGGATGTGATCGCTTCCCATGCCTCCTCGCTCCGGAGGGAAAAATGACCTGCATTACCTAATGAAAATAAAAACGTTGTTTCTATGCATATTTTTAGTCCGCGGAAATATGAATTTGCGCGAAATACATAACAACCTCTGGTGTCCCATCTATTTCTGTACCAGAATTCATCATAATAGGTTAAGCTATTTAGGCGTGAAAGCGTAACAAACGAGCTCGCTCGCCTTCAAATATGAAGTCCGGAAGTTAGGATTTGAATGTTCTAGATTAAGTCCGTAGTTTAACCAGTCACGTTACATTACAGCGCGTCGTTGATGGTTGAGGATATTTTCTCCCAGATATTATTGGTATATTTTTGCTTTGATATTTTCTAAGCTTTGAAGTTTTATTTTTTATTTTGTCAATGAAACGCTCGTTTTTTTGTCAAAGCTGTGACAAGGATATTTATGATTAAAAAGGGGATACTAATTAATCGTATTCTTTGAGAGCAACATATGGATTTCTTTCATTAAAAAAAAATCCGACCAAGTGCGATTCGGACTCGTACCCGCAGGGTTCCGTACCATAAACCTTAATTTTTATTATAGCGGCAATAAAAATACACAATCTGTGAAAATTTTAACCGTCTACCTATTATGGTTCTTGAGAAACAGCCCGCTGAAAGACAGACAGACGGACGGATGGAAGGACGGACAGCGGAGGCTTAGTAATAGGTTTCCGTTGGATACCCTTTGGGTACGGAACCCTAAAAAGGATTTTCAAGCTTATGAAACTTAACTAGATAAATATTATGAATGGTATTTTTATTCAGATTTTAAGCATTTTTAACTCTATGATTTGTTTTTTTTTTTGTTCAAAATTATAACTTTATACAGACTTATCAATTATGTACAACCGTATATAAAAACAAAATAAAGCATTGGACATCAAAAAATAATCCATATCGCTGTCAATGGCAAAAGTGCCCAGAACACATACAGCATTACAGAGTTGAATAGCAATTCTGATTCTTTGGCCGAAGAAAAGTCCATTTGTAAGCTTAAGTGTGCCTCATTCATAATCCTTACTAACTTCATAAATGCGAAAATACATCTGTCTGTGTGTTTATCTACTATTCACGTTGCAACGGCTGAACAGATTTGGAGGAAACTTACATTGGTAGATTATGTCCTGGCATAGGACATAGGATACTTCTCATCCCGGGAATATGTTCCCTAGGGATAACTTTTAAATTTCACTCAAGGAAGCTACTGACAGAAGCTAGTACCAGTATATACATATTCGCGTAGTGAGAATCTTGCCAAATTAAAAAGTCCCAATTCTTCTCTAATTAATCTAATCGATCGATGAGATGATTTTTATAACTGAAAGATTTACAGAGATTATATGTAAATTATGTGGTGATCTATTGTATTTTTGAACTATTTTATTCTATTTTACTGTACCTAGTTGCACATTTTCGCATGCCTCCCATTGGTGAGATGTGTGAAGCACTACCTGTATTCTTGTAACACCCATTGTAGGAACCATATCTCTGGCGAAATAAATGAATAATGAAGTTAATCAGAAAAAGTACAGCGGAGGAGTAGGAAAAAATGGACACGTTATGTGTGACCATTATTAAAGTGCATCTTTCTCCCAAGTGCTTGCCTTGCACTACTTCGAAAAAGCGACCTACCTTAAACAGTATACCAGAACCAGTATATAGTTAATCAATGGAAGTAATACCAGGTACGCAGCGCCTCTCACCCCATGACCCAGTTACGGCGGGTGAATGACCCCCCACTGGCCCACAGGGCTCTCCCCTAATTTGCAAGTCTCGGTGCATGCCTTGCAGTTACATTTTAGAATTTAAATTATTTAAACTGCTGGGATTATAGAGATAGCATGTAAAGGACTTCTTCTTTTCGAGGCGATGGTGAATGTTTTGAGCCCAGTAGGTGGCCACGTTCACAGCCGCACCAGTGGCACCATCACGTCCTCAATGGTGCAGGTGTTTAGGCACTTGGGACTCTCCAACAAGTGGATGTAAAAATTACTTATACAATCATGAGCCTCCCTAGCCCCACTCCACCTACAGCTGTGCAAAGAAATCACTTTTCTTGTCTATCGACGTAGGCCCGAATAGATGGAAATGAACTTGGCGGTCGATAATCTTCAAGAGCAATGGTGAGCATTGCCGTGTTTCTTGTAAATTAATGCAACTAGGTGAAGAATTTTTTTTGTTATATAATAAGTAAAGTACGACATAAAAGTTGGTTGTCTGTAAAGTTAGTTTACAGACGATATTTTTACGTGATAATGTCGTAAGAAAATATCGGACGCATCAGCCAATGGAGTGGAAGAGAGATAGATGCGTAACAAACCAAACGCTTATGCTGATTGTGCCTCTCTATCGCTTGTTCCACACTCTCGCTTGCAAGCTCGGCTCAGGCAGACACTTTTTCGTGCGTGCAGCCGGTGTTCAGCGAAGCGAGCAAAAAAATTTTGCAATAGGTACCTACCTACTCTCGGGAGAAGGCACGGCTCCTTGACATTTCGTGTGACGCAGGTCTTCGTCGGGGCATGGCTGCTTCGGGAGGTTCTTGTGTCGCATAGGCAGGGAGCCGGAAGCTCGGTGTCACCGATGCGTCGACTGTCGGGAGGACACGGCTCGGCATACGCTGGCAGAGTGTGCCGCTTGGGAAGAGCCACGCCGTGCCCTCATCTCTGTGGTAGGCAGTGATCTCTCACTGTCGGCCGTAGTTCGTGCTATAGTCGACGGCGAGGAATCCTGGGACGTGGTGGTCTCCTTCTGCGAAATAGTTATCGCGCAGAAGGAGGCTGCGGAAAGGGAGAGGGAGATCTTGACCTCTCTCCCAGCCCCCAGCAGTCGCACCGGGCGTCGGAGGATCATAGATCATCGGGCATACGCTGCCCTCTTCCGGCCCCCCTAACTGGGTCTAGGGGCGGCGGACTTGGGGATGTCCGTCGCCCCCCATTCATTCGGACCCGAGGTGGCGGCGCGTGGTGTTCCCGTGCGCCCCTTTTTGACGTCGTGGGGGAGACAAACAACTCCCTCCCCCCGCTGAACCGAGGTAGCCCGCAGAGGCGGGCCGACACCAGCCAGGGCTTACGGAAGTCGCATTAGTTCTCGCGATCTCCGATTGGTGAGAGATGGAGCACCGGGGTGGTTTTAGTCAGTAAGAGTCTGACAGAGCAGATCCAGGGCGGAGGACATCCATGAAGATTTCCCCCGTTAAAAAAAAAAGGTACCCACCCACTAACCTAGTTAAAAGGCAATTAACGTTAACACTTCAGAACTTTTTTCAATTTCGACTCTATTGTCATGTTACTCTACCTTATATTGGATAATATTGTTACAAAAAAAACAAACAATAACAAATTATCCAAGTTCAGGTCATTGCCACGGTCACTGGCATGTCACTGGATACCGTGGCCGCGTGTGGCAATACATCGTAACGTTACTACCCGCGCCCACACACAAGTAAACAAACATGATGGATCTTGTCAAATAAACTATGTTATTATACTCTTTTCTTTCCCAGAAATAATTCCGTCTATTGTAATATTTATGATAATAAATTCGTAGAACGATATGTTGTGATACGGCCAATTGCTATAATGGCCACAGCAATCAAGGAATGTTACTGATTGATAAAACGTGGTAATTTTTACTGATTAATATTATATTCGTATTCTTGGATCATCTTCATTATGAAATGCTACGAGCGCAGAATTAAGGTGCCTGTCCTTTTCCATTTCTCCGCTCCGCTGCCTCGCTCCGCTGTAATATATTAAAGAGATAGAAAAATATCTATGCAATAGTAACGCTTTGCAACTGTTTTTTAAAAATACATACAAATTCGGGAATAGAAGAAAAATCCGGCCTAGCGCAAGTCGGACTCGCTCTTGAAGGGTTCTGTATTACCGTACAAGATTTTATACTATGTATTTTTATTATTTGTTGTAAATAGACGATGTAAAAATAAGTAGGCCCATTCTTTTAGCCCTCTGCTAAAAGAATGGGCTCGATTCAAATTTCATAAACCACTAACTACTAACTTCTTTTCTAAAGTTAAAACTATAGATAAACCATTCATATAACTTTATGAGCCTCTTGTTATGGATAAAAAATACTTGTTTTTGCCTCAATCACTCAAAGTTACAACATAAGTCATGTTTGAAATCAAGTCGATGCAATTTATTCCCAGAGGGAGTGATTTCTAAACTTTGTCAATTGATATGAAACACTATTGAACTTGCACTTCGATAACTTTGGCGAATTTGATTTATATTGAGTTGTGACTGGGTGTCGTAAAAGAAGTGATTATTGGTATCTATTTTCTTTTTATTTGACTGTTAAATAAACCGGCCAAGTCGGACTCTTACACAAAGGTTTCCGTAGCATAATCCTTAAGTTTGTTGTTATAGCGGCAATAGAAATACACAAGCTGTAAAAATTTCAACTGTCTAACTATTACGGTTCTTGAGATATAGCCCGCTGATAGAGAGACGGAAGGTCGGACGGACGGACAGCGGAGGCTTAGTAATAGGGTCCCGTTGGTTACCCTTTGGGTACTGAACGCTAAAAAGCAGACCTATAGACCTTAATCATCTGCCTGGCTTTTTCACAACTGTGTTGGGGTCTGCTTCCAGTCAAACCTGAAACAGTTGAATACTAGTATTTTTCAAGGAGTGACTACCTATTATGACCTCCACAATTCAAGTAATACCTCCCCCCTTCTTACCTTAGCCTGTAGGTAAAATTTATTGTCAGACTTTTGGGGTTTTTGTGTAAAGATAGCATAAGTTTATTTGTTTTTAGAGGTGATTGACATTGATGAGTTAGACACTCAACTCAATTCACTGAATTCAGTTTTAAACAAAAATGCGCAAAAATAAAAACAGGCCGAGGGCGAAACGGACTCGCACACGAAGGGTGCAAGTCCCAGAAATTTATTTATTTATTTAAACTTCATGTACAATAGTGGTACATAGGCGGACTTAATGCAACGAGGCATTCTCTACCAGCCAACCTTTGGGTTAAAAAGAAACACACTGTGGTAAAACAAATTTTAAGCAACGTTTACATGCGCATTGCAGTCACAAACTCTCAAAAATATTTATAATACCCGTTAATAAAATATTCTTATTCTTAATTAGTAAATTAGTCGAATTGGCCCTAACCTAGAAGCCTACTATTATAATATCTAGCAGATAATGTTAATCAGGGCTCAAGTAGGTAGTTGTCTAGCCATTTATTTTGTTTTGTTTTCACACCAACCTAACCTCAAAAGGGCCGTAGGAAGAAGCTCGTAAATTAATTCAGTGAGGTGAATACACCGGCTGTGGGACAGTGGAGCAATCACGATACATTGTGCGTAAGCTTTATTAATTACCAAGTAGGTGATAACCTGGATAATGGATGGACGATACATGTGGTTCTGATTTATCCAATAATAACTGCTTATAGGTGCTTCCCTAAACTCCCCAAGGACACTACAAGCCGAATTTAAGCTTTCTGCGACCAGCAGTTTCGGCTGTGCTTTGTCTGTCAGTCACTCAGCAACGGAAGAATTTTATATTTCAGAAAGAATAGCCCATAAGGTAATAGCCCAACTAACACTAAAGCGTTAAAAAAACCTATATAAGACTCGTATATCAGTTCCATTTTAGTATAAAAGTGTTAACGCATACCTGTGCAACTGAGTTAGAGCATGCTCTAACTCACGTATAACCACAAAAGAGGCCCACAGTTTTACAGGTAAAAGTTATAGAAAGCTTATAGTACGGTGTCACAAAGATATTAAAGCTGCACAAGAGCGCTTATTCATCGTCAGCTTCTACTTTAATCTGTATTACCGTTGTAAAATAGAGTTGGTAAACGCTACAGGTGCTATAAATCCTATAGTACGGTGTTAAAAAGATGTTAAAGCTGCACAAGAGCGTTTATTCATCGTCAGCTACTACTTTAACCGGTATTACCGCGTTAGTGAGCACTACAGGTGGTAAAAAGCGCACATCAAGATGAAAAAGCTTAGTAACCTTACTAAAATTAAATCTGTTCGTAATGGAAGTGTTATGTCATCCATTATTCAACACAGCAGAATAATATTATGGAATATTATATGTTATTTAAGTATGTGAAGTGAAAAATGACTGCCCTTATGATTTCACGGTAAATGTATACCATGTTTCTCATCTCAATTTTAACGCACCTAGGATTTATTAAAGATTTATAAGAAAAATTATGATAATTAAATAGATACCTCAAGCTAAACATTATTATTCATTCCTGCTTCCTGAGCAGTGGTATGTAAAATTAAGTGGCATTCATGTAATAAGCTATAACGTATTAAGTATACTTGCTGCTACTAGCGCCATTATAACTCTCAAAGCTGTATTACGTCGTCCATTAAAGCTTTAGTGCTGCAATTGGGGCTAAAACTTATTTGTTAACTCCTCTATATCGTCTTTAGTAATAACTGAGATAATTATAACCCTGTTATATTACTTAAAGTTATAAAAAAGCCTGTAACTGACACCAAGATGTTATTTGGGAGGGTATTCTACTAAAGAAATCTAATTGGTCCATCAGATAGATTTTCAAAAAATATTGGACACGTATTTTTACTTTTTTTACGTAAACAAAAAATAAAGAAGATACATCGAGTTAAAGACACGCGTGACGTCATGTAGCTTGGTAAATTTGGTACAATTTTACCAAGTCACGTGACGTCACGCATCACTAATCACATTTTTTAAGTAAAATACCCTATTGTATGGGGTTTAACTTTTGTTTTGAATATAAATTCGAACCACACCGAGTTTTACCGATACCCACGCCGTGGTCTAAATAATCTAATTATTCAGGCATTTACATATTCCCAGTCAGAATCATAAATGAGTTTGTGTTATTGTGAGGTTAAAACACGAATTATTTGTTTCATTTTGGTTTATTAATCTGGCAATAAAAACTCGCTCGTGGATTGTTCTGGATCGCACTTAAGTGCACGTGAAGATTTAGGTGAACTGAATCCCTCGCGTCAATTGGAATGACAGCTCACTTCACAAGTTATCACGGTGACTTTCGTACAGAATTACCCGGCTGTTATAGGTTTTTTTCAGTTCTATTAGCCGAATACAACATCATATACAGCGATTATAGATTGATACATCACTGCAAATTACATCTAGTGGAGTTACATTTATCAACAAATAAAAAAGCTTTTTGGCCTACTTTAGGCCCTCCAAAAACTTTTGTGAAAAGTGTCATTCAATCATTTTTCGCTGCTAGAATGACACTTTTGTAGGCCCTCTGATAACTTTTAATAGTTGAGAAATGTCACATACTTTTGATTGTGAGAATGTCCAAAAAGCCAAACACTACGATAATTGACACAGTCATGCTACGGCTTAAAATTTATAACGAACGTTATAGATTTTAAAATGTTACTTGTATATAAGTTTAAGGTCTCAAGCCCAAAAATACATTAGTAACTAATCAAACTATGCACATTTATGTACTTTATAATTTCTCGATAGATATTATTCACTTCATATATACAAAACCTTCACAAAAATAAAATTTTCGTTCTATAAAGTTTTGTTGATAATTTGATATTAAAAATGTTCTTCGTTCAGCAATACCCCCTTTTTATTAATGGAAAAAAATTCTAAAAGACTACTTTAAGTAAACCAGTGAACGCTGACTCATTTTTTATATTTACACTTGATATCTAGGTCCTACTGCCACCTATAGTATTCATATTGCCTCCACCATCCGGTGTCAGTCGCACATTTTAAGCCCAATATAATATAAGGGGTGATACGCATTTTTTATTCAACGCTGGCTTCCAGGTTTCGCGGTCACCCGGTTCAGTTATTGAATTTACAGTGTATTCAGGACAGACCATTCGCTAAGTAATATGGGGGTCTTTTGGGGGACCCAGATAACGTTAGATCGAGTGTTTTTGTTAAATAAGGATCTCGTCACCGGTAACTGGGCCAGTTTTTGTGCATGACAGTGTTTGGCCTGGATAGTTGACGGATGATTTCCTTGTTTAGTTTTGATTAATGAAAGTTGTTTTGTTCGTTAGCTGGCGTCGGTTAGTATCTGTTTCTTTTGTATGTTTGAGATAGATAAGATTATAAGTTGTTTGAAGTCTAAAATATTATAAGTTTTTTTTCTGGTTCGACTGGAAGCTGACCCTAACATAATACCCATGAATGCAAATGTAGTCACACATTCACAGACAAACGTTTATTGCAATTAGCTAGAAGCACTTAAATGCTGAGAGCCTGAATATAATACTTTTTAATTCAAACTTTTTCAATAAAACAGTACAGTGAAAGATCCATTTGAGGACACAGAAAGAAATTAATTAGGCTGATCTAAGCAGAACAGTTTGATAATTCATTGGCTTACAGTTAATTAACTCACGAAAAACATTGATTATCAAGAGAGCTTGATGAACGAAGAAAAACTGCAGAAAAATCGACTTCGCAAATGAAGCCGAAGAAAAGCGGATCGTGGAGTTTTTGTGAGCACTGACTAAATCTCTTGAGATAAATCATCTTTATGCGTAAAGTATTGTACTACTTACAAAGATTTGTGGAGGAATATATTGTCGTATGAAGTCGTCTTGATGTGTAGTAGTGGTTTTATATGATTGAGAAGATGATGTGAAGTAATTTCCAAGCTTCGTAATGTACATGCATCTGAGCTTTTCCTAGTTAGAAGACCCTTGGTGCCTGTTACTCTAGCTCTGGTCTGTGGCGACGGAACAGGAACAAACAGGAGTGCTTGATTAAGAAGGGAAATTATGTTATTCTTTCTACGCGCTGTTCTTTTCTGACTAATTTCACTGCGGGATCCAAGACAGTTCAATCGTTTGTCAGGACTCATCATGACGCGGCGTTTTGCTGGTGGTCGCTACTGTTGATTCTCAGAAGTTGCAGTGGTAGGAAACAGTGCAACCTGCTTGTCCATATGAAACAGATTTTGATGCTCAGCGATAGTGCTATTACATATAGTGTTCTATCAATGAAACAGTCTTACAACCGGTTTGTACTTCCAGAGATGATGTTTCACAAACAATTAAGAAGAATATCCCTTATAAAACTGACTAAAATTTTAAGTTGACAAACAGAGTACATCGTTACTTTTATGTCTATTAAGTTGTCTTGGTCTGACCTCTAGGATTTGGACTGTATATGACCGATAGCAAGATCCACCCTTTACATTAAACAGTAGTAGTGCTCATTTCACGCTCGAGTTGAAGCCACACAAGTGCCATACGTCCTCTCCAAACAAACGTCAAAACGCCGCCTCTCAGACAAAACATCCATTCACTCGGTTTGACAAGCATTAACTTTTCAATCTCACGACATGATACTTGAGGGCAGACATCCTCGGGAATGTACTTACCGCCGCATTCAAACACTGATGTTTAAAGTTTAAGAAACATATCTAATAGTCTGTAGTCTCTGTTTGTCTGTTTGAATTAATGTTTAATATTTACCTATACAAAAAACTGCTCAAGAGTGCTGAAGAGATACTTTCTAGATTGCAAGACGATCTAGAATGTGTCTCTTTAATTGATTAGTTATATGCATATAACTACCTAACTTAATTTAAAAATATGGTGTAACACCGAGCTGCCGTGACTGGCCATGCCACTATTAAACCCGCGATGGTTTGCGTTGGTATGTTTGTAAGTAAAATTGTAAAAAAAAATGTTCTTAGTCAATAAACGATAAAAAAAATGTACACATCATATTTTAAATCACAAATTATATTAGGAAGGTCTTATTTCTCTATAGTCAGATATGATTGACATGCGAACCAATTCTACTAATTTATATATTATAAACAATGTTCGCATTCGCAAATTGTTAAAAAAGTCGTAATTTTCATAAATTTTTGACAGATTGCGACTGGGATGCGAATGATGTTGCTTGAAAATTAGTAGAATGATGGCTAGCGTATTTGTACTCTTTAGTATAGTAGGCGCCACTCTCGAGTAAGGTTCATTATAGCATTAAAGTTGTTATTACGCGCATGTGAATTAAGTAAATAAACACGCAACAATAGCCAACCAACAGTGGTCATTAAAACCTCACGCTACACTAGCGCCTAGCGGCAAATTCAAACGCGATAGCCCTCATTGATACAAAAAATCAGAAAAAGCTATTTTTATTTCTCAGCCACCTCAAACCCTTCAGGTAAAATTTATCTGACTTTTGAAAAATCGGTTTTTAGTTATTACAATGCTTATCTATGTATCCCAAAATAAAGTAACAACTTCTTTATAAGAAAACCTCATTATTCCAAAAACATCAACTAAAATATTTTGTGAGTGCGGCGACTGTTAGAGCAAATACAATACAATCCCTTACTCTAAGATTTAGACAAAACACTATAAAGCTAAATCCCTGTCCCAAGTCAGCAGAAAATTCAATCTCCTTTCAAGAGTGAACTAAAGTGAAGACGAACTAATCATGAGCATATCTCAAGTGTTTGGGCACGCCGAGGGAATATATTAGCTCTCGTCTGGTTTGGGCACTTACCCCGTCTTAGGGGATGCCCAAAGTGTCACCAGGTGTGTCTTTATGGCTTTATACCGAAGTTTTTCTGAGGGTAAGTGATTTTGAATGAAAAGATAAACGTTGAAGGTGATTTGTTTCTGAAGAAAACAGTCGATGGTTAGTATATATGTGAACTTTTAGCTTTATTCTATCAAAGAATATGTTTTGTCGTTTGTATTGATATTTTGAAGATGATTAGGGCAACTTTTACAAGAATGCTTGAAATAAAATAAGTATATCTATAGCTTTATTGATAAAAAATTACTCGTAAAGTACTGATAAGCAGATTTTTTATTAAATTAAAATTTTCTATTATATAGAGAATTTGAATTTAGAATCTAAAATCCAGTATTTAAACTAATCATAAGCTTAAAATTATAGATTACAGAATCTTTATACGCTTAAATATCTTATGAATAAGCCTGGTGTGTCTAAGGTATTTATAAAAACTTACACATCAAGTTAATAGTGTATTGAGAAAACTAGTTTCAAAAAATCTCCAAAGGTATTTTATGATTATCATTCGCCAATTCAGTTTGCACACAGCAAGCAACTCCTCAATTTAACCGACATTCACACGATCCATTACGACACAAATATGATCACCAATCAAATACAGGCAATCGGTCATGTCGCATCGAAGGGGTTAACCACGCCTATGTGCATACATACATCGTCAAACTTGTGAATGTGTGAGTGAATCTAACCACAGAGTACAGAGATGTCAAGCCCGCCACCAAACCTAACCACTACTGAAAGCCAGAATCAACAGTGGTGACCACCAGAAAACCGCAGAGCCAACGAAGCCCGACCAGTCCCAGAGATACGATTCAACTGTCTTGGATCCCGCAACGAAATAAGGTAGGAATGAACAGCGGAAGAATTATAAAAGAAACATATTCCTCCTTGTCAAGTAGATAACAGAATAAAGTGAGTGTCACCGTTTACTCAATTTGAAGAACCGTGACAATTCTGGCTATAGCTATTATAATCACACTGTCTTACCATAAAGTATATAATAAACTAGTTTTCCCGCGGAATTTCGTCTGCTCCGCTCCTATTGGTTTTGGCGTGATGATATATCGACTGTGAACTGGCAATCGGTCCTATCTCAATTTTCTAATGATTTCACTTTTTACCACCATTTAATATTATATCATACTCGGGAGCGTTGCAAAACATCCCATCTCAGATAAGTTTCAGTTATTATATTGTTGTTGATATTGTTATTGTATGTGTTGTATGATATTGTTTTTTCTCGTTTTTATTTTAGAAGGAAGCATATAATGTTACTTTTGTTTTTAATAACATGTGCTATAAAAATATATAAAAACTACGTATTTTTATTCAGTAAATCAAATGCCCAAAAAAATTACGCAAAAAGATTTTTCTTCATCCTGTAAAGTTGTCAAACTTGAGATTACCGGTTGCCAATTCACAGTCGATATAGCCTATAGCCTTCCTCAATAAATGGGCTATCTAACATTGATAGAATTTATAAAATCGACCCAGAAGTTCCTGAGATTAGCGCGTTCAAGCAAAAAAACCACGCTAAGAGCAATAGGAGCGGGGCAGTAATGAAAATTGTGACGCAAACGAAGTTGCGCGGGTCAACTAGTAGCTTTATATTAGTCATCATCATCATCATCTGCCTAGCCTTTTCCCAACTACATTGGGGTCGGCTTCCAGTCAAACCGGATTCAGCTGAATAACAGTGTTTTACGTGGAGCGGCTGCCTACCAGACCTCCACAACCCATTAACTGGGTAACACGGTACTTCTTGGCAAGACTGGAGTCAGATTTACTGGCTTCTGACAATCCGTAACGACTGCCAAAGATCTACAAATGACAGCCGGGACCAACGGCTTAACGTGCTTTCCGAGGCACGGAGGAAACTCGGTATGTCAAGATGGTCACCCATCCACAGACCAACCTTGGCAAGCGTTGCTTAACCTTTAAGATCGACCCGTGTGGCTGTTATTATTTAGCCACGAAGTAGCTTTATATTAGTATAGATAAATAAATAAAGCCTCCCACTATATCACTTATCACACGGCTGTTTCATGTGGTGGCGCAACCGACACCACAACACAGATGGCGAGAAGAACTAGACTGAAATAGGATAGGGATGACGCAAACTAATTCTTCTGGGTCTTCCAAGCAACACTTTCTGATATTTGGGTACTATGACTATGCCTATGACAGCCAAAAATGATATTAATGCCGAGTTAAGCCTCCTGCCGGAGCGGCCTTCCGTGGTCTGTGCCCGAACGCAACACTAGACTGCGTCGCTATCGAGCGGCCACCGGTCGTCGACCTCGCTGCACACGCGAAAATGTGCTCTAATTTTATGCTGACTATGAAAAATCTGGATTTATAGTGCGAAAAAAAAATGGCGTGGAAACGATAGGTCCGAGTCAGCTTAAATTTTCGTATTGTAAGTGTAGTTTGGGAAGCACGCAATACGGTTTTAGGAGATTGCATTTGGTGTGAGAGGGTACTTTATTTGGTACGCGTTTTGAAAATATTATTACGTTCTTTGACGGATCACTTTTTATCGAGTTCTTTTTTCTTGTACAGTTCTCGGGAAAGATGTACATTGGAATGTGTAATTTTCCTCTATGTAATAAATATGGAAGTCTGAACGTAAAACTAACGTCAATCAATCATTGGCTGACTAATAGAGTCAGCCAATCATTGATTGAGTTCCGCCCTTACAAACGCTGAACGGATTCGGATGAAACTTTTCACGCAGGCGATTACAACCACGGGCAGAATACAAGCCAGCAGTCTTGTACACCCCGGGAGTATCATAATACTTTATAGAAAAAATCATTGTAGGTATATTTTTGGGACAAGCCCGCCACACATTCCCAACCACTGCAACTCCAGAAAGCCAGAATCAACAGTTGTGATCACCAGAAAAACGCCGAGCCAATGAAGCCCGACGAGTACTGGAGAAACGATTCAACTGTCTTGGATCCTGCAACGAAAATAATTAGAAAAGCACAGCGGAAGAGTAGGAAAAAAATATCATTGTAGGTATCTCATTATTTAAGTGTTCATAACTTTCTAACGAAAAATAAACACAGAGAAAGAAATAAATACGCATGCACGAGTGGAACTCCCTGCCGGAGCCTGTGTTTCCTGAGAGCTACAACCTGGGAGTCTTTAAGTCAAGAGTGAATAGGTTACTTCTAGGCAAGCGTGCTCCATCGAAAACCTAGAGCTCTTTACCTCTTTTCATCAGGTGAGATGGTGGTCAAACCCGAGACTATCAACAACAATTAAAATAAACCAAGAAGTATTCCGCTTTGTTATTAGGAAGAAGCCTAGAAATAATTCTAGGTTCCTTTACAAAAAAGAAGGCTGGCTATTATCATCAAGAAACAAATTACAACGTAACAAAGAACGCCAGTCCATTTATCAAGCCTATTATTACATGTTAGTGGGCAGAGAGCTGAACTGTAGTCATTAGCTGTAAATTATTGCGTAGGTCAGCCGTTTGTTACAGCAACTTACTAAATACTTACATAACGAAATAATAGCGTTTACACGTGTTCCATCTAGACGGAATAGATCGAGGATTTTTATAGTGCTTTTTGGGATGTTGTTTCATAATATACACATATATTTTATCATCACGGCAGTATTCTTCGATGGGATAAACAGATGTACCTATAGTATTCCAATTGTAGCAATGTTTTAAGTCACCTATGCAGTTGAATTCTGTACTAGAGTCTGCGAACCTATTCTTATATATAACATTATTCCGTAACTGATTGATTGAGTGACTGACAGACAACGCACAGCCGAAAGGACTGGGCCCTATCCAATAAAGCTGACAATCCGACAAGTCCGACATATGTCAAAAAGTGACAACTCGACAATTTTTCTGTTTAATAAAGCTTACAGGCGACAAAATTGTCATGGTGGAAAATTCACAAATATGTCGGACTCTTTTTTTTCTTGACATTTTTCTGTTTTATAAAACTTTATATGCGACAGCTGACAGGTGACAATTTGTCGTGAAAAACTTGTCAAATCTGCTTTATTAAACAGAAAATTGTTCTGACATGTTGACATATTTGTAGAATTGTCCAACAATTCTGACAGGCGCGTTACCCTCTGTCGCGAAATCATATTTTGAAGGTGTAAAAAAGTGTATTGAAAAGGTTTATTACAAAAAAAATGGTACTTACATCGAGCAGTGAGAGTAGTGATGATGAATACTTGGAACAAATACAAACGAGGAGGCAACGACGATCATTTAAAAGCAGAATCAATTTCTCCTTCTCAATTACAGATTTCTGCTTTAAAGAAAAATTTCTTCATTTGTAAATCTAGCGTAGAATATTTAATTGATAAAATTGCTCATCGACTTCAACACAGTACAAGCAGAAACCAAGCACTTACACCCGATAAACAAATTTTATGCGCTTTGCATTGGATGGGTTGTGGTTCACAGTACCACGTTATTGGTGATGCACATGGGTTTAGTAAAACAACCGTACATAATTGCATAAGAAGGGTATGTGGAGCCGTGATTACTGAATTACTCGGAGAAGAGGTTCGCTGGCCTGATAATTGTAACCGAATACCAACACTTTTCATGAGGCATAATGGGATACCTAGAATATCTGGTATTGTGGATGGTTCGTTAATTCCTCTAAATGCGCCTTATCAAAATGAATCTGCGTTTGTAGACAGGAACGGAAACCATTCAATTAATATTATGGTGGTGTGCGGGCCAAACTTAGAAATTTTCTACGCATCTGCAAGATGGCCTGGCTCTGTTCACGATGCCAGAGTGATGAGATGCTCTTCTTTAGCACGGACATGGGAAAGTGGATGGAGACCATTCCCAAACGCAATAATCCTGGGAGACAGTGGATATGGTTTAAAAAAGTGGCTTATGACGCCTAATATACCAATACAAATACCAAGAACAGCATCACTTGAAAGATTCTTGCGTGCTTTTAAGTCAAAGAGAAGATTGGTAGAAAATTCTTTGTGAATCATAAAAGAAAAATTCCCGTGTCTAAATCACCTTAGAGTTCAGCCAATAATTGCAAGCAATGTAATATTATCTTGCATTGTTATGCATAACATTGAAAACCGCTTAGGCTCAAATGCAGGGTGCATTTGATCATGGTTCATAAGATAACGCCTGGTGACAGACGGACAGACAGACAGACAGACGGACAGCGGAGTCTTAGTAATAGGGTCCCGTTTTACCCTTTGGGTACGGAACCCTAAAAATCGTTTCCACATACACAATGCGAATATTTCATACATACCTACACAATATAATACATCATATCTAATTGATAACTTCTTTATTGGTTAACGGTCTAAATAAATAAAAAAAAATTACGGATTGATGAAGGATAAACTAGTTAAAATAAACTAAACCTTACCATGGTCCATTTGCGCCAATTTTGCCATGTAGTGTCACGAAGGTATTTCCAGTCTTTATTGAAAATACCTAATGTTCTTAAGTTTTCGGCTATTTCCTTCCATTTATTTATTTTTACATCGTGGGTCAATTGGTCACTAAACTTCCCAAAAAGTATATTTTTACTTTCGTAAATAAGGCCCAAAATGGTAAGTTTTCTGTGCATTTCCATCTTACACGCGATCATAACACAATCGAAGTTGCAGTAGTGATTGTTTTATTCTTGTACTTTGATAATATCTTTTTCAATTTTACCCTCATCCAGCTTCATAAAACAAAATTCTTTGCAAATATATTATGTCAAAAGTCGACATAATTGTCACGACAATCCGACAATATTGTCACCGACAATTGTTAGAAATATTGTGACTGTGGTTTTTTGATATGTCGAGTTTTATTAAACGTGTTTTTACATTAAAAATATGTCAAGATTTCACCTGTCGATTTTTGACATATTTGTCACGTTTATTAAACAGCTTAAGCGCGACAATTCTACAATTTTGACATTTTTTGACATATATGTCGGATTGTCAGCTTTATTGGATAGGGCCCTGGTCGTAGAAATATGAAATTTGGCATGTAGGTTCTTTAGAGAGTATAGGGGAACACTAAGAGAGGATTTCTGGAAATTCCTGCGTAAGAAGTCACGGGCATTAGTTAAAAAGTAATAAAACGTACCATTTATTAGGGGACGAACCTATATAACAATATCTGGATTGCTTCTGGAGAAATCCAGTTCGCTAACACAATAAACCTTTGTCCGACACGGGAATCGAACCTAGGATCTCAGTAGTAGCGCTACCGACAACTCTACCAACGATAATTAGCCCTGAATAAACTGTAGGGCAGTATTTTGCTTTTATTATTATTATAGACTTGGAGACGTTCCTGACGGATTGGTTGCAGAAGGCAATACACTGGAATCAGTGGAAGGCTATCGGGAGATCTTTGCCCAGCATTGGGCAAAGGTCTTCCCAAGGTGGTATAGGTTAAAAAATATTATAGGTAATGGACAGATTTGAATTTATTATGATCTTTTTCTCACTACCGTCTCGAGACATGGGCGGGACGTGGCGTTCTTTTGTTTTCCTCAAGATATAGCTAATGCTATCCAATCCCCCAGGTACTCGCATCAGCAAAAAACTTACAGCTTAGCATCATTTTAGTATCAAATAAGCTCCCCCGGTCAACCACCTCAGTTCCCCCACTATCTTAACTAAAGGTAACATATTAAAAACTTTTCCTTTTCACTTCTGTCTCCGATTGTACCAACTTGGGTTCCGCTTACTTAAGTTAAGCAGTTACCTCGTTAATTTAGACTTGGTGGTGTGAACAGCCAGAAGGGAGAGAAACCCCACAATAACTAAAATAAACCTTTAGTGGTAAGTATAAGGTTGATTTTGTAACGATTCGTTCTCAAAGAGTTGGCAAAAACTTTTTCAATATATTATTTTCTACTGTTCCTTTATTGGTAGCTGATGTCAATCTGTAACTTTATTCTAAACTAGCGTTTGCCAGCGACTTCGTACGCGCATAACCCGATTTTCCCGTTCCTGTAGGAATTTCGGGAAATCCGCTCTTAGTACTCCTCTACACTCCCCAAGGAACCAACATGCCAAATTGTAGCTTTCTATGACCAGTAGTTTTGGCTGTGCGTGTCAGTAACTGAAGAATTTTATATATCAGAAAGGATGATAAGTAAAGAAAAGCTGTGTAGGTGTTATTTCTAAATTGAGTTTATATTAAAAACCTGTACAAAGGAAAGTTAAAAATGCTATCGGAGAAGACAAGAAAATATTTTATATCGGGAATAAAAGCAAGTGCATGTGTGTGGGCGCCGCCGCGCCGTCAACTGCGTCTCGATTGTTTCACAGTTTCTTGGAGGAATGCTTGATACACGATACTTTTGTAACATATTGCATTAACTTGACAATGAACTTGACTGCGTTCTTGTTCTGGTTATTTTTAGACCTCTTAACGTACAGTATGTATTCGTTTCTAAGTTATTTGTTTGGTTTTTAAGCTACGTTTGGTGAGATTAGAAATTGAGCCCTATATATCATACTAGTTGACCCGCGCAACTTCGTCTGCTCCGCTCTTTCGATTGCTCTTTGCTTGATGATATATTACCTATAGCCTTCCTCGATAAATGGGCTATCTAACACTGAAATATTTTTTCAAATCAGACCAGTAGCACCCCAGATTAGCGCGTTCAAGCAAGCAAACAAACAAACTCTTCAAATGGGTAAACTTAAAATATACCTGAACTCTGAAAAATCCCGACCGCAAAAAATGACTAACAAGTTCCAAATTAATGGCACTTTCGTGCAGTCGGTGGTATTGATATAGTTTCATCAAAGATTTACACACATACACATTATATGACATTGACTGATGACGTTACCGTTCTTCTCAGCGCGCAGTCGGGTAAAAAAGGTTGTATAAGCAGCTATAGATTCCTCCACAAGGTCTAAAACTGTTTACTTACCAATGAAACAAAAGATAAACCAAACTAACCACACGTGGAACAAAACCTGATCAATTTTATTATAAATTCGAACAGCCAGTAAATAAAAAAGGGTCTGACAATATTTAAAAACTTTTAGAGTGGCTTATATACTTTGGACGTCAAATTGAATGCGTAACCCGTAAACCGTTTTACGGATAACAGGTTTCGCTCAGTGGTTTTAAAAGTTGAAGTTAAAAATCAAGTGCATAGTGGTTTTGTGGTGACAGCGGAAAGTGCTTAACCCAGCAGTGTAGGCGAAAATAGAAATACTTTAGTATAAAATGTATAATTGAATTTAAATAACACAAACTACATAATTTTATGTGGTACTAGTTGACCCGGGCAACTTCTTCTGCTCCGCTCCTATTGGTCTTAGCATGATGATATTTATGATATCCTATAGCCTTTTTATATAAATAGGCTATCTAACACTGAAAGATTTTTTTAAATCGGACCAGTATTTCCTGAGATTAGCGCGTTCAAGCAAACACACAAACGCTTCAGCTTTATATTGTCACGCTAAGACCAATAGGAGCGGAGTAGATGAAGTTGCGCGGGTCAACTAGTTTAAAATAAACAGTACTGCATTGGGTTAGTATGAAAGACAACCTCATCTTGGAAAAAGCCGGTAGGTTGATGGATGGAAGTAGCTGTTGCCCGCGACTTCGTATATCCCGTTTTTTTCCGTTGCGAAGAATTTTCGGGAAATCCTCTCTTACTGCTCCCCTACCCTCTGCAAGGAATATAGGTACATGCCAAATTTCAGGCTTCTGCGATCAGTAGGAACCAGAGGGAACCAGTGAGTAGTTTTGGCTTTGCGTTGTGTGCCAGTCAGTAACGGAAGAATTTTATGTATAAGTATAGCGGGTGGAGAAGAATCATCATCATCTGCATTTCCCAACTATATTGGGGTCGGCCTCCAATCAAACCGCATTCAGCAGCATACCCGTACTTTACGTGGAGCAGCTGCCTACCAGACTTCTACAACCCAGTAACTGGGTAACTCGGTACACCAAATTTGACTGGAGTCAAATTTTCTGGCTTCTGACTTTCCGTAACGACTGCTAAAGATCTACAAATGACAGTTGAGACCAACGGCTTAGCGCTTTCCGAGGCACGGAGGAGTCCCGGTATATTAAGACCTCGACAAGCGTTGCTTAACCTAGAAGATCGAACCGAGCTCCTATACTAGGAAAATATAAAAAGTAAATAATTACCATTTGTAATCAAATTAACATGTATAAATCTCTACAGTCTTTTCATCGGGCAGATTCAGATTTTGGAAGAGAATAAATATTTACGTTCTTTTTGCTCAGTTAATATTTAGATTAGGTACCTACTTCGGTAACGAAACGAAACTAATAGAGAAAAATAATTTTCTCGGCTTTTCGGGGTCTAATAGGTAGAATGACAGGGTGTCCAATTAATTAACTCCCAATTTTAATATATTTTCTTAGCTAGACTAATCTCTTTAGTAAGTAACTATTGTTTATTCCTACATTTTGGGGTTCCGTACATAAAAGATATCCTATTACTAAGCCTCCACTGTCCGTCCGTCTGTCTGTCAGCGGGCTGTATCTCATGAACCGTAACAGGTATACATTTGAAAATTTCACAATGTGTATTTCTATTGCAGCTGAAAAAAACAATAAATAAATTAATATTGTAAAAATTAAGGGGGCTCCCACACAAGGTGTTTTTTTCGGTTTATGGTACGGATCGTGTGAGAGTCCGACTAGCACTTGGCCGGTTTTTTCAGTCACCGAAACTTGCTTTCTTAGTTGGCTAAGAATTAAGTATTTCCGCCCTTTTCGGGTCAGCCTATCTTAAGATAATCTTATAAAATCTATACTAATATATAAAGCTGAAGAGCTTCTTTGTTTGTTTGTTTATTTGAAATTATCACGCAGACGAAGTTGCGTGGGTCAACTAGTACTAATATAATTCACTAGTTGACCCGCGCAACTTCGTCTGCGTCACAATTTTCATTACTGCTCCGCTCCTACTGGTCTTAGCGTGATGATATATAATCTATAGCCTTCCTCAATAAATGGGCTATCTGACACTGAAAGAATTTTTCAAATCGGACCAGTAGTTCCTGAGATTAGCGCGTTCAAGTAAACAAACAAACATACTCTTCAGCGGGTGTATTAGTGTAATAGATTTATGTTAAAGTAAATAACAATAGATGCACATTAGTAACTTATCTATCTATATTAAACTTAATTTCGTAGATACATATACACATACACAAAATATGTATCGGCGTAAACACTAAATTTTTTTTTCCCTTCTTTGTACATTTACTCCCGATTTTATAGACTTTGAGATCTGATAACAGACATACTCTTTGTCATACCAAAATATTTTACCTTTTATCGCAACGCTTGCAGTTTTTAAGGAAACTTTTTATAAATTTCTAACATCCATAATAGCCGACATGCAGTTTCTATCGGCGGTCTCGAGGGATCAACATTCTGAAAGCCAAAATGAGTGAATTTATATAGTTATCGATATTTTAGGAAAGGGCTATCTACCGCGAAAGCCGTTAACTTGAATTTATCTGCAAAACTGTAAACTTTAGGTACTCTACGAATTTTTTATGTTGATGTTTGATTTAATTTTGTTGTGCTAATAGCTAGTTAAGGCTCTTAGTCTTCTTTAAAAGCGGTCATGTTAGTGAAATTAAATTAAATTAGTGAAGTGTAGAGACAGAAATAATTTCCTGTCAAGGCTATTGAATTTTTTCGTTATAAATGTGGTAGGTATTTACTAGTTGTGTTGTTACCTAATAACGACTTAGTTTGCATGTCATTGAGATAATATAGTGAGGCCCTGGGGTATAACTTTTAACCAATAGAAACATGGTAAACACGGTGTGTTGTGTTCTTATTATGTTGCAAAACTGCCAAAATTATAGTTTAGAGTAAAAGTAATACGACCTTATGGTATCTACTTATTCAGTAAATTAGTTAAAATAAAAGTTATTTTTCCGTCAATTTAAACTACTCAATATTTACTCTCTTACTCGTAATATTTACTCTTCAATATTTTTCGGTCAATTTGAACTAGTCAAGGCTAGTGACTCCTAGCTGATTACTTTGAGAAGAAACTGAGAGGGATGTCTCTTTTAAATCCCAAACAAATAAAATATTAGTGGTGTTTTATAACATGGCACTTTTACCTCATTTCGGTTAATGGTTTGTAATTTTCTGTAGGAATCTTCTCAGTTCAGTAACATTGAAGCTATTCGTAGTCCTCACAACAGAACTAGCTTGTACCAGTTCTAAATCAAATCACCAATATACACTTCATAACTTTCTTATTTTCCCCTCGTTTCTCCTTACTCACTAAAAGAGATTTGTCGTCCGTACTAACGGCGCGGCGGCGGTTCGCTGTCCATTGAGTGTTTATATTACATTACGTCTTCTGTTTATTATGTGGGGCCGGTAATGGAAATAGTACTGTATCGCCGAAAGTAATGTGAGTGGTTTATCTTTTCTGGGATAAATCTTTGTGGCGACGTGACGTAGGCATTCCGGGTCTTTGTGTGCAAAAAGTGGACGATGGTTCTGTACTGCTAATAGTAGGTGGCCTTGGTGGGAGATGTTTTAGAGGGTGTTATGTCTTGTTACTATTTGTGGCATTTTCATATCTACCGATTAGCCGTCGCACTTGATAAATAAAAAACGAAAATCTATTTTTTACTTAATATGGGTTTGCTCTTGTATCTAGTCTAGGTCAGAGATGACAGAGACCAAGTCTACGATGGAGCAAGCCTACCCAGAAGGAGCCTGTTCACTCTGACTTTGAAGAGATTAGAGTTGAATATGTTTGGAAATACAGACGCAGGTAGAGAGTTCCACTCCGTTGCTCACGCATTATAAAATACTTATTTTTCTAGTCTTTGATCATATCAGCTTACAGAAAGATTCATCTGGATGAAAGAGAATACTAGAATATCGCATCGTGATAGATTGCTAAGTTTAGAAGAACAACGCGTTAAATTATTTTCAGTTCGTTATCTGCTTTTTCTAAACAAAAGCATAACTTTGTAAACTAGGCTAGTAAGTTATTAAGTGTTTCATAAAACTGTTGTGTGCGTAGGTGTAGCTACTTGTTACACTTTATGTTGATAATAATCACGGATTTTGCTAAATTTTATTTGCTTTGTTTTATTAAGCACGCTATTCATTATATTACCTTTATTTAGAAGATGTCTTTTTGAATAATTAAAATAGATCTTAAAATAAAACCTATAATCTGATAAAATACAATCCTAACAAAATATTATAAACGTAAGTAGTAAGATTACATAATGATTAAAGATTTTCTTTCATAATATCTTTAGATTTTGCTTTTAAATATTTTGATGATTTAGTTAATAATTCGTTAAAAATTTAGCGTACAGATTTTCGATCAACATTTTGCTTGACCAAACAAATAAATTTATGACTAACAATTGAACGAAAAATAATTTTACGACATTTTTATCACAATTTTAACCATGGTGAAGTTAATTAAGGATGAGAAAAACTCACCCTTACGAGCGGGTGAGGCAGTTACCGAAATCTAGTGCAGAGTAATTAATTACCTTCTTACTTAAATAATGTTATAACCCTTAGAAGCTCTTCGGCAAAATGGTTTCTTGTGACCCCTACATTGCGATATCAACATACGCCCATATCGTCGTAATTCCTGGTTACAGTTACGGAAAAATAAGGAAAGAAAGATTTATTAACCTTCACGGATCGTTAACCTCATTAGGACAATATTATTAATGATGCTACTGAGTAGGTATATGCCAATTGAAGTAGAGCTATGTAGAAAAGGAAAGCTACTAAGGAAGTTATTTATTTATTTATTTAACAGTTTATGTACACACATTACATAAAAAGATATAAAGTAGGAAACAGAAAAATAGGTACAAAAGTGATGCTTATTTCAAAAGAAATCTCTTCCAGCGTACCTGCGAAAGGACACTTGTATAAAAGATATGTAGACACCGTATGTAAAAGGTATAGGTACTTACAAATAAAACAATAAACTTTAATATAACATAAATAACAGCCGCACAGATCCATCTTCAAGGTTAAGCAACGCTTGCCAAGGTTGGTCTATGGATGGGTGACCATCTTAACATACCGAGTTTCCTCCGTGCCTCGGCAAGCACGTTAAGCTGTTGGTCCCGGCTGTCACTTATAGAACTTTGGCAGTCGTTACCAACGTAATGACTCGATTCGTAACGATTCGTATGTCAGAAGCCAATAAATCTGACTCCAGTCTTGCCAAGAAATACCGTGTTACCCATTTAATAGGTTATGGAGGTCTGGTAGGCAGCTGCTTCACGTAAAATACTGGTATTCAGCTGAATCCGGTTAACAATAATCCGGTTGGGGTTTGACTGGAAGCCGACCCCAATATAGTTGGGAAAAGGCTAGGCAGATGATGACATAAATATTACTAAAATAAATGACACTTATACATACTAAATAATATTATAAGATAAATAATAATACATACTTATATGTAACTATGACGGTAAAAAAGGTAGTGTTGTTTCCCTCTGTCTTTAATAAAATTAGAGTCGCTCAAGTAAACTAGCCATCCTTCTGACCTGGTGTATGCAACACTTTTGTACGTGGTAGGTTAGTATGTAGTTTTCTTGCTATTGATCGCGGTAACTCTCTGGAACAAATTCCTGTACCCAGGCGAACTGGCCCTAGCGGGCCCCGTCAACTACCCTGACATGTCTTTGAGGCGCGCGTGAAACACAATGCACAATATTCTACCGAGGTATGATGTTTCTATCATTTTCCCATTCTAAGAATTTCTCCTGTATCGTGGGTGCGTTTACATACATATAATCTCACATACACAAACAGCGAGACCCGGAACAACTATCTGTAGGCCATACAAATATTCGTTCCATGCGGGAATCGAACCTACGAAACGCAGCGCAGCTGTCAATTGCTCAACTACTGCGCCAACCCGTGCCGTCAATTATGGAGTAAGTTTACATTAATTAAGCAACTGACAAATTAACCTTTGCCCTTACAAACAGCTTTTTGAAGCATTATACCTACTTGTAGTTACCTGTCGCCAATTTGGATCTTGTATTTACAACCAGATAATAATATTTTCCAAGAAAGTGTATTCATTAGACGTCTATCAGAACTAGATATAGTTCCCAACTAAGTTTCATTCGTGGGCAGATCAACTCTAGACATTAAGCTAGGAGTACACGCGCGGAGATCAAGAGCTGTCCGCTCTATAGAGAACTTGTGACACGTGCCGATATCCCATCCACGGTGACAGGAAGATTAGCTTTGTTGAAATGCGTTCTATAGCTGTTGGATTATGCTGTTTCAGTTCAAATATGGCATAGCTGGAAGCTCTACACATATTCCGGCCGTTCCCGCGACATTATAAATAGATTATTTAGCTACCATTATGTGTGCTATTGTTTAAAAAAAAAAAGAAACACATTTATAGTGCGTACAGCTAAGGAGTGAAATTCCCTGCCAGAGTCTGTGTTTCCTGATAGCTACAACCTGGGAGTCTTTAAGTCAAGAATGAATAGGTTACTTCTTAAAATAAATTTGAAGACTTATAAATCATTCACTAAATACTGAAATAACTAAAAAAACTGTGGTTGTCTTTTAGTGCATACCAATCAACGACAATTCTGGCAAATTTTTCCGAATTCCCAATTTATAATGCCTGTTAAAGGGCTACAGAACCCTGTTTGACTAACCTGGCACTGGAAGCTAGGTCTAGCCGCCAGCGTCAACCACTAGCCAAACAAAATGGCGTCCAAACTTTGACTAATTGCCAGTCTTGTGTAGCCACAGCTTTACAATTCAATCACTAACTTAATTGTAGCTTTAAACTGTAAAGAAAGACCACAAAGGAGCGCCGCTCCTCAATTAAACTCATTTAAAGTTTGACTTAATTGTATTCAGTTTAAACGGAACGGATTCATGATGAAGATAATAAACATTTCACTGTGAAAATGTTTTTTTCTTTTTATTTGACGTTTAGTTCACAAATATCTGATTGTGGTACTGGAACCACAACCCCACCACTCTCACCCCCACCATTCTCTGAGTGAGTGAGAAAGGAAACAACGGCCTCATCTAGTTAAAATTGACAAGAAAACTTGACGTGGAAATATATATTATTGTTGTTATTTTTAATTTTTCTGCAAAATAAATACAATGTATTAGTTAATGTTCTGGGGGGCTAAAAAGGCCCCTTTAGGAGAATCATATTTGAATCATAATGTTAATCACATAACAATCTGTCAAATTTCATTTTCATCTTTATCGCTTACGCATTAGGTTCAAGGTTGATTGGGAAAATTTGACAGTGACGGGTAGCGTGATGTGCTTTCCGATTCTGCTAAAGTGGCCTTTTTAGACCCGCAGAGCACTTGTACCATTGATGTTTTTTCATGCCCACTACTTTATTTTGTTTTTCTACGAGTTTTTAAATAATTTTGTAATAAAATATTAGGTTATATTTCTGATTACAAATTTGTACTTACAGTTTTCAAATTAAATCACTATTTAATATTTAAAATAAGACTATACCTAACTACGGTATATCTATTATTTTGGACGGTATCTTTCTCTATAAGAAGTAAATATCCAAATTAATATAATAGTAGTAGAAACGGAATACTAAGTATAAATAGAAAGAAACATTGTCAAGCACTCTTAAAGAGATTCTAATAAAATATTGTGTTGTTAGAGAATACTTTTTGTTGGACAGCCTGACAGGAGAGAAAATATCAAAAGAACTTTCAGAAGTCTGACACGCTGACGTCTGACAACAGTCTGACTCGCATCGGAGCGAGTGATAGATAACATTTAGTTTTTGTATTATTTTTAGAAAATCTTCATTAAACATTTTTTGAACACGACGATGAAATACCACAAAATGGAATCAGAGATTAAAATTATTTATTTACATGAAAGATTTATTCATAAACTAGCTTCTGCCAGTGGCTCCACCCGCGTTATCATCATCATAATATCAGCCAAAAGACGTCCATTGGTAGACATAGGCCTCCCCCAACTATCGCCACAACAACCGGTCTACCCGGCTACCCGCGACCCTCACCAGGTCATCGGTCCAACTTGTGAGACACCAGAATTTTTCGGCCCCATCGCCCTATTCTAGGACATGGTCTACCCGTATGCCAAGTTTCATGTAAATAAGTTCAGCCGCTAAGACGTGAAGCGGTAACAAACAGGCAGACAAATGGACTGACAGATATTAGTACCTATGGGTTGATGAAATTAGGTACTTTTTTATTCCCCTAATTTCCTTATTATGTCTATTCTGTAAAAGGAACCAGACTTAATTAAACACTAGCATTGTTTTTACAAAAACAGACTGAAAACGAAAACAAAGCCGAAACATAACGTTTCCACAAATCCTACAAAATCCTATTTGGGAACAAAAACCAACAAAATGTGGTAAAAACCTGAATCTATGTACTTTGTTATGTACCACATACGTGATGTATATACAGAAACTGTGTGTATACGTGTGGAAGTTTGTTTTAGTGGCGTGAGTAAAGAAATGTGGCTCAAGTCGCCGTGAATATGCAAGACGAAGCCACGGGCATGCCTATACAGATTTCCAGAGTTAGGAATCTAGCAGAAGGAACATTCTAGGGTACCAAACACCCATATGAAGGAAAAGAACCCTTATAGGATAACTCGTGTATCTGTCTGTCCGTCTGTCATGGTCAATTTCATCCGATCCTAATGGATTGATCTAATATTACTTTTACATACTTAAAAAAAAAAAAATATATATTTAAGAAAATAAAACGTGAGGAAGTAACATAAAGATAAAGTTATTCTTGCATTTATAAAATTAGTCTGGATTAACCATTTCCTTCCATTTATCTCCGATACTAGGGAGCCAAAATTTTAATAACTTTTTTTTCGCGGTCTGAATGCCAAAGGCGTTCGCGATACAACTTGTGGTAGGGAAGGAGGGGGGGGGGGGGAGTACGAGGTGCCGGGGAATCGGGGAATAAAAGGTTTTCTATTGGCATGTTCTCAGTAGCTGCTCATAATCTGAATCAGTGTTCAATAAATTGAAATAAGCTTGCCTCCTATTGAAACCTAATATACTCGTAGCTGATGAAATGTGAGTGTTTCTAACACTTCTGCCTACACCTCGAGAGACCACATACAGACGTTATGTTACGTCTAATGCTACCAATCGTTTGGCAGATCATGTAAGTGTCTGTCTGGAGGCTGAGGCGAGAGTATGAAAGCCTCTTACCGATATTATTTCAAAGGCTAGACTCTGCGAACACCATAATAATTCTAAGCAAGTAAAATAAATAAATTCGTCTATTGACTCACTTTCTTTGTATCAGGTTCTTGAGTATTGTGGGAATATTATCTTGAATTCAAATGAACTGGTGTCAATGTTTTATCTCAGATACAAGTGTTGTTTAATTTACATGAGTTACATTTTTTTATTTGTTATGTGTGTGCTCTTGACTCTAGTCTATGTCAGAGATGACAGATACAAAGTCTACGATGGAACGAGCCTACCCAGAAGGAGCCTGTTCACTCTAACTTTGAAGAGATTAGGGTTGTAAGCTTTCGGAAACACAGACGCAGGCAGAGAGTTCCACTCCTTTGCTGTGCGCATTATAAAAGACCTTTGAAAACGCTTAGTGCGAATTGGTGGAATAGCCACAAGGTAGGGATGGTAAGATGCAGTGCGTCTGGATGTCCGATGGTAGAAGGGGGCCGGTGGGATGAGGTCGTGGAGTTCTTGGGAGATTTTAGATGAACCGATTACCTATTAGAACTCTACAACTCTGTCACATAATAAACCTTGTCAAGACTGGTTTCAGACTTTCAGACTTCTGACCTCTTAACCCTCATGTCAAAGATACGATTGGCAGGCGTTTTGCGGAACGGTTTTTGTGAAACGTTAAGTTTAAAAAGTGTTGGCGCTCCCCTACGTCAAATAAATGACTTTCAAAATTAGCAATTCAACTACTACATCACTACCAATCTAAATGCGCTTACCAAAAAATTGATTATCCAACAACGTATTGTATACAGACGCGTTAAGCACCAACATTACAGCTCTAGAGAACAGTGAAAGCGAGATAGGTACGTGTTCGCAATAGGGAACGTGCACTGCTTAGACAGTGCCATCTAGTGAGGCAAATTCGAAACTTTTACTTTATAAATACTTGACAATCACATTTCTGAGCTGCCACCTGTAGGTAGTTCCTGCATGGTCGCGGCAGTTACCGTCATTTTAAAAGCTTTTATTTAACTTGCAATGTTTGTATGTATGTTTGTTCGGGTGGAATCTTGCTACTCAATTTTGAAGCTGAAATCTGGAACCAATTGAGCTGAAATTTTGTATACACGTTTAGTTTGGATGACAATACATGACAAGCTGTGTGACGTCATTCTAAATCCAATATGACGGACCATCCAAGATGGTGAAATAGTTATTTTTAATTAATTTCTACAATATGGGTATCAAATGAAAGGACTTGTTGAGAGTAACTCGAAAAATAATGTGACGTCATTCTAAATCCAATATGGCGGAACATCCAAGACGGCAGAATATTTATTTTATATGCACTTCTACAATATGAGTATCAAATGAAAGGGCTTGTTGAGAGTAACTCGAAATAGCTAAAAAGTAAAAAAAAAAATAAGGAAAAAAAAAATGTTATTTAAATGCCCTAAAAAATAAAATTTTCCTTTAAAATTGATCATAAAAGCTTATCGCGAGGTTTGATTAATTAAATACTTCTAGGTACTTACGCAAACCTCGCGACAAACTTTTATAGGCATTTATATAAAAGCTCATCTGTAGTTAATCAGTACTATATTATTTTCAAGAAAACGCATTTCTAAACTTAAGCGTATTTTCCCTGTGTGTGCCGTCTAACCCCACATAACCCTACACTCAGCCTCAACGTTCACACCACATCTCAACCGTTTTTTCACCTTTACAAAGCCGGGCTTTGACTCGGCGAGCACTCCTCAAACACTCCGCACGCTTGGATTCAGGTCGTTAGTTTAAGGTCGCAATGATTACGGACTTGTGTTTTGAAGGCGCCGGTTTAGGGTTATCGAAGGTTCAGTAGTTTGATTCTAATGGTTTTTGGTTGTCATTTTAGATTCTAAAAGATTATTGATTTTTTTTATGCTATTCATTGTAAGATTTTTTGAGGGAGGTTTTTCGTCTTAATTAAACATTAGGGAAGAAGTATAATTATTGACGGCCTCTAGATGTAGTGATGCAACTATGAAACTTAATTCACTGGTGAAGCTACAGAAGACGGAATTGCATAATTTAATTCCGCCAAGCCCGTTCCATCATCGGACCACAAGACGAACGGCGATGCGCCACCGGTATATGGTGGACATCCCATCCATACGCACAAAACGTTGTGGGAACACATTCATAGTGCGTACAGCTAAGGAGTGGAATTCCCTGCCGGAGTCTGTGTTTCCTGATAGCTACAACCTGGGAGTCTTTAAATCAAGAGTGAATAGGTTATTTCTAGGCAAGCGTGCTCCATCTTCGACCACACTTCGCTTACCATCAGGTGAGATAGTGGTCAAACGCGTGCCTACCAATAGTAAAAAAAAAGAAGAATGCTCAATTCCTGTAAGATCACAGGATTTATATGGAGCCTATTCTACTTGCAACAGATCAAAAAAAATCAAGCACCGACGCTTGAACTAAAATACCGTGAAAGTAATATAATTAATGTTTAAATAGTTTAAAAAAATCATGTTTAGATTTTATACACTTTATTAAATTCTATCTAAATCTAAATGCCAGTTTCAAATATCGCTTTTGAGCAATGTTTTCTTAAGTAGGTAGCTAAAACAGATAAGATCTCAATGGCCAATATATCTTTACTTTAGGTGTTAAACATTTCTACGATCATTTTTTTTCCTTTGAAACAGTTAAAAGTAAACTAGAATGTGTTCCCATTAAAGGAGAGTTTTGCGTTTTCTTTTCTTAATTTTTTTTTCGGTGTGGAAAATATATTTTGCCCTTTTTACAAGTGTATAACCAAGAGGTCGATGTTATTGAATATATTTTTATTATTCTTTTCACCTCAGCTGCCTTTAAAATGGCCTCCCTTACAATTATATGTAGTCACACAAACACGTGTTTAATAAAAAAAACGAGCACAAAGGTAAAGTATAAACGAATAATTTAATAATGGATGGCTTGTATCGGAAAAACGAAAAATAGTAATTTGACTTAGTAATTCTGAGAAATATATTCAAAAGTTAACGTAGATTTATTGAGTGATTCCGTTTAAAGATATTTAAATAAATTAGGTATTTATTGCAACATCATATATCTTCTTTATTTTATTTAGTTGACTACAAATTACTTCAGTTCGGTTCTATGTTCAGCTGTATGTAATTTTTAATCGAAAGCCTATACTCCTGAGGTGGTCCCATTGTCACCAAGTCAGAATCTGATGATTGAGATCCCATGAAAATCGAGGGAAACCTTTAAATTTTATAAGCAAATACAATGTTTTTCATGAAATTTTTATCGCAATTCAGATATTTGTGCCTGATAATCTCATGTTGCTGAGCTGATGATGGAAGGTATAAGTCAAGATCTGATGATGGACCCTCCCATGAAAAATGTTTGTTTATCGATATTTTCGCCATTTTTTGTTTGGAAGAGTATTTCCCCGGACTGGTCCCATTTTAATTTGGCGAAGATCTGGTGACGAACTTCGCAGGTAGGCAACGGAACTCTTTAATCAATGATAGCAAATGGATCCGGATTTCTGAAATCGCTTGTCCGTTGATTGTTTACACCAGTTAATAACATAACATCACGCCAGCTCGCTGTGTCTATTTAGTGAAGTGAAGTCGGTTTTTTTTTTTTTTTGTTAAAACGTTTTTTTATTTGTGATCGCCTTGCTCTTAAATTTTGTCTAGGTCAGAGTTGACAGAGATAAAGTCTACAATGGACACCTCCTTACCCAGAAGGAGCCTGTTCACTCTAACTTACTTAAACAAATAACTAATGACGAATATCAAGGTGTTTTATGTCTACTCGTTGACATTTTTGTCAACATTCTCAAGCGTGCTCCATCTTCGATCGCATCATCGCGCTTACCATCAGGTGAGATAGTGGTTAAAAGTGTGCCTATCAATTCTAAAAAAATACTGAATACTATAACTAGATTACGTACTATAATATAATTATTATAGATTATGTATTATGTCGAACATGATCATCCAGTTCATACATTACTCGTAATAGTAATAAATTTCAAAGACACGTGCCCATAAATTTTATGCACCAGAGCGTGCTCCAAAAAAACTCTAAATGATGAACGAAAAGCACTCTAAAATTCACCTTGTAGAATTTAGTGGCTGAACTAACAAAAAAAAAACATTCTTTTAAGTGGGTGAATGTGCAATGGGTCTGAAAACATAATTTCATGAAGTTACTAGAATTGAGTTCAAGTGAAATTATTGCAAAGAAAAATCTGATTTCAAATTGTCTTTTGAAAATCTCAGTTACTGTTGTAGTCTGGATTGGCGCTCGGTTAGTAATAACAACCGTTTGGAATAACTGTGAGGAAAACAAAATGTCAGTCAACGAGTGATGGCTGGAGCTGCTTGCCAGAAGGAGAATATTTTTATAAGTGGGGAGCATACAATATTTACCAAGAGTCCTTACATCTAAGAAAGGTGAAGGTACGTTTTGCTGATTTTTATAATTTCCTTCAAAGATGATGAAAGTTTGTATGGAACTTTTCATTCTATTGCCGATACCATAGATCTGTTTATTTTACTGATGCATCTGGATTCCAATAATAGCTGATCTCAAAATAACCCTGCCGAGGCTGACAATAGGCACCTCACAGTAACAGGCATAGAGTTACTTACTGATCATTTTATGGTGTCCTATTTAGTGTTAAAGCCTTCATTGGAAGTGTAGGTCTTGTATAGTTTCATCTCTTTCTAGCACTGAAAAGTATAGCAGTACCTTGTCATAGTTTTGCGGAATTTATGAAAGAGCCACCGCGGTCCTGGAACTCAAAGAGTATTTGGAGGAACACGGGCGGGTTTTAGTCAGTAAGAGTCTTCTACGTTCTGCTTCGTCTAGAGTGGAAGAAATCATCGGATAATTTCCTATTAAAAAAGAAATCATATAGTTAGGTTGTTCCATATTCAATTTGGCTGAAGGTGACAAGAGCTGGTCGACGTTTAACTTTGATAAGATATTGACGCACACTGCGAAGGCTGGTTTGAGATGGCACAAGAAAGGAGTGTCTGGAAGGATATGGGGGAGGCCTTTGCCCAGCAGTGGGACACCATAGGCTACAATAAAAAAATATATTGAAAATATTAGGTAATTCTCTAGAAGACTCAAAGGCAAAGGGTGATTATAAGTACTTAATACAGTGATTGAATAATGAAACCTGACGCCTAGGTGACGCTTACAGATTGCTCCAATTAACAAGACCTCGTAAACTTAACACCTTAATTAGTTTTGTGTCATTAAGTCTCCGCCTAATAACTTAAAACAATTAATATAGCAAAATTAAGAGTCTAGTCTAAAGATTACCTTAATTGACTGATTTTATAGGTTACTTGAGTTACATTCATTCATAAGATAGAGAAAGAAAATAAACATTAAGAAAAACAACCGACAAAGAGAGAGTACTCGAACTTTGGGGGGTTTTTTTCCGTGTGATAACACGGAAAGTTCCTACCATAAACCGAAAAAAAAACACGTTCCTTGTACGGGGCTCCCATTAGAAACGTGTTTTTTTTTCGGTCCTTTAATTTTTAGTTAAATTTATTTTTTATTATTTGTCGTTAAAGCGGCAAGGGAAAATTACACATTGAAAATCTCCGCTATCTATTACGGTAACTACCCACTACGGTCCTTGAGATACAGCCTGCTGAAAGACAGACGGACGGATGGAAGTGATGGCTTAGTACAGTATGTGACCAACATTAGCTAACCCACTTGACTATTAGCGTATAATAGTCAAGTGGGTCAGATAATGTTGGTCACAGACTGTATCTAATAGAGTTCCGTTGATTACCTTTCGGGTACAAATCCCTAAAAACATTTATTTACTAAAACATGACAGAGTTACACAACACTAGTTTCTTACACAAGAAAATAACCAACAACTGAATCTATTACGGAGAAGATTGAAGAAAAAGACGTTTATTTTTTTGCTTTGAAACCCGTGGATATCAGGATAACGAGCAAGAGAAAGACACAAGAGACTAAATAAAATAGAACATTGTTGTGCTGTCGTAGATTTTTGGTTTTGGTTCTGAGTGGTTATTTCTGTTGCTTAAAAATAGCATTATTAGCCCTCTGTTATTTTTAATTTTGGGGTTCCGAATAAACAAACAGGCTTTTTGATAACTTACCGAGATTAAATGTCTAATAATGCAGCACCAAAGATGATATACCTACATGTTAATAAAACGGGTACTCCGCCATTTATTCTTCTAAGTGTGTCGATGGGAAATATAGTTTTTAAATATGAAATAATAGGGAATATGCATGAAAAACATATTTATCATATGTAAACTTTATCTAAATATATACAAAAATATAATACAAACAGTGAAAATAGAATCAAAATTACTCGAAAAACGAAGGAGATATAATTATTTTAAACAATTATATCTGTCCCTCTCGCGAAAACGCTAGTTTCTATGGTAGCTGTATAGGCGTAATAGATGATGACGTCAAAGTTTACATCGGACTTCTCTTTCTAATTGTAATCTTTGAAGCTTTATAACTTCATCGCTGATGAAGGTATTTAAAAAATAATTACGTGATTTTTTATGTCTTATCTTATATTTTTTACTACGTCTGATCCAGTATTCAGCTACACCATTAGCTGTCGCACCCATAAAGTCCTCAAATATACTGGTAGTTTAAACGAAAGATGGTCCCATGGGATGGGGTCAGACCCCACACAAACCTATGATCGGAGTCTTCCGAAAACCCCCATCCATAGAGGTTGTCTTTACTGCGCGCTGCAGCAACCTGTGTGAAGCCTATTTGGTCAGGAGTCGGTGCAACACGTTTTCTTCTATTTTTCCCCTTAAGCTGTAAAAAGTGTAGATTTTTCGTACACTTTGCACTTAGTCCCCTCACCACCATCCTAGCTTACTTATATTTTTACATAATTACCTAATACCAATAATAAAAGGAAAGGTCAGTGGGTCGTCTTAGGGAAAATAATGAGATGAGAAATGAATCTTCTTCACCTTTCCACGGCGTGGTGACTATCAAGTATCATCGCCCGGGGCGGGAATACGATTAACTGGTGAAGTGGAAAATTGGGCCACACCAGTTGTTGATGGCAGGCCACGACGAGTGACGTAACAAGACGAAAATACATTACCGTTGACGATTGAGCCATTACACTCGTTTAGTTTTTTGTAATTGGGCATTTATTTTTAAAATAATTGAGTTATCTTAGGCAATTAGCCGGTTCGGAGCCTTCTAATACAGGCATTGTTTGCTTAACTGGAGGCTCCGAACACGTTCAAATGTGATGTAATTTTTTTTTGTCACAATAAACTATTTAGTATTTTTGTATTTGTATTTATATTTAGACAATGCTCCAGTATTTGTAAATTAAGGTCTGTATTCAGTGTTAGTATTTGAAATAAGCTAAGTATATGACTTTCTGAGTTACTTAATATCGCCCCAAAAAGTAGGTATCATTAGATTTAGAATGAGTAAGTTTATTGGCATGAGAATTACAGTACTTACGTCGTATACTGAAAAGAACAAAACAAACCTAAAAGTAATTATTTTCATGAAAAAGCCTAAAAATTCAAAAACTTTCGATAAGTCGTATAATTTCGACGTAGTAACAAAAAAACCTGTCACTTCTAAATACAGTATGATCTTTTTTTGAGCGGCTGTCAGCAGTTCAGCACGCGCCATTAGGTAACAATTTCCTTCAGTACGCAGTTGACGCACCCTGTATTTTATTTTATCCCCGATACGCAACTGTCTGTGTCAAGACAATCGATATCTCTGGGATAGCCCAGCGACTGTTAGGTACATCTACTTGAGAGCACTTTGGAATTATTTGAGAAAAGGAAATATTGGTGGTGTATTTTATATTTGACCATAATCTCACTTGATGATAACCGATATTGTGGTCGATGATAAAGTTCTCTTACCTAGAAGTAACCTTATCACTCTTGATTTAAAAACCTCTATCGGTAAACACAGGCTTCCGCAGTGAATTTCACTTCTTAGTTGTCCGCAAAATGGAAATATCACCAAAACTTCATTGGTATGGCATATCTAGCAATTTTTAATGTTTAGTAATATAACCATGCTTAAATAGTTAATAACAGATACAAGAGGAGCTCGTGGCTAAATAATAACAGCCGCACGGGTCGATCTTCAAGGTTAAGCAACGCTTGCCAAGGTTGGTCTGTGGATGGGTGACCATCTTAACATACCGAGTTTCCTCCGTGCCTCGGAAAGCACGTTAAGCCGTTGGTCCCGGCTGTCATTTGTACATCTTTGGCAGTCGTTACGGATAGTCAGAAGCCAGTAAATCTGACTCTAGTCTTGCCATGAAGTACCGTGTTAGGTACCCAGTTAATGGGTTGGGGAGGTCTGGTAGGCAGCCGCTCCTCGTAAAATACTGGTATTCAGCTAAATCTGACTTGACTGGAAGCCAACCCCAATATAGTTGGGAAAAGGCTGGGCAGATGATGAGTAACATAACCGTAAGAAATTAAATAGAAATAATAAAGAATTAAAAAAATAAACCACTCAAAAAGAGAGAAATATTGAATAAAAACAAGCATTCTATGCTTGTGACGAGACATTAACGTTAATTAAAAAGAAGAAACATAGAAGCAGTTATTAAATCATTGTGACATTTAAAAAAAACTTACCTAGAAACGTCCCATCCACCTTGACATGTCAAAATAGATCACAGTGCATAAGTTATGACGTACCGTTAAGCCAACGTAGTAGCCTCCACGATATGTTACAATATTCAGAAAGAAAAAGCATTTTAAATCACAATTCAAATGTGAAATCATAGTGAAAATAAAATGCCATCTATAATTTTCTTCACGGACGTAATTCCGGCGACCTCGCGGAGAATGGAATTGAAATAATTTATGTTGTTCCATTTCCTTGAATGCAAACCAGTGGGTGCATTAGTGTTGAGTGCAGACGATGCGACTTTTTTGTGCGATTAAGCTTGACTACGTTTGATGTAGGAAGTTCTTTTAGTACGTTAGAGGGAAGTATTTGCCCAGCATTGGGACACAACGGGTTAACTTAGATAAGACATTATTTTAGGTGCAAACATTCAGTAAAGATTTTTATTTAACTTATAAATCAATATTAATTTGTGTCCGAAATAAATTGCAATGATAAATGTAAAAGTAAATTACCCATAAAATAAAATATAGCTTCTAAGATAATTCTTCAGTACTTAGGAGAAATACCTACCTACTAGAAAAATCGTCTGGCAATGGTGGATATAATTAATTAAAGCCATGCCTAAAAGAAACCCAGCCATCCGTAATATTACCCGCCTACTTGTCTGGCCCAGGCCACCTACGAGTTAGGTATCTTTATAGTGAACTAGCTGCCGCCCGCGGCTCTGCCCACATGAATTTCGAAAACTCCCCAAGAAAACGAAGTTTATTTTCTTGGGGAGTTTTGGGATAAAAAGTATTCTATGTGTTATTCCAGACTATAATCAACCTCTGTTCTGAATTTTTACAAGATCCGTTTCGCCGTTCTGAAGTGATTGAGTAACAAAAATCCATTCATCCGAACTTTCGCATTTACAACATTATATATAAATATATTTTATTTTATTTATTTGGCTCACCAACAATTTAATACACGTATACATATACATGGATAACAGATACATCATATAAACTTATGGGCGAATGTACCAAACCCTTATAAATAAGCACAGCATGCACTACATTACTGTTGATTGATGGTGACTTAAAACAAAGTGAGTTTTGAGTTACTCACCGGAACATAATTATAACCAATAGCTAAATTTTAACAATACGAACTAAATTAACATGCAAGCCTTAATGATTTTTCAAGTTTTTAAATATAATGCTTCTAAACTTATTAAGTGAGTCAGAGTGTACATCGACAAGATCACTGCAGCTGTTCAATAATTATAAAGGGGATAATAATATAGTAAATAATTATAATATAGTAAGTATAAGTATAATAAATATAAGCATAGAAGTATAGATAGTAAAGATTAAATATTGTAGTGTCAGGGTTTGCCGTAGTATACTAACAGTTTCTTAGAAGATAAGTGGTGTCTCCTACGATTTAGGTAAAATTTTATATTAAACTAGCTAGCTTCCATTGGTAAAAGAATTTTCAAAATCGGTTCAGTAGATCCAGAGATTATCTCCTACAATCTCACAAACTCACAAACTTTACCTCTTTGTAATATTAGTACAGATTACATAGTAACTATAGATTAGATATTGTAGTAGCAGGATTTGCCGTACTATATTAGCAGTTAAGTAAATCTAATATAAGTGGTGTCTTTCACCCCCAAATGAACTGTCAAAGAAGTCTGTAAATTATTAGAAAAGCTTCCAAGTCTCGTTACTTTCCTGAAGAATGTTCGAAATTGATTCCAGATTAACGATCCGACATCAAAAATCTGTCTCCCGCAAAGATATCTAAAGTTAAGGTATCATCTATGAAACTATATTTATTAAAGTGATGGACAAATCCACTGAGAATAGAAGGAGAATGAGAGATTTACACTAACTTTAATAAAAACTTGGGTTATTTCGACATTCATTTGTTTGCTCTTTGAATCCAACAAAGAAATCTTTTCCAAACTTGCGAGGAGAATGAGAATAGATTTAAAACTGTGAACCGAGTTCAATAAATGATTAAAATCACAAATAGCTAGTTAATCTTAAGTTGAATCTTCAAATTGACATCTTCGGTTAGAGTTCAACTGATTTATTGGTGAAGTTATTGACTACGTAAGTTTTAAAAATTGATCTTGATCGTTATCTGAGAGTTAAAAAGAGGGGTAATTGATAAGTAATGTAATTTATTTTCTCACTATAAATTCTTATTTTATTAGTTGAAAATTCTTAATCTATCTTGAAGAGTGTGTTGTTTATTTTTTATTGAAATGAATATGCAGTTTGTCTGATCTACATCTAATATTATAAAGCGGGCGAAGTGCTAGTTAGTAATATTTTTATAAAAAATATGCTGTTTTGTGTGATGAAAAAAAAAGAATTGTTTCTTTGGTCAAACGCGGTATCTCAGGAACTACTGCTTCGAATTGAAAAATACTTTTAGTGTTGTATATCACATTTACCGAGGCTATAGGTTATTATAATAGCATTAATGACAAATATCCCGAAACAGTAAATTGTTACTGGAACAAAATCACATTTAAACACATAAATCTTCGGATACTTTTTTTTTAGTAATGTTACATATTTATTCTAAAAAAGGACTTATGTTTTTATATATTTCAATTCTGAATAGTATTAGTAAACTCCAGTCTATAAAATAGCTAAAAAAGTGTGAAAAATAGATCCCTTGCAGGTAAAAAGTTACTTAAACAAATATTTACATTAATCTAGAAAATCTGTTTTCTAACGTACAACAAGGGATTAGCATGTAACGAGTCGATTCCATCGTTCGGTTCGCCAGTAATTCGTTCTGGTCTAGCCTAGCCAGCTCCCTGAATAAGTATTTCGAGGGTAATCCAAACAAATTGTTCTGTTTCAACGGCTGTTACTTGAATACCAATTACGTAGGCTTGTAATGAACGTATAAAGCTTACTGAATAAAAATCTCTTAGGGGTGAATCACTTATATACTTTAGACATGATTTATTTTCAAAAATCTTGTCTTTTTTAAAGTGAATAGAATTTTACGTGGGTCGATAGTATCTTCTTATCGGTTTTAGGCGAGTCGCGCTTCTGAAATAAAAATGTGTAGAAGCTAATAATATAATTATCTTCGCAGAATATATCTAAGCTCCCCAAAAAGTTCGTACCCCTTTATATTGCAACATAAGTAGAAGTTTGGTCGAGAAAAAACCCAAATCCTGAAAACTTAAATATTCGTCATTATACGCAAATTTTACTACAGAGGAGCTCGTGGCTAGATAATAACAGCCGCACGGGTCGATCTTCAAGGTTAAGCAACGCTTGCCGAGGGCTTGGCTTGGAAAGCACATTAAACCGTTGATCCCGGCTCTCATTTGTAGATCTTTGGCAGTCGTTACGGATAGTCAGAAGCCAGTTAATCTGACTCCAGTCTTGCCATGGAGTACCGTGTTACCCAGTTAATGGGTTGTGGAGGTCTGGTAGGCAGCCGCTCCACGTAAAATACTGGTGTTCAGCTAAATCCGGCTTGACTGGAAGCCGACCCCAATATAGTTGGGAAAAGGCTAGGCAGATGATGATTAGCAACTTTTACTACGGAAGCAAACTCAAAATCGCCATGAAAAATTTCGCGATTTTGGGGTTGTTCCATTATTTAGGTTTTCGTAAACATAAATTATCTTTCACTTACAAAATTACATAAATACAAACTAACAGACAATGCTAAAAAAAACACCCACAATAAAGTCTTCCGTCTGAACCCGCCACAACAAACGCTGGCCCAACGTTGGCTGTTGGCCGCCAGTTGCATTACAAGCGAGGTCGACAGCCGGTGAACGACCAAGTGACCCGCTTTCCACCGGTCGATGCTTGCACCGCGATCGATGCCGCCTCGTCGGTCGGCCACACTTAGTAACAGACTAACAGGGGACGGTTTCTAATGAAATTGTCGTGAGGTTTTCAGTGGTTGGCATGGGTGTCGGTAGGATTATTTTCAGGGTCTTCATGTTTTCATAAGCATGTTTGAAAGCCAGGGAGGTGCAAGTGCACCCCTTTTCGTTGCCTATGGTGGTTGGTATACTGTTGATTGAAAAAAATGGGATAAAATGTAGCTGTTCTTAAATACAGAGAGCCTTTGCAGCGTCGCATAGGTCTTTTTCATATTTTTTAGTAATAAACTTATTAATAAAATATTTTATTTCCTGTGCGTGTCCCAAATAAATATTTTTTATTTCTATCTTTCTTCGTAGTGAACCGTTACTTAGATGGCTATTTTGGATTATATTAGTGAAATTTTTAACAATCAAGTCTGATTAAATCTCAGAAGTTATAGTTATGACATACCTCTTTGCAGTAATCGCAAGGACCATGAGTATGAAGTCCTGGTTTTAAACCCTGGGGTCAGTAAAGTTTTATTTGCTTCTATGTGTATTGACTCCATGTGGAATGAGGCTATTATCATTATATTTATGAGCCAAATGAAGTTATGAAACGATTACCTAAAAATGTATTTTTTTCGTAATATAAGATATTGTTATCCGGATAATCCAATAAATATAGCTCGGTATTACTTTGTAAACAGTTTGCACGCAGGTCTGAGCACTATTATCGTCTGATCGGTCGACAATATTCCCAAGTTATCCCAGGGTACGTTAAAAGCCTCTTGGGCATTTGGACGATCCGTCCCGATCCCTTCCGAGAGCTTCCGAGTGAACCCGAACGTTAATTTATCATTCTAAATGGTTTAGCTGATGATGGATTAACCATTTTGCCAATTTAAAAGCTTTTGATAGTCCAATCTGTAACTGCATTTAACTTGAAGTTGCGCCACAACACATAATAAAATAACTTATTTGGCTACTGCATAGATCAAAAGAGAAAAGAGGTTTTTCGAGGCACTAAATTTGCTTTTGCCTGCGCCTTCGTATGCGCATATCGTTTTTTCCCCGTTTCTGCTGGAACTTCGAGAAATCCTCTCTTTTTGCTCCTTTACACTCCTCAAGGAAACTACACGCCAAATTTCAGCTTTCTACGACCAGCAGCTTCGGCTGTGTTGTCTGTCAGTCACTCAGTAACGACAGAATTTTATGTATTAGTAATGATTACAACATTTAGGTGTGACACTAGATCTCACACTACAGACATATCTCGATAGATATGGTTAAAGAAAATTTAGGTGAAATAAGTTTCAATAGATATGTATATTATATAGTGCTCACGTATATCGTCGACCCCCTGCGTGTCCTATTGCCAGCACGTTACAGGACCTGATAGATATAAGCCATTCTTGACGGTAACAAACCCATAGCCGAATTCAAGGGCCCATTAAGATTGCCATCGACGACTTGAAGATCGACCCATTTCCCTGGAATTATATTCTTTCTTTCCGTTTTCCCAGTTTCATGTATACTAAATTTTCTTAAGCCTTCAAGTCAAAATATGTGTGTTTTAACACTGCCCATTCGAAGGAAAGATCCCTGTAACCAGGCTAGGCGATAAAATCCTTATAGCCGGTAATATTGACGGGCCATATGACTGGCCTACATCCACCATTTTATTATAACGTCCCTATGTGGGCTTAGAAGACCTGGTAGCCTTAATGATGAACTTCACTTAGTAAATATGGACATGTACGTAGGCTAAAATAAAGGCTTTACAAATGATGGTGATCCAGTAGGTAACGATTTATGTAAATTATTATGAAATGTGTGACTGAATTAGGGTTAAAGCTATCAGCTGTAGATCGGTAGATTGTCACCGTTATTCTTTGGTAACTAGTTTAATCTATGAAAAATAGAGTCAAAAGTTGAATGAATCATTAAACATGAAAGCATATTTATGTAATAATTTTGGTTCTGAATGAAAAGTATTCATGTTCGGATGCTTATTGTGAGTTGTGCCCGACTCATCACTATTTAGTTTTAAAAATAGGAATTATATCAGGACTCGCTGTGCCTGCAGCCAGGACCAACCTGCTGGCGAGAACTCCTCTCACTAGAGCCATACGCGTGGTGAATCAGGTTCACGGGAGGGTTGATGTATTCTGGTGCAACTTGAGTGAATTCGCAAAAGTTACACTATATGTAATAAGTTATTTAGATTAAGATATTTTTTAACTAGGTATAAGGTGTAAATTTAGGATTTAGTAAGTAAGACCACTCTGTCGCATTGGATCATAGATCTGTAATGATAGTGTAGGTAAGATTGTTGTAAATAAATAAATAAATAAATAAATACATAAAACTCTTCCCTTACTGATAAGTAACTGACAGACAACGCACGGCAGAAACCACTAGTCGAAAAGCTGGGATATACCTAGCGTCCCTACACTTCGTAGGGCAGCGCTTAGAGATTGAATTGAATTTCCCGAAATTAAAACGGGATCTGCATGTACAAAGTTGCGGGAAAAAGCTAGTTATTTGATAAAACTAGGATATTTTGGTTTGCTTGTACCGAATCTTCACAAGTTTATTTGCGTAGTTAGGTAATTTGTATGAAAATCATATTTTAGGTACACAGCCATTACTTTTGATGACTCCTTGGCCATTAAGTATCCACTTGAAGATAAATAGAAAATGTCCAGTCATTAGTAAGCAAAGTCTCCTTGCAAGCTTACATCAATCTCTTCTGTCAGGGCCGCCAGTAACCCAGATGCAGCATGTCGATGGTACTCCACAGCACCCGGTCACCGTGTCAAGTGCCACGGGAGACTGGCCCTTCGATCACTAGCCGGTTGCTAAGCAGTTGCTTAAGAATTTTATGGGTCAATAAGGATGTGTTTGGTTTGAATTTGTTGCGCAAGAATTTTAACGATGTGTATGAAGTCGTAATTTTGAATCTTCTTGTGTTATTTTGACGTACGATAAGTTGTAATGATAAGACAGTCAACAAGATAGCAGACGAACTGCCTAGGGTATTTTAAGTTTGTAATTTAGTGCTAATTTCAAAATTATTTTACAACCCAGTTGCTGGGAGGAACGGACATAAATATATATAATATGGCATCAGGTTAGATCTAACAGGAACCCAATTTAAAAATTTTAATTTGGCACATTTCGAAAATGTAAAATCAATCTATTAATTTATTTATGTACACACTTAACATAATATCATAGAGAAAAAAGTGCACAAATGTACTGCTTATATTAAAGCATTGCAATATTTGAGGTTGTATCAATATACTGTTAATACCTTGCATGTCTGATTCGACTGTTAATGTAAACGCATATTTGACAAATAAATATCTTTCTTTCTTTGCAAAGTTCGTATTTTAAACAATTTCCCGCAAAACTAAATAAATTAAACCACAAAGTTATTATTTTCAGCCGTATTCGGTTTTTACTTAATAAAACTTTTTCCAGAGCTAAGCTTCACGTTCTTCAAATATTTTTCCATAATCTACTAGATTTTTTGTGTGGACAAGCCTATTCCATTGGTTAAATTCTCTGTTTCTCCGCTCCACTGCCTCACTCCGCTTCAATGGACAGCCTTAGGGTGCGTTTCCACCAGAAATGTTCGAAGATGCGTAGCGAGAAACGGGTTTTTTAAGAACCAATAGTCGCTTGGGCTGAGCGATGCTAAATGAGGCGATTCTGTTGGTTTTTAACAACGACAAACTCGCTACTGACGCACAGGACCGGTTGTTGTGGCGAAACTTGGGGGAGGCCTATGTCCAGCTGTGGACGTTTTTTGGCTGATACGATGTTGATGATGGAACACATCCGCATCTCGCACATCTCGGGTGGAGACGCAGCTTTAAAGTCGCTTCAATATAAAGCCGTAACATCTTTGAAAGTTAACTAAGTAACTAATGAGCATTCCCTTTTGCTTGTCTTCCAAGTAATTAGGGCGCCTGCTAATTATCTTAGGCCAAAGGTAAGGCTAATTAGCTTTATCAGACATTTGATATGAATATTCTTGTGTAAGTGTTGGTAATTAGTTTACATGAAGACGGTTTTTTTTTAATTTGTTATGTTCGGTTGGAGTTGCTTAATTTTTGACCTAACTGACACAGTGGGAATGATTTGATTTCTGGCATTTTTTAGGGTTCCGTACCCAAAGGGTAACCAACGGAACACTATTACTAAGCTGTCCGTCCGTCCGTCCGTCCGTCCGTCCGTCCGTCCGTCGTCCGTCGTCCATTTGTCTGTCAGCGGGCTGTATCTAAAGAACCGTAATAGGTAGACAGCTGACATTTTCACAGTTTGTGTATTTCTAATGCCTCTATAACAACAAATAAAACAAATAAAAGGTTTATGGTACGGAACCCTTCGTGTGCGAGTCCGACTCGCTTTTGGCCGGTTTTTTCAAGATCATAATTAAGTAGATAAATAACAATAGCTACACAGGTCAAACTTCAAGGTTAAGCAACGCTTGCCTAGGTCGGTCTGTGGATTGGTGACCATCCATTAAAGACCGAGACTCTACCGTGCCTCTGAAAGCACGTTAAGTTAGTTTCGGATGTCATTCATACATCTTTGACAGCCGTTCTGCATAGTCAGAAGCCTAGCACTATCAGACATAACATTTGAAACCAACACAAATACTCTCTCAAATTACAAATAGAACCAAAGGGTTGCCAGTTAATGCTTTAAATATTCAGCCACCGCCAGTGTTGCCCTCATTAGAATGTAGGCTATACGACCATTAGCTTCAGTAATTCAGTTACAATTCCGATACTAAGATAAATTAATTGTTTTAGGGATTGTGTAATACATTTAGCATAAATGTGGTAACTTACGCTATCACGTTGAATTTCTATTTAATTCTGTGTTAGTGGATTAGACTTGGGATATTACCTTAAAAGAGATATTGCTGATTTCTCTGTACATGACGTTATAGTGGTCTTGCTCCAGAATTGGTTACTTCGTTTGTAGATAGTCAGAAGCCAGTAAATCTGACTCCAGTCTTACCAAGAAGTACCGTGTTACCCAGTTAATGGGTCGTGGAGGTCTGGTAGGCAGCCGCTTTACCTAAAACACTACTGGTATTCAGCTGAATCCGGTTTGACTGGAAGCCGACCCCAATAAAGTTGGGAAAAGGCTAGGCAGATGATGACTGATACATAATACCACCGTTTAATATGGCAACACCCTGTACATCTGTGTGTCCCAAGTTATAAAATAGGTTACTGCTCACTTTCGCTTCAAATTGAGACGAACGTAATAACTTCTAAATGTTTCAGGGATTGCTCATATAGGTTAAGAGTTATAATTAATTTGGTTCTCGCGAACAACTGTGTCGAATTTATTTCAGGAGTTAGACCTTTTAGTTCGAATGGTATGTTACTGGGAACTGACCTAGTTTAAGAGAACGGTATTAGGTATCAGTTTATACATTCACATTTTTTACTGAAGTCTGCTTTTTGGAGATAAAGATGCCGTTTATGTTAATTTTATGTGTACAATTATGTAAAGCTTCTGCTTCTAAAATTTATGTGATGTTTAAGTTTTCATGATTATGTTGTTACAAAATCAAATTCTGTTGTGTGGAAAACTATATCAAGTTTTACTTCTAGTCATGCAATATTTACTTCATTAAAGTTTCAATCAGCAATAAATCAGTAAGAAAAGCATACTTCTCTAGTAATTTCAGATAAAATATCCAAGCATTAGGTACACGTAAATTATTCTTCATTTGGAACACCGCGCTTATACATTAAACATTATAATATGTAAACAATCAGTTTACGTTCTAGGCAACATTGCTAACACAATTAACCTAGTCCGTTGCAGTTCGCGCTAAAACATTCAGCAGAAGCTGGCCTCAATATTTTCAGATTTAGTTAGACTGTCTGCTAAGTGTCTCATATATTTAGAATGGCCCAGTTATGCAAGTCAAAATCCGTTTTAATCGATGACCCACTAACATTCATTTGTTGTTTTTATTTATTGAAGATCGTAATGCTAACTTAATGATAATATTAAAAATGCGAAATTGAGTTTATTTGTTGCTAAGCTTTTACAAATAGTTAATTCAAATTCATCAAATTTGAATTAATTATTTAGTAGTTAATTCAAATTTGATAAATTTCAGTATGGAGATGGATCAGGAAACAGTTATAGGCAACTTTTTTGCGAAAATTTATCGCAGGCAATAGCAAGTATTCTATGAGGTTATCTCGTATAAGATAAGTAAAAGAATGGATTGTATAAATAATTAGATGTATAAACATGGGAGATATTTAAAATTTTCAAACACGTAACATTCTTCGCAAGGTTTTGAAACGAATTCTTAATTCATTATTCTGTTGGTCAAAATGAAAGGCATTACCATCGATTGTTTCTTTTTCAATTACCCTACTGGCTAATGTTTTATTACGTTTAGAATCTATTCTTAGTCATGAGTTATTTAATGAACACAGTACTAAACGTTCTATGTGAGTGCTGTTTGCTGAATTAACGACAAATTGTGGGTGTTCATCATTAAAATGTCACCTCGTGTTGAACTTACCCTAAGGGTCACGAATTAACGATTCCATTTTAGTACGCAGACTATTATTTTAATTAACTTTATTACAGTCATGTATGTATGTAGTGAACTTCACAGACACAATTGACATCTGGTGCACTAAAATAGTGGCGACATACCTTTATAGTTTTAGACCTTGTATAGTACCTAGGTACTTTGCTATAGGGCGAGTACGACCAGACTACTAGTTTGTTTTGGGCACACATTTTGAATTTTAGTTTTTTTTGCCGTACACATAAGACGTCAAAAAATTAGCACAGAAGTTTGTTCGTATTTATCCTTCTTAAGTTGACATTGAAATTTTATTGGTATACCTACTTGATCTTTTAATTTCTGTTTCCTTATAATTGTGGTGGCAAAAACCTACTGATCAGTTACCTATATAACCTCCAATGCTAAAAACTGTCATAGTTAATAACTCTGTAGTAAGAAATGAGTGAAACACAGAACTGCTGTTATACGCCACATGGCAAAATTATCAACAACTGCCTACTAACAAAACATTATCGCTCATCATATTATATCATCATGTGGTCCTGCCCTCCTCAGTACTCACAGAAGGAGATTGTATACTTTGCAAGCTAAAATTCAAAAGATTAGTTTGAGAGTACAACATCATCATCATATCAACCGAAAGTCGTGCACTGCTGGACATAGGCCTCCTCCAAAGGGGGGGTTAGCCATAATCGCCACGCTTTGCAAGTGGGTTGGCGATCGCAGTGTATGGTGTTGAGTTTTACAGAAAACGCAGCTGCCCTTTCTCTGGCAAAACCCTAAACGCCTCTTGCGACACCCACTGGAAGTGGTATATATTTATTATATACCATCGTATATACACACATATACAGCGTATTCTACTCCGTATCACCTACTGACTTACGATTAGCCCCGAACCCGAACTGAGAATGAATGACAACATGATTTCACAGTAACTATCGAATCGTGTCGTCATGAATTCTTAGTGGTTAAGTGATACAGAGTAGAATATGCCCGAAACTACGGACTTCGGGCTTAGAGAGTAGCCCCTGATACAGCTCAATACGAGTATTTTGCATGAACCGACTGCCTGATCTCCACAACCCAATAACTTGGTAATACGGTACAGGGTTTTGAAGATCAGATAGTTTTGGATTTGTCAGAAGCCAGTAAATGTGACTCCAGTCTTGCCAAGAAGTACCGTGTGGGTTAAGTTGGGCTAGTTAATGGGTTGTGGAGATCTGGTAGGCAGCCGCTCCACGTAAAATACTGGTATTCAGCTGAATCTAGTTTGACTGGAAGCTGACCCAAATATAGTTATGAAAAGGCTTGCAGATCAGTAAAATTCATTATAATCAATTGAAGATGCTAAAAGTCTCAGAAAGGTAGATAAACTAATTTATTTAGAGCTGCACTTAACAACTAAAGTGGCGCTAAGTAATTCAAATGGCACTTTGAATTACGCCTCTCAGTTCAATTCAATTTATTAATTTTATGCATTGTTTTGATAATTTGTCTCAATTTTATTTACAAACATTCACATTCTCTAGTATTAAAAGTTATGTTATAGAAGTTATATATGTAAGTTCATCCAAAGATTGTGATTAAAAGATCGCTCCGATATAAGGCCGCCTATTGTATGACCCTATATAATGTAAATTTTGTTCATCTACTTTTCTGTTACTTACACGATGGTCATAATAAAGAGACTATTCTATTATTTTTCAAGAGAACATAATAATTACAGCGTTAAATGTATGAATATAAGGTGACTACTTACATTATCACTACAGAATATCGATTCAACCACCAAAATCTATACCACGTGTATTTCCCTCTATAGGTATTTACTAAAGTACTTCCCGACGAAACCGAATACATAGATTTGTATTCCTAGTCAGAAGTGTGTCAGGAATCGTGACCTTGAGTCTCGCGTGAAACTGAAAAAACACGAGCAGCGGTACGTACCGTCACGTAAAGTTGATGATAAAATTGTATACTGTGAAAATAATACTTATAAAATTTGGGTTAGATACACCTTTTATAAGTCTAGTCTTTAATGGCTGAACCGATTTTTATTATCCTAACTTTTTTTTAACCATTAAAAAGTATTTCAACAACACTAACTTTGTGAGGAAGATTAATTTTCTCTGTACATTTTAACACGACAGAAACGCTGTGCAGAGCGGCTCCGTGTTAAAAACTTTTTTGGGATTATTTTTATTGGTATTGCTTCCGGTTCTCTGAAGTTTCATGAATATATAACAAATCATATGTTTCTTTAGCTTATGTATTATCTTACTCATCCGGAATGCTATGTATAATCTAAGTTTTATTTTTATGTTACTGTAGTTGCAAATAACTCTGAATTTGGTTGGTTTTATCGCCCTTTGGTTTAATCGTCCTGTTTTTATGGTTTTTTACGAAGATAAGTTTTTTGTCGCTAAGCAGAAGGTATTGTTGAGTTATAGGTAAACAACATCTACATAATTATAGTAATTTAGAGATAAGGGTCTAATGAACCGGTTTTGATTTTTTAGGAGTCCTTTGCAATGCCATTAAATATACATAGAGAAAATTTCTTGTAGGTAATCACTGTCAACTGGATGGAGCTTCAAAGTTATACATGTCTACAGATGAAATACTTAGATAACATAATCATCTTATTGCATTTTCTAAAAGTCAACCCTAGGGTGGTGCAGACCCTAAACGTGGTCGGTGCATACATGGTGAAATACCCGTGCCACACAGTGCCATTTTATTGCTATTTGCGTAAGTATATGTATAAAGAACAATTAGTTTATAATAGTCATGGTTTACAAGAAATCAATAGTAAAATGAAATAAGTATTTATGTTCAATAGCGTTTCCACACACAATTCACCTCCATATGTATATCCCCACAAGATATCAAATTAATTACTCCATTCGGAAACATTTGGTCCGCACTGAGATCTGGCATTGAAACAGTATGCTCGTGATACGAGGAGGATCCAATCTGTCTGCTGATTGCTTTGGCTGGCTTACGGTTATGTAAGGAATAGTTTAGTAGAGTAATTTGTAGTTTAAGATTTAAGGTTCTGTCGTTTCTAAGAAAAGGTGCCGATTTGTGTTTTACGAATTTCCATGCACTAATTCGTAAGACGTTCAACAACATGTATTTGAACCCTATTTGTCTACTTATGGGGTTCAAATACATGTTCTGCCCTGCTAAGCCGAAAGGCGCTATCTCTGAGATACGCCCTTTTAGTTTTTTTTATACCATTCAATAGCTAGAATAATTTCGCATCTAATGGTATAAGCCAAATAGCGATATCTAATTTAAAACATTAAAATAAACCGCTAAGAAGTTTTTTTATATCTCAATTTTTCCTTAAATTACTAAGAGATTTGACGGCATGTCGTTTTTATGAAGCCAAATAGCCTTATATTGACATAGGCTAGAAACGCTTAAAATATGTTAATCAAAAACTTAATTAAATTTTTAAGCCAATAAGCGGTAAGTTCATCTTTCTAAAAAGTTCCGTCAGTGCTCCAGTAGACAAAAGATGCACTAACACTCCTCACAACAAAACTGACGATGGTCCTATTAAGGAACACATATTTAGTTTTTAACCCAGCATATCCCGTGAACACGCGCCCAAACGGTTAAATTTGCCAAGTGACTTGTCGATTACACATCTACATATAGATTACGAAGAAAAAAATCCTTCGATCACATGCTCTTACGACAAGTACCGAAAGGTTCTGCAAGATTTGAATATTTCGTTCGTAAAATTGGGCCACGAAGAATGTGAACTATGTGAAGAATTCAATTTGCACGATAAAACGCATGATAAAGACAATCTCAAGGAAGACTGTGAGTGCTGTACCAGGTGGGCAAGTCATATAGAAAGAGCCAAGAGAACAATATCAATCTGATTCCAACCAAACCAACGCTGATACCATTGTGTATTCCGCAGACTTACAAAAAGTCATAATGCTACCGAGAATCGATATCGTTTAAGTCGATTGTTTTCACTCACAGGATTGTTGTTTATAATGAAAGTTTCGTGCCTATTGGAGCTAGGAAAGGTTCAAAAGAATCCAGTATCTATCCTGTACTTTGGCATGAAGCATTGTCTGGACGATCGAGATCATAAGTGCGTATTATCATTTTTTAATGTTCTATCGGGATATGAAAAATATTGTACTTGGGGTGAATATTGTTCTGATCAAAATAAAAACTGGACGTTTTTTTCGTTTTTAATCTATGTTATAAATTCGGATCAGATCAATGCAGAAAAGATTATCGTTAAATACTTCGAAGCCGGACACACATTTATGTCTGCAGACTCTTTTCACCATAGAGTAGAATTGGCGATGAAGCGAATGAAAAATAAAATATATGACTTTGATGACTTTTGCGAAGCTGTAAACAGTGCTGGAAAAAAGGTAAATATAAAAAAAATTACAATAGATGATTTTTATGAGTGGCAAGACTATACGACCCAATACAAACTTTCCCGGTTGTCACCACGATCTTACATTAGTGACATTGTTGAAGTGGAAGTTAACAGAGGCAGTTTTGACATTAGGTACAGAACTGGTTTCGATAATGAACCCATTACGGCTAGCAGGTACAAAGTTCTTAAAATTAGACAAACATCCATCCCCAACTAAAAAAACAGTACCAGCAGGAATACCTCAAACAAAAAAAATAATAATATTTTAAAATCTCTTTCCAGTTTAATTAATACCTGCTAATAGAATGTCTTTTTGGCGGGGACTACCAACTTTTGATTAATTTTATTTCATAGAAAGCAAATAAATTGCTTTAACTTTTTTTTTTGTAATTTGCTGCTACATATAATAAAGTTGTTAAAAAAATATTAAATGAAGTTTTATTACAAATTTATTCGGTATTTTCATCAAATATAAAAATAAAATCATTTTGTATGGAACTTTCTATGAGCAGAATAAGACTAAAAGCAGTATCTCAATTTTTGAAGCCTTTCTTTTTAATCAAAATAGCGGTATCTCACAAAATAGGTATAATGGTGCCATTTATGGATAATTTAGGTATGTCAGTTATATCTAGGGTCAAAAATACGTTTATATAAGTTTTAACAGTTTTCAAAATATTAGTTTTAACCCCCGTTTGAAGGTGGGAAAAATCCATTCACAAAAAGTCGTTTTTCTCAAAACTTACTCTGATTGAGTTAGCGCTTTTCGGCTTATCAGGGCAGTGTTGTACTTTAAAATCTTGATATTTTCTTGTTTATGTAGTGCACGGTTAAATTTATTGTCTGAGTCTTCAGGCTTAAATGTTTGAGGCATTAAGTGAAGTATTAATCAAAAAGTTAGGGTATATAGGTGTCCACGCCTTTGGAAGCCAGTGGCGTTTTTAGATTGCTAGAAAAGCAGGTAGGCTTTGGAAGTAGTTGGGGAATTGTTTGATAGAGTTACAGCGGGCCCATTTTGAGGAACACGGGTGATCCGGGGTGGATCAGTAAGTCTGACACCGCCCAGAGCGGGATGAGTCATTTGATGAATACCTACAAAAAAAAAGTCTTTGTAAGTTTTTTTTTAAATGGTCACAACTCGTATGCTAGATATACGACTATAGTATATCTATGACTCAAACACCGTGTAACAGATTACGTAACATGCACGTGAGGACCCACGTCTGTCCGGATTGACACAGGTCGTGTCTTATACGCTCGTTGGGATTGTCGCTGTACTGAACAGACAGGCAGCATGAGCGGTTATTTATAGACTTGTGTTATGCTTTAAGGACTGGATTGCTATTCTACCAATTCGCACTAAGCGTTTCCAAACGCTTACAACCCTAATCTCTTCAAAGTTAAAGCGAACAGGCTTCTTCTGGGTAAGCTCGCTCCATCGTAGACTTTGTCTCTGTCATCTCTAACCTAGACTAGAGTCAAGAGCAAACCCATTAAAAAAATAAAAATATTAAAAGCCTTGGTGCATGAATGGTATCCGAATTATCCATAACTTAGGTATACGGAATAAGTACAAAAATTAAATAGATTTTGTATGACATTGATTGGTAAGGAAACTTGCGTAGTTTTCCTTGCAGCATTCAGATGGACAAAATAAATTCATAAAATAATATTTCCCTAAAATAACAATCAAAAATCCCGTTTGGTTCTCATATTTTTATTAAATAACTCGACATAATGTAAATAACAGTTAAGTTGATATTTGCATACATCATGTCTTTGATTGACTCCTAATACCTCGACAATGATACGTGGTATAACGAATTAGGCTATACTAAGCATGCTGCAAAAACTGCCCCATTTCTTTGTCTTGTTTCTCATGTTCATTTCGTTGTTTCTTCTTCAATTATAAGAGTTTAGGTTACACCTATAGTCATGATCATCATATCAGCCGAAAGACGTCTCCCGGCTTATGTCCAGCAGGGGATACAAACAAGCGTCGCCACAACGACCGGTCCTGTGCGTCTCGCATCCATCGGCTACCCGCGACCTTCAACAGGTCTTCGGTCCACCTTGTGGGAGAACTGTCAGAGAACTATCAACGTTGCGTCTTCCGGTACGCGATCGCCACTCCAGAACTTTTCGGCCCCATCGACCATCCGTTCTGCGAGCAATGTGCTCTACCCACTGCCACTTAAGTTTGGCGATCCTTCGGGCTATGTCGGTAATCTTGAGACACTGTGATATGTGGGACGAGAAGATACCACGCAACTTCCCAAACGCTGCCCATCCGAGTCGGATTCGACGGTTGACCTCTTTCTCGAAGTTGGCCCTACACCTACAGTTACAATATGAAATTCAGCTGAAGGTATATTATTGGTAACTTCCCATTCTTACATCAATACAGTTTGTTGTGAAACCAAACCTCAATTTAGTTTCGAACTCGGTGAACTCAACAATAGCAAAAGAACATAATCGGAACGAACAATCTTCCGACTTTCAGCAAAATATAACCTCATTAGGAATTCAAATGTAAAATGATTATTGTGAAGAATTTTCTTTCAATGAGAAAAGTTTTTTTGAGACTGGCATACTTGGCAATTTGGCTTATTGTGCGAAATAGCACTTGACCCGCGTCTTCTTCTGCGAAGATTTAGTACAAACGATTTTTCCCATTTTCGGGGTGAAAATGGACTCAAAAGTTGAATTTTCAAAAATCCCTTCTTGGTACTTAGCAAGATCATACACGGACACTTTGTGCAAAATGTCATGTTCCTTGCCCCAGTAGTTTCAGCGGTACGTTGACATGTCAGTGAGTATTTATATTCAGACTAGCTTGTCCTGTTGTGCTTGCGTTGTCTGTCAGTTCCTCAGTCGGTATCGAAAGATTTTTATATATTAGGATTGATGAATCTGGGTACAGTGACGTGCTTCCTTCTCCCAAGTTACGTGTTTAGAGTTTCAGGACCCGGTTATATTTCTGGAGCATTTACCCATTTTATACGGCATACTTTGTGAATAGTTTATTCCCGATATTTCACGTAATAAATACGTGCGCCGCTTGGGATCTGTGCCTCCAACACTTGTTTCTGGGTTACTACGAGTATTGCCGGTAATTCAGTTTGGGCTTTGGCGTTTACCTTTTTTTGTTTATGTTACAAGTAGGTCGTATGTTGTGTTTGGCATTTTCTGGGAAATGGTTTTGATTAAGGAAAATATATTCACAATACACAATCACGATTTTTCTCATGGTTGAGTATCGATATATCAATATTTTTTTGTCAACCTTACTTATCGCTCAGCTTGTGATATACACTCAAGGTTAAAAAAATAATAATATTATTCTTGTCAGAAAAATATTTCTTTAACTAATCTGCAGATGACGAGAGGCCTAGAATGAGAAAATTAGTTTAAAACATCATGTATTTATCCAAAATGACGGAAATAAGTAGGTATTCTTTGGATTCAATTATAACGTTTGGTTTTTATCCACAAGTACCTAAAAGATAAAATTATATATGGTAGTTGTAATATAAATATTCTTGAAGTTGTTACTGTCCATACACACCCAGTATCTTGCTACCCGATCACAACATGATTAGTATTAAAAGCTAGATTTATTCTCCCTGAAAAAAAAAGTCTTTGATGTTTTCACCAACAATTCATATAATAAATTATTCCTTCCCAATCCCTCTTGAAAATCAAACCAAACACCCTTTGAGGAACAAAGGAGAAAATATTCAATAATATTATCTGCCATTCTCTCTCCCAGCTGATTTTAAGAAAGCGTTGATAACAAAGGGAAGGCAATCAGCACTTGACCCGATTTAGCAGAATAATAATATTCCTTAGTGTCTGCCTGATTGTGATTTATTATATTCATGAGGTTCTTTTCTTTCTGCTTGCTAAATAATCAGCCTCACGGGTCGATCTTCAAAGGTTAAGCAACGCTAATTGAGGTCGGTCTGTGGATGGGTGACCTCACTCTTCACATACCAAGACTCCTCCGTACCTCGGAACGTACGTCAAGCCGTTGATCATGGCTGTCATTTGTAGATCTTTGGCAGTCGTTACGGATTGTCAGAGCCAAGAAAATTTGACACCAGTCTTGCCAAGAAGTTGTTACCCAGTCATTGGGTTGTGAAAGTCAAACAGGCTGCGCTCCACGTAAAATACTGGTATTCAGCTGAATCCGGTTTGCATTCCATGACATTAACAATTTCCTAATTGGCAAATACATGTCAGCGTCAAGTACTGGTATTCAGCTGAATCCGGTTTGACTGGATGCCGACCCCATAAAGTTAGGAAAAGGCAGGCAAATGGTGATGATATTCTTTATATTCCCATAGTTATGTATGTATGTGTGGTCATAAGGAAATGTTAGCAAGTTTACTGAATTGAACCAATAACGTCCAATACGAAGGGTACGTGAGCGGATAATTGGGTTTTTCGATCAAATATTGAGTTTCTTTCATAGTAATATTTTGGGTTGTATTACGAAATTCTCCGTAATTATTTGCTAAAAATAACAGTGTTTATAACTTTCCTAGAAGCGTCAAAAGATTCTGTAACACTGAACGCCCACTATGATTTGTCGGCAATTTGTGGCGGCTTGAAGATATATTGCTAAGGGCGATTTTTTTTTAGTTAAAACTCAACCAGGTTAAAAACTGGTCGTTTTTTAAAATTCTGGCATACATTGCTATTTGAATTGGCCTTTTATTTGTGTCAATATTGAGATCAAGGGCAGGGAGATTATGATGATTGTTTTGAATTTCGTTTCTGTATAAAACGTACAAGTACATTATACGTTTTCCAGTCCAATTTTAATGTTGGATTCCGATCTAAATGGATGAGCTGAGCACCAGTATTTAACATAAAGTGACGAGTTTTCAGATTTCCATAGCCCAGTAATTGGGTAGGTAACACAAAACCCAAAAATATTAGTATTAGAATTTCTTGCTTCTGACTACCTGCACTTTCCAATATCTACAAATTAGGTACAGCCAAACCAACGTGATTTTCGAGGCACGAAGGAGTTTCAGCATTTACCTAATGCATGGGCACCCATCCACGAACCAACCTCGGCCCGTGACCAGCTTGCCTAACCAAAAAGATCGACCCGTGCGGATGTTATAATTTACTCAAGAACTCTTTATAAAACTTACAAGTAGATACTCTATAGAATTATAACTACTTACATCGTAAGTATCAGCCTATTCAGTTGTTACCAGTGTCCAATCAAGTCCGATTCTACCTATCTCTGTACCAGGTCCAATCACTTTCCAGCGTTCCCACTATTTGCCTCCAGAGTAACCAAATATCTCACTTATTGATACGCATCTCAAACAAATACTGTTTGCTCTGAACCTTTGTTTATCCACATTAGCATCATAAAAACGTATCCTTGACGGTTCTGGAGGAACACATCAAACTTACGAAACCAGTTGGAGCTGACCTTCGAGTGTAGGGGCTTTCGATATAATTAGAGGTCAACGTATACTGGAGTGGTTAGCTTGATGAGTGTTCGTGTGTACCATGTGGGCTTATTTGATATATTCGGGATCGGCCATTTTGTTTTTTATGATGCTATTGCAGTAAAAGAAACGAAGGTCGATCTTGGTGACAAGCTTGATTGTAGTAGTATTTGTGATTGTGAGTCCTTATCGCAAGGAGGTTGGACGTCTGTTAAAAACAAATGAATTCTTGTGGAGACACTGGTCAGAATTAATTTGGTTTGCAAGATAAAGAATTTGGGGTTCCCTAAGAAATTGCTAGAAATAAAATTCTATTGTGTTACTTTGAAAGTAAAAGACAAGAAGTTTGTTTCTCTCTATAGCACCATCATCATCATCATCATATCGGCTGAAGGACGTCCACTGCTGGACATAGGCCTCCCCCAAGTATCGGCACAACAACCGGTCCTGTACGTCTCGCATCCATCAGTTCCATAACATATCATTTAAAAATAATTTAAGTTTTATATTGTTATTGTTATTGTTAAGTGAAAGCATTTAATGGAATCAACATTATCAGATGGTAGCAAACTTCAGTTTCTTTAAGAAATAATCTTTTACCAACTTGAAAAACAAAAGACACAGCTATTACTTTACTATTATTTAAAACAAAAAATACCTGAAGATTTACTGGTCTAAAAGAAAAACGCTGCTTTTCGAGCCATTCCACTGAAAGTACTAGTATTCAGCTTTATCCGGTTTTACTGGGAGCCAACCCATATATACTGGAAAAAAAATCATACTAAAAATTTGCAAATTATTTAAAGCGCTCTTCCTTTCTCCTAATTATTTAACGTTTTGCTGTGCCCGACAGGGTCCGTAATAGTTTCTGTTTATTCATTTTACCACCTGTATGTGTACATTATCGATTGCAATAAACGATTTGAGATTTGAAAAAGGCTAGGTAGATTATTGGTGATATACATGATACCTTTTATCACACCACAAACCAATGTAACAGCTTATACATACAATATCCGTGCCCAAACTGCTCGGCCGAGCGCTGGCCCTGAGCCAAATAATGCGTAACAAGAAATTCTTCATCTCGCAGCCTATTCGTTAGATGAGGAGCCCACTTTGTAACCCAGACCTACTTCTACAGGCTGACGGAGAAAAAGGGGTAATTTTTTTTTTGGCTGTATTGTACTGATGCTTAGGTTGGTCACGTTAAATTGGGACAAAGTTTGACCTTAAGGGCGCTCTCTCGAAAAAGCTTAAAAATAGCGTGCAGATGAATCAGTTTTTCATCGGCATTTACTGAGAAATTACATCTGAAATAAATAGGTACTTAGTAATCTACATGATACTGCACGTAACTTGGTTTATCCAGAATTATGTATCGGTATCACATAATAGGAAAAAAAAAACAAATCACCTCCAAATCGTTGAGATGAAACCATTTTACTCCATATATTAAAAAAAATAGACGAAAAAAAAGTATCTACTGCTGTGCAATACAAACAAAAATAACTTGTTGTTACTTTTAAAACATATGTATTTGTTTTATTATAAAAAATAAAAACACGGGTAGCGGAGTGGCGCGAACAGGTGTAGTTAGCTCCGTTTGTATACAAGGACATTGGCATGTATACAAGCCTTAAAAATTTAAGTTTTCTGATTCATGTATGTATCATGATACAATTTATGAATTGCTAGTCGACCCACACAACTTCACCTGCGTCACAATTTTCATTATTGCTCCTCTCCTTTTAGTCGTAGCGTGATGTTATATAGCATCTAGTCTTTTTCGATAAATGGGCTATCTAATACTTAATGTTTTTTTCAATTCGAACCCGTAGTTTCTGAGATTAGGGCGTTCAACCAAACAAAAAAACAAGGTCATCAGCTTAATAATATTATCATAGTTTGGATTGATATTTATAAAGCATCATACAAATCAATTCCTGTGGCACAATGAGGGATTCATAGAAAAACGCCTAAAGTTGGCACCACATAGTTGAGAGGTCGTCTTCATAGAAAAAGTGACTTTGAAGAAAACATGACAATGATATCAATTTGCCTATTGTGAGAAACCTCTAGCGTTTTGACAGGTGCCTAGACCTGACACCCCAGTGCTGCCACCTGGTGCTCGTCATTTCTGGAAACTTTGATTGCTTCCACTGAACATGAAGTTTATGGGCTCAATTCCCGGATCGGTAAAAATGTTATTGGGTTTTCCCATATTTTGAGTATTTCTCTGTGGCAATATATTATAGGCTTGCTCCATAATATAACCGGAGAATTTTGGATGCTATAGGTACACCACTGATTATCCTTGGGGAATTGTTTCATGTTCTATGATCAATTCTAAGATGGTTTAATAATGGATGTTTGTTTGTTACGTTACTTAACAAATATTAAAAGAACGAATTTAAAAATTCTTATTAAAAAACTTTTCAATTCGCAAGATCCTCAACTTTAGCCATCCCTAACTAAATCTTGAACAAATTAAAATGCTCAGCACAAAGCCTAAACAATACACTTATTCCCCAAATCCACCATCTATTTCGTCATCCCTAAGTCCAACCTCCATTGACCGAGACCTCCATCCGACGAGGATCTGCCCTAATCTAGCCGAGCCTCGGACGAGTCGTTACGTCAGGACCATTTCTTATCTCAAATGACGATCGGAATGACCTAATTATTGCTTAGATCTTACTAATCAGAACGTTTGAGTTTTTGTAAAGAGTTTTACTGGGTTTTAAGTGAGTGAAGTGTAAGGTTGAGTGATATTGTTATTGCGTGTGATTTCAGTTTTGTTATTTACTAGCTTTTGACTGGGACTTCGTATGCGCATATGCCGTTTCTTTCCGTTCCCGCAGGAATTTCATGAAATTCTCTCTTAGTGCTTCCCCACACTCCCCAAGGAACCTACATGCCAAATTTCAGCTTTTTACGAACAGTAATTTTGGCTGTACGTTGTCGTCAGTCACACAATTATTAATAGAGAATTTTTATCTACCAGTATTTGTTAATAGCTCGACCTTCACATGGGTTTAATTTAGCTATCGTTTATTTAAATAAAAAACATGTATAGGTAGTTAATTATACACAAACATCCCGGACGTCCATCCCACTACATTATACCACGTACATGAAGATGTCGTCATAACTTTTATAAAGTTCAGAACATGAAAATAAATGGAGTAGACAGTATTAAAACTAAACTTAAGTAATGAAAGGGGTAATGCTATCCTCATTATTACGAGAGTTTCTTAAGAAGTCTGTGTTATAATTAGACTTTACGAAAATATCGCTCTCAAGGAAATAGAAAACTTTACAATAACCCTTAAAAAATCCCCAGCGAATCCACAAATTATTTTCGATTAGAAAAACTTATTATTGAAGACATTTAAAAATCTCCAGATTAGCTTTCTTGATCTTTGAATTAAAGAGAAAGATTAGTCGAGCGGAGGTTACTCCGAGCCTCGGAGAAAATAAGGCGGGCTAAAGTGATCTCATTTTTTAGGCGAGGACTGAATCCGACTGATAAATAGTAGGTATTAGGATGCTGAAATTAATCATGGAAATATACGTCGGTAACAGATTTTGTGTATAAAGCTACAAAAGTGATTAAAGACTCGCATAGATAGGCACAACACGACATTGGGACGACCATTTGTTACTGAAAAAGTTAAATCTACGTAGATACTATAGTTGTATCTACGAGTGATTGTTTGTAGGAAATTTCTATAAAATAGAGTTGTTACAATGTCACATCATGCCCGTCTTTGGGAGCCTTTAATTGTGCGGATCCTTAGCTGACGTCAGTAAAATGTTTGGGTTCGACATTGATCTCCAGTACCTACCTACTGATTAGCAGATTATCTACAACTAGTTGTCCCGCGCAACTTCGTCTGCGTCACAATTTTCATTACTGCTCCGCTCCCATTGGTCTTAGCGTGATGGTATATAGCCTATAGCCTTCCTCGATAAATGGGCTATTCAACATTGAAAAAATTTTCAAATCGGACCTTTCTAGATCGGACGTTCCTGAGATTAGCGCGTTCAAGCAAACAAACAAACTCTTCGCTTTATAACGCGCACAGCAAAGAAGAACTCTCTGCCTGCGTCTGTGTTTCCGAACGCTTACAACCTTAATCTTTTCAAAATTAAAGTGAACAGGCTCCTTCTGGGTAAGCTCGCTCCACTGGCGACTTTGTCTCTGTCATCTCTCACATAGACTAGAGTCAAGAGCAAACCCAACATTAATAAAAAAAATAGTTAGTTGTCAAAACTAGCTCACTTGATGTGATGTGGTCGAAGATGAAACACGTTAGTCTAGATATTATTGCCTACCCCCTCTTTTTTGACGCCATGTTACAGTTAGGAGTTTTATTTTGTATTGTAAGTGTATACTCACTTTTTATTGAAAACTCATAAAGACTCCGACAGGAAACTCCACTCCTTATCTGTACTTACATTGGAAGTATTACGAAAACGTTTTGTACTTTAGATTACTTGCTTACCATCTCCGCGTCTTATTCCTTAAAAAAGGATAAGCAAATTGCTGTCTTTTTCAACCAATACCTACTGTTTATTTTATTACGAATAACAGTAAAAACGAAAGAATAAGCCTACATAGGTACTTTTCATAAATCTTCAAAGTACCCTTCACAGGTCTTGGACCGAACCCTTTTTACGAACTCTTACAATAATAAGAACTGCAAAGGTTTTTCATTGAATTCGTTTTATCAAAAGTACACAAAGGTTTTTACATATCGTGTGGTAATGTGTTATTTTATTTACGAACCGTTATGAGAATTACTTTACATTCGCGAACGATTTGTGTGACACATGTGTAAAATTATACAACCTTATCGAATACGTTTTTAGGGTTCCGAAAGGGTAACAACGGAACCCTATTACTAAGCCTCTACTGTCGGTCCGTCCGTCTGTCAGCTAGCGGGCTGTATCTCAAGAACAGTAATAGGTAGCCAGTTGAATTTTCAGTGTGTATTCTTATTGCTGCCATAACAAAAAAAAAAAATTAAATTCAATACCAAACAAGAAATGTGTTTTTTTTTTGGTTTATGGTATGGAACCCTTCGTGTAGAGAAGAGGTGAGAGTACGGCTTGCACTTATTTCAAAATAAGGATAAATTTATGATTCCATTTGTTACTCCACAAGAAACGCGAGTTTTTTGAACCCCTTCTGTGCGAGCCCGACTTGAATGTGGCCGTCTTATGATTTTAGACAGGATTTGAACTTAGTAATATTAACACTTTTGAAGACTAGGTACTAAACTGAGTAGGTACATGCTACTGGTTTTATTAAACTAAAACATCACACAATTCAATACAAAACTCAAACCCATGCCACAATCACAGCACCAGACAACTTTACTCCGGGGGCTTCTCTGCCAGCCCCCGAACGATACAGACTGAATATATTTACGAGCAGTCTCGAAACTTTGGAACAATCTGCCAAGATTTAATTAAGGGAGGTGCTGGTCCCAGGACACCGTTTGAGCACTGAGTTGTGACAATAAGCACTAACTGGAGGTTGCTAATAGATTATGAATATTGTGATACTGTGCTGTTAGTTTGTCTGGCTAACTTTCGTTCTGTGTTTCATTAACCGTGGAAAGGATGGAAGTTACTACGTAGAATGTGTTTTGTTTTTTAAACGGTTTTTAAAAGCATATGCTGTGATATTTTCAACCAACTTCCAAAAGAGGTTGAGGTTTTCAATTCGGTTGGTATTTATCTCAAATTTTTAAGCTATACAGCAAGCTACGCCTTGTTAGAAAGAAAATCCGAAAAAGAAAGAAAAGTTGAAAATCGAAATGGCAAAATCCCAAACGCTTCAAAATTAAAAGTATTTGTTCCAAAATCATCGAAGTTAAGTCCTTTTAAAATAACACCGTTCAGTTTGTTGACATTATGCGCTGTTGGCGTCATAGAGGTACCTAACCCTTTTTGTCACCATTTGTTTTTATAAGTTACTCTTGTTATAAAATGTATACGAAAATTACATACTTACCTATTGTTTTCGGGTCAAAATTTAAGTGTTAAAAAGCTCTAGCTTTCGATTTCTTCATAAAATACTTTTAATGAATAAAAAATACGTGTTCGATCGCGAGTTGATCTGTTAGATCGTTGGAAGGTGTTGTACAATTTAAGTCGCCCGCTAAATCGCGGTGTTAAGATTCTCCGCCAATATGCTAAGGTTTTGATGAATACATTTTTTTTGGTACTTGCTTGGAACAAATTGTTTTATTTAAACAAATTCTCTCGGGCAGTTGACGAGTGCCGAACAATACGACAAATTATAGAAAGCAACTGAACCTACAATAATTATTACTTACAGTAACAATCAGATATTCTAGTTAAAATTTATAATGACTAACAATAATTTTCCCACCAAAATTTGCTCGCAATTTCCTTCTCCTTGAAACTGTGTCATCATAACCCAAGAATGTCAACTATTTGATCGACAAAGTTTGAACCAGGAAATGCCGAGATAACTGTTTGACATAACTTGCGTAGTGGAGTGTTATCCGAGGCCTTGGTCCGAAGGCTAGAGGAAGACAAATAGCTGTTTGATGAACACCCTCGGGTAGTTGGGCCCTTGGCTTTTGGCCTGCGATTTCGTGAAGGACTGCATATTTTGTGTCGAGATAAATTATTGGGCGGCGGTATTTATACTGTTTTGGTGGTCGAATGGTGGAATGTAAGGTCTTCCGAATCACTAATTAACTAAGCAAATTATGTATATTGAGGAATATTATTTTTTATTTACTAGATTTTGCTCCATTTAGACTATAGTCAAGAGTATGAAAAAGTTGACGATGGTGTGATCTTACCCAGAAGAAGCCTGTTCACTCTACCTTTGAAGAGATTAGGGTTGATAGATTTCGGAAACTTAGACGCGGCAGAGAGTTCTACTCCTTCGTGGCATTATAAAAGACGTTTGGTGCAGGTGTAAGTTACATCTGCACCATTGAGGACCTGATGAATGCCACTGACGCTGCTATAAACGTCGTCACCTACTGAGTTCAAAATATTTAAGAGTCACCATCTACTCGAAAAGAAGAAGAAGCTATGGCATGTGACTTCGTACGTATTAAAGAAGCCTATAAACTTCTCCAGTGATCCATCTATTTCTGAAACAAATTTCATCAAATAAGGTTCGGTGATTTAGGCGTAAAAACGTAACAAACTCACGTTCGCGTTTATAACATTAATAAAAGTTAGGATTACCTTTGGTTTCAGTTTTGTCTAGACAGTTAGATAGCCTCAAACTTGGTTAAGTTTCAATATGCTGGGTATTGTTGTCAGGGGAAGTATATATCTAATTAATTTCTCTGACATATTTAATTCCTGTAATTATGATGATCTGAATGTTCGGTAATTAGGGAATTAATCCTTATGAACAAAATACAGTAAGGATTTTCATTTAATTTATTTACCAAGAGGCCTAAAGTAATCAACAATATTAATGTTTTATTTTTTACAAAATATGGAAAACAAATTTATTTATACAATTAAATTAAAATTTAATTTCACGCCTAAAATTTCAGATGAAATTTCAATAATCAGAGACAAAGTTTCAGTTATATGAAAGTTAATAATGTATAATGAAATAATTTTCTGATAACTTTTCTAATAACTTCAATAATTCTTTGACGGGCACTTGAGTAGGGTTTGATGTTTGAATTATCGATTTATTTGAATGTATCTTAATAATGGACTAAGTTTGTGTTAACAATATTTTAAGTGCATCATCATCTGCCTAGTATTTTCTCAACTATATTGGGTCGACTTCAAGTCAAACTCGATTTTGCTTGATAGCAGTATTTTACGCAGTGCCTATCTGGGCATCCACATCCAGTATATCGGGGTAAAACGGTACTTCTTGGCAAGACTGGTGTCAGAATTCTGGCTTCTGACAACCCATAACGACTGCTAAAGGTCTACAAATTCCCAATTAAAATCTCAGAGGTATGGAAAAATTCTCGGTATATTAAGATTGTCACCCATCCACAGATCGACCTCGGTATGCGTTGCTTATCCTTGACGATTGACCCGTGTAAATGATGTTATTTAGCCCTTAGCTCTTCAATTTACAATATTTTAAGCTGATTTGCATCAAACTTAATATCGATCCTTTGCACGGTAATAATAAATCCCACGCGAAATTTAGAAAGACCAACAAATGAAAAGCGAGTTGTTGAACGTGAAATATTAAGGAAACCCGCTATTAAAAGGGTTCAAATACCAGATTGGCTGGTAGAAAATTTTCAATAACATTTAGGAACTCGTTCCTGAGATCAAATAATGGATGGGAAGTTACACAAAACAGGTCTTCACCGAAAATAAATTTTACGAATAGGAATTTATGAGTTTTTATTGGCTTTTTAAAGGCTCAATGTACCATATACTGAGAAATAAATACTTTTACTTATTAAAAGTGCTTAAGCGGGTAATGTACAATTAGACAATTTAGTAATTTAAAGAATCTGGATCCGGAATGGCTCTTGAGCTTTTTGTTTACATAAACAAACATTTTCAGGACATATATGTTGTTCCTGGAAAACAAAAAAATAGAACTATTAATATATAAACTTAAAAAAGAAAAACAAGCCTTTTTATTCATATTTGTGTCAGCAAGCCCTTTAATTTGATACACGTATCATGGGGATGCATATGATTGTCCGACATCGACCATCTTTGGGAGTCCACCCTAAAGGATTTCGATTGTAGTCACTTCTTTTTCATCAATATAACCATATTAACTGTGCATTGTTGTCCAAAATAAACGTGTATGCAATACCAGCTTCTTTAAGCGCTATTGGTTGGGGATAGCTGTTGTATAGTGTGATTTCCATTGCCAGTTTCGTCAAAACCCCCATATTATAGAGAGTTACAGTTTTTTTATATATTATATCCATAGTACATAACTCATACATATTTTAATCTATTAATGAAAACCAGCATCAACATAATGAGATCACATTACGGAATCAGCTAGTCACAGTTGGCCCTCTTCCCAGAATGATGTCCATGGATCTGTGGATCATTCATCATTGGTATCACTCGATTTCATTTGGATTTTGCTTGTAATCCTTTGGGTGTGGTAAGGTTGGGGTTTAAGTTCAAATATTTGGATTGCTTTCTCCAGTAATACCGTGTTTTGGATGATGAACCTCAGATGTATTCTAAAACCATTCTAGTAATAAAGTTTACAAAACTCATAGCTAGCATTAAGCTAAGCAACATTTATTTGGTAAATCTTTTTGCGAGTCTTCGAATTCTGAAATTCTGTGACAGCTGTCAACTTAGAAGTTGGAGAACTCTGTAGCTGTCATTCAAAGGGCTAACTTTTTAGAAAGAAAGAACAAATAGAACAAAAACAGCTTCAGTTGAAATTAATCTTGCCTTTTTACGATATCCCAAAAAGTCTCAAGTTTTACAATTTAAACTGAACTATAAAGCTGAACAATTGTTTTTGTGTGTTTGCAAGAAGTTAATAATGAAAGTGCTGATCTCCTATCAGAAAATCTCCAACTGCTATGTTACCGAGTGCCACAGACTTTTTTATCCTGAAAAATAAACAGTTTCTGTATGATAGACCACATGATGTGAGGGAAAAGCTCAACCGCGAAAAACAAAGTCGTTAATACAAAGTCACTGCACACAAAAGTACCTTCCGCTTAGCATATTTTTCCCATTCCCATTATCTTGTCTCCCCTCTTTCAGTGGGACCTCGGACCCATCGCTTCCAAGGCCCAGGAATTAATCTTGTGCAGCTTCAAACTGACAGCCGCGAAGGTTGCATTATGCCGCGGCCATATTGGAATTTCGGCTTGAACGTATTCCTTCCGCCAAGGTTGTGTCTGATATGTCTTTGTGTGGATATCAATATGCTCTGACAGTTGTTTGACTTATGTTCGTGATTTTGGCTCGTTTGCTCGTTATTTGATTTGTTGAGGTTAATGTGTGCATGTTTAACGGGTTGTTTGTTTTCACTGATAGGTTTTGTTGGTGATGAATATTTTGAAAAACTATGTCCGTGTATACAATACCTAAAGAGAAAGTTCAAAAATCTTCTTTTGGAGAAAAGAAGAAGAATAATTATGTTATTGTTTAAAATAACAGTTGCTTTCAATCTGGAAGTGATGCGAAAGGTCCATATTTAAAGGTGGCCGTTGAAAATACTGTAAGCAGTTGAAAATAATCCACCAATGCTATCCTGTAAACTCTCAATGTGACAGATAAGGTGAAGCAAGTTGTTAGTCAACCCCTAGCTTTAGAAGGAATGACAGTTCACTTCACGCTCACGTTTACCTATACTGTCACGGTGAGATTTTAACAGTATAGACAGGCAGATTGTTTATCTATTAACTAAAATCACAAAGTCAATAGTAATTAGTTTTACCCAAAAAACTAAAGGGAAATTAATAAGAGTACAAACGATAAAACATAGCACAATAAAACAATCGACTTTAACAACAATAAATAAAAATCTATAACTTTATAAGTGAACAGCTCTAAACGCCCCCGTACCACATAACAAGTCTATAAACGAAAAAGTGTCGTTAAATAAACATATTTAGAAACTTTATGTACACATCGTAAATTGAAAAAGATTTCAGTGTACGAGGGGCGTATAATTTTTATGAATATGTACTGTTTTACAGTCGCAAATAATATTGAATAAAATATAAAATAAATGTGTGCCTGAAGGAAAAGTTTAAAGGAAAAATCGAGAGAAAAACTTGAATCCTAATATAACTGTATGTGGATAGTGTAATGTTGTGAAATGCCGCCAGATAGCGCTACGTGTACGACAGAAATGTTAGTAGTTTCAATATCGTGAATAAGTCACGGATAAAGATTTTCCTGTATCACTGACATATTTCTTGCCCATACTTTATGATCGCTGAAAATGAAAAAAAAAAAAATATAATGTATCCGCGTCTTTCTAGCCGGGAGTCTTTAAGTCAAGAGTGAATAGGTTACTTCTGGGTGTATCTTGGATCACATCATCGCTTTCTGTCAGGTGAGATAGTGGTCAAACGTGTGCCTATTAAAAGTTAAAAAGCTACAATCACAGTAGATTTGACATTCTAATTTTATTACTTACTAAAAACGTGTCATAAATACATTTCGAAAGATTTTGTCATAATGCAACTTATTTATATACAGGGTTATTTGTAAAACACCAGCAACCTCTTAGGCAGTGAAAGTACACATGATTATAAGCGACTTTTACTTTGGAAAAACTCCGAAATCTCGAGAAAAATATCAGCTGTTCCATACATTTTCATTGGCGAAATATTGCATTTTATATGAAACAGCTGATATTTTTTTCGAGATTTCGGAGTTTTCCCAAAGTAAAAGTTGCTTATATTTATGTGTACTTTGACTGCGTAAGAGGTTGCTGGTGTTTTACAAATTTAATGATAATATCGAAAAATAGATATTTTTTTTTATCTTGTTTTGGATCACAGAACCCACACACTTTATTGAGAATCCTTTTTAAAAATATTCTTTCACTCGACTCAACTCATAAAAGTAATAAGGCTAAGTATATGAAAAAAACTCACATGTCGACATCCCACATGCCTTCCATACATAATGTACTCTCTTTGAGCTACTTAATATTAGCAGTATTAAAGTACTCGCCGAATTCGAGAACACGGAATATGCGGTATAAATGGAGTGTTAACTCCGTCCTTGTACTACTACTGTACAGTTTAAATAAATATGCGGGCCTATGTGAATAAGCATTGCTCTTGTAATAAGAGCTTAATAAACTGGGAAACATTGGGATTGTACTGGATATAATAAGCTAAATGGGTGTGAGCGAACTACGAGGTGTTATGATCAGTAGTCGATCGCTCTAAGCTGGTAGTCACTTTTGATTAATCTGCCTAGCCTTTTCCCATTTATATTGTAGTCGGCTTCCAGTACAACCGGATGCACTGATTACCAGTATTTCTACCTAATCTTCACTACCACTGGGTAGTAATAATTATGTCAGATTTCAGAATGTTAAAATGGTCACCAACCTCGGCAAGTGTTGCCTAACTTTGGAGATTGGCCCGTGCGGCTGTTATTCTTTAGCCACGAACTCCTACTGTACTCGTACTATACAAGTATACATACAGTTTAAATAAGTTTTCAGGCATATGTGAATAAAAATATTTCTACTGCACTACGGTTTTTTTATAAAGTCGAAAGCATTAGAAAAACACTGGATACAACAAGAATAAATTAAACCATTCTCATATTCTTAATATGACTGATATAAAATCATATGTGTTTAGTGTTAGGTGAATAAGTTAACTGGAGTCAGATTTCTTGGCTTCTGACTAAAACGTCGGTCAAAAATTTCTGATGTATAATGAAGACTACCTACCATGCATATTAGCTCTCTGTCATTTACTTCTCTGCGACAAAGACTAACAAACCCAATGATGCGAAGGCCTGAGATGCCTCTCGTTTGCGAAGCCCATCCTTGCAGAAAATTGACAGAAACGTAATCATATTTTGATTACGGCTTAGAGGTTTTAAAATTAGGATACTTTATAACGTAGCATACAATTAAGTAGAGGTACTTTGCAATTTAGATCTTATCAGTTTCCACATTATTTATATGCCACATTTTTATTAACTTATTCTTACTCATTTTTAAATTATTTAATACCAGTTTTTCAGGGCTCCGTAGTTAATCAACAACGAACCCTTATAGTTTTGCTTGTTCGTTCACGTCCACGGTTTATCTTAGAAATAGTTCTCAATAACGAAACTGGGCTCGGAATCAAATTCCAAATTGGCACCAATAATGCACAGTTCTTCGCATGGAATGGGTGGGATTCATGGTACCTATACGTGCAACTATGAAACACTGAAATAAGTGCAGCCAGACAAGCATTTGGTCGGATTTTTTTAGTTTTGTATGAGGCACACATTTTCACAACGCGAATTCATTTACTGCGTACCGATTTATCAAAGTACACTAAGCCGAATCGTAATTAAGTTACAAGTCCCACAAATCTGAACACGGCCACACGTCCAAAAGCCTCAAGCTCCTCCTGAGAGGTCCTTAAGGGATTATAATCAATCCTGACAATGGTTAGCACAGGGGCCTAAGCTCCTAAACTAGGTGCTCGAAGTAGGCCGGTGCGAGCCAATATTTTAGACCTGCGCTCAATTTGCGCGGACCTCACTTAACCGTGTAGAAGACATCAAGGGACTCAGGAATAATTTCAGAAATTGAATTGATATCGCTAAAAGAGGATGGGAATTGAGGCTTCAAAATTATGTACCTAGTGCAAAAAACAAAAGAAATTTCGATATAATGGAAATTACGAGTACCTTATCTATTGCTTTGTCTGCATGATTGTGGCTAGTTGATAAAAAGTCAAAAGGAACTTAAAACCAGCACTTGGCCATAGGCACAACTTACTAAATTACCTTTCTGATTTAATCAAACGTCATCATGAATACGACGTGAAAACAGACTAACAACATGCGTCTAGTATAGCTCCGTCTTTATCACACACTGGAATCACAGCGGTTTTAAGTCATAATATGGTCCCAGAATACGTGTTAATCTGCAGAATACTAAATAACCGTTCGCTACAAATTGTAACGCCTGATGGAAAAGTGATAGTGTTACATTGACGGCGACTGTATTTTTCTTATTTGCTATCTGAGAGTCTAGCGTTACTATATTTCAAAAATATTCATATGTTTCTGACGTATACGTTACTATACGTCAAAACATTTATGCTAGGCCTCTGTATTATGTTTGATTTAAGCATACCTTTAAACTCAATGTTTCGTTCTTCTTCTTCTCGTGTAGGTTGTACGGTCTATCGACCCCACACACCCTAGTGTCAGAGTTTCTAAATGTTTCTCATTATCACATATAATATGACAATTACTCACTCATGTTCAGTGTCAATTTCCATAACGTTATCGATATTATAAACACTCAAATTCGAGTAGATTTACATAGAATACCAACCACTTCATAATCCCATTAACACGTTATTCAAATACACTGTAATCCTCCACGATATCTATTACGAAGAGCTTCATAAATCTAAGCAGTATTAGTGACTCTTCAGAATTGTGGTTTGTCGATGGGTTTCAACATTAACTGATATTTCTCTAAGTTTCTATCTGCAGCTGTATCTAGTGACCTTTCGACGATTTGCTTAAGACGTGCCATGATCTGTGGAGTTACCAGCTTTGAGGTTTTGTCAAGTATCTTTTTTTTTTATAATTTGGAGAATCCTCTGTTAGTGCTCCCCTAAACTCCCCAAGGAACCTCCATTCCAAATTTCAGCTTTCTACGATCAGTAGTTTTGGCTGGCGTTGTCTGTCAGTCACTGAACCACTCAGTAACGGAAGAGTTTTTTATATATTTATAAGCTCACGTTTGGCCACTATCTCACCTGATGGCAAACGATAATGTGGCCGACGATGGAGCACGCTTGGATAGAAGCCATTGCCATTCACTCATCTCATCTGCCTAGACTTTTCCCAACTATATTGGGGTCGACTTCCAGTCAAACCGGATTCAGCTGAATACCAGTTGTTTTACGTGGAGCGGCTGCTTACCAGATCTTCACAACCCATTAACTGGGTAACACGGTACTTCATGGCAAGACTGGAGTCAGATTAACTGGCTTCTGTCTATCCGTAACGACTGCCAAAGATCTACAAATGACAGCCGGGACCAACGGCTTAACGTGCTTTCCGAGGCTCGGAGGAAACTCGGTATGTTAAGATGGTCACCCATCCACAGACCAACCTTGGCAAGCGTTGCTTAACCTTGAAGATTGACCCGTGCGGCTATTATTATCTAGCCACGAGCTCCTCGAAGCCATTGCCATTCACTCTTGACTTAAAAATCCCCGGATTGTAGCTATCAGGGAACACAGACCCTGGCAGGGGATTTTTTGTCAAGTTCTTGCCTTTAATTATTATCTGATCGTAATTGATCGATATAGTTAGTAACGTTATAGAACTTACGCTGGGTATGTCTTTCAAATAATGTAATGGTACCTACAAGAAGTAAATAGCAGGCTAGTATAATTAATCAATGCTTCAGTCAGTAAGTCACTTGAAGTACGACTCCACAATATAGATCATAAATCTTAGACATCTGTTCAAGACATCTCATGGTCATCTTCACTCAAACACAGAACAAGAACTCCACAATTTAAAAAGCAGAAAGCCTTTAAGCCCTTCCATCCATAAACTGCTTAAAAACTCTCTCGAAAAATCCCTCCTCACTTATCTGCTTAATAACAAACTCGTATAATAATCCCGTATGATCCTCGGACGCACCTGTTCAAATCGCAACAAGTCTTCGGGACGGATCCCGCCCCGCCGGCCTAGTTCATCGGCCTGACCTACATTTCCTTCCCCCGTCTCTCAACCCCCCTGACCTGCCGTACAACCAGCCTAGCTTGGCCTCTCACGATCGTAATGAAAAAGGAAGTAGAAAGCACCCTGAGACATGTCGTCCGACCATATCTTTACGCGCATCGCGATTTTTTACATGCCATCCACCGATACCATGTTTCTGCTGTATTTTTGGCAAAAGAACGAGCGGTTGATAGTGTCAAAAGGAGATAATAAGCCAAAGGCTGACTATTGTGGAAAACGTTCGTAGTTTATTGTACCAGGAAAATTATTGTTTACGTTTTTTGGTATCTTTTGGTTTGCCTTGGAAATAAGGAGCATGTTACGGTATTTTTGTCATGTATAAAATAAATTCTTACTCGTTTCTATTTCATTTCCAAGGATTCTCACAGCTTCAGAGTACCATTTATCTAAACGTTAAACGTTTCCAATTTCATTTTCTTTTATTTAGAACAAATTGAAAATTGGATTTCTTAATTGTATTTCCAATTAAGCATTTTATTTCACCAACAATTGGAGACTTATTAAGTTCCTCGTGAATTTCGTAAGACGATACTCGAATATCTGTAAGGCTTCTTACAGAATTTTCAAACAAAAAAATATTTAAACCCTTTAAAATCTTTGATAAAAAAAAATACGGATCAGTTACGGTTTAAAACAGCTTGAGTGCTTTACAAAAATACTGTTGTTTCTATTTGTCTTTTCATTTATAATCTGTATTATAGCTCTTTAAGGTAACCGAAATATTTCAAAATAACAGGAAAAATCAAGACCCACTTCTTCAAGAAATCCTCCATCACAAAATGTTTACCATCAAAGCTTCACAATTTAAAAGAGCACTCAAATATTCTTGCGAACAACAATACAAGAAAAAACAAAAGATTTTAATCCAAGACAGACAATAAAATGAGGTTCTCAAGGGCGAGGCGTCCCGGGTCGTGCTTCCCTGGGCGCTCCTCCCTTGCATTATACACTGCGTATTGTTCACATTGCCCGGTATTGCCCACCCATTCCTAGTTTTATTTAATAACTTCTGTTTTCGAGCACAAATTGAAATAAACTTAGGAAACGTGCAATTTTGGTTACAAGGTGATTCTGGAGTTAGTTGTTTCAGCTAGTTAAGAGTTGTAGTTTTGGTTAAATTCAAGGTTGTTCTAATGGCTTTCCTTGGTTCAAGTTTGTTTTCTATGGATTACAAAGTTTAGGGACTTCTCTTTAAAATCAGTTTATCAGTACTAAATGAGAAATATATTATTCGGAGACCTCTACAACCCTTTAACTGGGTAACATGGTACTTCTTGGCAAGACTGGAGTCAGATTTACTGGCTGACAATCCATAACGACTGCCAAAGATCTGGAACATGACAGTCGGGACCAACGGCTTAGCGTGCTTTTCCAGGCACGGAGGAAACTCGGTATTTTAAGATGGTCACCCATCCACAGACCAAATTTGGCATACATTGCTTAACCTTGAAGATCGACCCGTGAGGCTGTTATTATTTAGCTACGAGGTTCTCACAATACAAAAAATACTGTTTCTCTATAATCATCAAAACACTTCTTAGTATTTTAAACAGTGTCCTTAGAGTGACAAGCTCTTTAATCAAATTTAGAAAGTAGAACGGCCTGAATTGTTAACTGTATTTCTGCCAGTCAGGTGTTTGTTGTCTCAGACATTTGTCTTTGATCTAGGCGAGTGGTAGCCTACTTACAATGATGGACAACGGCGAAACTCTACAACCTACAATTAGTTTGCTGTCACTTGAAACCATTTTTGCTATTGAAAAAGGTTGTTGGACCTGTTATTACTGGTAAGGTTGACTGAAGGAAAACTCCTTGTTGCATTATTTCTGTGTATTACTATTGTGCAAAAAGTTTGAATAAATAAACATTAGAGGGGTTGGTTGTAACTTAACAGGCTCACATTCCCAACCACTGCCACTCCTGGAAGCCAGTATTAACAACGGCGAGCACTAGAAAAAATACAGCTTTTAAAACAAAGATAGTATTTACATAGATGAATTAGAAATTTTAATGACGGTTCAATACAATAAAGTATATGAGTTTTATTTAGGCTTCTCCTTTGTGAAAAGTGAAATAAAAATAAAGAGATACCATTAAAAAAGGGTACGTAGGCTATTTAGTAACGAGTGGCTTTATCACATTCCGCGATCTCTTCCAGGCAACCTGGAATGGCCAGTTGTTTCCTGAAAATTAAATGGGATTGTGATCAGTGTACCAAGGTATTTATTGTCCAGAGTAAAATCTTCTTGCTCTCATTGTCAGATAATGCTGTGTTTGAAATAATCCTCGGTTTGGTCTGGTATTTATTAGCGGAGTGTAGTAAGCGACGGGGCAGTAATTTATCTCAATTTGTGCACGGTAGGGGGGAATTAGTGCCAACAAGCGTTTGGAGTGGGGTTTAAACGGAGCTTTACCAGTTCATAAATTAAGTGAAGATTTCTTATGAATGCCTTTTTCAGTTGTTTTGGGAATAAACGAGGTTGAACTCTATTATTGTCATTTGAATTTTAAATTTGTATGTTGTGATAATTACAGGAAGTCAAATAAACTGTATTGGTGCAGTCCTTTGATTTCTTGATATATGCCAAAATAACCAGGGAAATTCGTGCAGTTTGTAGCAATAAATTGTGTTGCATCATAAAGAGCCCAGCACATGGGCTGCCGTGTGTCCCAATTACATAATTTAAGGGTATCACTACACTTATTCGCGATGTCTTGTATCTGCTTGCGTGATTCCGTCTGGATCAGACTTTTCGAATATAGTGACTGATTTTTTTACCGCAACTTATGAATCAGAGACATGTTTTATGCATAAAAATATATTCTTAAAAAAAACTATACATACATTATTATTCTTATAACTCGACAAAATATTCCTTACTTTAATCGAATTGTGTACACCTGTTTTTTAACCACTTTTTTAACTTTGTGCATATGTTAGAAATTTAATTTGGTTCGCAAAATTGTGAGCCGTATGTTTGTGTCCGCTACCTTATAAGCTTAGGTCTCACCAGTTGACCTCAGACCTCATTGGAGGTGTTCAGTCAGACATTTATACAACAATATACTCACGATTGTTGAGTCACGACTCAGAAAGGTTACTTCAACGGTAGTTTTAATTGAGAGATTAAAATTATGAGCTTTGTGTCATTATAATCTGATAAATATATACGATATAATGATATACGAGTAGTGAAGCCGTCTTCCAAACTATATGTAAATACCAGTATTTTACAAGGAGTGACTGTTTGTTTGATTTCCATAAACCATTAATTGAATAACACGAAAACCCTTGGCAAGACTGATGTTAGAGTTTCTGCCGACTGATTACCCCTAACGACTGTCGAAGATACACAAATGATAGCCAGGACCAACAGCTTAGCGTGCTTTCCAAAGCAAAAACCAGCCAAGTGCGAGTCAGACTCGCGCACGAAGGGTTCCGTACCATAAACCTTATTTTTTATTATTTGTTGTTATAGCGGCAATAGAAATACACAATCTGTGAAAATTTTATCTATTCTTGAGATACAGCCCGCTAACAGACAAACGGACGGACGGATGGAAGTACGGATGGACAGCGGAGGCTTAGTAATAGTGTTCCGTTGGTTACCCTTTGGGTACGGAACCCTAAAAAGGAGTGCAATTTGCTGAATCCGATTGTGAATCTTTCATTGTAGTAAAACTTGATAGTAAGACAATCATAGTGATCGATTACCCTAACCATTCACAAGTCACAAGGGACAGTAATCATCTGATACCCTCCCCTAACAATAATCACGGTAATGTTCTCTAAATTGTCATACTTCAAATTATCGATAAATAACCCTCCAGGCCAAGGCCTAAAATATAGGTTAAGAAAAACTAAAGCATCATTAATATCAAATCAGTTGTTACGATTCAAATCGAACTGAACTGTATGCAACTTCATATCAAGTTTTAAACGAAATTGAGACTTGAGCTAAAACAATACGATTCATATTTAATTGGAGAACATTCTGTCATTTCCGACTTTTGTATTGTAATGTTGGTATAAGGTTAGGAAGGAAAAGGACGGGTGTATAGGGGGTTGTGTCGGAAGGAAAGGGAGGGGTGGAGAAGAATGCAAGGCTAAGAGGTCGCAGGTAGTACAGTGACCTGACCTACATTCGGTTGCAGGGTGCCGTGTAAATATTGATTTAGTGACCTTTTCCACTTGTTGCTGTGAGTTCGAAGACGATTCCATAGTTTCTTGAACCGCTTTATGGTAGAAGAACATTTTTCCTTTTGAATTGTTGAAGTATCTATAAAAAAATAAGTGCCAACGGTCCCATACGTTCGGAAATTAAAAAGGACATGTACGTTATAAAACAGGTGTGGCATACGTGTGCCGACCTTGACCTTATCGACATTGATGATGAGGTATATGAGTAACCTCCTTCATTGTGTACCTACATACAGATAACGGTGGTTGTAAACCTACCGTACCCTAGGATCTGCAGAGGAATTGTTTTTAGAATGAAAACCGTTTTTTTCTCAAAAAAGTAATATATATACTCGTAAGTACTAGTTGACCCGCGCAACTTCGTCTGCGTCACAATTATCATTACTGTTCCGCTCCTATTGGTTTTAGCTTGGTGATATTTAGTCTATAGCCTTCCTCGATAAATGGAATTTTTCAAATCGTACCTTTAGTTTCTGAGATTAGCGCGTTTAAGCAAACAAACAAACAAACTCTTCAGCTTTATATATTTGTATAGAATACACGAAGTCTAGTACAGTAGCCAAAAGCCAAGTGTTCAAGGCATCACATTTTAATACCTAAGAGGTTTTATAACACTGATTATAATAGCTAGCTGTTGTGCAGAGGGCTCAGCACGAATATTTTTGACGTTTGGTAAAGTAACGTAAAATTTTACTACAGCTGCCTGCTTCTGTGTTCCCAAACGCTTACTACCCTAATCTCTTCAAATTTAGAGTGAACAGGCTCCTTCTGGGTAGGCTCGCTCCATCGTAGACTTTGTCTCTGTCATCTCTGACATAGACTAGAGTCAAGAGCAAACCCTTAAGAATTAAAAAAAAAGCTAAAATACTCGTTTCGCGCATAACATTTATTTGAATTGGATACTATATTCATATTTTTGAATGATCAAATTATGGGATACTCTAAAAAGTGGTCCTGTGGACCTCTGTATGGTGGTGTGGTGGAACGCAATCACACTTAGTGTCTGGTCAGTCAGGGTCCGTGAAACCCCATTTTGCCATATACCTGAGTGCGCAAACCATTAGGCCACTGTAGTTCACGTCCAGGAGGCAGGACGTGTTCCTGAGGTTTCAAGAAGTCGGGTGGTGGAGGGTATTTTCTGGAATATGGGTCATGGTGGTCGGAATTGCTATAAACTCACACTATATTAGAAGTTCCAGTAGTGAAAATATTATAGAACATATTATTACAGATGGATTTACTGTTACAGATACAGATAGAATGGATAAATTTAAAATATGTTTACACTCCACAGGCTGGTGTAAATAATAATTAAGTAGATACCAAATTAACAATTTAGAACAATCTAATTAAATCTTAATCAATGATTACTGAAACGGGTACCATTTCCTGGGGTGTCCTCGATTCCTTACGTTTTCAAAGAGAATATTCTATGCCACTTGATTGCAGGGTTTGAATTTATTTCCTGAAATTAATATTCATTTTGGTTCAAAGTAGAAATAGGAAATTGGGCGACTTTAACTTGATTACTAGTTAAGCTCGCCTTTGAACGTGAGTAAATATTAAGCAACTTGAAGATAATATTAGACATTCTAGGAATTTGAACGAAAATATAGGTACTAACGTTTTTGGTAAGTTATTTTTATATAATGGATGTTGTAATAACAGGAAATTATGTTAGCGAGGTAGGTTGTAGTTATCTACTTTTAGCCTTAAGCGTTGAAATTAAGGAAACATATTAATTAGGTGAAGTTTTATAAGTTGCTTTGCGGTCTAGACAAAATTAATATTTCACTTAGGGTAGAAAGTGAGTTGGATGTGATAATATCATTTTGTTATTGTATAATGATGTTCTATTAAGTAGGCATATAATATGTAGGTATTTAGGGTGTATAATTATTCGATTACTGATTTGAAAGATGATGAAACTATTGTCTATTGTTCTACGACAGTAGTGGGAACATAAGCCTTTTTAGTGTTGTGTAATATTGATTAAACATATAATGAACTATTAGCAATATGATGCCAAGGGTTGCCGTACACTTACTTGGTTGTGGTCGTGTGGAGCCCATTTATAAAATAAAAATAAAATATAATAAAAAAGCCGTATATTTCCCAAGTTTTACAGTAAGTAGGTATTATTAGATATTAATTAAAGAAAACATATGGTTTCACTTGTTTGAGGGAACCCCTGAGGTGAAGGCCTCCTCCAGAGAGGACCATCTTTATCGGTCTTTCGCTATCTCTAACCAATGTGATTCAACCAGACGCACGATCTCGTCCTCCCAGCGTGTGTGCGGTCTACCGCGCTTCCTTTAACCTATTGGTCCCATCCAGGTGCCCATTTATTCACGTTATATTTAGTTGGTTGCGTCCTTAAGAAGTCCCTTTTCAGTGAATTAACATAGATGTTTGTATTTGTTCCAGCTTGGGTGCTGGGCTGGTTGATGTGCAAGACCGTGCCGTACGTGCAGGGGCTGTCAGTCGCTGCGTCAGTCTACAGCCTGGTCGCAGTCTCACTCGACAGGTAAGGAGAGCTTCGATTACTCTAGCTCTTGTACTGAGACTAGTTGGGGAGTTGGACGCGCACTTCTTTCCATCTAAAACACAATACAGTGGTGATAGGCCGGCCATTTTGGGATTCTCCGACATCAAAAAAGTTGAGATGGTAAGCCAATTAATAAATGATTTTTATCTTTCCTTGATATTATTGGTGCCTGAAGCTAAATAAAAGATCTAATGAAAAAATCATTCAATATTTTATTAAGTATCGTATATAATGTAAATATAAGATATGGTATTTCTTTGATAACTCTACCGTGATGATTTCTAAACGAAGTTTGTATCGAAAACGAAGTCGATATATTTATAACTTTGATCTGATAAAAATGGCAGATACTTTATTCAGTGTTGTTAGGTCGGTATTGGGCATTTTATACATACGTTTTTTTTTCTAAAGTGCTCGTCAATTAATAGCTTAAGCATTAAATGTGACGTGTCTACTTTAATTAGGTAACCAGTAAATTTTTCTTTTTTAATATTCCAATCCAAAATGAAATGAAAAAGTTCAAGTTTTATGTTAAAAGTATGATAACTTCGGGCGAAACAATATTTAGTAATACTGTTGGTTTAGGTACCATCTGTATCACTGATACCAAGTTAAATTATCAGAACCCTATAATGTTTGAGTACCTAAGTTTAGATAACATCAAATTGAAAAAGTTTCTTTAAACTTTTGTTAAAAACTGTTTCGGTTTATTCACCTATGATAATCTAGATTTAGGTTTCGAATAGTTATATTTTCATAAGTAATGTGTGTTTTAAATATTAAAAAATAGAGGGAACACCGGCTTTTATAAAAAAAAAATAACAGTAGCAATATCTAGACATACATCATAATTTGAATAGTACATACAAAAGTTATCATTAAATCGAAACGAATAAAACACCAATACGGTACGTAAACAACGCGCGAGACTCTCCAAGTAGGTAAAGCCCAATTTCCTCCAAAAGTACCGTAATACACTCATACAAACACTACCCAAATAAAATGCAGCTGTCCCAAAATATCCCGGAATGCGCCAAAAGGCCCGATGCCCAAACGCGACCCAATACCTGAGGGTAGCCTTGACCCGCTAGTGGAGCTGTCGAGCTTATTATAATAACGGGCCTATTATGCGAAAGGACCAGAATTTCGAGTCAAGGTCCTTTCAGCCAAAATTAGTCAAAAAAATGCGCCAAGAATGTTGATTGATGGAAGTGGAAGCATCTCTTATGGTCTACGATTTTTTCTTTTGATAAAGTCCTTGGCTTTTGAAAAGGACGGTAAAATTTAATATTCAAGTGCTGAGTAAGACTGCGCATTCAGAATATTAAACAAAACTTCATTAAGTTTTTATTAATTGCACATCTTTGTTTAAGGTTTTTATTTTTTATTTTAAAAAACTTCATCTGGCTAAATAATAGTACTAAACTAAATAAACCTGCGTCCTTTTGGGGTTCCGTACCTAAAGGGTAACCAACGGAACCCTATTACTAAGCTTCCGCTGTCCGTCTGTCCGTCCGTCTGTCTATCAGTGGGTTGGTTGGTGGGAGTTTGTTTGTTTGCTTGAAAGCACTAATCTCAGGAACTACTGATCCGATTAGAAAAATTATTTCAGTGTTGGTCTTAGCGTAATGATAAAGGCTATTTATCATTACGCTAAGACCAATAGGAGCGGAGCAGACGAAGTTGCGCGGGTCAACTAGTTTCAAGGATAGTATTATATAGACAGTTAAAATTTTCACAGATTGTGTACTTATATTGCTTCTTTAACAACAAATAATAAAAATTAAATTAAAGTTAAAGGAGCCCCCATTAACTTTTAATTCAATTTTAGGACCTTACAAGGAACGTGTTTTTTTTTTGTGTATGGCAAGGAATCCTTCGTGTGAGGGTCCGGTTTTTTTCCAAAAGAACATCAACAATTCAATGCAAAATAAAGTATTTTAGCCTCACATAACTAGCTCTACGGCTGAATAGATTTTGCTGAGGTCTCAGATCTCTTGTCGTCTATAAACGTCTTGAAAGCATCATGCGGGATTGTGGCACCAATCCTTAGATCAAGGACAGATACTGTTGCTGTGTCAGGTTAAATGCTGTTTACCTTTAATTGGTAATAAATAATGGAGGATGTATTTAGTAGGTTTGATGAGTAGGTATACAGACAACATTATAAATAACATACAGTATCATAAAATTGAAGAGCTTTTTCTCGGGCTACATCAGTTATAACTTTGAGAAAATATCAATTAGTTTTGTAAAACCATAAAACTCTAAAAAATTTACAAGAAAATTGCTTTTGAATGTTTCGCAATTGTCAATATATATTACTTTAATTAAAGGTATTATTTATTAACGTACTGAATATTTTTTCGCTGGTACTTCGACACAAAAGGTAAATTTATTTTGGAAGTAAAATATTTTGGAAAAACATCAGTTAAAAATAAAACGTCTTTTCTAAAAAAATAAACTTAAATCTTATAAAAAAAACGTATTAATACATTTTTTTAATGAATCGTTTTGAAAGTAAATATTAAATCGTTAAGACCTGAGCAAATAAAATAGCAGCGAATAAAACGAATAAAAATTTAGCTCAATAAAAAATGTCTGGCTACAGATAATTTCCTTTCTGAGATTTTTCGTACTTTTTCCATTAGGTATTTATTTTTGGTCCTTCTTGTTCTAATTTGGTTTTAAACGTACAACCTTAATATTTACTTAGGCAGCTGTATAATTTATAAAGTGGCTTTTGACCTGTCTTTTCATAATATTATGAACGAGGAATGAACGTTAAGAAACTGAATGTATTTGAAAATAAACCACAATGTAACAAGGGTTCCAGAAGCTACTATTTCGATTAACGATGTCATATTACAGCTACCAAAAATAAGTTATTTGATCGTTAAATATTTAAATTATTAAACCAGATCGAATTTGACGTAAAACTTTATTCCACGTGTATATAATTAAATTCAGCTTGTGGGTAGAAACCACTACTAATTAGCATAATGAATGATGGCGCTTGCCCCTTTAGCAAAGTTTTGCGGAGGCAGCAAAAACACCCACATCTATCTCTACACATTTTTCCTTTAGGTATACGTATACTATCTGAGCTGGTTTCAGAAACACACACACCTGGGAAAACACGTCTTTGTTGATCATGATAAATCGCCCTCCCCCTAAGGGGTCCCTTCGCGAACAATAAAACTTTAATGTTCTAAGGCACACTATTTTTAGATCTAAAGGTAAAATTCAGGGGAATAATGTATTAAATCAATGACTCCTTTTAAAATAATATTGTTAAGGGTCGTTGGTGGTTGACGTCAGAGTAAATGAAAAGTTTATTATTTAGCTATTAAGTAAATTCTATTTATCGGTTGTTGTATGGTTAGAATAGCGTTATTGATGTGTGAAAATCGGAATATAATTGCTCTTTTTGTCAAAATATAAACCTTTTGATTGATAAACCTACTCCATTCATAAGCACACGTAAGTAAGTACGATACAAAATCGAAGTTGAGAAGAAAGACTAACTAAATACCTTTAAAAAAAAACACATTTAGAAGTTCGACAAAAGAAAAAAGAGGCGTCCCTAAGGCTAGCTTGTCCGCCATCTTGTACATTAGTCTTAAATTCTTACTTTAAAAATAAAAATAACCAATATTTGATTCCACAAATAGATTCAAAAGGTTGCCTCGGAAATTCGATACATTTTCTTTCCTCGTATTTAATGGATGTTCGCCAAAACACACCCTCTTTAAGACAAAATGTTTCTTAAACAAGTCAGTGAACTTATTTGCATTTTAGATTTTCGCACGAAACCGTTTTTGTCTATAGCCACAAATCAAATTTAAATCTATACACTCCTAAAATTCTGTGCTGCAGCGTGTCTGTGCATACAGAATAAAATTTTGGAAAAAATAAGACGTGTTTTTAAGAGCCAATTATTTTTAAAGATGAGATTTACTTATCACGATAAAAGCTTTAGGAATGGGATAGTTAGGTACCTACTATTTGTGCGTAAATAATGATAAGTTGTATATCTTAAACGTGCATGGTTGCTAAACCATGGGTATCCTAACCCTGCTCGATAATTTCTCCTTCCCAATTATAACTGAAGTAACAAGTCTGTAAAATAAATAAAAATTGTCTTCATTTCCTTGTAACCTGTTGTAAACCTTTTGGATTAAAATCTTATATCTTGTTTTTGATTTTGGTTTAAATAACAGATCAGTATGTCTCAACTTGTTTCGATTCAGTGCTGTATTATTTTGTGCTCCTATGACAAGTCGTTCTCCCAACGTCTCCCGTCGTCTTCCTTTATATCTATATTTTTTAACACAAAATAAAAAACGATGAGTGAATGTAAAATTGTTCACTCAATCACTTAAACTATGCTTTATTGATAAGCCAAAAATAAACATTAACCATGTAGGTAACATAAAAATTGTTAAATCGCCTACCTTAGTAATGTCATCGGCAAACATAATCTTCTATAGCCACATCACCAGAGGTTCTTGCACCCTCATCGTTAACTGCAAACAAACCGAAGCTCTTGATCTATTCTAGACGTTAATTCAATTAACTGTCCCTTACAAAGTTTTAGAGAAAATTGATTAATCATTATTGTCGAGAGCCTATGAAGAGCCTCATTGGTTCTCCCCCTGAGTATTCTTGTAAAGATGGGAGGTCGTCTTTCAGAAATATTTAAATTATGATATCGAAATAACGGCTATTTTGGTTCGGGATATTATTACTAGGAAACTGTGGTTTTCGTATCATTTTCCCTTATGAAATTAATTATATAATAATTTTCATCTTTTTCTATCAGCTGTGTACCTAGGGTGAATGGGATTTGTGACACATATTCTTGAAATGTCAGGTGAGGTGGCCAAAGAATAACAGCCGCACGGTCAATCTTCAAGTTTAAGCAACTCTTGCGGAGGTTGATCTGTAGATGGGTGACCATCTTAATATACCCGTCTCCTCCGTGCATTCTGCACGTAAAGCCGTTGGAACCAGCTGTCATTTGTAGATCTTTGGCAGTCGTTACGGATTGTCAGAAGTCGGTAAACCTGATTCCAGTCTGGCCAAGGACTACAGTTTTATCCAGTTAACGGGTGGTTGATGTCTGGTAGGCAGCCGCTCCATGTAAAAACTGGTATTCAGCTAAATCCGGTTCGACTGGAAGCCGACCCCAATATAGTTGGGAAAAGCCTAGGCAGATGCTGATGTCAGGTGAACAAAACTTTATAGGAAAGCAACCGGAAATAGGGATCATAGCAGATGGCATTCTGTAGTTTCTGACGACCCTTATGGAAAAATACTTGAGTGTATGTGCGTAAAATTTATTTTACTTCAGTTTCTTATAATTTCTACTCATAATGACTAAAAAAGATATGAATAAAGTGATGAATCACGCGTCTCGACCAAGGGCTCGAACTAGCGCTGTAAGTAATAGATAAATGGTTTTTGCCGACAATGACGTAACCGCTCAAGATCAAACAAGCCACCATTAGATAATCTCATCCATTTTCAGTATGAAAACATCAATTACTTAACTAAGAAGGAGATAATACATCATCGTAGTGTTATCGTTTTGTATTACATAATAAAACCGCAGTTTTCCTCTCAAGTCTTGTAACTTTCGCTTCACATGTTATGACCTTCAAATGTTAGCTGAAACTATGTTTTCCCCTAGTCGTGAATAGTTTGATTGATGTGTATTTAAAACATCGTTTTCTCGGTTTCCGTCTGTAACATCCGCGATTACGAAACTGGGGTAGTCAGTCAGTGAGGCCTTGGGAGCTGAGTATTGTTCGTTTGCGGCCTTCAGTCTTTTTGAGATAGCTTTGTTTATACGGGTATTTTTGTTTGTTTTGTTTTGTTTTTCAGGTGAGATAGTGGTCAAACGCGTGCCTATCAATAGTGAAAAAAAAAAAAAAAAAAAAAAAAGAATCGAATTTAATATTGCTTAATTGTGTTTTAATTTAAATCTCTTAATCCTCTTTCTGGGTAAGATCGCTTCATCGTAGACTTTATCTCTGTCATCTCTGACATAGACTAAAATGGAGACATAAAACAAAAATGGAGAAACATTATGATTCTTTTTTGTAATTTTAAGATTGTCAAATGTTATTATTCCCATGCCTCGTCGTTGATAGTTACTAGTCTTTGATACCGTCATAGATATAGGTTATGTGTAGATAGGTATCTCTTTAAGCAAGATGCAGTTAATGGTTATATGATAAGTCTACGTCTTCTCAAACGTCTAGGTGACGATAACTGGCTATCGTTTCTTCAATCTCGATATTAAGGTGTCAATAAATTTATGACTTTCAAACAACTTACCTACATCTTCTTCTTTTTTTATAAAATACTTGTTGACCCGCGCAACTTCGTCTGCGTCACAATTTTCATTGCTGATCCGTTCCTATTGGTCTAAGCGTGATGATATATAGCCTACAGCCTTCCTCGATAAATAGCCCATCTAACAATGAAAAAATTTTTCAAATGGGACCAGTACTTTCTGAGATTAGCGCGTTCAAGCAAACAAACAACTCTTCAGCTTTATATGTTAGTATAGATAAAATAAAATAAAAACAAGATAATAGATAAATATATCTTTTTGCGTTTTAGTATGCTAAAGACCTTTTTAATTTTTCTGCCACTTGCTTCATTTTCAGGTGTTTTTCTAGTTTCTCTAAAATACTACACTAAGTATAAAATCTCAAATCGTTTGTTGCAATCCATAATGTACAGACACAGCTCACAGGTGAAAAATTAATAAACAGAAACAATTATGGACCCTGTTGGGCACAGCAAAACTTTAAATAATTAGGAGAGCGGAAGAGCGTTTTGTTATTTATTCTTGTTTAATAAAAAAAATATATATTTCCTGTCCAATTTGTATCTGTTATTAAATATTTAAACATATTATTATTATTATCTACATATTTATTGTTGGATAAAATTAACGTAATAAATTACGTTCTGTTTGTGTAAGATTAAAATCCTGTATATCCAAGGTTAGGTTGTGATCGGGAGAACAATGCGTACAAGGCAACGTTTCGATAACATCTTCTATTAAGGAAGTCTTTGGTCCTTGGAGTCCAAGATATATGGTAGAACAATAGACCTTCGATTTGCTCACTATCCCTTCAAATTGCCTTGTTTATGTCTTTTTTTTTACTATGAAAACAGGAACTTTTGTTTGTGAGGATAGGAGCGATTTCCTTATTCGTCTGTTTTTATAAAGTAACTGAGATATTGAAAGATGTAAGATATTGATTAGGCGTAAATGTAACTGACTTTCATTTAACTTTTGCGAGATACAAAGGAGAATTTTCTGGAAGCTATCAAAATGTCATCATCATATCAGCCGAAAAACGTCCACTGCTGGACATAGGCCTCCCCCAGGTTTGCCATAACCGCCACGCTTGTTCGGCGGGTTGGCGATCGCAGTGTATGGTGTTGCGTTTTACAGAGAACGCTGCTACCCATTCTCTGGTGAGTCCCTTAGTCGCCTCTTACGGCACCCACGGGAAGTGATGGGATGGTATTATTTTTTTACGGCACCATACGGAAAAATATATGATTGTCAAAGGTCATCCCATCCCAGGATGTTATTATTTGCCATTTAGCGAAAAAAAAATCTATTCTATAATTTAAAATATCCGTCGACCTTAAAAAAATCACCGCTTCAAATTCGGAGGCCATTATCCTCGATATCATAGCTTTACCCACGAATGGGCATAATGTATTGCCCTGAGGGATCCCATACGAAATCAAGGCTAAGCCTAATGTTCCATAATGGAAGCCTTGTTTTATCAGATTCTTTACAAGGTTATATTGAATTAAATTTATTCGGGTTGATGGAATTATGGGAAATACATATTTATTTTTTGACTACACAAGGGTGTTTTTTGGATGATAAAATAACAAAACAGTGGATGTAAAAAGGCCACTTTAGGTGAATCATATTATGATCATAATATTAATCATACAAAAATCTGTCAAACTTCATTTCCATCTTTATCGCTAATAGCTTTAGGTTCAAGGTTGATTTCTTTTCGAAAATTTTACAGTTTCGGGCTTTCGGGTAGCTTCATGTGCTGGCTAATTCTGCTAAAGTGGCCTTTTTAGACCCGCTGGTTTTCTGTTCTGTTTCTTGATAAATACTATTTTGGATTAATTTCGATATAGTGACATCGGCAGTTACTTGAGCGTCATTTATTACATCTATAAATAAATAATTTTCTTCAGTTTTAAATTATCATATTGATAGGTTTGCGTTTTGTCCCTATTTCACTTGATGGTTATCGATTATTAGGTCGACGTTGCAGCACGCTTGCATAATATTAAAAACTATTTCATTTGATTGGGTTACAAACTCCACAGTAAGTACCAAATTATTGTAGACACAATTATAATCAACAAATTACACTTTTGTAGTTCCATACCCTATAACATGGTTCTCACTGAAGTTTTTGTTTCTGTCAGTTTCATGACGTGTACATACAAAGTAATTTCAAGTATTTAGCTCACGATCTTGCGTGTCGGTGTCCTGGTCCATATTAGGTGTTGGTATTTATAGCCTACCTTGTGGAGACCTGGTATGAGTCGAAGACTTAATTTGTGGGCTTAATTGATATGTGGAATTGAGGCGCTGATGGATATGTGTGAAATAATTAAAATAATTTAGCAATAGATTTCAATATTGCTATTTACCTCCTATTCTAGGAGCTCGTGGCTACATAATAACAGCAGCATGGATCGATCTTCAAGGTTAAGCAACGCTTGCCGAGGTCGGTCAGTGGATAAGTGACAATCTTAAAACAGTGAGACTCATCCGTGCCTCTGAAAGCACCCGGCTGTCATTTGTAGACCTTTGCCAGTAATCACGGATTGTCAGAAACTGGAAAATCGACTCCAGTCTTGCCAAGAAGTACCGTGTTACCCAGTTACTAGGTCGTGCGGGGTAAAATACTGGTATTCAGATGAAAGGTGATTGATTGGAAGCCGAACACAATAAAGTTGACAAGAAGCTAGGCAGATGATGTCTGACTATTCTCTACGCAGCAAAATTCTAAACGTAGATATTTTATAACTAAATCAATGCCTTGCTCACTAGAAAATAGTAAAAAGAAATGTTCATGAACAACATGGAAAAGTGCAAAATAAATTTAAAATTATTTATAAACACTTAAAGTAAACATTCTAATGAATGCACGTTTTGAGAAAAAATATGCTTTGAAGAGGTTTTAGTAAGCATGAAAGCGTCTTTCTTATTTTTAAAATATTGTAAAATTGTTTTGCAAAAAATGTGAGGATTTAAACGCTGTTACAATTCGATTCGATGTGGAATTCTGTTTTTTTTATTTATTGTACTAGTGTACAATAAAGGATATTATATAAGTAAATATATTCATACCAGAGTATAGTGAAAATATTCAAAAACATTGTTATTACTTGTATCAAAGCAAACATAATGTATTCCTCCAAAAGGGTTTGTTATGAAGGAAAAACAAAACATAATCAACACGGCCGTAAAGTTTCAGTCTCCCATTTTGAAAATTACAAGTACCTAATACATACCAGGCTTTTAAGGTTCCATAATATAATAATAATAATAAATATATATTGTATAAAAATATTTAAAAATGTATAAATAAGCGAAGAAGATGAATAAAGGACATAATAATAGATAGTTATACATATGTTCACACAATTTGTCAACAAGTTTCTTAAAATTAATCTTAAACTTATAAATACATAATTGTGTCTATTCTTAGCATCTGTTACCGAACTAGGTTTATAGCCTGTATTTCAGTACGCAGCGTCCATACCCAAAGGTAACCAACGCGACGGAATCCTGTTATTAATCCTCAGCTGAACATCCGTCCGTCAGCGAGCTGTATCTCAAGAACCGTAATAGGTAGATGATTAAAAATGTTCACAGATTGTGTTTTTCTATTGCTGCTATAACAACAAATAATAATTAAAAATTATAGGGGGTCACAAACAAGAAACGTATTTTTTTTGTGTATGGTACCTACGGAACACATCGTGTAAGTGTCCGACTCGCACTTGGCCGGTTTTTTGTGATCCGGAATTGTAATAAATCCAAAAGGTACCTCAAAATAGTAACAGACGCCATGTTGCCGGAACTGGATTATATTAATAAGCAATTTAAATTAACTTTAATTTACATTATACTGCCTCCAGGTACGCAAAGGTCAGTTCAAGTCTTCCTGGGTCGGAGTTTAGATCTGATAAGAGAAACAATATTGTAATTTATGTTTTACCGATTTAATTGTAGGTTGTTAGATATTTGGTTTTTTTAGGGGAAGAAGATTAGGTGTTACTGAAATATATTTTTTTTATTAAGGGTAAAGAAACTCATCAGCGGTTTTAAATTTTCTTTGAGGAAAGCGGGGTATGCTTCCTTAATCTTGAATAAACAACATAAAATATAACTGTCTTTCCTTCTCTTTTTTAAATCCAAACAAAGGCTGTCTTTAAAAGATCGGTCTTAGCAATAAGGCCGACCGTACCTAGTACCTAATGTTTTCTTCATCTATCTTTTCTGTAACTAACATATATGGTAACCATAATAATGAGAACTCTATTCTACTCTATACGTTACCAATAAACATAATGTTTCATAACAACACGCCTATTTTGCCTAAAGGTAGTAGCAGAGTTATATCTTACGCTACACTTACATTTAAATCCCACGCAGTTAGGTGCGAGCGAGGCTTCGGGACTAACCTAGGCTGGCTAACTTAGTCAGGACACCTACGCACATCGGACTGAATGGGAGTCTAAGTACGGAAAATGGAGTCCAACTACTACTAAGAGCGAGCGTTTTATTTCAACCGGGAAAAAATTCAGAGTTTTGGTTGCCTGACAAACTCCCGTTGGAAAACACTAGCAACACTTTGCCCGTACCGTGAATGGAACCCAGGACCTCATGCTTAGCAGCAGCGATTAGGACCACTATACCAACGCTGCCTACGTAACTTTTGTTATTAGTAATTTCGATTTGTACTAAATCACCGCACACTAGTGATACCACTCGGAAAATAAATACTCATAAAAGAAAAGAGGACGATATAAATTATGAATCCCAATATTTATGACGTCAATATCATGTGCGTCGGGTCAACAACCTCACGAATACGCTGCAATTACGAGAATAGACAATATCGTAAATGCTTTCGCAGACAGGTACCAAGCTACAGTGAGATAACGCGTTTTTATTATACAGACATGATATTTATTTTGTAAATAGGCTTAAAATTAAACTTTTAAGCGTTAATTTTGTGGTAATTTTAAAATAAATAAGGCCTATATTTTTATATATCTAATATAGGGGTAGATCGCCCTTCGACTGTTTTAACATTCTAAACCAATTGATCAATTAATGGCCCTTTATGGCGAAAATGGCCCTAAAGATCCGCATTATGCCCCAAATCAGCGCTGGTCCTTACGGCTCATTAACGCCCAAGGGCAGTCTATAAAGAACTCTATACAAAGCGGGGATTACCGCCAATACTGCTGCCGGCTCCCCAAGTAATTATCCTTGAAGATACACTTTATTAGTACGTTAAAGCCCTCAGGAGGGTACAATGCATCTCTGCGAAGGTTTGCGGTGATTGCGATCGAAGTTCGGGGCCACAATAACGTGGATTCAAGGATGGGAAGCGTTTTATTGCCTGTGTTACTCATTGTCGGGAAGGATTCGGATTTGCATATAGCTATTAAATGTATCGATGTTGCTTAATACTAACACAGAGTGAAGATTTGAAGAATTGAGGTTATAAAATCTGTACATAATGCATTGATAGAATTTTAGCGCTGTATGTGCACAGGAAACCACAATTTGTGGGGCCAATTTTAATTCATGAAATAAATCTAGAAGTTATTTTGAAATTAGGTACAAGGTCTTTTTAAATAAAAGATCAATAAAAATTGATTGGGTTTCTGCTAGGCTTCAATAGTCTTAATAATTATGATAACGATACGAAGAAAATCATCATTAGTAATTCGCGTCTACTCTAGCAAGAGCATTATCATCATCTTCCTGCCCTTATCCCCCTTATCCATTATATAATTACTTGGGGTCGGCGCAACACATAAAACTAAACTTCTATAGCAAGAGCATAATTTGTTAAAAATTTTCATTACCTATGGCATTTATCTACAGAAGGTGGTGTTTTTTAAAGTGTAGTTAAGAAAAACCTCCGCACTATCCATTTTATATCCAAATCACCATAAAAGCCATAGGTTTGCTATAGATGTTTATGCTAAGCGAGTCCTGCACACGACTCCCGACTATTCACCAACATCCAATGTCATTGACGCCTCACCAGCAGAAATAAAACAGAACGTAAATCTTCAGCGTACCCTTTGATGTACGATCTGAGCCTATTTTTTTTTTTATAAAACGATGAAAACCTCTGTCTTCGGCAGTATTCTTGGAGGGTTGAACGCATCGCAATGGGTTTAGTTGATTTTTGTGGGGATTGCGGTCTTAGAACATGATTTTGTAAGTGTATCTTATGCTTCATTTGAGTTTTGTGTCTTGGTATGTAGAATTAAAGATGAAACGGGTGCTCAAATATGATTTCAGAAGGGTTTCAAAAGGTATTTAGGCTCATTTTCCCACTTAGTCTGAATGACTGTATTCGACTTAGAGCGGATTACACCAATGAAACTGAACGCGATCAGCACATCTGGACTGCGTTCAAGAGCTGTCAGTGTCAATCATCATCATCATCACATCAGCCGAAAGACGTCCACTGCTGGACATAGGCCTTCCCCAAGATCGGGGAGTTTGCCACAATCGCCGCGCTTGGCAGGCGGGTTGGCGATCAGTATTTCACAGAAAATACGACACTGGCAGCTCGTAAAAGTAGTTTATATGCTGATCGAGTTCAGTTTAATTGGTGAAATTCTCCCTTAGTAGTCGTGACGGTGGAAAAAAGCCTCGATTAATATAATTTAACGTTACAAGCTTAAAATTTGCAAAAATGTGATTTTTTCTGACCTGTAGGTACATTTTATATACAGCCACAGTTTAACAACCATGTTTTAGCTTGGCTTTTTGCTAGTTCTGTGTACAATTCTATCTTGCTTAATTTTTACTGTGTAATTTGTGAGTCGGCACCAGTTAGCTACTTTTTATTTTACAAACATACAAAGTCACATACACAAATGGCCATACCCAGAACTGTAGGCCTACAAATATTTGTTCTGTGCGGGAATCGAACCCGACACGCAGCGTAGCAGCCACTCGCTCAACCACTGCACCATCCGTGTCATCATGACCTTGGCAACCAAGTATCTGTGGACAGTTTTATTTGTTTGGACGTAACTTCCGTGATTTTATTGCGACGACAAATTAATAAAATGTTTAACACTGTCGTAAACTAAAATGTTTACTATGTATTTATCAAGTTTCCTTCTCAGTTCCAGAGTGTTGGATGAGTATAGTTAGACGATTATAAAATTATTTATGTTAATTTTCATACATTCATCGTCAAATAATTCTATGTCATCTCAAAGTGTCTCTGCTTGATTAACCTGACAATTAAATAGTTGACGATTAATTTAAAAGAGGTGTCATTTCCGAATGAGACCATTGACATTCGAATCACAGAGTAAACCTATCAAAAAATATCTTGATATTAAAAGTACGCCTGTATATCTGAAAAAAAGAACGACTTTTTCATTTTTGAAAAGGTTTGTCAAAATAAAAAAAAAACAAAAATTTACTAAAAATTCTCAAAAATAATTTAATATAAATTCACACCAACTACCATCTTCTCTAATGGTGGTGCACCGCAATTAATGGAGCATGATGTCTGACGACGGGGATGACGGGAGCCGCGTGGACGACGGGCGCGTGTACGATGGGGGCTGGGTGGACCACGGCACTGTGCGATACCGTGTGGACCGGAGCCACGACGTGGTGGGCCACTACGGGGTGGGCCACGACCGGCGCGATGACGCCGGCGTTAGCGATCGCGATCAAAGCGAAGAGGATGGTCTGAAATGAAGGAAATAGCGGTTAGAGGTCGGAAAAAAGTTTAAGCAATATCTTATAATGTGACGTAGACATAGGTTCCTGTTAAGAACTTCTTATTTGAACCTACAAAAAAAGCATTGCTAAGATTTTAGATTTCGCACACGTTAAAGTCATGTAGTTCGCTTTTATGAATTAATTATTATTGTCAGCTATAGTTTCTTTTACGTTTTTATTCGCCTTGTGCAAGTACTAATTGCTTATTGATAGTTTCTGAGTATTAATTCCTGGTCATATGAAGATGCTTTATTTTTCAAATGTGAAATGTGTTTTTCAGAAAACAGTCATTTACTACAGAATATACATAAATTCTCACGTGGGAACATTCGCTGTTCCATAGCTATACCGCCCTAGTTTATTGAACTTCCTCCCTTCGGAAAGGTTACTCCGCAAAAAATGTAAAGTATCAACAAACCATTCGTTCAAACTGTTGTTAGTTCAGACGAGTTTTTCCAACTGTTATTTACATTTTCAGTTATTTACGGCCCAACAGTTCAATGGGTTCACCAGCCCAGAAATAGAAAGTATCAATCATCGTATCCGGTTCCGTTTTATAAAGTCATATTAAATATCTGTTTTGATAGAATTGTTTTATCGTTGAAGGCCCTGGTATGACCCTAACAAAGAATTAGTTATTTTAGAAAGGCCTGCCTATCGAGTGAATGAAAGGTTAATGTTTCTAATAAGTAACACGCTGAAAATAGAAAACTTTCTATCAGTTTATCAGCCTATTCAAATGTAATTTATCTTATACGATCGTCAGTCTGCGCCATTTTGCGAAATTTTAAACATCTGTGTTTGACTGTTTGTCACTCTTTCACGTCAGAAAGTCTGAAAGGATCTTCTTGAAAATTGGGACACAGGTAGATTATAGTCTGAAATAACACATACGCTATATACGATATCCCGGGAGTATGTTCTCTAGGGATCACGCGGGTGAAACCGCTGGCAGAAGCTAGTATAGATATAAACGCGAAAGTTTGTGAAATGCATGAATAGATGAATGTTTGTTATTCTTTTACGCAAAAAATTCGGAACGAATTGAAACTGTACAATAATATACCTTGTACATTGGAATAATACATAGGCTATAATTTGTAGAAATAAGTGGGGAAGTACCAATTCCAAGGGGATGGAGCCACATCCGGCAGCGAGTTATGTGTATATATTTTAAGACATTTTTTATTGAATGATATCAATGATAATAAAGAATAAAAATAACATCTTGAAGCACCAAAATAAACTTTATTCAAAGTAGTTATTTTGATATCGATGGCACTCATTTATTGCTTGAATATTTTTGGTTTTACTTTAGTTATTATGGCAACATAGCTTATTCATATTAATGTCAAAGTGGTTTAAATATAGGTGGAGTACGTTAGAAATAAAAATGTATAGGGAATAGCTAATCGAACCGTCTGCGTATCTGTTTAAAAATAGAGACACTCTGTCTTTTTGCGTGGGTGTCATAAGTATCAACCCTTTGTAAAGATATATTATATTAAGGGGTTGAAACGAGACGATGACGTCATGAATAAACTAGATTCGTTACTGAAACCTCTTTTTTGGTTGACTTTTTGGGTAGTAAAAATAGAGGAGGAAAACGTTGATGTTGTACCTACGATTTCATATTGTATAAGTTTCGTCTTTCAATCTTCTTAGAATGTAATGTTGCCTACCAAATTAAAAGTTCAGTAAAACAAAGTGGTGGAGTTGTGAGGTTATTCGAAACTCCCATGTAAAACTCACTCATATACTGCTAATTAATGGTTCCAATGTTTGTAAATATCCGAGTACCATAATACTATATGTACTTATTTAGAAAATTAATAAGTCTTCCTCTGCATACTCTAGGTGCATGGTCCTCACATACATTAACAAAATTTTATAAAACATTTATTTGAAACGAGTAACTATGGAGTTTTTAGTCCGTTCTTCTCCATAAGAATCTACCATTTCAAATGGACCGTAGAGTCACTATATTATTTTAAATGATGACGTTCAAAAATGCGGTTTAGTGGCCTAATTGAAATAAAACGTTTTGACTTTGACTAATGCTAGCCTATTGCCATGAACAGGGCACAGGCCCAGACTGCTTTTAAGAAATTTCAGATAAAAAAACCAATAACTCTACGCTCGACGTGGGAATCGACTCCAGGGCCTAAAGATCAGCAAGCCATAATAAAAAAGCAGTAGTGCTAGAGAGAATTTAAAGAAGGTGGCTGGCAGCGGATGAATGCGGACTGCTCAAGACGGGGATGTTTGGCGCTCTTTGGGGGAGGCTTACGTTCAGCAGTGGATGATGACGATGATGAGCGCTAGCTAACACTAAACCAATGACGAAGGATCTGCAAATGATATTGCTAAAGTTTAAGTATTTCAAATAACGAATACTTAACCGTTTAGGAATTTCCGACGTCTCCCCAGACAGATTAATTTTGATGAATAATAATCTAAGGTCAATGACTAATCATGACTTATTGTATTATCAAAACTATTAATTTGACCCTAACCTTTCAATTAAAACTACATTTTAATCCAGAGTTACTTTAGTTCCATTTGATTTGTTCCTAAGAAATGTCTAAATTGAAAAGCTTTTACATTTTGAAAGTTTAAAAATCACTTTAAAATGAAATATTTTTCTTTCTACAATAATGAACCTAAATACAGTCAATTACATGCTCCAGATTTAATATTGTTTGGTGGTGCCAATAAATAAAAATAAAAACTTCTATTTTAACTTCGTAAATAATTAAAAAAAAAACATCCTTAAAAAATATTTTAAAGTTCGTAACTAACGACTGATTATTCAGTAAAAGTCTGAAAACAGCAATTTTAATTACAAAACAAAAATAACTAGGGCGTATGAATTGAACAACAGAACTTAATCATATAAAAGTAGCTATTAAAAAAAAAGGTTTCTCGGCACTTTCCTACTGCTGAAGAAAAAGGGCCCCAACGTCTCTACTCTCCTTTATTTCAACTATTATTTCCATTACATGAGCCAAGTATCGTCAATTAATTTAAATAAACATTTAATTAAATAACTTACCAGCTTGAACATTTTGCAGTACAATATGTTTTCTTGTCTGTGTTGTTAATCCGTCGGAGCTGTGCGACTGTGTACCTAGATCACCTAGGTTTAGTCCTTTTATAGTCCTAAGTGCTACGGTCTAGGCTATATGCAAGTACTGTAATAAATCCTAACGTTTGGCAATATGCAACTTGAGCGCACTACTGTAGTACTGTTATCGTAGGGTCACTGAAAATTGGCGACCGAGGAAATTAACTGTCAGATTTTGCCACATTTTTTTTGCGCTTCTTGCTAGATTTCTACCTGTAACTGGCTAGATATGAATTCCACTGTCTTTTGAACATATTTACACGATACTAAAATATAGCATCAAAAAATTCATCGTCAACGCTGTCAACTGGTAATGTGCCCAAGAGACTGGTGGTATTGCCACGTTGAATGGCATTTTGTTAATTATTATTTGTTAATTTTAGTTAATATATGGAAAATAATGTAAATAAAAGTATTTTTCAATAAGTCCAGTTTAAGTTTTTTATATGTTTGGGAAAAGGCTAGGAAGCTGATGATTCAATTTAAATGTGAGTTGCCTTGTCAGGTCTCTTAACATACAAGTATGATAATTACTACCACATATGTATTTTACTAGGTCATAGAGCAACTAAACTTTCATTCATTCTAGTTTATTTTAAGAGTTTTTCAATGAACTATAAAAGTAGTATTAGGGTAAATAGGTAACTTAAAAATAAACCATTAAAGAAAAGCAAACAAATATTTACTTGCTCCAATAACATTTCTTAGAAAATTGAAAAGATCCCAGAAATAGATTTGGAATAGAGTTTTTCTATTGTTAAAGTGTAAAGGTAATGTAAATAATATAAATGTAGCGTGGCTTCTATAGATAAATGCCTTTGTCTGTATTTCATCACTGTAATAATTTAAATTACAAATGTATTTGTTCGTTATTTAGACAAAATTCTGCCCACAGCTTTCATTTGCGTTCAATGAAACATCATTCCAACACAGGCTTTCTCTAACTTTCTGGAATCAAAGGGTCAAATACTTTTCGTGCTTTTGTTTTATCCAACATTAATTAGGTTTTGGTAAATAAACTTTATTCAGAACCCCTCTACCTAGATACTTTGTAATAGAAATCTAGTTCACGTTGTACGAGTACCTTCGACACAAAATAATAAAAACGATTTAGTTTAATGTTTTGCCCAGTGCTTAATTTTCAAGAAAATATTAAACCTAAATTTAATAATGCATTAATGAAATCCACTAGCTAATAATTTAGAACGCAAACAATTTTACTAATTATCTTTCCCATCAAAAGTTAGACCACTTCTCAAAAATGTTTTTTCAGAAAAAGTACGCATTTTCCTGCCATCTGCTTTTCGTCGTCGCCTCGAGAATTAAGATTTATTATCTAATTAAGATTAGGCACCTTTTTAAATGGATTATTATTTCCTCCCAGAAAACAGTAATCGTTGAGGTTATAGAAAGTCGTGCTAGTTCTTGTAACTGCGTCTAAAAATTCAACAGTATTTGGGGTACACTCTCATAAATTAATTAACCGAGTCACCAAAGACTGGGTATACAATAAAGCTTAAATCTGAAAAATATAGACTGCTAAACATGCAAAACCATATCCCACCATGTCACCTGTCGGGTAACAATGGCCACTTCTAACCAACACTACTACACATACATACAATATGTTTGAGTCGGTGTGTAGTCGTATTATTGCGTCGTCGTCGCCGATCCGATCGCGATATTGTTAATATAGAACTAATGAAACAGGTGAAGTGATGAAATTATTCATATAATAAACTTTTCATCTGTCACTGAACGATGTCGAGTCTTAACTGGAATTTATGCCTGGCGTAAACATCAAAAATTTTGAAGCACCTCATTTGAAGTCCCCTGTCATTGGAATTGCACATAATTTATCTATACAAATTTAATGTCGATAAATTAACTAGCGAAGGCTTGATACTGATAATAAAAAAAAATGTCAGAAAATTCAAAAGAAAAATTATTTAACTTTGAAAAAGGATAAAAGTAAGTGAGCAACATACTCGTACAGGGGAGGCATGTATCCCAACAGTGGGAGCATTTTCTGCTGATTATGTGTTTACTTTATTATTGATAATATTATTTACTGTTTTAGTCTGCGTGATATATTTGATTCGTCGATCCTACAATCGCTTAAGACCAGGGTCTATAACCAGTGCGTTCTGCCCGTAATGACTTACGGGCCGAAACGTGCACACTCACTATAGGCCTGCTCCACAAACTCAAGGTGCTCAGCGTGCAATGAAGAGAACAATTAAATACTCGGTGTTTCTCTGGTGAATAGAATTTGCAACGAAGTCATTCGCTAGAGAACTAAAGTCACCGACATTGGGCGTAGAATCAGCATGCTGAAGTGGAAGTGGGCCAGCCATGTCTACAGACGGACAGACGGTCGATGAAATAGACATGTGTTAGAGTAGAGACCGTATGGGCAAACCTAGTGTGGGACACCATGTGGCACGATGGATCGATGATTTAAAGAAGGTGGCTGGCAGCGGATGGATGCGGACTGCACAAGACCGGGATAGCTGTGGACGGAATTTGGCTGAAATGGTGATGATGTCCGTGTTACAAAAGTAACCAGCCATTTGAGAGCCGCACTGGCACGCATTTTATATTTTCGGAGAAAATGGTCTTTGACAGTCGGAGTGTTCAGTTTTTTTTACGGACGTTCGGAACTCTATAAAAATATATTTTCTCTCATAACTACTATAATATTCATTTTATACAGTGGTTTCGAGGCTCCTTTTTAACAGCTTATGTTTTTATAAGGGACAATGTCCGATGTCTGATTTACTTTATTTTTATGATGGATGGCTCTCTTCTAAAACATGAAATGTCATTCAAAAGTTTCAAAACAAAGTGCATTCAATTTAGAATGGAATAGTTTCTGCTGATTTAAGGCTAAAGTTTATATTGATGAGCTCAAAGGATTGACTGAAACTTTTGGAGTTAGTATAGCGGTTAGAAAATGAGTATTTTCATCACTTTTCAGTGTAACAGTGGTGACTAAGTTATTATAGAACTAAAGAGGCGCAAAACATAATTAAACTTTTTCCAAAACTAGTTTTTCATAAAAGGATTTTTTGAACGGTTAGAAAAAATATTGAATGTTTTTGGATGTAGGTGAAAAAAAAAACAATGACTGGATTTGTTACTAGCAAGTTTGTAACCGATTTTAGTGAAGTTTTCAATTGTTTTGTTCAGAGGTTTGTTTTTTTTTCACTGAGTTATATTCCAGGATCTGTAGGCATTCATTGATAATGTCAATATACGAAAAATCACTATTACTGAAAATATACTGAAATATTGTACGTTCATATTGAATTGCGTTTTACCGAAACTATTTTAAAACAAAAATCTTCGCAGAAATTATTAACGAACAATCTTTTTACCATTTTCATCATCTAATCCCGTTTTCCGATACCACGAACATCCAGGAACTATATTCCAAAATCGTAAAACGTTCACTACCGACTGCCACACGTCGGAGGTGATACAAAAGCGATATCTGCGGAATTATCGCCCACGCGGATGTGGAACAATTTCCGACTCATTGTGTATCGTGCTGACATCTTTTTATAGAAAATATTACAGGAACTAGATTTGTGGGGAAAATACAACAGAGGAAAACCATAGATTTAACTTGCCACATAATATGACGCCCGTATATCCTGGAGGTGTTGGCAGAGTTTATAACACAGTACATTTATACATCCTGATTTTGTCAGTTTCATTGAAGTCCTATGTATAAAACGAGACAAATCCAATTCGAGACAAGTCTATTAGCACTAAATGAGCCTAAGTCCAGGTTCCGTATCCATACCACGTAATAGAGGGTGAGCCAAGTGCCGTTAACCGGGCACATATCTACACCCCGGGCTACTACCGAGAAATAAAATTCTACATGGAAAAACAGATGACATTTTTGCCTGACCCGGGAACCAAACCTAGGACCACATGTTCGACAGTATCGACGACCACCAGACCAACGAGGCAGTCAATAAAAATATGTTCACATTAACAAAATTTCCTGTTACACCATTGGTTTAGGTTATGGACTAAATTGTCTATCAATCAACTACCGAATTAGTCAAGTCAAATTTTGTTTGAAAAAATCATCATCTGCCTAGCCTTTTCCCAACTATACTGGGGTCGGCTTCCAGTCAAACTGGATTCAGCTGAATGCCCGTATTTTACGTGAAGCGGCTGCCTACCAGAACTCCGCAACCCATTGTTTGAAAAATAGAACTTTAGATTTTACATTAGCTACATACATATTAAAAAGTCAGCCTGATTTCCTCCATCGCTTCCATTCCACATCATAATTTTCACTGAAAGAGCTGACAGTACTGCAGTTATCAAATCATCCCGTTGAAAGGTTAAACCTGTCTGCATGCGCCCACACGATTAAGATGTCGGGATTCAAGAGCCGAAGTCAAAATCGTGTGCATTTGTGCGCAACGAAACTTGCTTATCTGTTGTTAAGATAGTTTAGCGGAGGCGTGTCTGGAATGCGTCTAGGGATAGATTGTATACCGCCACAGACAAACTGCAAAAACAGACCTGACATAACACAAATCAAAGTTCTCCGCGCGATTTGAGTATGTAAGTTAGCCCGACAACGGCATTTTGGTAGTTGCCCACCAGACACAACATGCGGTCGGTGGGTCCTCCCTTTTCAATAGAGGTTTGCAGGACTTGACCTTCCGCATATCTCCATACTATCATTTTCACACTTAAATAAAATAACAATTTTAATTTACACAGAGAAAAAATACAATGTAAGCATGGATATCAAGCTTTACAAGATTGTATCTGTTTCAGATGTTAAAACATTTTGTTTTCATTATTGAAAGTAGAAAAACACTTGCTTCAAACATTCGTCTCGTCCAACCTGTTTAGATACCTTCGTCTCAAGATAGATGATAAAAAGAAACTTAAAGAATCAGAGCTCCAACGTCTATTCACTGTTTTCTAGTTAATTCACTGTTCGCACTTTTACTGCAGTTTAAACACCAGTCACTCAAACACACAAGATACTCAAATCTACTCAAAACTAAGCAGTGCTCTCTCGTTTGATAGTTCATTCGCCTCATAGTAAACTGCTCAAAGGTGTAATGGCCTCTAGAAGTTGGCTTAATTACCGCTTTGTTAGTGACAGGATAAAATAACGAGTTTGGGGAAGTTTCAGAGGTAAATCATGAGCTTGAACTCACAAATCCTCAAGTGAACAAATAAAGAAGCGTTCTTTATGAAGTTAGTTCTGCTGGAGACACTTGGGTGCTTAGTCGGATGCGGAAGGATGTTGTCTGGCATGGATAGAATATTATTATGATAATTTATAATTTTTGTGTCGCAACCCCGAAGTAGGTAAAAAAATAAATACTGGTATTCAGCTAAATCCGGTTTGACTGGAAGCCGACCCCAATATAGTTGGGAAAAGGCTAGACAGATGATGCACCCTGAAGTAGGTATGTAGGTACGTTATTTTAGTCTTTATTATTTTATATCAGCATCTTTCTCTCCAATTTTGGACCATTCAGATTTTCAACGCAGTTTTCCACTGCTCTACGTCCGTCATTTTTTTTGTTCTATTTGCAAAGGCTCCCGTTGAATCACTGTCTTGACACATCACCTGATGGTAAGCGTTGAGGTGGTTGATGATACAGAATTCCACTCCTTTGCTGAAGCTTTGCTTGTGTACAAAAAACGTATTGTGCGTATGGGTGGGAGGGATGTCCACCATGTACCGATGTCTAAGGCTAATTAACCACAAACTCAAAGTTTACAGGGCAGGTCCTTAAACCTACATACTCTGATGACAAACGAAGTACTTATCCACTTAATAAACCTGAAAAAGGACCAAACAAAACTTTCTAGATCCAGCGTCAGGGGTCTTTGTAAGCCGGTAAGATTTATTCACGTCCCGACAACTCCGAGCGACTTTATTACATGATATATTTGTACAAGTCTACAACAGACTTGTGCCGAATATTGGCTATAAATGCTGCCCTGAATATTGTATATGAGCCGTTTAGGGCTTCAGCAGATGGCTGATTTTTTAAGGGAGTTAGTTATCTACCGAGTAAAATGGTATTAACACTATTTTAATCAGACGTTACAAAATGGATAGCTATGACAGTGATCATGATTACCACAACGTAAAAATAGTCCTCCAAACTAAGTTTCGGCCAATTTCAGCTTAGACAAGACATAGGCGAGGACTTTGTTCGAAAGAGTCACCGCGGCCCTGGAACGCAAAGGGCATTAGGAGGAAAACGGATAGGTTTTAGTCAGAAAGAGTTTGACACTCTCTTCTGCTTCACCCAGAGCGGGAGGAGTCATTTAATGATTTTCCATCCTTAAAAAAAAGGTTAATATAATCTCTCTATTCCTTCATTCTCGTATTCCGATGCGATGCCCATACGACAAGATGAAGAGAGATCAAGCATAGGATCAACGGCTCGCGACGGTCGCGAGTGACATTGCTGGGCGTTCTCAGGTTCGATTCCCAGGCTGGGCAAAGCGAGAAAGTGTTTTTGAATTAGGTATTTTTCAGTGGTAGCCAGGATTTTGAAATTTGATGATATTACACCCTCGTGTTTCCTACAACATAATATCATAGCTAAATACACAATTTTCAAATTACTCAGCATTGATCTGGGTCCAGATTGGTGAGCTTACTTTCTCACCGGTACTCATGAGTATGGACCGTAGGATAAAGACCGGAAACAGTTAGTTAGTAGTCCTTGGAGTTTTTTTCATGGCGAATAATGTTGAATTTGCCCAAATAGCTTTGAACCTCCATGAACCTTACAGGAATATCATCCTATCTATTATTAATAACACGTTTTTCATTCTCGTCATACTATGAACCTACCCGACTGTACATCCATCTGGAAGAGCCCTAACAGTAGCGATACAAAGGATAGCGCTGTGAATCAATCACGCGTGGCGATAGTGAATGTGGGGCGTATCTTACGTATTGTATCAAAATCTTATATTACATACAGTCCTAGTACTGGAACTTAGAAATTGGGACATTGTCTGAAGGATAAAATGTGTTAGGAACTATAAAAAACGAATTGCGACAGCAGTAGTCCCAAACAAACTCAAATACATCCGTGTGATATGTTCTTAAGCTTTTGAGTTTAAGAATATCATCATCATAGCTTTTTCCCTACTATGTTGGGGATTTCACTTAGAGTTTAGCTAGCTTAGCCATAGCAATAGCGTTATCCAGAAACTGACAGCACATTTACCACGATACCTCCTGTCAGACAATGCAGCTTCTGACAACCCGCAATGACTGCCAAAGGTCTAAGAATGCATTACCACAGTTTATTGGTGCAACTCGTCATATATTGATACTGAATGGCCATCCATTGCCTCATCATCAATTGACGGATCTCAGTGGGAATTGCTTAACCTTGAAGTTGAAGTAGTAATAAAAAATAAAGATTTCAAGTAAATTATGAAGGTTAAAACAATAAAAACTTCCTTATTCTATACATCAATAATACTTTTTATTAAAACATATGATAATGCGTCTTCACTCGGTACTTGACGAGGGGCGGCTGCAGCATCTGCATCGGTATGGGGTGTACAGCGTGCCCCACAGGTACCGCATATAGTCCGTGTATCTGCGCAGGTTGTACCGCCTGAACTAGCGGGGCGTGGTGTACCGGGAAAGGGTGCGAGTGGTAGGACGTGTGGTAGTCTACGTCATAGCCTGGGGTCGCAGTTGCGATGGTTACAGCTAGGAGAATCTGGAAGAGAGAGTATTTTTATGTTATGATGCCCTGGTACCTTGTAGTTTTCTTCTTATTAGTTTTTCGATAATTGCTTAAAAAGTCAATTTCTTATTATGTGAACAGTAAGGTATGTACTCGTATGTTGAGAGCTACTGAGTTTTAGATTACTAAAGCCTTTCCGGAACGAAAATTAACTAATATTCGCTAAACGAATCTGCAACAGCCAAAGCGTTTAATATGTGTCGCGTCGACATTTTTTTTCGAGAAACCGTGGCTTATTTGGTTTGTGTCAGACATTTAAACACTCATATCATATAAATAACGTAATAATCATTATTTCTTTAATATTCAACAATCCCATTCTCTTTAGAATGTAAAAAATCGAGCGTCATTTGTTTATTAAAAAATAATTTCTTATATTTTATATTATTGACTAGTTAACCCGCACAACTACGTCTGCGTCACAATTTCCATTACTGCTCCGCTCTTATTAGTCTTAGCGTGATGATATAGCCTTCCTCGCCTTCCTCGATAGATGGGCTATCTAACACTGCAAGATTCAAATCGGACCACTATTTCCTGAGATTAGCGCTTTCAAGTAAACAAACAAACACTTCGGCTTTATATATTAGTATAGATATATACACATTTTTTTTATAAACGGCCTATATGACCCGATACCCTAGACCGTTTACAAATACATGTCATTTGCGTCTGTTATGACACTCGGAGTCTTCGGTACAAAAATATTGATAGCCAAATACAGATCGCTTTTGTAGAAATAGGTATAGCATTCTTTGTACTGAACAAAAACTATTTGGCATGTTCGAGATCTTTTAGGTAAAAAATAAAGAATTCCTTTAGACAAAAATAAGTCTGAAAAAAAATCTGTTTTGCATTAAATAATTTTAGTATGATAGTGAGGTAGAAAGTTATTAAGAATTCCATTTTATAATTAATTGCAAATGAATTTATGTAGCGTTTTATAGCCTGGAGTTAAATTTTAGGTTATTATAAACTAAATCAGAAAATGTAATTATTTCCTCAAATGTTTTTTTTTGTAATAGATCAGTCATTTTACGAATAGATATTTTTTTTGATTGAACGTTCTGTGTGATAAAAATTACTGCGACTTGTTTCCCAAAAAAACATATAAGTTCATATAATTATACAACTTGAGAGAAAACTCTAAATACAGCATGTAGTGTAGCCACTATTCAGAAAATCCCGTTCAACTGAGGTCGAACAAAAACTAGCTTATCATGAATGACTGAACGTGTTGGACTAGATAGTTTCAAGCAAAACAAGATGTGATGCGAAAAATTATAAAAAAACTGATGGAACTTATTTTTCTTATAAGTTTTAAATACTGTAGCTACGTGTTGATGAAATCAATCAAGAAATTGAATATTTAAGGACAAATAGTCTTACCACTAGAATATGTCTGTCCATCTTGTTTCCTGATTTCCTATAACTTCGGAACTAAGACGAACAGTATTTATATATACAGTTTTTCTGCAAACAACAATAGCTTTCGCAAGATGTGATGACAATAGGTATATCTGAAATGAATAAGCTACCTGCTAATTATAGTTTGAGTTTTCCTTGTATTGGCTAATGAGTGACTAAGATGTAGTTTCATAAGGAAATGGAACTAATTATGTTAATTAACCTTTCGTCTGTAGTCGTCGGGATGGAAATAGGTACAAAGTATTACTGTTTTACTGTGGGCAAATCCTTTTGATTCATAGGTTTAAAATTTTTTTAACCATCATTTAAAAAACCCTAACTCTTATTCGTTTTATTGTCCCTATTAAAAACAGTTTTCCATGACAAACAGGCTTTTCTGGGACAATTGATTACTATGGATATTTCCACAATCTGACCTTATTTGTGGGATTCGTTTAGATTATGACCTATCAGGATTTTAGCTCATACAATTTTTATAATTATAGTGAAAGCTTCAATTCATCGAAGGTATTTTTCAGGCCCCATTTTCATGTTTTGAACCTGTCTCAGACGTCACATTTTGGGGTGACCTAAACGTTAAGGAAATAGACCATGTACGAGTAAGCGACAGGAATAAATTACATCATTCTGTTACAAAAAAAAAATGTTGCCTATTTGTATGTCTGTTTATTGGGCTAGAAAAAACCGGCGACTTTCTGTCTGATTAAGAACGAATTATGTGGAAAAATACAACAGTAAAATATGGTTGTAACTTTTTTCAAAGAAGCTGTGCTCAACCAATGAATAGTGTTTTAGGTACAATTTAGTTCTTCAATAATTCTAAGTTAGGTACAGGTAAATTATGTTTGAAAATAAATCGATCAATATTTTCGGCTGTTGTGTGCGGGTCGGTTTTTACGTCTGAGATGTTTTGAGGCTTCTTTTAAAATAGCAATGTCTAGAAAGATCAGGAAGAAAGAAATGAGAAACTTGAAAGAAGATCTTGTTAAAAGACACAGTCTGGGCAGGTACATTCGAATCTGTGGTAGTCCTTTCCTCAAAATATCACCTCAGACATTATCCAACATGGTTTTCATATAGTTTGACCATTAAATGTTGACCATTGTATTTGTATGGATTTTAAAAGAACCATTGGTATCCGAGTTTGTTTCAGTGTTGCTTTCCAAGATTTTAAAACATCGGTCTCTACATTGTCGTTTTTAACCTATTTACAAAATCATTCGTCATTGTATGTATGTATGTCCCTATACCTATGTCCAACAGAGGACTTCTAAAGCCTAATTAAAATGGTGCAAGAATATCCTGAACAATCCTCCCTGACCGTCCTAAAATCCTGAGAAAAATTTATTAATTACAGGACGTGCCAACATACAACGACCTACAACCACTATGTTAAATTTATTTCCACAAAATTTCACAAACCGATGTCGAGAGCTTCACGTAAGGTCTCCATCGCGTCATCGGGCACGTAACCGATGGGAATTCGATTGAACGTAACTCCAATCTTCTGGTCCAAGGGCAGGAGCATACGAGGTTACCTTAGGCTTGGTTCTGACTAGTTATGCGTGATGTTTTAGCAATGTTACGGCACTCAAAATTGTGATCCAATAATAATTAAGATATAAAAAAATGTATAAGCAATAGTTTAATTATGTGAGTACAATTATTGTACTGACATAATTAAACTATTGCTTATACATTTTTCTACTATTTATTTAATTCAACAGCTGTATCAAAATAAAATAAAACAATTCAAAATATTTTTATTTCACGAAATTCTTCATGGCTCTTATAAAACGTCAAAAATTATTGTGCATTTGGTAGTTTTTTATTAGAATAATGAGAAACTAGTTGCAGTAGTGGTAGTTCCTGGTATGGAGAGTACCACAAAATTATTTTGACCATTATTGTAAAATGAACGTTAGCTGCTACGATTGATTGAATGAATTTTTAAGTAAGTAGAATAATTTTAATGCAACAAAAGGGAATGAATGGAAAACAGACATGAAATTTGGATCACTGTCTTTTTTTAACAGGAGCATTTTTTAACATTGACTGTGATGGTTGTAAATTAAATAAGTAGTGGTCGGTCAGCACCCAGCCTAAATCTTCCTGCATGTATGTCCTGCTAGAGTCAGCTAGACGGAGTCAATGTCAGGCTCGTGAGGCTACGTAACGCGGTCACGATCGATTTACTTAACATTGGACAATTATTTATTGGTACAGTCGGTGACACAGAGCTCTTGCTATTATTATTTCTTTACTAAATAATGAGTGTAAATAATAAAAACAAAAATGTAACTGGAAAAACATTCTGCAATTGAAATCGCCACTAAAATTATCAAAAGATTATATTTGTATTTTGACTCTAAAAGTACTGAACAGATTTTAAATTCTTTTCACCGGTAGTAAGATTTATTATCACCGATTAACATAGGATATATTATTTTAGTTTCAGAAAGTGGATGAAGTCGTGAGCGAAGTGTGAGATATACGAGTATGGGTACTTTTCAGCTACCTACCTAAATGAGAGAAAAAAAGCGGTTTTCGTTTCCAATACCAAAATCACGTCAACAAAATATTTTCTTCTGAATGAAGTAATGGCATGGTACATATATTTTTGTAACATGAAATAAAATTTCTCGATATTCGATACCTACCTATTAACAAGCAAATGTATGTTTTATATTTGTCTTGTTTTCCTAACTGTACCTACAATAACCATCGTAAAGTATGTGAGCACATCCTCTCGTTACTCTCAATATACGGCATGTCCTTATTAGTCCGCGGCACTCGGCAGTTATGTCCATATTGCCCATTTATTTTTCTTCTCTGAGGACGGACTGGATTTATTTTAATTGATCACTTTTATTAATAGCATGCTAATATTTATGTGTATTTAGAATAATTTTCAGTAACCTCTCACCTATATGTACCATTAACAATTAGGTGTGTACTTTGAAATATATCATAATATATATTTTTTTTTATATTTACTGTTGCACTGCTAAATTAATGTCTCGAAGGAATCTGACTACTATACTAAATGTGAAAGTTGAGATGGATGGATGTTTGTTACTCGTTGGCGGAATGGCTGAACTGGAAATTTGACACAAGGGCAGATTATAGTCTGGAATATATCAAAGCTTATAATCATATAAATTACGAAGGGCGGAAGTACCTACTAACTACTCGAGGACAAAACCGCAGGCGGCAGTATAACCTATTTACAGTACTAGGTAAATATTAATTTTCGAATCTTGTAAATCCACGTGCTACGAAAAGTGAGTAGCTAAAATTAATTAAAAAAAAAAACTGAAAAATGTTCCGTGACGACAATCAAACATTTATTCGATACACCGCTCTGCCTACTCTTAATTGCTTTGCCATACAAATACAGTTAACACTAAGCGCGTTGTTTGTCCATACAATAGTAATCAGCAATCATTGTGATTTGTTGGAAAACACAATTAATCATTTCGCTCCTAATGGCTTATTAATTGCCAGGGTGAAACGTCAAACCGAGTTTTGTTCCATTTTGTGAATAGAATCGTAAAATGTTAAATAGGGTACAATAATTAAAAGCCCGGTATCAGAATAAAAAGTGAGGGAGATTATTTTAAACGTAAGTCAAGTGAGGTCTCGCTAGGGCTAGTGCCTGCCAGGGTCGCGGAATTTATTGGGAAGAGTCACAGCAGCCGCGGACATTAGGAGGAACATGGATAGGTTTTAGTCAATAAGAGTCTGATAACTCCCTTCTGCTCCGCCCAGAGCGGAGAGACATTTGACGATTTCCCATTGTTGAAAAAAAACAACAAAATATTTCATAGCAATGAACAAGCGTTTGACACACTTGTCTTAATATCTGGTACTATAAATCAAGAGTGAATAAGTTTAAATGTCTTCTGAAGACGCGTTCTTCATCGTAGACCATATCATTATTCAGTGGTCAAACACGAGCAATTGTATCAATGATAAAGAATATTAAATCTTCTTCTTCCACCTGGCGTTAATCCCGGCCATTGCCAGGTCCGCAATAAAGTATATTAAATATTTTATGATAATTTTCTTCTCAGAAGCTGTATCTATTTTGGTATAGTTGCACATAATTGAATTGCATAAAAACAACCTTTTTCCTAACCGGTTCTGCAACTTCCGTTTTCTTAAGAGCTGTTAATGCATTCCTTAGTTGTTACTTGTTACTAACCAGTTTCTCATAACAATAGAAAAGTTTGAAATAGAAATCCGATTCTGAAGAAATATTAAGCGTTAAAAATTTAAATGTCTCGCTATTAAACGTGTAGTTTTGTTAAGCAAAACAAATGTACTTAGTCCTTTAATCTAGAAAACAAATCCATTCATTACATTTTCATTAAGTTGGTACTTAGGTATCTCATTTTGTATTCAAAATTTGATTCGACAAAATAAATCACGTTTAAAAGAGTTTTCAAAAATAACTAGGTTACAACTTGAATAACACCAAAGTAATTAAACTTTGTAATTAAGAAAAAACATTTAATTACAAGGAAAAGTTTCTTCATTAAATGCTCTAAAGTATTTTGTTTCACTGCTCAGGATTATAATTATTTTGGTAATATCTTCTTTCATAATATTTAGACCTTAAATAAAGATGCTAAGCTTATAGTGAAAAATTAATTTTAAATTATTAACAGTATTAAGTATTCATTATGTTTTATTACTTTTTTTTTGTTTTTCTCGGGTCGCTGGTGATCCGGTCCTTTGATAGGCGTACGAGGGGCCGAAGCCAACTCGCAGAGGCCCCGTTAGAAATTTAAATGGAATGGGAAACCGACGATTATCTCTGTATGCACTGTGAAAGTATACCCTAGGACAATCCCCGGTTGGAGCAGGGCTATTGCAGAACATGGAAACAAAAGATGAAACGCTATGGGTTTGGGTGGTTTTGAGGACTGATAACTGTTTACTATGGAAGAACTATTGGCCCCTGCCTGGCCACTGACAATTAAATCTGCTTTAAAATGGTAGGAGGTGACTTGCACACTCAATAAATGCCCTCCCCCAAGAACGGTTGCTTTACTAAATATGGCAGAATAAAACACAAAAGAATAACTTGTCGCGTTTGCTGTGCAAAACACTTTTGCTCACAAGTGTACCTCAGAATTTGATCGTGATTACAGATTAAATATTGCATACAGATTACAGGTGACATTGTACGCTCTTTGTAACGAGATAATTTTAAATTGTGTCGAGCATTAGACAGCTGAGGTCTTAGTTCTGACATAATATCAAATTATCAAGTGGCTTATCTGCCTACTACAACAATATTGATTTACGCTTGTCTATTAAATTAACTTACTTTATTACATTTTGCCAGCAAAGTTCAGTTTTTCCAAAAAAATAATGTCTGGATTTTTTGGACTTTTAGTCTTCTGAGTTTTTACAACTTTTTTTTTTTAAAACAGCCTGCTGTGTAGGACATTGCTATGTTGAAGAAGAAATAAGATAAAACATAAAGTTATATTTTATTGACTACAGTTGAAAATCAGGTACTGTGTATTTTTTAAGACAAAATCTTACAGTTACAATATATACCAACCTATATTATAAATATATATTAGACTTGTAATCATTTATTAATTAAACTTTATCTACAGGTTATAGTTTTATTCAAAGACATTTCTTGTTAATATACAATGATACAATTCAACAACAATTATGACTCATTGTTGGAAAAGGCAAAAAAGGCATTTTAATAAACGGTTTTACAAAATAACTCTCTTACTGAAAAACAATGAAAGCGTTTAGCAGACTTTTTAGTTTCTGCTTCAATTATTTATTTCTATTGGAAAACTTTTAGAGTGAAAATACTTAAATTTATACTTGAATTATTAGTCAGTTGTTTTATTAAAAATATGGTTTTAAAATTACTTATACAATACATTACGTTAATTTATAAGGAGACTTTAAATACATGCACCGTCTAGATTGACGAGTAATCTGTGTTTTTGCACTCTTTCTTCCCGAAATACTTTTGGGAAGGTAAATATCTATGCATCATATTTTAAAAGCACATAAAGTGATGCGACTGGCCCTAGAAAAAAAATGCTATCATTAACCCGCATTTTAGTATTGTCAGAATTAAATAGTGACAATTTGCATTACAGAGACTGAGGCGAGAAGAAGAAGAAGTGAATTGAAAATAATACTAATAGATTAGAGGGGCAATTCTACAAATTTTTGAACAACTTTTTCAACATTTTTTTGAAATTGAAAATTAATAGAATTAGGTCTCGGCTACATTTTCATAAGTCACCATGTGGCTTCTGCCAACGACTTTTATTTTCATTTAACGGTTTCTTATTTGTATAAACAGACAACAAGAACAAAAAAACAATAACAAACAGACAGTCAGAAAGACAGTGTTACTTTCACATTTATAATAATTATTATGTATGGATTAAAGACAAAAAAAAAATCTTATTTATTTTTCCAATAACATATTTCAAACATTCTCAAGTAAAGAAAAGCTAACAGAAATCTCTGTTAAAATTCTTAGAAGAAGAATGGTGAATGAAACCCATGCAGCAACGTTGGAGTATGAACAAAAGCCACTCGATGATGCAGCAACGGCGCGTGCGCAACTATTGGCGCATGGTACACTGAGGGCAACGGGTACCCGAATGATGGGTACACCACTATGGGCGCCGGTACCGCCTGGCCAGCTGCCAGGAGACACAGGATTGTGATCTGGAAAGAGAAATAATATTTTGCAGGCCAACACTACAACTGGTAGGTCGAACTCACACATGCAGGGTTCCGTACCATAAACCGAAAGAAACACGTTTTTTGTATCGTAGCACCTTTATTTTTTTATTAAATTTATTTTTTATTGTTGCTGTTATAGCGACAATAGAATTACAAACTCTGTGTTTTACGTTTCTTGAGATATAGCCCACCGACGGACGGACGGAGAGCTTAGTGATAGGGTTCTGTTGGTTACCCTTAGAATACGGAACGTTAAAGAGACGATAACCTCATAGATTGCACCTGCCAAAGAACACACATAAAAAAATAACTATTTTTCGTAGAGTAGACATACATAGAAGTGGTCATGCTCCACGCAGGAATATAGTTGAAAAATGTTAATAACGGAAGGGCTCGTTGAGATAAATTAAAAATAACAAACCCACCGGACGGTCGCCGTACTGCTCTCTGTTGTGGAAAATATTTTGAATATTTTTTAATTATACAGGCTTTTTCACTGAACGATGACCAACGTACTCGTAATTCGCTTTATACAGACTAGAAGTTTTTTTTTTTACTCAAAATAATGGACAAAGATACACTATCACTTGGAACATAGAGAGCCAATTCTACTCATTTTTAAGCAATTTATACATTCGCATGACAGTCACAATCTGTTAAAAACATAGAGCAACACAGGCCACCGGCGATTCGCCGGTGGCCTGTGTTGCTCTATGGTTAAAAAAACCTCAATACTTTTTTGACATGTTTTTGACAGATTGCGTAACAATAAACAATTTATACCATTCGATTCTACATCGAAAATATCAACCTAATTCTCAACGAGGATTCCAAGATGGCGGCGTTCTTGCTTCTAGATTAATACTAAGCAACATTTGTGGAAATTGACCGCAACATAGTTGGCTAAAGTCTAGCCCAGTCTTAAATCTCTACCAGCCTAGCTTCCCCCAAACAATGAAAGGGTTAGCGACCCCAAATCCAATATCTATTACTAAAACACTTACCAATCGAAACATATCCGTTTCCGCTAAAATATCCGGATTGCGACCGGTCCGGCTATCGACTGAGCCATCCGTGCTAGCCTCGTCAATTTATATCAGCTCTGAGTTTATTTTAGCGGTTGTCCTAGCCCGTTTATGGTAGGGAATATAGGTGCTTCACATTTAAAGTCTGTGGTGACATATTGGGCTCGGTAAAGACATATATTTTGTAACTGGTTGGACAGTTTGAAGAAACGAGAATTAAGTAAAAAATTGTAAGAGTAGTTATTGAAGTTTTGTTTGTTATTTTTATGGAGACTGTCTTCGTAACTGTCAATCACTATCCCAGTTTAATGACAATTTAGTAGGCAAGCATTTTTTTTCAATTCATCTCCATCAGTCAAGCCAGTTTTTACATACTGAAAAAAAATCAAAATGGTTGTGCTTGATAAACGGACTTGTTGTTTATTTGAGGGAATGATCATTAAATAAACATAAATAAATTAATATATTTCAAGTTATAACTGAAATATATTAATTTATTACGAAGTTGCGGGTATAAGCTAGTAGCTTATACCCGCAACTTCGTACGCGCAAACCCCGTTTTCTCCCGTTCCTGTAAGAATTTTGGGAAATCTTAATGCTCTTTACACTCCTCAAGGAATTCCATAATTCATCCTTCTTCAACCCAATAGTTTCGGCTGTGCGTTATCTGTCAGTCACTCGATCAGTCAGTACCGTAAGAATTGTATACTTATATTAGGATTAGACCTTTACTCAGCACAGTAAGCTTACATGCAATATTCAAATTGAATTAAACGCTAGGCTGACTATCGGATAGCTCACCTGAGCTGCAGCTACGTTGTATCGGCATCGACCATCGGATAGTTGTTCAAATTCGTGGTTACGGCGCCCCACTGCGTTTCTCGCATAGCTACGAACCACAGAGTAATGTGTGGGATAGAAGCTGCAGATTTTAATATACTTTAAAGCCTTCGCCATCATCATATGTATCATCATATATTATCATCATCATCATCATATGTATCAGCCGAAAAAGGTCCACTGCTGGAAATAGGTCTCCCCCAAGTGTCAACCGGTTCTGTGCGTCTCGCATCCATCGGCTACCTGCGACCCTCACCAGGTCATCTGTTCCACCTCGTGGGAGGCCTTCCGACGATGCGTTTTCCGCTACAGGATTTGTACGTTGTCGTCGGAATATACTCCCAGGGTAAAAGTATTATTTGTATTATTACAGGACGTGGTTTACCCGTGAGCCAAATTTCATCTGTTATATGTTAAATAGTTTTTTTGAAATAAATACGACGGTGGAAAATCTTCATCAAGGGAAACGAAAAAAATAACTGTTTTATAACAAACAAAATAAACTTTTTCAAATATGATTGCTCTTTAATTTTCCAATTTATTCATGCTATGCCATTTGACTCCAATTGACTGAAAGTTAAGAAAAACTTTGATGCTTCAATTTGAGTGCGTTGACTTCTGCGATGTTTACTAAATAACAAAAAAAAACATTAATTTTTATTAAATCAGCAACATCTGTAACTGTTTGGGTTTAGAAAAAATAAACTTTAATAATGAAAAATATTTTTTTTTTACTCTCTTCAAACTTTAATTTTGTTGTGTTAGTAGATATATAACATACTAAAGTGCTTTCAAATAAAAACTGTTTTAATCGAGATCATTACTTCAATTTATTTTTATGGAATTCATTTTAATACATGATTTAAAACATGTTTCACTTTAGAATACTGTAATAGTAATGTAAGTGTAGGAACTTACATTACTATTATATTAATAACACTTAAATAGCATATAAGTATTTTGTTACTAACTCATTACTAACAACGTATGGGCTCCTATGTCTGCAATTAAGATAGTTTATTATTTATTCATTAAAATATTACTAATCTTATCTTCTTGGTCTGGATGGGTGACCATTTTAACATACCGAACTTCCTCCGTGCCTCGGAAAGCACGTTAAGCCGTTGGTCCCGCCTATCATTTGTATATCTTTGGCAGTCGTTACGGATACTTAAGCCAGTAAATCTGACTCCAGTCTTGCCATGATGTACCGTGCGTGTTACCCAGTTAATGGGTTTTGGAGGTTTGGTAGGCAGCCGCTCAGCTTCAGATAACTGAAAACTAGTATTGTACGTGGAGCGGCTGCCTGCCTAATTTTCATGGAAGCCGACCTTAATATAGTTGGGAAAAGGCTAGGTAGATGATGATGACTACTAATTTTATAAGATTATGGATTAAAGGAATCTTAAAAGTAATTCTGATTCCTCTAAGTTTTAAATAGTCTATCTACATCAATTAAAAAACCCCTATAAATAATTCCGAGTAGTATTCCAACGTCGCGATGCGCCAAAGCCTCCGTACTTCGGAACAAATATGGCGGATCAGCGTATGTCAACTGGTTTAGTACATTCTACAGTCGTTGACAAATACTTGATAATTGCTACGAAAAACTTATTGGTATTTTTATATACGGTTTTCCTTATATTGTGTAAACTTAAGTTTTATAGTGACGAATTAAATCATGCGTCTTGTAAGTCCAAATTGGTGTTAAAAAGCTTTTGTATAAAAAACAGTTTGTGTATTAGTGTCGTAGATATTGGCCGATTTTGCGAAAGAGTCATCGCTGCTTTAGAGCATTAGGGCACACAACATGGATGAGTTCTAGTCAGTAAGAGCCTGACACTCCCTTAATCTACTCCGCTCAGAGCGGGAGGAGTCATAAATAAATATAATAAAACAATGCATTTGCTGATCACCATAACAGCTGAAAGAAGTCCACTGCTGGACATAGGCCTCCCCCAAAAGGGGGAGTTTGCCATAATCGCCACGCTAGGCAGGCGGGTTGGCGATCGCAGTGTATGGTGTTGCGTTTTACGGAGAACGCTGCTGCCCTTTCTCTGGTGAGTCCCTTAGTCGCCTCTTACGACACCAACGGGAAGTGACGGGATAGTATTATTCTTTTACGGTACCATACGGCACCGGCCGAACGTGTGCTTTCACTGTCACCAGTAAAATATATTGGGATAATGGTTTCTATTATCAATGTAACGTTAAATATTTACTTTTAAATGACAAACCACCTCTGTTTTCCATCCCTACTCTATCAAAATTGACGGGATACAATCGGATACAGTTACGTCATAAAGTGGACGTACCGGCTTCCAGTAAACAGACCCAGTAACTGTAGCTCCAGATTTCCCAGTAATTGTAGCTAACAAATTAATTACATTGAATGTAAATTAATCAATTCGGTGTAGTTTGTGTCACGTTTCTGGGTTGTTTAAACAAGTTTGTTCAGTTACTCTGTTGTGAGCCGTGGTTGTTAGCAAGGAATGAAATCTTCAGACACTCATTGACACTATAATCTTATTTTCCCAACAGTTTACCTTATTAAATTGATGTTTCAGTAAAGTTCCTCAGTTTTTATCACTTTTCAGATTAAGGTCTTAATCGAAATCTATTTGAAAGAAATATTTCACTTAAATCGAAAAATAACTACTTATACTATTTAACTTGATTTATTTGAGTGAACAAAATTACTTAGAAAAGACAACAGGAGTTAGTGTAAGTATTTGTGATTTTTTGAGACAATTGCCAATATAAGATATCGCACCGTGTAAGGCTGCTGCTGCCAAATATCCCGTAGGGCCAGTGCCTGCCAGGGTTACTGAATTAGTTCGAAAGAGTCACCGCAGCCCTGGAACGCAAAAGGCATTTGGAGGAACACGTGTGGGCTTTAGTCAGTAAGAGTTCACTCCTTTTTGCTCCGCTCAGAGCGGGAGAAGTCATTCTAAACAAACTTTTAGTTTATTGATTTTAATAGCTACTGATATTTTGCACAAAAAGTTTTTAAGAACAGCAGTCACCACTGCGGACTCAACCAGTGTTTTTCTATGAATATTAATAAAAAATAGTCAGGACGAAATGGCCGTTTAGACAAACATTGTACACAATGCATTTAAACCACCCAATAAGCTTATCTTTCAAGTAAACTAAATAACTATTAATCTTGACCGGGTGAGTAGACATTCCAGTTTTCTTCAAAAATAAAGCCGATCCAATTACTTGAAAGATCCAACGACTCATAGTCAAGATTTCTTTAAAACGATTACAAAAATGCAATGAAGAGAAAATTACTTAAGAAAATGTGATTGCGAAAATTTTCTCCAGCTAGGTTCCAGCGGCTTCAATTAACTTTTATTTAATATTATGTTTACCAAAAATCCATGATTTATCTGATTATACATTACTTATTTAATATTTTTATAAGATTTTTTCGAAAGTTTGTTAATTTTTTATATTTTTTAATATTTCAAATTGGCTAACTATGATTTTGTTGTTTTAAGCTGCGCTCTGACCTCAAATTTATGTAGTTGGGCGGTGCAAATATTTTTTAGAACTGCAAATACAAAAACAAACGAATAAAAATTATAAACAGCACAAGCTTTTCTACAAACAAAAAACCAGCCCTTACGATAATATAGCTATGATAGTAAAACAACATAATTAGGTAAAAAAAGTTTTTAATTTACTGTAACCCTTCACTGAAGGTAGTTAAATCAATGGTGGACAGCGATGAGGGGGACGGACTTGACGACATGTCCGTGGTGGACGACGGAGCTGGAGTGACTGATGGCAGCGGGGGCGGTCTTAACGATGACAGGGGCGGCGTGGACGACGGGGGCAGCGTGAACAGCGTGGACGACGGGGGCAGAGTGGACAGTGTGGACAACGGGGGCAGAGTGCACCGCATGGACCACAGGCGCAGCGTGGACAGTCTTGACCACAACAGGGGAGGAAGCGATCACTGGAGCGGTGTGAACAGCATGTACGGCGTGGACAACTGGGGAGCCGTGGTTGACCACCTGGCTGGACTTGGTGATGGTCGTCTTGGAGCCGACCACGGGAACGGTGTGGACCACCGGGGCGGAGTGGACAGCGACTACGGGCTGGTGCGCCACCAGGAGGCCGGGGGCAGCGGCGGCGCAAGCCAGGATGGCGGCGAAAGCGACCTGTTGGGAAATAATGAGTTAGTTACAATGGTAGCTATGACTGATGGATCCAAAGAAGGAAGGTTGGTTTGTGACAGATAACATTAATTGATCAAAACACCAAATATCTTTGTTGAAAACATTAAATTTAAATTCTGCAAGCAATTATGCTAAAATATTGTCAAAAATGTAAAATTCAAGATTAGCAAGTCTCAACATAACAAGAAAACACTGTTTTGATTGAAACACTAAACAAACACTGAACCACCCTAATACATTGGTCTAAATTGCAACCACTCCTTCACCAAAAAACTAAACACTTACGAAGGATTTCATTGTTGAAAAGGTAGATGTGAATACGACTGTACTGTCGAGTAATCTAACGAAATGCTGGCCCACTGGTGCTTATATACCACGCTGCCGAAAACTTACAATGAGTACGCAATGAACTTGAGATTGTATAAATTATAAAGCTCCGTGGAGGAGGCAATGGTAAAGGCGTAGTAATAGTAAGCGGTTACGTTGAATTGCAAGACACATTGTTTCATGAATGAAATAGTGACTAAACAAAAACTTGTTGTGTTGAAACAGGTCTTGAATTTAGTACAGATTTAAATGGTTAAGTTCAACATATGGTATTCGTTGGACACTATGTAATTATATGAGGTTAGACATTAGATGCGGTTTGTTGAATGCAAAAGTAATGATAATGGTGGTATAAGTTTCATGCAAAAATTATCACAAGAATAAACAATTAGATGAGCAACTAACGCTCTATTGTCGAACCAAAAAAGAACATCTAACTCTAACAGCATTTCAATATCATTTTTGCTATTTACTTCCAAACAACTTCTAGATATTCATCGAAATACAAAAACTTTCATGGGATGTATGGATATTAAATTACGAGTGTACATGCATCTTATTCATAACTTCTGAATCTGTGCACACTTCAATAACAGTACATGCCGTATCCACTTTCACTGTTTACATCTGGCCCTCATCGAACTTGTCGAGATTAATGAATGCATAAACACAAACATTGAAGCTGTATTTAGGTTGATGCCAAGTTCATTCGTTTTCGAAGGACTTATGTAATGGTGGACTACTTATGCAGTTACAAGTATTCATGGTTAGATATTGTACTGTATGTTCTTGGTATTAGTTTTGTAATGCTTATGATGCTCGAGTACCTCTTCCATCTATGTTGAAAAGTGTTCTTGCAGATTCTTCACATTTTTCTAGGCATCTTTTCAATATTTTGCATACTTACTCTTAGTTGCATTTCAAACATGCACCTTGTCTTAACTTACAGTTTTTACTTCCAGTTTACTTCCGCAATTTTATTATTTCGTTTTCAGTTTTATCGATCGTCTACATTAAAATCCCACAACTGAGGTTATTTCTGTAATTGTCTCCACTTAAATTGTCATGTCTGCAATTATTTGTGATGGTTTAATCTGAATTTATTTTTATTTCGCTCTTTTGTGACAGTGATGAACAAATTAAATGCATTAAGCGACTTTTTCGGCTGTAAGGGCCAATATCGTCCATAAGATGGATGCATTATCATGTATTGGACAAAAAGTAATTTGCCAGTGCTGTCACAAACATAAATAAAATACCGATGCTTGTTTCGCTATGCACTGAAAGAAAAATGGCGGCCTTATAAAAGCTTTTTCTCAAGTATGTTGAGGTCGACAATAAAGCCGAGTGACTGGACATCATTATTTTTACCAATCCACTCAAACTTTCAAATTACAAAGCTGTAAATGCAAAATTAATGGAAATAATTAAACATTAATGAACTACCCAAAGTTATGTCATTAATCCGCTCTCTGTCGTGGAGGTGTTTTCCAAAATTATACGATTGCAATTAATAACGGTTTTAAAAGTGTTAAAATTTAAGTAGTCGGTTAATGACTGGCAAAATGTCAGTGGTTTCAGTTATAAGTCTTCTACACTGGAATTAAGTGAATGAATATTGAATGCATGGAATGAGACCACCGTGCTACTTTGCAGAGCCATTTACCTTGGGAGCTTTAGCAGCAGTATATGCTAAGATATAATGTTTCTATGAAGGGTTTAGCTATTAGCCTTATCTTTTGATACCTAAGTATAAACAAACGTCATAGTTTTAAATCGACATGGTCTCCAAATATGCCAATTAAAAAAAATCATAAATCAAATATGTTTGCTCCTTGACTGCAATTCTTCAAGTGATACTTTCCCAAGCTTTTGTTTCGTACAGATTAAAGAGTAGTGATATGAACAGTAAATCAACTACGTCTCGTCTAGACCAATGCTGTTAGATCTTGTAAAATTAATGGCGTGTCTAATTTTAAGTTCCCCTGCTGAGATTGAAGATATTTATTGCTATTCTTCATGATTAAAAGCAAACGGATTGCCTTCGTGTTGTAAGTAGTAGCTGCTTAACTACGGGTTTAAGTGATGTCTGTTTCGTCTCCTAATGAAACATACAATACAACAATGTTTTCATCTCTTCGTTCGGATATAGCAGGTTTTATATGCTTTATCCTTCTGTTGTATGTGAGGAGCATTCGATGCGGTGAGGCCTAGGTCGAACAAGTGATGTTTTTTATCAGCTGAGATGAAGATTTTGATCTAGACTGTTCTATAAGCCGTTTTTGCAACTTCCAGTGTCAAAACAACTGCTGTTACGTGGCACAGTGGCACAGTATGATATTTTCATTTGTAATCCATAAACAAGCTCTTGTTCCGCATCGAATGGACACGGCTTCATAATGATAGATTGAACTTCCTCAATGCTCAATAAATTATTCAAATCTTTAACATCAAAATCACTCGTTTGACTTGTTCTAACTTCGCTGTCTTTTATGGCCTACCCAAGGTTGATCTAACGTCAAATTACAAATTCAATAATTACTTTTACCGACAGCCGATACATGCATATTATTGAGAAGTTGTATAGTTTTTTGTCTATACGTTTCAAGGGAGTTTGGTGAATCAAGGCTGTTTCATGTTTTTTAATGTGTGTGAATTTGAGGTCAAAGTGGCAATTTTTTGTTTTAGTGTCGACGATATTTGCTAAAATAATTGCTTGAGAATATTCATAAGTTGCTAGAGTAAAGCGTTTTAGATGATTCAGTCATAGAAGTCAATTAGTAATTTGACTGTTCAAATATATTTTAGTAACATTGAATGGAAGTTCGTAAGTCGTGGGACGCGATAAACAACATGAAATTTTGGAGATGGTCATTTTTGATAACCCTGGTCATTGTTCACCCAACTCAAACATTATAATATCACGTGAGTCCAAATCGCGCATATTTCGTCAACAACCCACAAACCTCATAAGTTAAGAGGAGTGATATCATCTTGAACACAGTTCCTTCTTGATAGCCATAAAGTTGTCCGCTATGGTCTTATGAAACTTTATGTGTGCCACGATCCATCGCAGCTTTTGACAGCGTGTCATGCCACCATTTTATGAGTACTGAATCAATTTGCAAAGCCTTTATTTACGAAAACCGATTTTGATGACCAGAATGTACGGCAAAGTCATGCCAAAATTCTATAAATAAAATTATATTATAAAATAATTATGTGTAGCAGTCCCGGATTAACCACGTAGAAAGTGTAGCAAATGCTACGGGCCCCGCGCATTGGTGGGTCCCGCACTTGGACTTACAAAAACATGTCGCTGAAAATCATGGATCTATCTCACACACGAGTCCCCCTAACTCCTACTACACTGCGACCGCGCATGAATTCACTAATTTGGTTTATTTTGTTTTAGGTATTGTATGGGTCATACTTCCGGTCTATAGTTCTACACAGACAATGTAGGCAAAACCAAAATAAATATGGGCTCTGGCGCTACATATGGGCCCCGGGGTTCGTGAGAAGTAATAGATTGGGGCTATAATTGTTTTAATTGGATATTTTCGTTTTCACATTATAAAGAAAGGAGCTCGTGGCTAAAAGCATAACAGCCGCAAGGATCGATTTTCAAGGTTAAGCAACGCTTGCCATGGTTGCTAACATCCATCGTCTCTATATGTTATGACAATAGAGAAAGCACGTTATGCCAACCCCAGTATAGTTGGGAAAAGGCTAGGCATATGATGACTTTATAAAGGTTTTAGGTTCAGGGGGGCCAAGTATTGCTGAACCTTGAAGATTGGCACGTGCTGTTTTTATTCTATACTATGACTATGATCTAAGACTAAACGTTGGTGAAAAAATTGCAATCTTCAATCGAGGGTTCCAACCTTCTGCATTTCTTGCCTACACGTTGTGACCCCTAGGGAATCATTGCATTATAGTGATCTTTGTTAAACCTGCCTACACCATTGTGATGATGAAATCGTTAAGTGTGTCGCGATTCATCGCGTCTTTAGATAGTCTACAATATATTAATCTCGGCGTAATTGATGCGTTGTTGGTGATTGTCAAGGTAAAAGTTAGTAAAGAAGATTCAATCCATAAAATATTGTCTCAAAAGTCTTATGAATATTACTAGCTTCTTCCAGCGGCTTTGTCCGCGTGATCCCTAGGGAACATATTCCCGGGATATACTTACTCGTATATAGCCTATGTATTATTCCAGACTATAATCTACCTCTGTGTCTAATTTCATGAAGATCCTTTCAAGCGTTCTGACGTGAAAGAGTAAGAACGAACATCCATCCATCTATCCATCCTCACAAATTTTCGCATTTATATCTAGTATTGAGTAAGATTTTACCCTGATATAAATAAACTTTCGGTGGATCCAAAACGATCGGTATTTGGTGGACGTTACTCATATTCAAAACACTTATTTTATTAGTTAGATAATTTATTATACTTTGTTTATTTCACAAGGAGGCAAAAGAAAACAGACAGCTTAATATAATACTAGCTTCTAAATGCGAGAGCTTTCTGGTACAAGCATTATATTTTGGCACGAACCATTAACAGACGTGGATCTTTCTGTCCTGTGGCTTAGCGTGCGCTTGCGCCGTTTCGTAATACTTCTTTGAATGTCAAGTTCATGCACGCTTGGAAGATTATTTTCAACATTTTGATGTATTATTGTTGAATTTTCAAGGTTTTCTCATGAGTTTAACTAATGTTCTTTGTTTTAATATTTTTGCTTCATGTGTTGGTGGGGTTTAAACCAAATGGGATATTTGGTTAAAAGTAACTTTATACTTTCCTTGGATCTAATAAGCCTTTGATATACAGCAATTGTTTATTGGACTCCTATTTCTTCATTGCTTCTGAATATAACGATTATATTTTCAACTAGTTGACCCACGCAACTTCGTCTGCGTCACAATTTTCATTACTGCTCCGCTCCTATTAGTCTTAGCGTGATGTTATATAGCCTATAGCCTTCCTCGATAAATGGACTATCTAATCCAGAAACAATTTTTCAAATCGGACCAGCAGTTCCTGAGATTAGCGCGTTCAAAACGCTAAGACCTATACGAGCGGACCAGATGAAGTTGCGCGGTCAACTAGTTATCATGATAAAAGCCAACTTTAACACAAACAGTCTTACACCCTCCTTTCACTACTCGTACATTACTTCTTACGATCTTGTCTACGACTGTTATCAGATCCACATTACTAACTGTTCCTTGCAAAGCTTCGCAACTCAACCTTGGAAAGCTCAAGACAATTATTTGATAGCATTTGGTAATAATGACATGCGATCGGACAATTAGCTCAGTTTTATGTACCAAGGACATTATTTAAGATTACAGTTGCCAAAACTGTAATCTTAAATTTGTTGCAACTAATGCAATGCGTTGTGTCGATGATTAATTATAGGAAGTCAGGTAGAAGATTTGGATTGATGATGTGGAATTTGATATGTAGAATGTTAAACATAGATAATTATGTTTATCTAATCGATTGATCGAAATTACTAGAATGATTAATAGACGTTGAGCTGACATAGGAAGGTGAAACAGTAGTCAGTCAATATAAATCAATTCAGGAACCAACCTATACTTATATCATGGGAAAGTAACGCTGTCTGTCTATATGTTACGAGTACATCTTAACGGTTGAACCAATTTAGATGAAACTTGGCACAAGAAACTAGCCCTGTCAAAATATATTTCACAGGGATAATTTTTGAATATCACGCGGCCTGTACCATAATGAAGTTGATACTTGATACGTTTCAAGATAAAATAGTAACAAATGGATAACAACTTTTGAAAAGGATTTCAACACTGCAATAATTTCCATTTCAACTTATAATCCGCCTTTAGCCACACAAGAAAGACATATTATATCCTCTGTCTGCAAAATTCATCGCTCTCACAAAACGTAGAAAGCTCCTCGTTAACACTTAAACTCCTGTCATAACAGACAAAGAATGACTCATCAACTTTTAACTCCCGCAGAACCAACCTCTCAAACTGATTGCTAAAGTTCAACAACCTTGTATTCTTCTCCAGTAATAGATGCTAATTCCTTTTAATCACTTAACATATCACATTATACTCCTGTTTGACTGTCATGAGTTATAACCAAAGAAAATGGAGCCGAATGTATTTTGCTCTTTTCCTTACGTTCATTCTGATTTGTAAGGAAACTTTTGAGACATAAATTATTTCGGTTAACGACACGGATACATGAGTAATTAAATTAGTTTTTTATTTGTTTGTTTGTTAAGTGAAATTAGTGGAGCAAGTCTTAGCACTAACTAATTTTATTATTTGTTAGTGTTCCTTAGGAGGAGCTCGTGGCTAGATAATAACAGCCGCACGGGTCAATCTTGCAACGCTTGCCAAGGTTGGTCTGTAGATGGGTGACCATATTAACGTACCGAGTTTCTTCCGTGCCTCGGAAAGCACGTTAAGCCGTTGGTCCCGGCTGTCATTTGTAGATCATTGGTAGTTGTTACGGATAGTCAGAAGCCAGTTAATCTGATGCCAGTCTTGCCATGGAGTACCGTTTTACCCAGTTAATGGGTTGTGGAGGTCTGGTAGGCAGCCGCTCCGTGTAAAATACTGGTATTCAGCTAAATCCGGTTTGACTGGAAGCCGACCCCAATATAGTTGGGAAAAGGCTAGGCAGATGATGAGAGTTGCTTACTTAGATTTGCAACATTCATTACTTTTTCTTCTTTTGCTGTTTAATAGTATGCCAAGTTAATCAAATAGCCAAACAAACCAAACTTTGTTCTCTTCATTGAGGAACGGGGCAAGGTTCCATATGACATGCGTTCTTCCGTCTGGTTGTAGGGATGTACGGAAACTAAATTTGCTCACTTACTGATCAACTTTAATTAATTAATTTATTTATATATGCTTTATTGTACACAAAAAAACAAATAATAATTTGATTTCTTTTGTCTTTTAAAAAAATAAATAAGGTAGGTTTTAAGAATTGCAACCCAGGTCTTGAATGGCTGATGGAATTGATTGAAATAAAATTTAAATAAAGGTTTTATTATAATTATAAAATATTATTAAATTTAATGATGATGGGTTTGTAGGGGTTGAAAATATTATTTTGGTGTTTTATTTTATAATGGCATATAAAAATGAACATTATGTCACCGTTTACATTAATATTCCAAAACTTACTTATTATGTTTTCAAACTCGTTTTAAACTTTGCTGGTTTTTGTTAAAACTTTCATAGACTTTTTGTTTAGAAGTTTTTTCGAAATGTAATCATCATTGCATGCTTATTACGAGTTTATGGGTGAGTGAGCTTTTGGTATCATACAGTAGACTATATAATTTTTTTACAATTTAAAAAATGTAACTGTAAATGTAATTTAAAAAATTTAACTTCTAAAATGTAGACTACTTTATATTTCAATATTCTTTTTAAAAAATATATGTTTTCGACAGTAGGGACAAAAAGAAGAATTTAAACTATTGATAATTCAGCTATAAACACACATTTATTCAAACAAACAAACAAAACAACAACAAACAAATCAATGATGAACAGCAACTACCGGCAGTGACTTCACGACCGGCACAGTTTCGTGGACGGTGGAACTGTGATGAGTCACGGCGGAATCTCCAGTCTTCAGGGTGTACAGCGGCGAAGAATGGTAGACTACCGGAGTGTGAGCAACAGAAACCACGGGCGCGTGGACCAGAGTAGTTCCTCCGTGGTTGACAACCTGGTTGCTCTTGGTGATGGTCGTTTTGGGATAGTGGTAGACGTCATGGACAGGCATCACACTGATGGAGTGCACGGGGTAGCTTTCATGGTGGATCACTTCGTTAGTCTTAGCATGGACGACAGGAACGGTATGGATAGCATGAACTGGGTGGTAGACGTGGGTGCTGCCATGGTCGATGACCTGGCTGCTCTGGGTGTAGGTAGACTTGGAGGTCAGGGGAACGCTATGGATGACGTGCGTCGGCTCGGAAAGGAGGTAGGCAGGAGCCGCGGCCCCGCAAGCCAGGATGGCACTGATGATGATCTGAAAAAAAAGTTTTTGTTAAATATTATAAATATGAGAATTTTCTATGAATAGGTTTCGGTCCATTTAGAAAAATAATTGGTACATCAAATCAAGTCAATTTCGATTCATATCATGTTTCAATCTATTGTTTTGAATCTTATAATTGTCTTCTGCTATTATCATGGAAATATAAAAATTATTAAGCTGCAGTGACATAATGAATTATCGAAAACCGATCATTGGCCACATTCCTCTTTCATAACTTATATCATAAGCTGTTATTTTTTATCGACCTCATTCTCAACACAATTTATCAACCCAGAAGGCTTTCTCTCAAAACTTACAATGTTTTGCATTGTCGAAGTCTCACTTGCAACTGATGGTAGTCCTCAACAGAATCACCCTTTTATACCAACATGTATAATTATTGATTGGCCCAGATTGCGACAATTATTCACGTACTTGAATTTTTTGGTCTTATTTCGCGAATGTAGGCAGGGATGTTGCGAAAGCGCAGTTGTTCAGATCTGTCAGCTTGAGATTAGCAAATAATTAGCAGGCTTTTGATTTGAAGACATGTTATGGTCCATTAAGCAGGAGATATTAGTTAGATAAGCTTGTATGGTCACTTTGGTTTCGTTTGTGTCATGTCAATGTCATTAGTAGGGTCTATTTCGGAAACCATTGTAGATCTGTAAGAAACTTTACTTTTATGACTACGCCAGCCCAATTTTTCACAAAGTCTGTTTAGATTCTGTTAACTGGATGCACGCCGATGAATGGTAAAAAAAAACTGGAATTCGAGACTGTTCATTTTTTGTGCTGCTTGTTTTTTTGTAATATAATATCTAGTAGTTTTCATATTTCCATTAATTCTCTTGACATTGACTTGTTCTCTACGAATCAAGACTTATTTAAAAAAAAAGAGATTCACAAGAGCGTGGGCTGTCGCATCTCATCTTCATAACACAATTTAATTTAGGAAAAAATACTTTAATATAAAACGCTAAGAATATAAAAAAACTCATGTCTATAGAAATGAGATTAAGCTTGTTGTCGAGGCGAAAAAAAAATTAAAACAGTTGATAATATTTGTAATGCATCACATAAATTAATGGATGCTCATTTAACGAGCTTTTAGTCAGTTTTTAATGATATTAACTAAGACTAATGTTAGCAGAGTTTATAATTTTAGCACCAGCGATCATTTACCAGCAACCAAAACTAAAACTATACATCATATTCACTAAACAAATACCTAGGTACATTATCTGTCCTAGACACACACATGTATCACAGACCTGTCTATTTTACCCCAGTGCCACGAACAACGAATTTAGTACCTACAAACTGTCGTCAGGTGAAACACATACCCTCGTCAAAACGTCGCCTGCCCTGAGAGGGGTCCCTGGAGAGCATTAGTGGCACTCCGTCATCATCATACAAGGTGGAGGGAATAACACTAGTTATATTGTTGGATACTGAAAGTTTTATTTGTCTGAAGTGGTTCAATTTGCTGATAATGCTTGCATGCATTGGACGATGGAATTTTTGTCGGCCGAAAAAGCTATGAGACTTAAATATATGTATACCTGTTAATTCTGAATACTATCTTATCCTTCTTTATATTATAACAGCCTCCGTTTAGTGTAATTAGTACTTCTTCTTCGTTTAGTGCTATATTACTGTAAAATTTCATCACAATCGGTTCAGTGGTGGTGTGTGAAAGAGTAGCAAATACCCATCCATCCTCATAAGCAACCACAATTTTAATTATAGCAGATTTTTTTTTGTAAATTATTGTGTAAATCTGTTCCTATTTTTGAAAGATACGCAGACGAAGCTGATGCAAAAACTAGTCTATTTTATTTTATCAACCAAGAAACAAAGAGCCGAAAACAGGTTAATAATAGTGTAAACCTTGCAAACATCTTTTCAGGTCTTGATTAATATCCTCACTTATGTAGAAGTAACTACAATATATGTAAGTTGATACAGAAATGAAAGTACTAGGAAGATATAGATGGCACCTGATTGCCCATAAAACTTAGCCCCTGGAATACGCCAACTTCCCTCATCTATCCAGCTTCCATTTTCGTCATTTAACAAGAGTCGACTTGGGAAATGGGCCTATATGGACCAATATCCGACAGATAAGCTTTCTAGATAGACTTCCTGAAGTCTGGGCTTTTGCTTGAATACTAACAAGGATGCTGTTTGCTTTAGTACTTTATCTTTTGTTGGATTTTCTGTTCATGACATGTTTCTTTATTGTGATAAAACCTTAGAGATAAATTTGTTTCTTTCTTGGATATATTTCCCGTAACATTATTAATTTTTATACCTTTACCATTTACAGTCACACACTAGGTTAAGCAACGCTTGCAAAGGTCGCCCCGTGCGTGGGTGACCATGTTTACATACCGAGATTCCTCCGTGCTTTGAGAAGTACGTTGAGGTCCTGGCTATCATTTGTAGAAGAAGATGTGAAAGTTGTGAAACCATTGTTGGACCTGTTGAAGGTTGTAAGACTGTGTATGGAGTTTCTTGCACGTTCTTCTTCATAGGATCTACTCTTTGGAACGTGCAACTGCCACGCTGGAGATATTGTCGGTGCGTTTTGCTGCAGAACAACTTGCTGCTCTTGTCGCTAGCGCGGCAGAATTAGCTTCATCTATTTGACTGACAGACCTTGACTTTTCAAAAGTGCCAGTAAATGATATATTTGGAATAAAGGATTTTGTATATGTATTTGACAACTTGGCCTGTCATTATTGGTAGCCAAAAAATCTGACACAAGTCTCGTCAAGGGGTAACTTGTCACCCATTTATTGGGTTATGGAATGTAGTGGTCAGATAGGAGTGGCATTAATTAAAGTACTGAAGCTGAATATACTTAGACTGGAAGCGGGCCCTAAGATAAAAAGGGCTAGATAGAATGAATGCCCGACAGCGATAAATGTCCAATGTATTTTACAAAAAAAAAAAAATTTGTTTATGTTACTCGAAAATTAAATACTTAATCCTAATATATATAAAAATCCGTTACTGAGTGACTGAGGGACAACGCACAGCCGAAGCTACAGCGGCAGTAGAGCGCTGAAATTTGGCATGTTGGGAGGTTCCTGAGCACTAAGAGAGGATTTCTCGAAACTCCTACGGGAACTGGAAAAATTGTAAAAAACGAAGTCGCGGGCAAAAACTACTTTTTTATAAATAAAATAGCACTCTTTGTAACAGTTTGCAAAACTTCCAATCAGTGATGTAGCTGATAAACGCAGACCTTTATAAGGAAATCGTTGCAACAATAGTGCCATGGGTCGGTGACCTTCGCCTGATTGCAGCGCATTCAGCGGCTAATAGATTGTAGATATTGTTATTAAACAGCTGATTGTTAAAGGGTCGATGAAACTTGTTCCTTGATTAAATCTATTGTATTGGATGGGTTCATTGTGATAGGAAAGAACTCAGCTGTGTTTTCGGTAAAGAATCATAATGTAGGTGTTTAATTCAAGAGTGAAAAAGTTATTTCCAGGCAAGCGTGCTTCATTGTTGACCCCATCATCGCGTGTCATCAGGTCAGGATATAGTGATGATACGTGAGCCTAACAATAGTATTTTTATTTAAATCATTGGCAGAATGAAATGAAACAATACCTACAGTATTGTGTAATGCAATTTTGCAATACATACTAAGTATAATTATGTTACTTATCACAAGAATTACGTCAAACGTGCTGACTGATTAAATCAACAGCTATATCAAAAGAAAAAAGTGTATCCTGTCATTGTCGGATAGAATTTGTCCATTTGTTCACTGGACTGTGCTGACAGACAGAACGACAAAATGCACCATTCCATTGATATTCATCAAAAAACTTTTGTAACACGCGCCAAAAAGTCTTAAGTACAAAAATAATCAAAACATATTGGACTCTACGTCCTCATAATAGTAAGGTATAGTTTCGGTTGAAGAGGTTGATATACTTGTATCTTATGTTATAAAAATGACCACACAAGCAGTAGTGTAGATATAATCGAAGCATTTCTTAATTCAAAGCTTACTCAATTTATGGGAACATAAAATATCATTTTTCTGAACTGCGAACTTTAGCTTTATGGGTGCAATAAGAATTTCATACTCATAAATTGAGTTTTGTTGTTTAATTAAAAGTGTATTGAGAGGAAAGGCCTGTGAAATGATTTATTTGGTAAATAAAGTGTTGATTGGTTTGCGTAACACTCTGCAGTGTGCTGATCTTATCGTGAAATCTGTAAGACAGGCCTCCCGCATAGAGCGCGCAATCAATTGCTCTCGGGAAGATAATGCACATATCGCTTGGTAGGAGATTGCTGATTAAACCTATCGATGCAGAAGTTCTGCTCTATGATTGATTTTCATTATTAGTATATTTGTAGAGAAAAATGCCTTCTCTTACACTGTAAAGAACAAATGGTAGGTAAGCGCCACTATATTAGATAATTAAGACAAAGTTTGCTAACTATGTCTTTTCACAGTAGGTAAAATAGTAATGAAGCTCTAAGGAAGAGCTAAAATAAAAGCTACTTTTGAAAATATTTTCAAGAAAAGCTTTCATTTTATCGCGCTATTAAGAAAGACGTGTTTGTATATTGATTGTTAGGGACTTGCTCCTTTTCGAGCCAACTCTGTACCTATGGGAAAACAGGTAGTGTATACTTACAATGATAATAACAAACATCGGAATTGTAATAAAATGTAAAAAAAAAACCGGTAGGATATAAGATAGTGGTTGATTCAACAAATGTTGCAAGACTAAAAGTTTGTAAAAATATTTTTTTTTGGTCTTGGCTATTTGTCCAAAATTTTCCGACGTGGCATACACGAACAGTACAAAGATTATCGGGAAGAAGGATCAGCGCAGTAAATATTATAGCCGCTGCATTTCACCTACCGCATAGTAGCTATATAATCATAATTATGTTGCACTTAACCTGAACGAAGTTATAATTCGCCAAGTTAGCCATACCGTTCACTTCAACTTAATTGTAGAAGGAAGAAGGCTTAATGTCGTATATCTCAACAGAGAAGTTAATCTGGTTTTTGCAACCCATTCATCGTGAAACATTATTGCTGTATAATTAATTTGGCACCCGCTTGTCTGATATCATTAAAAGGTTTTTAAGATTTAAGATAGTTTATGAAATAATGAAAAATATTAAATAATTTATTATGGAAGACCTTGGGACTTCAGGAACATCGTACATTATAGATGCATCGTCACCACGCCCTGTTTCAACATACACCATTAAAGGTCGAATGAGAACATTTAGGAGTTTATGGGTTCCCTGACATGGGGGCGTAAAACGAAAATACGGTATATTAAAAATAAATTACTCATGTTATTTCGGTAGCTATTCCGATGTCTGAATAAGATCTGCAAATATCAAAATAACTTTCGAGTAATTTTGGAGAAGGTACGTGTTAAATTAAATGTTATTGCTGAAACTGGTATTCACTTTATGGAGCTGTCAGAAGTGTAGTTCGTAAAATGGACAGTCAAATACTAAACTATTATGCCTTTAGGCGTCAGTCAGACGATCAACAAGATCTCACGAAATTCGCTCCACCATTTAAGGCTTACTTTTAATATGCACGTGTAATATGTTCATGGGTACATAAAAAAACTAGTAGCAACAACATAATCATACAGCTTGTTTACCGAACTCAATCTTACCATAGGAAAGTATATCAATTCTGTCATAACTACCAACATAACGCTGTCTCACAATAACCAATGTTCATGAAAATATCGATCTTATGACATTGTAATAAGAAGGTTATTCTACACAGACTATTAGCACTGATTAGTTGGTATTCCGTGCACTATAATTATGTAATTTAAACATTTTTATGTCAATGTCGTCACGACAGCCATATTTGTAATGGCGCCAATTTTGACAGATTGAACGCGCCAAAAATGCAGCTTTTAAGCGATAAACATGTGATGGTAAATTAACAGTTTATAAACGTAATTATAATGATTTATTCATAAGACACAAGACATTAATAATATTAACATAATAGGGAAAAATATTTCGTAAACACGCGTGTCGGCTTAATGTCCAATGAGGTTGACTTTAAGCCTCCGAATTACGTGTTGCAATGTTGCTAATTGAAAAAATTGAGCCTCTAATTAAAAATTATTGCATGTGTTGCCTGTTTGGCAAGCCATTTTAACTAATTAAACCTGACAATTAGACACAGCTATGAACCTATAATAGCCACACTTGGAATTCAGTAAGACAGGTAAAAGTTTATTGATTTTTGTTCCGTCAAACAATCATTCTTTCCTAATATTACTTTATCAAATAGTTTCTCTCTACAGAACAAGTAAATAATATTGAAAATATTATATTCTTTATCTTTTTACATAGCAAAACCCGGCCAAGTGTGACTCGGACTCGTACACGACGGGAAATAATCCGAAAAAAACGCGTTTCTTGTATGGGAGCCCTCTTTAAATTTTAATTGAATTAAATTATTTGCTACTATAGAGGCAATAGCAATAAACATTCTTTGAAAATTTCAACTTTCTACCCATAACGGTTCATGAGATACTGACAGATACATGGACGGACGGACGGACGGATAGTGGAGCCTTAGTAATCGGGTTCCGTAGATTACCCTTCGGATACAGAACCCTTGACACGACTGTAAACAAGTCAACTGCATGACAGATGCATAGGCCCTGACTACGTGGTTATTGGTCCTTCAGCCTAACTGTCGGATCTGACAGTCGGAACTTTGACTGGCCCTAATTGCTAAAAGGCTCTCTAATCACAGATCATCCATCGTTGTTCAACTGATTGTCACTCATCTCGTGTGATGTGGCCATTGTAGCCCTTATTTAGGATCGATGTTGATGGCACTACAGCTTCAGACTAATTAGGCTGCGCTTTTGTAATTTCATTCAGTGTGTTCTAGACTGTTATTTGTGAAACGGGAAAAAAATCATCATTTGCCTAGCCTTTTCCCAACTATATTGGGGTCGGCTTCCAGTCAAGCCAGATTTAGCTGAATACCAGTATTTTACGAGGAGCGGCTGCCTACCAGACCTCCACAACCCATTAACTAGGTAACACGATACTTCATAGAAAGACTGGAGTCAGATTTACTGGCTTCTGACTATTCGTAACGACTGCCAAAGATCTACAAATGACAGCCGAGACCAATGGCTTAGCGGTAAAGTATGTTAAGATGGTCACCCATCCACAGACCAACTTTGGCAAGCGTTGCTTAACCTTGAAGATCGACCCGTGTAGCTGTTATTATCTAGCCACTAGCTCCTCTCCTCTCCTCTGAAACGGGGAAATAATATGCCCCAGAAAAACTATGATGCATGCGCATTCTATAAGTTTCCTTCTGCTGGGACACTCCAAAAACTATGACGAGATTTTATAACAGGTAGGGTCTTGATAATTCTATCACATTCTGATAAGGTCTACTTTAAACAATCGTTTGATCACACATACCTACACAAAAATACCTCGCAATTCCATTAAAAAGTAACCCAGTTATTTTATTGCGACTACAAATTAAAACGACGAACACCATGAATCTTTAAACGCACATTTAATTAATTATTTAAAACAATAACGACCCATCAATCACTCAAATAGCCGTATAAAAGTAAACGAAGATCTTCAAGTAAAACCCATAATTTATCTTATTAAGTAACGAGCTACCATTATTAGGTTGAAAAGGTCAAGCCATGTAGTCTCGGAGTCCGTGTGCCACTAATTTACAAGATCGTACATCCGTGATTTATTGCCCAGAATTCCCTGTCCCTTGCGCAATGTTAATGCAAAATTCAGAAAACTTATCGGTAAAATATTATAGCGTCATAATCTGTATAGTAGAGGAGACAGAGTGCCAAGTTACAATATTATCATCGGCCTTTTGTTAGATTGCTTTGGGGCAGAGGCACTTAGTAGAAATAATAACATAATTTCAGATAAGCTTAAAAAACTTTTATTAAAACCAAATATATACACTTAAAATAAGAAAACCTAACTAATATAAGGCGTCAAAAAATTCGTCCGCATCGCTGTTCACTGGAAGTTAACCCAAAAGACTGGCGGCATTGTCACGTTGTATGGCAATGCTTATCCTCTGTCCGAGGTAAAAGCCAGCTCTTGGGTCACGCGAAGTGTCAACTAAGCGTTTAATAAGTTCTTTAAATAAGGCATGAGCACTCGGACCCCACGGTCCAAGAGTTTTAACCCCAAACGGCTCAAAAATATAATTGCCAACAAGGTTGTTATATTTTCGCCGCTTGAGGTTCTCAGCAGCCGCAGCGGCAGTACCAGCACAGCACGACGAGCTAGGAAGATGGGATGGCGCAAGAGTATCGACACAAGTAGCGTCGCACACTAAAGGCCTTCCCATCTTCCATGGAAACAAAGACATACCGTCCGGTCGGTTGCCATTGTCGCGTGCCAGTCCACTTGGTTGCCAGGCATAATCTCGTTGATGGTTGCGTGCCGTACAAAGCGACCTGCACTTCGACTGCGTGAGGGGCCGTGATAAGCTTTGATTTGTGAAAGATATATTTTAAATATTTACAATAACTGCAGTTTGATCTACTTCTCTTTAGGTAATAAGTCTTTGATCTTTCAAATGCAGTAGCTTAGGTTACTGTAAGATGAATGCATTTGTATTACCTACTGGCAATTGTAGGTACCAATCTACTACAAAATTATTGAAAAATGCCAAAAAAAGTCATTTCCATGATGAATAAAAACCTAGTAATACTAACTCTTCGACAACAGATCGCATTACTTTTACGATTCAAGATGTCTCACATGTATCTACATATGAGGAGTCATGACGAAATTATCGCTCATACAAACATTCGTTAAAAGGCCACTTTCGGTGAAGAATACCCCGAATTTTGAGCCAAAATGTCAATGAGGGGATTACAATGCATACGCATACGCATTATTCATTATTACCGGTGTTGCAAGTGAGAATAATTCGGGAAATTCTTGGTTACTTGCACAATTGAAGATCGTCTCCAATAAGTGTGTTTAATTTGTAAGAATTCAGCAGCATTGTGGTGAATAAATTATCATGATAAGTCCCACTGTTGTTAAGAACGATTTGGAAACGTAATATGCAAATTATGTGTTTAATCTTTTTTGCGGTTTTGGTTGAAACAATTTGAGATTTACATCTTGATTTTAAGTAATGATTTATAAGAAATCATCTGAAAAAAAAAATACTCATAAACTTAAACTAAAAAACACAATAAAAAGACTAAAAAACACGAAAAGCCGACACAACATACAAGAAAAAAAATTACATTATACATTACTTACCAATAGGTACCTTATTTTTAGCTGAAATACTAAGATGTCAATGATCATAAAAGTATTTATTTCTATTTTATTTCATTTAGTCTCAAGCTCGTTCTTTATGTACAACGTCACTCAAAAAGACAATCGTAATGTTTAGAACGCATCTCAGTATCCCAACGGAATCTTTCCATCTCTAAATTAAAGGTTACCTACAATATAATAAGTACATATTTTACTTCTATAGTATACGAGAGTACAACGATCTAAGATATCTGATTATGAGGGGTTTTTTCATAGATAATAAATTCATGCAAAAATTTTGAAGATTCGTTTAAAAAACAGAATAAAAAGATCTTGAAATGTTGGGAAAAATAAGGCGTTCTCCGGTCTGAGCTAGACAGCTCAGTAGATTTTTCAGAAATGAAAGTTGATGGTCCACGATTTGATGGATTAAGTTTTAGGAGAATATGAATAAATGGAAATTATTGGAGACTAACTTTTTGCCACGACTACGCTTCCATCGCTTTTACCATAAAAATCGTGTATTTATATGTATAATAGCGCTTAGCTTTAACTAGCCACTCAGCATCCGTCAGCCCCTGAGGGAGAAAAATAATTTTCAACCGTTAGGAGCCGTAAGTCCCTATTGGCCAAGTGTGTGTTGGGCGGGGTATATTCGCTCGCTTCGCTCGCTCACACGACCCCGCCATCCCCTTCTAACCTAACCTATCCGAGTCGGAGTGCCCTAAAGTCCCGATTGCATCCAGTTTCTCCTGATATAACAACCGTTACATACCCAATGTCGATGGCAAATGATGTTATGGCATATGATAATTATGGCATGTGATAATTAGGGCTTACAATGATTATGACAAATGATGTTATGGTAAGTGACTTTATGGGAAACAAAGCTTCTAGCACGTGACTAATATAGCAAGTAAGAGTAGGGCAAATGAATATTACGTCGTATAATATTATGGCTGTTGACTACTATGGCAAATGACATAAGGGTAAATAAACTTCGGGCAAACGGCGGTATACCACGCAAGACGCCTACAAATAACGTTTAGATCGGGCGAAGGTCGCTTGTCCCGAGAGGGACTCACGGATTCTGACGGTTGGGGCGATTTTGTCCCGGCAGGGACTTACAGATCCTGAGTGGCCTTTTATTCAATATCATCATAATTGGTCATTTTAGTCGATAAATCTCCACAACTGGACAAATTCCTCTTAGAAGAGTCACCACATCGCCCGATCCTGTGCGTCTTGCCTCTAACGGATTTCTGCGGCATTCACCAGGTCATAGGTCTACCGCAAGACTCAGCGTTGGAAGGCCTCTCCGCAAGTCCTTACAGTGGGGCGTCTTTCGGTTCAGCCTTTTATTACTGAAAGATCTCGGAATTAGATCAGTAGTTCCAAAAATTTCCTTTTTCGGACATATCCGCCCGTTCTTCCGCACAAAATTTTCATAGTGCGTATTTCTATTGCCGCTGTAGCAAAAATAATAAAACTAAACTAAATTAAAAATTAAAGGGGGCCCTACAAGAATGTTTTTTTCGAGTTACGGTTTGGAACCCTTCGTGTGAGACTCCGACTCGCACTTGGCCGATTTTTCAACTATAATATTTAATGTCAAATCTCAACTTGATCAAATACACCGCGCCATAAAACCATTGCACACCACTAATCAAATAATATTCACACAATTACATAAACAAATCATTATGAATATGATTTGACCTACAATCTATTAGCAATTTTAATATTATCATATTTGTTTTTGAACTGTCGCCTACAGATTGAGAGTAATACGACTATCAAGCCCCAGGCAAAACTCAACACCTAAATTACAGAGGATTTGGAACTTTATTTTTAGGGAATTAGAGCTTGGAATTGAAACTGTCTTCGAGTGGACTGGCCAAGGGTAGCGGCTGTCGTAGAAAGCTCGTTGGTAGTATAGATTGAGGCGCACTAATGTGATTCTGACGTACAGGTTTATGACACTCGTGTGACAAGTAGAGGTACATAATTATGATCATATCTTTGTTACAATGCTTAGTATGAGCAAAAAAAAACTGAGCCGAAAAGCTAAAAAATCAATAAATTGTCGTGGTTATTGTAACTATATCAACTTATGTGCTATATTTAACTGTTTTTTTTTAACAATATTCAGGTAAAAAAACTGTGATAAACAGAGACAACACTAATGGTGTGTGACGTCACAAGTCCCGCCTTATTGAATAACTTCAAAATCATATCTATAACTTCTCTGTTTTTCCATAAATTTTATTTATTTTTTCACCAATCGTCTGTTTTAATTTATTGACATTTAAATGAAATAAATGTTAATTTATGTATATTTATCATAGTGTGGTCATATACCTATAATGTACCTATAATCAACAATTATGGGTCCTTCCAGGATACTTAATTCAAATGTAAAAATACCTGCAAAAAAACCGGCCAAAAGCGAGTCGGACTCGCACACAAAGGGTTCCGTACCATAATTCTTAATTATTGTATATAGTTATAGAAATACACAATCTGTGAAAATTTCAACTCTCTACCTATTACAGTTCTAGAGATACAGCCCGCTGACAGACAGACAGTCGGATGGAGAACGGAGGCTTAGTTATTACTAAGCCTCGGAACCCTACCAAACCCATACCCAAAGGGTCATACAAAAAAAATAACAGAAGACCTTCTCTAAATAAAGATCCATAAATAAAAATAAAGTAAAACAAAGACAAGTATCCCGTTAAAAATAGGAATACTGTAATTAAATTCAGATAACTATCTTTTTATAAACGCGTCCGTTAAATCAGACAACGCAGAAGTAAGTCTTAATCTTATTACACTGAGCTCGTTAGTCCGAGAATATTTTTAGAAAGATAGAAGCCCTTTTAAAGACAAAAGTAAAATGTCGTGAACCATAAAGTTATTTTTAGGAACAACAGTTTGCATCAGATATAAAATAAGAAAGTGCGAAGAGACCCTTCACGAAGTTATACGATTTGTTTGTTTCTTTTTCATTTATTGGATGTTCTTTTTACGTTTCTCAGGAGTAATAACTACAGTTTTTCGTTTTATGGAATTTTTTGAATCTTTTAAAATATATTAATGAAACTACATCTCTATGTCTTCATTTTCTTATTTGAATATAAGAATATCAATATTAGATTAAGAAATTGTTGTACCTACCTTGATGGAAATAAATATTATTAAATATATTATTTATATCATTTCAGTCAAAAAATCAATCGAACTGATGTTGTTGCGGAATCCTTTTAAAATAATTCACTAGTATGACTGAATAAATAGTCGTTATGATAATTTTCATTTTGCACTAAACTAGCTACTGACATATACGGATAACTTTGGCATCCGACACTCTCTCGATAACATCAGTCGGCTGAGTTTGATCCGTTTGTGGATCCGTTATTCGATCAGTCTCCCTGATTGGGCGTGAAATGAAACCGTCTGTAGGGTCTTAAGATCAGATCGGTTCCGCAGAACCAGTTTATGCCTCAATATTATCATTTGAAAGGGTCTCTAGGTTCAATGCTGTAAGTTCCTTCGATGTTACATCATCTGAGTTGCTTCCGACTGCTGGTTGGTTTATAGTTACCATTAGTTTATCTTTGATTTTGAGGTCATTACTGTCAATTATTAGATTATTGGCTACCGAGGTCACTGCGCATGTGATCGTTGTTTGTTTTAGAAGATGACCTTAGATTGAATTATTGGTGTACTGTCACTCCGGTTTATTATGCTTCAGTATTAGCATGTTGTTTGTGATTACATTCTAGAAATATATCCTTAGGCTCTAGACTGAATGTTATTTTATCAGCAATGGCGTTTGTCAAAATGTAAGGGGTCACTCACGTGACATACTTTGACATGTCGATCTCATACATTATTGACTTACTGTTTATCGCTATGGCGACGCTATTGTTGGTAGAATGTCACTGGTTTAAAGTCTCTTTTATGTTCTTCAACTCAGTTGCAGAAATCATCGTTTTTATTTGTTCCACTTACCTTTTGAAACACACAGCCATATTTTGATGTTATCATTTGGACTGGCACGTAAAACGGCCAAGTTTAAATCATGTCAGCGATTAAGGCCACTCAAATTTATCAAACAAAATAATTGGTCTGCCCACATTCAACTGAGCTTTCACCGAAAACATCAAATGTTCCAATTTTGCGAAACTGAATTTATTTAAAATCAATAACTAGCTATTAAAACTTGTGTTTTATGGAATTCTGAAGTAATAATAAATTTTATCACCATATGCTCAAAGGGGTTGAAAAAATACATTTAATCAAACACCAATATTTACAGATACATTTGAATCCAGTAACAAATTAACAATAATAATAACTAAAATTGACAAATACACTAAACTTACAACAATCTGAAATGTAGCATCAAAAAGTTCGTCCTCAACGCTGTCAGCTAGTGATATGCCCAAGAGACTGGCGGCAGTGCCATGTAAATAAATAAATGCAAACTTAAACATATTCAAGCTAGTGGTAAATATGTAATACTGCACAAACAAAATTATAAAAGGAGATGCGATGCTGTTAAGTAAAAAAGCAAGATCAGAAAAACATTTTTGTAAAAGCCAGACGAGCTTCAATTACCATAACCCAACCCTGTTTTTATCCGTAAGCCAATTAATCTATCAGACGCCTAACTGCTTCACAGTTGGCTGGGTTTACTTCTTCCGGGCGATATCCTCCGACATTACCCGGTAATGCTCCATCGTCTATTTTTGAGACGGTAATCCCCATCTTAATTGTGGTGGTTTGTTTTATGAGGTCGGTGCATTGGAAAATTCATCAGCTGTTTTTTTATGTAATGGCTATGTAATGTATGTTTTTTTATGTAATTTTAACGTGGTTTGTTTACTTTTGAATCTGTTGTTTTGTCATTGATTTTTTTTTAATCTACTGTCACTAAATAATGATCATGTTTTCGATTTTCAGTAGGTACCTAAACACTTACGTGAATAAACCAATTTCTCAATTTTAAGATTTAAAAAAATCGGCCAAGTGCAAGTCGGACTCTCACTAAGGGTTCCGTACCATATACGGAAAAAACACGTTTCTTGTATTGGCACCCCTTTTAATTTTAATGCAATCAATATTCTAATCAATTAATAAAGATGGATCCAACTGCACAAAAAAACGAGTCAAGTGCGTGTCGGGCTCGCTCACGAAAGGGTTCCGTACCATAAACCTTATTGTTTAATAATTGTTGTTATAACAGCAATAGAAATATACAATCTGTAAAAATTTCGACAGTATTACGGTTCTTGAGATACAGCCCGCTAAAAGACAGACGGACGAACGAACGGACAGCGGAGGTTTAGTAATAGGGTTCCGTTGGTTCCCTTCGGGTACGGAACCCTTTAAAAAAAAAACAAAATTGTTGTTGAAGCTTGGGCTAGACTGTTTCTGTCATCAAGTTGAATCGTTTTCTATATATTTTATCTTGAATTTATTTTCAGGTTCTTCAAAGCATACTCGTACGTTGCCGTTGACATCGAATGTTTTTGAAAATTTATGCTTCATTTGTCGCTATTGTTATTAAAATTTCATTAATATTGATGAATTGAATCGTTGTTGTAAAAAATAAAGTTTATGTTTATTACCTTTCCTTCTCATAAGATGATTGCAAATTCTTTTCAGAATTTACTTAACTGTAATTTTAATTTCTTTATAACAGCTAACAAAGATACGAAAACGTTAACCATAACATTTGATTAATTTTTGGTTTTCTTTGTTACAGGTTTTTGGCTATTTGGTGGCCTTTGAAGTGCCAGATCACCAAGCGCCGCGCGAGAATGATGATCGTCTTCATTTGGATCTTCGCCATCAGCGTCACCACTCCCTGGGTCTTCTTCTTCGACCTGGTCGTGGTATTCGACGATAACCCCAACGTACGGCTCTGCCTTGATGTCTGGCCTAACCCCATCAGTGAAGTCCTCTACTTCGTCATTGGCAACCTCATCTTCTGCTACATACTCCCCATGGTCCTCATAACCATGTGCTACATCCTCATCTGGATCAAAGTCTGGAGGAGATCCATCCCCACGGACACGCAAGACGCTCAGATGGAAAGAATGCAACAGAAATCCAAAGTTAAAGTCGTCAAGATGTTGGTAGCTGTTGTCATACTTTTTGTCTTATCCTGGTTCCCCTTATATCTAATATTTGCAAGGATTAAGCTTGGTGGACCCATTCAAAAGTGGGAGGAAGAAATGTTCCCCGTTGTGACTCCTCTGGCCCAATGGCTGGGTGCTTCAAACTCTTGCATAAACCCAATACTGTACGCGTTTTTCAACAAGAAGTACAGGAAGGGTTTCGTTGCTATTATCAAGAGTAGGAAGTGCTGTGGGAGGCTACGTTACTACGAGACGATTGCTTTACAGTCATCAAGTACGTCGACGAGGAAATCGTGGCATTACAACAATAACAACCATCCTTCGATCACTCGACGATCTCCTCCCGTCGATAAGAACGCGGTGTCGTTCATCTACAACCATACGGGAGTCTAAGAGGTGAAGAGGTGCGCTTTGGATTTTAAATTAGAGCCATGGTCGGCTTTGCGTCGGGCAGCCGGGCCGAGGGCAGCCGAGCGACGCGTCTCAGCATATCGACACAATACGACATTTTCTATTGTACGTTTTTATTTCAACAGTTTGGTGTTGTCTTGTGCGAGAACAGTTTAATGACCTTCGAACTAGCATAAGCTAAGCTAGTTAAGTGAACATAATCAGTGGTTTTTAATAATGCTAGTAGTAATAACTTGTAACTTTTATACGTAAGTCGGTTAAATGTTTTAAGGAGATTTTATTTTTACACTGATTGTAATAATATTAGGAGCGTACGAAAGAAACGCACATCGAGCACAAAAAATGTAAAACAATTTTATAATATTTCTTTATTATTTGAAACACTTATTTAACTACACATTGTCCTAATTTTAACCCAGTACAAATTTATAAACCTTGTTTCTATGTACGAAAACATTTTTTTAAATAATTTTCCTGATTGAATAATTCCATATCTCTTTTAATGTTTTATACATTCAAACTGTTGATGTTTTTTACAAAAAAAAAAAAAACAAAATTATAAACGCTGAAACAAAACACTACTGACAGTACAAAAATAATATTTTGTAGAAAATAAGCTTCCAAAATTCTAAAAAATAATATTAGTATTTATTATATTACGAATATTTGGTTGTACTTTGTATACAGAAATCTTAAATAAAACAGCAATAAGTTTTGTTTTTATTTTTTAGTTCACTTTAACACAAAACTATATAGTTTTAGTAAATTATAACGAAGTTTGTACACAAATGTCAGCTAATCAGTAAAATAATTTAAGTTAGATGGCATTAATTTTAAATTATTTTTACTAGGGAATTTAGAAAATACGCTAAAAATAAGAGTAGTTATTGCAACAGCAATAAATTTGTTAAACGCTCGTTAAAAGTGGGTCTAGGTTCTTGGAGAAATATTTTAACATTGTTGATAAAATTGTGGACTTTTGACTTGGACATGTGACCAGAGAATAATTAATATTTTCTGTTACTTTTATTATTAATTCATGTCGTTACCTACGTTATTTAATTAATGTTACAATAAAAAAATATATATATAATATATTATTTTTATTTGTTTTTTTTTTTAATTCATACAATCATAACTAAAGAATGAACTCTGTATCTTAGTTTTGTTAATTTTCAAACTTTTTCAATGCTATAAAAACAATAACATTGTGAGGTTTTCTATGCCCAACTAGAAAAATAAATGCAAAAGTGTTATTTTTTTACAAAAATATCTGCATGTCCTAGTCAAAACGAACAGATGAGCTTCTTGTAAGTCATGAGAGTAAAGTAAAGAAAATAATTTTAGATGGTCTCAAGTTAAACAGCTCTTTTGTATGTTATGGGGCCTGCGCTAAGCACAGGCCGATAGCCGCTTAAAATGCACAAAATGAAACAATATAATAAATTAAATATAGTATATTTTTAAAATATTAAATTGAAGTGAGAAATAAAAATATTTTGGAGATTTCTAGGTTAGTTATACTGTAGATATTGAAATAAACGTGAACGTTTGCATGTTAATATACAATTGTTTTCGAATGACTGTTATTCATTTTATTGAGAGTTAATATCCTCTGTTTGTTTTACATTTCGATTTAAAAACTATTCATTTGCTGTTTAGTGTGATCCAAAAATATCGTAATTGTATTTTTATTTCTCACAAATGATTATTATTGTAATGGTACATAATAATTATATATTATATCCTAATATTAAGTAATACTACCTATTAGATGTTTTTAATAACCGCACACTTTCATAGATGATATTTAGAAGTAACATTTGATTTATAACAAAATTAAAATAAAACTAAAAATATTTTTCTACTAAATAACATTTGAAATGGAGCGATCGAGCGTAGTTTGTAGAAATGTATATTACTCTTGTGCAGTTTCCTCTAACTTTGAATTTGGTTATTTATTTTATAGTTTTTTTCTGCACTGCAGTGTATAGTAAGCATTGTTTTTGTTGTGTAGGATATCAAAGACGAAGTCGAAGCTTGCAAGACTGATATGATTGCGGGATTCCTTGAAAAGGACAATTCGTGTGATAGTAAAAATGGATTTTGAATTCGACTATTTTTGTAATTTAAGCTTAACCCTAGCTTATTGAATCTTTTATTTCTTATCTTTTCAAAAACTTTACTTAAAATGCTTTTTTAATTTTCTGTGACCTGAAAATATGTTACTTGTAGAGCATCTAAAATCTTTAAATATTATTTACCGTGCATTAAATTTTACAAAAAAATAAAATCTAATAAAAATGGAATGTAAAGGCAATATATAGAGAGGGTATGTATAATCATGCTGAGCATGTCATCTTGAGTAAATACTTGGAAATAATTAATAAACGATGTTTTTATCCTGAGAAACTGCTGGCAGTCAATACTCCAGGGTTAGGAACGATTTATACACAAAGTTAAATAAATATCGGTCCAGTAGTTTAAGATGACATTCACACAGTTTTTTACTATTGCAAATAAATACATACTAATGTTAGTGTATCAATAAATTTTATTTTAGTGAAATTAAGCTTTTGTTTTCGAAATGTAGGCTTGTCTCATGTTTATATATTATGATACTCACAATAATATTGTATGGAAGTTGTACTTAATTTATAGTGTTTAACTTTAAAATACAGTACTGTCACGCATTTAACTATCGGTAGTAGTTGTATACTATCATTGTTGCCTTTTTAACTGAGGCTTAATAAAGAATCAGCAATAACTTAAACTTCTGAAAAATACTATTTTGCATGCCAGTAAATTGTTTGTGGAGTTATGGACTATTTAGAAAATTATATAAGCAACAAATAATAATTCGCACAAATATTTAACAATGCTAAGATGTAAGTAGGCAAGTCAACACCGTCAGCTTACGCACTAACTTAGCTTCATCTAGTTCGTACACTAAATATTGTAATTTCGCATGTTTTACTAAGCCTCAGATAAATAAAGCGTGTCTTATATAAACATAATAATTATACAATATATGTAATGTTTAACTATCCTAAATAATTAGTTTTATACGTATACTTATAAAAAGTCAACTATGACGTGTTGTTTATAATATAAATTGTTCGATAATTATACATATATTTATACAAGATAATTGGAAACATATAATTCTGTGTAAATAAATTGAATTAGAACAATAAATACTATTATTGTAAAATTTATATTACAGTTTTGTTTGTTTTTTGTAAAATACATAGAGGCGTATCTGTATAATATTGCTGATATTTATTTGCCGTGTTTGGTGTTAGATATAGTGTTTAATTAAATATTATGTGTAATAATAATAATGTGAGACCTGATTTAGACATTAAAATATTGAATTCAAATAACGAAATACTTCTTCTTGTAAACTTAACCTGTTTGATGTTATGACAAATTGTAATAGTTATTTCATTAAAATGGTTTAATAATGTAGTATTTATAGTGTAAAAGCTTGTAGTATAGTCGTTTATTAGAATTTGTAAATGTATAAATTATACTGTAAATTTATGTATAAATAGAAGTTTGATGTTTTAAGCAATGTTAGGTGAATTTTAGGAGTTTAGTAAGCTTTTTTAGTGAAAACTGCTAATTTAATTATGAGACATTGGTAACATCATTTAAAGTAAAAAATCAAACATGCGTACAACCTGAAACATGTGCATAATTAAATTAACAAGTTTAATATATTTCGATGAACACAAGATTCCTATAATGTATTGAAACAGAAGCAATTTTCGACATATGAAACTTTGACTATATTCCGTACAATTTACCAACATATCAATGAAAATAACCTCCCGATTTGAAGTCCTATTTCTAAAGCAATCTTAATCATCTTCTTATAGGTTTTGTAAAATTTGAGACAATTTTGAATAATCTATTTTCTTTCACTGTTTAATCTAAAAATATCGTTCTCCTTAGTGTTGTTCCTTTCATGTTTCAAGAAGCTCCGGATTTGCTATGATTAGTATCAATTTGTTATAATCTAGATCTATTTTCACAACTAGTTCTCGTCTGAAACAAATTGGCCCGTTTTGCTACTTAAGTAGCACATAAATCAGTTTTGGTAGTTCGAATTAATCTAGGATCTTTTGTCCGCGATGTTTTTAGTATCGCATGGTATTTCATGATATTATTTTATTTTTTATATATAAGCTACTCTTTTACGTTCACTTACACTACTAATCACCTAATGCATTTAATAATAAACGTATTTGAAATATAATTCTGTCTTTGTCATTTTCAAATAAATGACGAATATAGAATGAGGATTTAAATAAGTTTAGCTTCAAATTAATTTACTTATTTGTGATGCAGGCGGGCTGAAGTCTTTTTGTATTAGATTTTCATATATTTTGAGACTTAGTTTCGAAAACGGTACAAAGAAAAATATACTTAAATGTTTGAGTTATTGATAAAATCAAAATCCAGTAAATAATTTATTTATGAGAAAAAATATTACAGATAGTGAAGTTTTTTTTTTTTTTTTGTTTTTTAGTGTTTACAACAGAGTGTAAGTTTCGTTAACTTTTTTTGTCTTAAATAATTACCAACCCTAAAAGTTTTTTTTTTAAACTAACTTCAAAGTCTTAAAAATTAGTATTGTATTTTGTAGAATTTTATAGGTCAATTTGAATATTTTTATTTGTTTAAAAAACTTGCTTGTTCTAACAGTAGATTGTTATATTATTCCGAAATTTCAGTGTTTTTGAACTTGCAATCATTGACGGTTTTATGTTTTAGACTAAATGTAGCAATGCACTTTATTGAAAAACAAAGAGTTATTTGTTAAGCCGCAATTATTATAAAATTAACGTTCGTAACATTAACTTTATAATACGAGTTGTATAACTTCATTTAATGTTAATATCAGAACAACTCGTTTAAGAAAAACAATGTACTTTATAAAAGATCACAGATATTATAAATAATATTAAAAATAAAACATAGCAATAAATCACTTTATTTTAAATGAAAATACCAACAATTCTACACCGCATATTTAGGTAGACAGATAATTATTACTTCTAAAAGAGTTTTAATTTTTTTTTTATATTATCTGTGGTCTTTTGCGAATAATTAGATTGAGCAAAATATTATTCCAAAAATTAAAGTGTGTTTTAGCCGTGGCAATACCAAGTTGATAATTGTTCTTTCAGTTTAAAACTTAGATAACAATTCATATCGGATTAATACTAACCTAACATGCAGACACTATTGTACGTCAAGTAAATAAAATGTAAAAATTATTTCACCATTGTTTTATTCGATACCTTTCTTCACCTTACTATAAGTATTAAAAAAAAATTGTGAAAAAGTCTGAGTATGGTTCAAAAGATAATAAACATCGAGAAGATGGGTTGCAAAATACTAGTATATTATATTTTTCCTGTTGACTAAAGTATCAGCAAACTTTGAATCGATATTTTTCCATGAAACCTGCCCTACGGGCTACGGGAACACAAAATGTCCCATTTTCCTTGTAAGATCGAAACCTCTAAAACTTAGTCAAACGCCACAATTTTACTCCAGATTGTTTAAAAAAAACTACATCATCATCTGCCTAGCCTTTTCCCAACTATATTGGGGTCGGCTTCCAGTCAAACTGGATTCAGCTGAATACCAGTTTTTTACATGGAGTGGCTGCCTACCAGACCTCTACAACCCATTAACTGGGTAACATGGTACTTCTTGGCAAGACTGGAGTCAGATTTAATGGCTTCTGACAACCCGTAACGACTGCCAAAGATCTACAAATGACAGCCGGGACCAACGGCTTAACGTGCTTTCCGAGGCACGGAGGAAACTCGTTATGTTATGATGGTCACCCATCCACAGACCAACCTTGGCAAGCGTTGCTTAACCTAAAGGATCACCCGTGCAGCTGTTATTATTTAGCCACGAGCTCCTCCTAAAAAACTACATAACCGAGTGATAAAAAAATAGGTGCTTCTTAGGTTTTTAGAGATTAGTGGAAATTTAAATCATTATAGAGAATTTTAATAATGTACGAGTCATCATCATCATTATCTGCGTAGCCTTTTCCCAACTATATTGGGGTCGGCTTCCAGTCAAACCGGATTCAGCTGAATACCAGTGTTTTGAAGAGCAGCTGCCTACCAGACCTCCACAACCCATTAACTGGGTAACACGGTACTTCTTGGTAACACTGTACTTATTTTAATAATGGACAAGTATGTAGCCTTATTCGTACTGATAGCCGCGCCGCCTGTTAAAATACACTGAGCAATTTATATAAGTGTAAAAGAAAACCACTATGTATATAGTAGGCCTACATAATATAAACAAGACTTTATTTGAACAGCCACAAAATACCTAAGTGATCTGAATGAGTATATTTTCTAAGTAAACGGTAACATTATACGTATCTCCTCATAAAGTCAATAAGAGTTGGCTGATTTATCTACCTTCTTTGATTTGTAAAGTGGATTAACTCATGAGTATTCAACTAAGAATTACATAGATCTTTAGGTAAGCATTGTGAGTATAAAGTCAGACATTAGCTCCACTAATGTCTTATTTATATTATTTATATACAACGTAACGTCCATAATTTAAAATTAGGAGTGCTCAGGTCCGACATCATATTATATAACTTCATGACTGTAAACCCTAAAGCAGTTTTGTACCTGTCTGTAGGTACTTTCCTATAAAATATAACGATAGATTTAAAAATATATATGAAAAAGTTAAAATAATTATAGTAGCTAAGAAATAATTCAACAAACCAGCTTCTGTCAACCGTGCCAAAATATTACCTGCAGCTGCTACCTACTGAGAATTTCTAGACTGCAAAACTATAGATGGAAATCCATCTGGAATTTGAATCCCAGGCAGCAGATGATCAGCAGTAGCGTCCTTAACCTATAGAGCAACGTCACCCGTGCTTATGCTTATTCTTCCTTAATAGCGCTTTGTTCCTCCTTTCCATAGAAAAGACGACAGGAACATCTAAATCATGAAATGAAAAATAAAGACATTCTAAAAGTTAATAACAGCATCAGACATTCGACCAATCGAGGCATCCCTAGTAAAATTCAAGCTGTGAAATAAAAAATAAAATATACAATCTTCCTATTTATCTATTTCATCTTTGCTGTTTGAACTAACCATAATACAAAAAATATTTTAACAATTATAGAATAACGAAATTGAGTACAGTAGGAACACACGCAGTTGTACACTAACGCGTTGTTGCCTAGTCAATGCCATAGCTACGTTATGGTAAGCGTAATAACCAATCAAGAACACTATATTATTGTACCAAATCAACATAAAATGTTTGGAATAGTGAATGGTTCTGACGGAGACAAGCTATGACGCAGAACGCCTGATGAGAACAACATTTTATGACAAACTATAAAACATTCTGATGTTCTATGATCATGATCAGGCGTTGCGTTGGTTATTTTGCACGCAATTCATATTATTTATTTAGCAATTAGGTAAATATCAGCCTAAATAATTACAGTCGAAAAACGCAAAACTTAATAAATGAATAAACTTATGACAAGGGCCTACTGGCAGGATGTTAAAATGTTTGCTAGAATTATGTTAATGTTATTGAATTTAGATTTTGCCTAGAATATCCTTTACGTAACCATTACATAGTGATAACTTACAAGCATTCATGGCAAATTGGTTGAAGAATACACATCGGGAAGAGTGGAATGCTATGGGTAGAACTTTGCATAGAAGTGAGATGATATACGAAGATCAACATAAAAAAAAACCCAAAGAAATAATGATGTTGCTTTTTATCTTCTTCTTCTTCTTTTCGAATCGATGGACAACTCCCTCGATCGTTTGGGCCTAGTAAGTTAATTGCAGCGTCGGTGGCATTCGTCAAATCCCCCATAGTACAGGTGTATGGACACATGGGGCACTCCAACATGTGGCTCATTGTCTGAACACCGCTTGCTTTGCTAACTTTAATATTATCTACTCAACAAACAATTTAACACAGGTCGAGTAATCCTTGCCATTCAGATTTATTAAGGCGTTTAATGTTAAATTCACTTAATTATCATATCAGTGCCTCGTTTATCCAACGGTTGGTTACTGCAAAGCATGAGCTTGAGCGGATTACTGATGGAAGGAACCTAGAACAGGTTCCTTCCATCAGTAATCCGCAGTAGCAGTGCGGGATTTAAAAGTTGTTGGAGTGACACCTCCGTGCCTCGAAATGCACGTAAAGAAGTTGGAACTGTTCTTTATTTCTGCATCGGACTATAAGAGTACTTTTAAGAACAGAGAATAACTACATCTGTGTTTCCGCATACACTTGTAGGTACATGGCTAACCTCTGTTGAGATTGGTCACCGTGACCAAATTACGGTCGGGACGATAATAGGTAATTATTAGTCTATTTCTTTATTTAAACAAAATAAAATTTGGAAAATCAACAAACCCATGATAGCCGCCTAGTTAGGTTATCAATCAATTTTATGATTAATAACCAGCTTACATTTAACTATTATTTACTTCAATTAAGACGCTTAGGTTCAATTAATGATGACCAACGGATTAATAACACCGTCTCGTCTCGAAGGACCTATTATTTTGTAATTTAAATAATTGATTTATTATCCTGAGCTGATTGTTCTGTGTATGATATTACTAGGGCTTCTCAATCAATTGGTTTAAGGTGCATTAAAGGATTGTTATCAAATAGAAAATTAAGGGCTAGTTTCTGAATTGAGAATTTTGAGTTAAAAACGTGTTAAACGTGCTTGAAGACCCAATTGTGTTAGGTATTCAGGCTACAATGGAAATTGGGAGTGAGTTGCATTAAAAGGAGGTAAGTATACTGATGAGTGGCAGACCGAAAAAAAAACATTCTTTCTATGGTACTTCCTATAATTTTTGACTATCTGTGGAAATGACCGTCTACTTGTTACGATTAATGAGATACAGAGCTGACAGACAAACGGATGAAGAGCGGAGGTTTAGTAATATAATTCCATAAATCGGAATCCTAAAAATTAGCAAAGAAAAATAATCTATTCTGAGTGTTAAATCTAATTTTCTTTACGTTATTATGCAAAGAAACAGTAAACGCATCAGAAAAACAATTAACTGATACTCAATAACCTTCCTAATTCTTTCCAAAATCCGTCAGTTCAGTGACCCAGCAGCAATGTCCCCGACTGACAGGACGAGTCCATCACTAAGATGGAAGCTCTGCCTCACCTCCGCTCATTGTCCGCTGAATGGCCGCGAACGCTGTTCAACACCTCCGCTTAGACGGATTAGTTTTTAATAACGCTTTTCAAAGAGTACGTTGACTTCATTAGGAAATGGCAAACTAAGGAAAGATTTCTTAGTACTCGTAGATAATGTGGAAAGAATTTGTGGTTTCTTTTCGAGTCGATGGTAGTATTTTTGGTATATGAGGAGCTCGTAGCTCGTGGCGATCTTCAAGGTTAAGCAATGCTTGCCAAGATTGGTCTGTGGATGGGTGACCATTGTAACATACCGAGTTTCCTCCGTGCCTCGGAAAGCACGTTAAGCCGCTGGTCCCGACTGTCATTTGTAGATCTTTGGCAGTCGTTACGGATAAACAGAAGCCAGTCAATCTGACTCCAGTCTTGCCATGAAGTACCATGTTACCCAGTTGATGGGTTGTGGAGGTCTGGTAGGCAGCCGCTCCTCGTAAAATATTGGTATTCAGCTAAATCCGGCTTGACTGAAAGCCGAGCCCAAAATAGCTTGGTATCCGTTATTTTTGGTATCCGTTCCTTACGAAGTTTCCTCAATTCCTGGGAAAGCACGTTAAGCATTTGGTCCCGGCTGTCATTGAACGAACAGTGTGTTATGTCCCGCAAACCTCCATAGAAAAGGAAGGATCCTCCGACCAGACGATTGTTATATCTGGTAGGCAACTGCCGGATTAGATATTCAGACTGTTGTACATATTCAAATCGCACGGAAAACTGATGCAGGATTTCATTCCGTAATTTGCTGCTGGCGGGATAGATGGCATTAAGATACAATTTTTTGTCGTACAAATTTCGCTTCGTTAGCATTGATGCTGCTACATATTCACCTAGGCGTGATTTATGTATTTAATAACGCCATCTCAGGACATTATTTATGAGAGATCAGACAACGACCATATTATTTTAAAATATTTTAACAATATATCAAGATCCAACGCAGGAAAATCCCAGACTTAGAACTATAAATCGGATTGAATATTTTTCAGTAAAACTGTCCGAAAACCCGTTTTTGTTTTATCTTTATTTGTAATGCTAAAAACTGAATAAAACTGAATAATTCCAAGCAATATAAAGAACCGGCCAAGTGTGAGTCAGACTTTCACACGAAGGGTTACGTACCATAAACCGAAAAATCACGTTTCTGGCATGGGAGCCCTTTTTTAATTTTGAATTATTTAAATGTATTTTTAATTCTATTTTGTTGTTAAACAGTCAATAGAAATACACACTCTGTGATAATAAATCTCCACCTATAATGGTTCTTGAGATACAGCCCGCTGACAGACGGACGGACGGACGGAGGCACCTGTCTCAGCGCCGGCAAGGAAGTGAGTAGCTGTCGTTTGCTCGGTGAAGAAAGGGACAAAAGATATAGATCTCGTGTGAGTAAAACAGACATTAAAGTCGATAGCTGGTAGTTCAAACTGCTGGCGAGCGGCTTTTACCTCTAGTTGTTCGCAGCGACAAGAGCTCGCTCAGCCATTCTCGTTTGGCGGTCAGAACTTACCAAAAAGCGGTAATTTCTACCTATAGTGTGCGTCGGAGCGAGTATTGTGAGTAAAAACCCGTCGCACAAGAGCACTAGTTGAAGGCCGAGCGTCAAAAGTATCAAAACTTTTCACTCGCTACTCGCTGCTCGCCAATTCATTTCGAGTTTCAAGCTTTACTCGCTACTCGCTGATCGCCGGCGCGTTGAGACAAGTGCGTTAGTTATAGGGTTCTGTTGGTTATCTTTTAATAAGGAACCCCAAAAATAAGTCAATTTAGTTTTTAAACGGGTTTATAATTTTAAGTTATCATTTATCACAATTTTAATTAGATAAAAAACGTCTAAACGCAAAAATAGTGCCTAAAACACTTGATTTATATGAGAATTTTAATTTTATTATCTTCGTTATTTGCCTCTTCCCACCATGTGTCACTATATTTTTGTCAATCTTAAGAAACCCTTGTTATTGTAATATTGTTAATATTTTTACAATGACAATAAATTAGCAGAGGTACTGATCAATCTCAAAGACCAGTGGCAGTAACCATAACTAATTTGGTTACTAGCTAATCTCAAACGACTTTCATAGGCAAGGTAGAATAATAAATTGTTTCACCAACCCCTAGTACCTGTAGCGAAGTTCCTTAGTTGGTGCGTTACCTGTCAACAGCAGAAAAAAAAAATGGTTTAGCAGACTCAGTACAATTATTACAATGTCACGTGTTATCACAAAAGTTTAAATAGCAACACAGACGAAACACTAATCTAACTTTCTAGAATCAAGCAAAAGTTATGATTCAACATTTTATCCTTCAAATAAAAGTCTAAAATATAATTTCTCGTACAGAAAGTAGTATCCGAACGGTCTAGGCGATCATGAACTGGTGTTTTTGGGTCAGTGGCACAAGGCCGGCTCCGATGCAGTAGGCTCCAAGCTTTATTTGCCGAGGATACACCTCGATCACGTGAATGCGTTTTATGGATGGCTGCGATTATAAAGTGGGGTTTTTCAGTTTTGATTTTTTTTTTTGCTAAAGACAAAATTTAATTTAAAAAGATTGAACTGAAAGAAGATGGAAAAACCCACGCCAAGCATGACTTATTTCATAGAACCGGTCAAGTGCGAGACGGACTCTCACGCGAAAGGTTCCATACCGTAATCCTTAATTTTTTTTATAGCGGCAATAGAAAGCAATCTGCAAGGCAATCTATGAAAATTTCAACTGTCTATCTATTACGGTACTTGAGATACAGCCCGCTGACAGATAGACGGATGGAAGGATGGACAGCGAAGGCTTAGTAATAGGGTTCCGTTGGTTATCCTTTGGGTTGTAGATATTTTGCACTTCTGTATGTCTGGTTACTTATGCAACTGGTATTTTATCCCAGCAATTTAGAGAAAGAAGAGTTTAATAAAAATAATTTAGTTTCAGCTAGCTACATAAGAGCATTACGCGTAGTCAAATACTATCAATATGGTATTATTATTTGATTACTAGAACCTGTTGTATGGTAACAGGATCTGGTAAAAAAATTCAACTCAAGATATGGTATCTAAAACAAATATAAATATATTGATATGGTATCAAGCCTTGCGAGAGATGCAGATGCAGATGTAGATTTATTAAATTACGAGTCAAAATCCAATGTTTTCCTGTCCTGAACGTATCTTATATTTTAAGCTGCGTGGAAGCCATAAACGCTGATCAGAAACATTTTAGCTATGGCTATGGTAACATGTCTTATATCTGACAATTTAGCTGAACATCAATAACCTTAACAAACTCCATAGTACTGCTGCAAGGTAAAATCCTAGATCCAAAGCACCATTATCACAATAACAAACTTTTCTATTTAGTCTCCTAAATCTGGACACTGGCCATAAATAAGACTGCAATTGTCCAATAAATCTGCTGCAACAATTAACTGTCCCGTCTGGTCACGACCCAATGGCCTGGGGTCAAGGTTCGTTGTTCACACTGAGCGATGCTACATGCACTATTGTTCTTGTTTTGGTTTCAGCTCGATAATGTTCAGTGACAACTACTTTTTCAAAAGTAGTTTATCTAACGTTTTTAAAGGTGATATAATTTCATCATCATCGTCATCATATCAGCCGAAAGATGTCCACTGCCGAACATAGGCCTCCCCGAAGCGTCGCTACAACGACGGGTCCTGCGCATCCATCGGCTACCCGCGACCTTCACCAGGCCTTCCAACGTTGCGTCTTCCAGTACGCGGTCACCACTTCCAGAACTTTTCATCTGATCTGCGCGCAATGTGCCTTGCCCACTGCCACTTTAGTCTAGCGATCCTTCGGGCTATGTCGGTAACCTTGCTCCTCTTACGGATATCATCAATCCTGATTCGATCACGCAAGGAAACTCTAAGCATTGCCCTTTCCATTGCCCTTTGAGTGACTTCAAGACTTCTGATGAGGCCCATTGTGATCGACCAGTTTCATATGTCATCACTGGCAACACGCACTGATATAGACTTTCGTCTTGAGACACTGTGGTATGTGCCTCAAGACGCGAACGCCGCCCAGCAGAGTCGATTTGACGATTGACCTCTTTCTCGAATTAATTGGTCATTCCATGATATGTTTTATACTTAGAATAAAATCTAAATTTCGTTAATGTGTCAAAGTTTACTGTCATTCCTTATACATGTGGAGCCTGTGGGTCAAATTCATGCAGCAATCTACGCGTTCAATATAATAATGCTCTGAGAGTGCTGCTGCAGCTGCCGTGGCGGGGTAGTGCGTCAGGGATGTTTGCAGGTAATATATATATTTAGGGAACTAATTTCCATTGTAAGACAACGTCTATAAAAGGCCGTGCGCGCCCGAGAATCGGTCATTTGTTCGCTGACTTTCGTAGGGAACGGTAGTTGTCGACGCGATTTGTGAGTACTTATAATTATAATTTGTGCTGGTAAATCTGTAAGTACATGATTATTTTGTTTGCATAAGAGATTGGTGTTTTATTTTAGTCTTAAGGTTATGTAAAATTACTTTAAAGAGAGATTGCTAACTAGTATTTTGTTTTTGTAATTAAATGATTATTAAGGTGTAAGATTATTGTTTTTTTTCATGATTTCTGCTCCTGAATCCTAAATATATAGATGGTTTTTCCGCCAGTATTAGAAAGAGATGTACATACCTGTTGACTTATGTACGCGGCTGCACCAATAATATTCTCAGTGTATTCGCAGATCAGTGGGATTCCCCGATGTTGCGGAGGTGGTTGCAGCTTCACGTTGAATCCCTACTACAACGTCCCTACTAACACTAGAATTTAAATAAAATTGTAACTAACCCTACGGCCTCCGCTCTGAAATAAAACATTCTATTCTATTGTTAATGCAGATCAGTTTAGCCGCTTTGGCGTGACTGAATAACAAACATCCATTCAAAATTTGTAGGAAGATTATATTTATTTTATAGTTCCAACAAATTAACATTTTTTAAATATATATCTTATACTTCCATGTTTAATATTTATGATATCTTTTTATAGACCACACATTTAGAAATAAATTTAGCATACATTAATATTAATAAATCTATATTAATATTATAAAACTTATGTGTTTGTTTGTTTGAACACGCTAATCTCAGGAACTACTAAACTGGTACGGATTTTTTTTTTGTGTAAGGCCATAAGGCCTTCTTCGATAAATGGGCTAGCTTATGCTATATAACATCATGAAAGAAAGAAAGAAAGAAAAAATCGCACAAAACAGACAGATGTAAGACACGAACGATGTACGATGTGTGTTTTATGCTGAAACCTATAGGAGCGGAGCATTGATAAAAACCGTGACGCAGACGAAGTTGCGTGTGTCAACTAGTTGCTAATTAATATAAAGACAACATTAATATTGTAAATACACGTGATTTTTTAACAAGACTCGTGATTTATTCCTTTAGAAAATGTTCACATTGTAAGTTCTGTTAAAAAATGTTTGTGAAAAACTGAACTAGCATTTTCCCGTTGTTTCACTCCTATAGCATCAGACAGAGAGTAGCAGAGCCTCAGAGATACTACCTGCAACAAAATTAACGTCATCAGATCAAACTTCCAGAGTTAACTTCATACAATCTTTTTTCATTCATGTCTACCCTACTTTACAATACAGCATTCGTAATTTCAAAGCTAGTAATCAGATCTATATTCCAAGAATTGCAATTGCGAGCTTTAAGTGAATAAAACGATTGTAATAAAAGTAACCATCAAATCGTTCTGCGGTTATCCGATAAATTGGCGCTACGATTGATATCCTGTGTCGGGGTGCCGGAGTGCCGGAGTGCCCCAGTACTGGAGGTCAAGGCACTGATTCATTATTGGATTTCCTGTTGAAGAGCATTCTGCTGTTTGAATGTTGTTTTAGTCATATTTTTCGTAGTAAAATGAGTAAGCCTAATCGCATGAGCATGATATTATGGGCTCATTCCCATATGGAACAGTTTTTCCAGTATTTATCAGTAAGTCTGGAGTTTGGAAGTCAGCCATTAGACTCGCCTCCTATTACAATCTTTAGTTCCTTTTTTAGGGTTCCAACATCCGTAAAAACCGGAACCCTTAACGATCACTCGGGAGTCTGTCTGTCCATCTGTCAAAGCTAGTTTTCTCAGGATATACTGGACCGATTTTGTTGAAATTTGGTATACCTAAGGGACTTCTGTGACCCAAATATGGACACTTTAAGAAAATAAATATTTTTTTAATGTGGGCTTCACTTTGGGGTCAAACTAGGAATTTAAAATAAAAACATACTGTATCACAGAACATATAAAAGGTTTATCTGTTCTGTGTACTGTACTGTGTGACATATCAAATGAAAGGACTTGCTGTGAGGGTTTTAATTATATTTTTTCATAAGTTGAAAATAGAAGGTTTTCATGTTATTCAACCATCATTCTCCCTACTATATACTACTGAGCCTAAAATAAAATAAAAAATGCAAATAATAGTTTTATACCTAAAGATTACAGAAAAACCTGTAAGAAGTGTGTAGTGATAAAATAACATGCTAATAAAAGCTTTTAAAAAATTAAATTAGTTCGGAACCCTTTGCACGCGAGTCCGACTCGCACTTTGACAGTTTTATTTTTGTATGTTTTTACGGTTGCAATCCTAAATCGCCCGGGACAAAACCTAGTGAATTTAAACAAATCTGGAAAAATGCAGGTGATATTGGGAAAACCTTTTTGGGTATACTGGTGATAATAATATTTCTCTTACAAATGTTCCTGTCGTGGAAAATTACAACATTTATCCGATTCATCTCTTCCAAAGAAGTTGTGTTGGGTGATTTCCCAGAAAATAATATTATATTTGTTATTTTTATTTAACCTGTGGTTTTTCGTCGGCACACGTGTGTGCCATTGGGAGTCAACTGAAATTGACGCTTAATGGCATCCCACATGCCATACCAAATCACGCAGTTTGAACTTCTTTTTTTTTTACAATATAACTATTCAACTGTTGTGGCGTCGCAACGGCTATTGCGACCAGTTGATTACAGGTTAATACCTAATCGTTATAATCATACCGGTAAATGATGCAAAAAGCATGTTCTTGGTAGTACTCATATAAAGAGGACGGGAAGAAATTCTGTATAATAAAATTATAAATCTACACAAGTGACACATCAAAACTTTTAATTTAAAAATACCTAAATAGCTATCTTAAAATGTTCACACGCTCATATATTCAAACAGCTGTCCAATAAATTCAGTGCAATATTGATTATCCCGTGCGGTGCGACCCAGTGGCGGGGTCAAGGTTCCCAGCGAGTCGTATTCAACTTCAATATGAGCATTTATTAATGTTTGTTTGTGTTTCAGAAACGTTTTTTTATCTTCATACCTCTTTTTGATTGTTATGCAATCAGCTGTGATTTTTTGGCACAAAGTGTATTTTTTTAGAAGTTTTCGAATGCAGTGTCAATCCTTGTATTAAAGATATTTGCTTTTTTATTTACAACCTTATTTGACAGAACATTTTGAAATTTTAAGGGTTCGCTAAAATAATAGAAGTTGCATTAACCAAGAATCATGACAAAAATATACATTTCAATCGCTCGTACATATTATAAGATAAATATATATACATATTATCAGCAGCACGGGTCGATCTTTAAGGTTAAGCAACGCTTGCCAAGGTTGGTCTGTGGATGGGTGACCATCTTAATATAACGAGTTTCCTCCGTGCCTCGGAAAGCACGTTAAGTCGTTGGTCCCGGCTGTCATTTGTAGATCTTTGGCAGTCATTACGGGTTGTCAGAAGCCAGTAAATCTGACTCCAGTCTTGCCAAGAAGTACCGTGTTACCCAGTTAATGGGTTGTGGAGGTCTGATAGGCAGCTGCTCCACGTAAAACACTGGTATTCAGCTGAATCCGGTTTGACTGGAAGCCGACCCCAATATAGTTGGGAAAAGGCTAGGCAGATGATGACATATTATAAGATAAAGTCCTCCGCCACGAATGTCTGTCCGTTTGTTAGCAATAAACTCAAAAAATACTTCACTGATTTTCATGCTGTTTCCACCAATAGATACGAGTGGTTCTCGAGGAAGGTTTTAGTATGTATTTTGCCAAGTTTTTGTATACATTGGCCTCAGCTAATTGTAAATAATATTCAGACAACTCAAGTCCATGCCCCACTTGGCAATTTAATGAGGTTTTTAAAACCAAGTGATTTCACCACTTCGTCTAGATCACAGGTGACAGAAATAAAGTTGACGATGGACTGAGCTTACCCAGAAGAAGCCCACTCTATGGACTTTGAAGAAATTAGGGTTGAATGCGTTCGGAAACACAGTAGCAGGCAGAGGGTCATATGCCTCCATCCTTTTTAATGCATTCACTTTAGTTTATAAGACTAATGCCACATTTGAATAAAGCTCGTAAAGCGGGCGCTGCAAGTGATAGCGCCGCGCGCCGGCCGGGAGGCCGCGCCCCAATAACGGCGGCCAGGGTCCTGCGAGCTGCGGTACTCGTACTCGTGTGTTATATTGACGTTTATTATGTTGCCTTTAATTTTTAACAGGCTTTTTTGTTTTCCAGGTTCTTGAAAATGATGATGTAAGAGTATTTTTTGTCATGTATACTAATACTAACACTTTGTGGCAATGTGAAATCAAAACAAATGTTACGTCAAAATCGGAATTTCTCTTACATCTTTCATACCGTAGAAATATAAAAAACAAATAAATGTTTCAAACAGGTCATGTAGCTGTCAAACTTTCGACGGTAATAGCACCAGAATTTCATACAAGCATCATGCGCAACTGAGGCTCTATTTTGAAAAATTTATATCAAAACCTGAATGCTCTCGCTTGAGTGAAGTATCACTTTTCTTCACACCATTACTTAATGTCTCTCCCGAAATTAGGATATTAGTGAAGAGTACTGTCACACTAGACAAGTTTACATAAAGCCAAACTCTCATAAAGTTCATATAAAATAAACCCCATCCACACTTTCCAACAACAACAGAAAATTCCGATAATTGTATAGAGTACACACTACACAGTATAGACGGAATGCAACAGGGACCTGCATCTAGGTGGCGGCCTTGAACTGACGATTTTAGGTCAGCGCGGTCACGGCCGGCCGGGAAGCGCCGCTTGGCAATATGTGGGTAGGTGTACTGCTCCGTGTGTAGAGTAGGGAACTGACTTTTAAAATATGTTGAACATAAAATGGATTACCTGAAAATGTTGGTCCTTCGAGTCCTTAAAACTATTTTTAGGGTACCGAATCTTGTTGCGGAATTTGGGCGAAAGAGGAACTGGAACGCGATGGGCATTGGGAGGAACACGAGTAGGTTTTAGTCAGTAAGAGTCTGACACTCCCTGCCGCTCCGCCCAGAGCAAAAGGAGTAATTTGTTGATGATTTCCAATCCAAAAATATACAGGGTAACGAACCTTTAACAAAATTATACAATGGGCTTAATTACCGTACCGGAAGATGTAACGTTGGAAGGTCTCCCACAACGTAGACCGATGACCTGGTGAAAGTCGCGGGTAGCCGAAGGATGCGAGACGCACAGGACCGGTCGTTGTGGCAACGCTTGGGGAAGGTCTATGTCCAGCAGTGGACGTCTTTCGGCTGATATGATGATGAGTTTTAATTAGGACATAGTAAATTTGTATACCGGGTATACTTTACCGTAAGATATCTTCGACAACCACGTGCGTACTTGCAAAGGCGCTAGTAAAATGCTTGCTTATACCTAGATTTTTTGATGCGACTAATATACGTATAAGCGCGATGCGAAAAAGTGACATATTGAAGTCTGAAGTTAGAAAGATCCTATACAACGTGTGGGTTGGTTACAAAAGGTTTCTTTTTCTGGTTTTATAATGTGTAGTAAAACTTCACCAAGCCCGCCTCTGCCTTTAAAAATATGCTTTTGAATGTAACATTATGTATTCAGCACACGGTTTAGAAGAAAAAATATACAATATTCGTAGTAAACACGTGTCTAAAAATAAATACGACATTGAAGACCCAAAGTTCAGAGTTGAGGGGTTGATTTTCGGACGTGTCATCCAGAAAGTTGTATTTAGTTTGCGTCAGGGCCTGGATGCGGCGTCAGCATCTGATTGTGGTTCAATATCGATTGTGTTTGTGTAACTTGAGTTATGTGGTCTGATGCATGACGTCACGCTATTTATTCTTTCTCTGAATACTTGTATTTGATATTTTGGACAGAAGGGTTATTTGGTTTGGGGGATGTGGAAGTTCTTTTGAAAATACGAGTATTTTTAACACACGTATATCGTACCGTATGCAATCCTGTGATGACGTTAAGAAGAGGTGTATATTTTGTCAATAAAAGTAAAACTAATAAAAAATACCTTACCTTTGATTAAACCACCTAACATACTTTGGTTTGAATCTAAGATTTCTACTTAACTAGGCAAGCGTTTGCAGTATTATAATACGTTGTACCCTGCACCATCAAAAAGGAATTGAAACTTAGGAGCAGTTTGAATAGGCAAAAGAAAAATACTCGCGACCGCGCATTCCTGGTCAGCATCCTCAGCCTCTACTCTCAACCTCATCAGCGACCTTGGCAAGCACACTGCACCTTCGGCCAGTCACACGAAGAGCCTCTCCTGGTCGACGCCAGCAGTCACGTCACTACGTCGCAGCGCTCCGACTCACTGAGCCAGCAGCAGCACCACTCTGACTCACTGGAGCCTGCAGCATCATCCCGACTCACTGAGATCTCATCACCCCGACTCATTGGGGGACCGCAGACAGTTTCGACTCACCGCGAACTCTGCGACTGCCGGTTCCGACTCACTGGAACCAACCTTCTACTGGCCTCATCTCAAGATAACATAGACGAGTCATCCACTATCGACCTCCGGTCTCCGGACGGGAGTGATGTAGCGGCATCAATGCCGCCACAAGAAAAAACCAAAGAAGCAAATCTACATTGCAACAAAAGAACCGCGACGCCATCTATCCAACTAGTAGCGAACTACAACGTTGAAATCCTGCGTTGCGCAAGTAGAGTTTACCATGCGATTTGAACATATACATCAGCCGGAATATCAACTATCGGGCAGTAGCCTGCCAGGCATAACAGCCGCCTGGTTGGAGGATCCTCCCTTATCAATGGGGCTATGCGGGACTTTACTTTCTGTACCGCTACCTCCAAAACTCAATCTCACGCAAAAACGGTTGACGGTATTTGGATGAAATTTGGCACACATAGTTCGCATCCTGGAATAAAACATTTGCTAGTTTTTATTCCGGTAGAAGGCATGGTTTAATAGAAACTGAGAAGGAAGTAAAAATCCAGAGCCTCTGCTGCCTTAGTACTTCAGCTTCAAAAGTACCAGGATATTAGAATTATGAGGATGTATTTCCGAGGATGATAATATGAGACAAAAAGATGCACGCCAACTCTAAAGTTTACGCAGACAAAGTTGCGGGCAGAAGCTAGTACTAAATAATTTTTATTCCAAGCATTTTTTATTGCTATATCAATGTCCTGAGCAGTGAATCCGCTACCTTCACAGAGAAATCGAAAAGTTCTAATATCCTGAACTGTCAACTCCTCGGGGAACATACTCGAACGAAATAACCTTGAACTGGTTCGTCCTTCGTTCGTTATCTAGACGACTTAGTAGTTTTCTCAAAAGATAGATGTTGTACTGATTGAAAGATTGAATTTTCCTTCAATTGTCAAGAGCAAACCCATTACAAATAAAAAAAAAAATTGGAGTTGATGGTAACTTTTTAAATAACTTTGGACGAAAGAGCGATTAAACGTCTGTTCAATGGTGGATCTCTCAAATTGAATCCACTGTGGGTAACAGGGAAAAGTGGGTAATCCATCAACTCATTCTACATGCCTACAGCTCATTAAGGACAATTTACAGACTGTACCATACGTTGATAAGTTTTAAGCTCCACACTAAAATAAACGTGAGACGAGTTGCAGAATGGAAATATTATTCACTGGCTCTGGCCCACGTGCAGGTGCATGGATACTTAGGGCACACAGCATGTGGGTTATCTTATGAACAAAGGCATCGCATTCTTATTTGGTTAGAAGAATATATGGACTAAAATTATGAAGGTGACACGTAAATTACTGTGATTTGTTTTAAATTACTCATCGGTGCATCGGGTTTTTTCGTCAATAATTTACACAACAGTTTCGAGGAAATTAAGTCGTCATAGCTGGAAACTCCAGATTGCAATCCAAGCCTTCTGTATCAACAAACCAATTAATTAAATATTATAAACTTTTGACACCACAATCGATAATGACTTGTGTCCCTGAATCAGTACGTTCTACAATGCTGCATTCACACAGATTGTCTGCTAATTAAGTAGTAGTAATTTTTCTTCTCCAAACAATCAATAAGTTAACAGCTTGTCTTATCTAAATAGTGATATGCAAATAAGTGTATCATTTCTACGAACAGACGCTACGCGACAACGGATTTGGAGGACTTTTGGTTGCAGTATCCACAAAATATCTTCTACAAAAACAAGGTGTCGCATTGTCTCGTCCCTCCCACCTGTCTACCAGAGCCTTTATTAAAGAATGCTACTTCTAAATCTAAGCACTTTACCGTTCGATCAGATTCTCCTCACGACATTGAAAGCCTTATATTATTCTAGATACCTCTAAGTCCAAGTAACTTATGGTTTGATCAAAGTCTCTACTTGACATTAAATCTCGCACGCTCAATTCCCTACCACACCAATTGATATATCACCAGCGCCCTTGAACTCTCAAATCCCCTGTTAGAAACAAAACTAGTGAACCTTGAACTTTCTGTTGCCAAAAGGTCTCAAATCCAGCCTACCCTTGAAATCAAGTCCTCCAAACAGCTGAGGCTTCTGTGTGAAATCGGGCACTAAATTCCGTATCGATTGTAAGTGTCAACACGCTGGCGGCTGGAGCGGGCGCAGTTGCACCGACCTTGAACTATATTTTGGCCTGGGTTGAAACTAGGTTGGGGCGTTGCATGCGGGGGGAGGGGGCGCAGGAATTTTCTGGGGAAGTCTATGATATGCTAAGTATGAAACAAGTTAAGAGCAACATGCCTATATCCTTCAAAGAGTAGGCAGAGGTATTTAGTACACCTTAATTCCGCCAGCTCTGCAACATGGAATTTATCCATGTTGCATAGTGGAGACCATAGAGCAGGCAGCAAGGACATTATATTATTTAACTAAGTAAATAATTATTGATTGCTTAATTGATTAACTTCGAGAAAAAAATGTTTTAAAACTAGACAAATCTACTAACGTATAAAAAATTAAAAGTTGTTTCTCTTTTAACTCATGTTTTAATGGCTTTTAATAAATAATTCAGTAGGTTTATGGAGATCAACCAATGATAAACTAACAAACAGGATATTATTATATCGGTTGTCAACATCCCCCCCCCCTAGCCATAAAATAAATACCAGGAAGAGAACCGTCTATCCAACGTATTTTATCAGTCGCCATGCCACAAATACGACCGATGTCGGAAGACATTTACTAGTAAACATACAGAAATGATAGGAGTAGGTAACAAAATTTACGACGCGTATACCAGGACCAAAGGGTGAATGCTAAATAATCGTCACAGATTTACTTGTTTTTCCCATACATTGTGGTGTTTTGGTTTCGATACTACAAACATTTTTTTTTTCTTTTTAGTGCCTTTTCGCCGAATCTATGTGCAAATGTATGAAAATTATTTTCGGTGCTATATTGTGCTTGGAAATAGTGTAGTGGTTTTTTTGTTTTTTGACGTGATAACGTTTTATAAATCGATGAACGCCGGCTGCACGCATGTAAAAGTGTCATGTTCCGCCTGAGCCGAGCGTGCAACCGAGAGCGCAGAACAAGCGATGGAGAGGCACGATCGGCCTAAGCGTTCGGCTTGTTTTTTAAGAATTCAATTGTTTTCTTATGACGTTATCACGTAAAATTATCGTCCGTAAACCGACTTCACAGACAACCAATTTTTTTGTATCGTCTCGCTATTGTTACCTGAAGGCGGATATCGTAACCGAGGCCGGCCTAACAACCAGGCCGAGGCCGGCCCAGCAGTGGGACAAATTAGGCAATCAAAACAAAGCTATTCAGACTATCTCGATGCATTATATTTACCATAATTCATATTCGCAATAATACAAATTAATATGGTAATGTTTTGTCCAGAGTAAAGAATATGATGTATTATTAAAAAACTTACATTACAGTTATTCGTATATACAATAATTTACCAACATCTACAAAGCAATTAAATGGAAACATGCTTAAAACCGAATTAAAAAAAATGTTACATAAAAATGTTTATTATAATTTGTATGAGTTGATTGTAAAAAAATATGATAGTACCTAGGTTTGTAACTAACACTTAGTAGAACTAATTAATCAATGTGCTTTCCTTGTTAAGGATTGCATATCCGGCTTAGGTAGACTGTTGTTCCTAAAACTGTTATGCTATATTATAAGATCTAATTGTACACAGTTACGTTATAAATAATTCTTATTCATCATCATCTGCCTAGCTTTTTCCCAACTTTCGGGTCGGCTCCCAGTCAAACCGGTTTCAGCTGAATACCAGTATTTTACGTGGAGCGGCTGCCTACCAGACCTCCACAACCCATTAAATGGGTAACACGGTAATTCTTGGCAAGACTGGAGTCAGATTTACTGGCTTCTGACAATCCGTAACGACTGCCAAAGTTCTACAAATGACAGCCGGGACCAACAACTTATCGTGCTTTCCGAGGCACTGAGGAAACTGGGTATGTTAAGATGGTCACACATCCACAAACCAACTTTGGCAAGCGTTGCTTAACGTTGAAGATAAACCTGTGCGGCTGTTGTTATTTAGCCACAAGCTCCTCTAAATTCATATTTTTTTCAAAGTAAGAAACAACACGTCAACACGTCGTCCGTGACGTGGGAGAAAAACTGTAAGAGTTTTGTCTGCGATGGTATGGCCACATCATGCTCCGCCCTATGGAGTACGTTGGTCGGAGATGAATGAATATGACTGTCCTTGGTGCTAGGTGGTCCGTGGTCGCCCTCGCAAGCGCTGGCTGGACGTCGTCAAGTCCGACATGAAAGCCAATGGCCTGACTGAGAAGGACGTTCAAGATCGGGCAAAGTGGAGGAAGCCCAGCAGGAAGGCGGACCCTGGTAATGGCTGGGATTAGGCCGTTAGGCCGTTTCCTTTTAGGTGGAAGAAGAAGAAACAATATGTCACATTACATTCATCAGTAGAAAGTTTCACGTTCATATAGTAAACTGAAAATCTTGATTTCTACAAAGTTTGCCTGCTTTTTTCTTCCTCTGAAAAACCTATCAAACCCTATTTAGTTTGAACCTAAAAGGAAACGGTTGACCGTTTATAAAATAACGCAATATTTTGCAGAAACACGGAAACATCAAAAAGGTTTGTCAACAAAATACATTTCCTGACAAATTGGTTGAAAATCAAAGTCTAATTGAAACTCCACTGCGGCTATCGGCCTCGCCCGATATTTATTGTGTGGTACAAGTGTCAACCTTTGGCGTTTTATCCAATTAAGTTATTTATTTATTTTTGTTTATTTATTCAGAAAATACTTCTAAGAGAAAATACAGATAGAAGAACAAAGCCGTTATAATATAGGTAAATTTTAGGAAGGAATCTGGAAGTAATTTTGAAAATTCTAACTCTAGTAGAAATACACACTATGTACTCGTATATTGGTGTAAAGCTACTTTTATTTCCAAATAGCTTCTTGGTTCCATCAGCGATGGGAAAATTTTAATTTATTTTACTGGTTACTGATCCAAAATTTCGTTTGAAGGAAGACCCAGGAGATGATGTTAAGACATTAACATTCTTCATAAGGGATTGGACCACAATAGACAGCAGCCTTTTTTTTTATTTATTTTTTACTATTGATAGGCACGCGCTTGACCACCATCTCACCTGATGGCAAGCGATGATGTGGTTCAAGATGGAGCACGCTTGCCTAGAAGTAACCTATTCACTCTTTCCTGACTTAGAGACTCCCAGGTGACCCAGGACAAAGCCATTTTTGGTGTCTATTTTTTGTAATTTTACCCTAAAACTGTAATCATGAAATAAAGTAAGGGACCTGTTATTTAAATCGACTGATTTGAGGTTTAAGGTAAGGGTGTAAATTAATTAACACTATGATTTACTTTATTTTTCAGAGAAAAAAAAATTAAACGTCTGTTACATAATTTTTTTTGTCATAAATCGAATTAAGCAGGCCAAAAATTTTTACAGCAAGGAATTTTTTTTAACGATAGAATTTTTTCAATAAAACCACTCGATAGAGCAGAGAATTCAGAATCCAATGATATATAACTCATTTTCACCAAAATGTCCCTTACGTTAATTGATACTTCTGGTATCGAGATTGCGACGGAGATGCGAATGCGAAAGTGGAAAAATAATAGAAATGGCTCTCTAATAAGGTTAATAATTCTGAACTCAATGCGTTTTTTCTACTGATAATTTGTTTTTTTTTTTTTTTTTTATTCCACAGAGCCCGTTTCGAAAGAAAATAGCATCTTATGCTAAGGCATAAGATGTCATTTTCTTTAAAATCATTCCTTAATAGAAAACTCGCTCTTCGCCTTTAACTTAAGGATTATTTTAACCTCGCATTACCAGCGAAGTGGTCTTTATTAAAATAGCTGTGCGCCTCCACTCTACCAGCGGTTTTGGGATGCCAGCCATTTTGCAGTGCTCGTTCGCTGGTAGTTTTACAGGTTCATGAAATATGCATATAATATTTAATCGTTTATATTTAAGGATGAACTGGGCTCAAATATGAAATCTTGGTGAGGAATTAATGGTAAATTTTTTATTGATAATTTCGAGTACTATACATTTTTGATTAGGGTCGCTATACATCTTGTATCGCCTCAACTTTTATGGGTATTTAGGAAAAAGAGGTAATAAGGGTCTGTTGCATCTAAAGGTTCGATGAGTTGAATTGAGATGAGTTTATCTGAATATATACAAGTACAACCAACTCGAAGTGTCAAGTTTTTCTTCTCATGTCACTGTCACAACAACTGATAAATAATTACGAAAATTTAATATAAAAATACAAACTAATAACAACATGTTTATAAAAGAAACTCACTAAAGTACAATAATCATTTAAATTAATCAATACCGTCAATTTAAATTAATTAAATTGCAATATCTCAATCAAAACTGTCAGTATAATTTTTAAATTCATCTACGAAGAAACTGCCTAGAATTTGACAAAGCGAAAATGTTTTACTTGACTATTGTTTGACGTAGTATACGTCCCAGTTGGAATATTTTTTTTTCTGAAAAAATGTAGAGTAAAATTTATATGAAAGTGAAGTGGCAGTGGGTGGGGCACGTTGATGGAGCGGAAAAGTTCTGGAGTGGCGACCGTGTAACGGAAGACGCAGCGTTGTATGGCCTTCCACAATGTGGACCGATGATTTGGTGACGGTCGCGGGTAGTCGATAGATGCAAGACGCACTGGACCGGTTAATATGGTGACACGTCTATGTCCAGCAGTGGACGTCTTTCAGTTGATATGATGATGATAAAAAACTTTTTTCACTCCTCTGCCTCTGCAAAGTTAACTTTTGCACCTTCTCATCCACCGTACCAGTACATCCCTAATGCTGATAGCGAGGTACGATTATAGATAATGGCTTTTCAGCCTGTTGTGTAAGTGCAAGTCTAAGTCCTCTCTTTCTTCCATCCATTCCTCCCGGTTTTAGGCAAGTGTGGACCAAACCTGAGGCCAGGCGTCAAATTCGTTCCACCATCTTCTCCTACTCCCGCGATGTCGTCGGCTATTTTCTGGGACCCTCAATCCCTCTAAATTCTTTGTAGTACACCAATCCAATGCAGTGACAATATAATTCATGTAAAAAGGCGAGCATAACTCAGAAATTAGTTTTCTCCTAGTAAACCTTTGAGGGACAGGAAAAGTTCACAATAGAGGTCGTTTAACCAGTTCCTAATATCAACGAATGTAAATTTAAACGCCGCGCCGACTAGTTCCACTAATTTAAAAATAATACAGTCAATATTAATTTGCAAATCTTGTTCTAAAACGGTAAGAAACTAATGTTTTCTTTTTTATATTCTCATCCGAAAAACTATAAAAAATATTATTTGCGAATAACATCAATTCATATGTAAAAATACCAGCTTATTATCGACTACGATCGATAAAATTCTGACTTCATTAAGAAAAAGAGAGTTGAGTTTGTAGCAAGTATTTATTTATTTTTATTTGTCCAGTTATCCTGCAATATCGTCATCATCATCAATTCAGCTGAACGACGTCCTCTGCTGGACATAGGCGTCCCCAAGAGTTGCCACATCAACGGGTCCTGTGCGTCTCGCATCCAGCAGATTCTCGTCGCTTTCACTAGGTCGTTCATCCTACTTCTTACCTTTACCACTATTATAAATGCGAAAGTTTGGATGGATGTATGTTTGTTTCTCAATCAAGACAGCGAGTCTAAAAAGGCCAATCAACCTTGAATCTATTGCGTCAGCCATAAAGATGAAAGTAAAATTTGGCAGATTGTTGTGTGATTAATATCATGATTCTAAAATATATAATATTCCACACAACACAATATTCCACACAACTATCACACAATGCCATCTAGTCCCAAGCTAAGCAGAGCTTGTGTTATGGGTACTAGACAACTGATAAACATACTTATATATTTCTAAATACATACATATTATAGATAAACTACACCCAGACACAGAACAAATGATCATGCTCATCACACAAACATTTATCCTGGGTGGGAATCGAACCCACAACCTCTGGCATAGCAGTCAGGGTCACTAACCACTAGACCAACAGGCCAGTCAAATGATTCACCTTCTTTTTTTAAGGATGGGAAATCATCAAATTTCTCCTCCCACTCCGGGTGAAGCAAGAGGGAGTGTCAGACTCTTACTGACTAAAACTCATCCGTGTTCCTCCTAGTGCCCTTTGCGTTTCAGGACTACGGTGCCTCTTTCGAACGGATTCCGCACCCCAGCAGGCATTGGCCCTAGCGGGCCCCGTCTCCCATGCTGACAGCTCTTTGAGGCGCACGTGGAACACAGCGCGCCGTCGACCCGGGCCTGGTTCTGATCGGACGGCGAGCCACCCAATACTCGCCGTCCGCAGGCCCGCGCCTAGGGGGGCCGGAAATCGCCCTGCGACTCCCGACGCCCGGGGCGTCTGCTTCTGTTGCGGCGGCTGGGTCGTGAGGTTTCCCTCTCTCTCACACTTTTGACCTCCTTCTTCGCTAGCCTTATTGCTTCGCTGAAGGAGGTGACCGCTTCCCATGCCTCTTCGCTCCGGACTATAGATTGAACCAGGGCCGGTCGCGAGAGGTCGCCAAAACGATTCTCCTAAAGTGGCCTTTTTAGCACCCCAGAACAACTGAACTGACAGTAGAGACACATTATTATTTTACTACATAACTATATGGTGAATTTTTAAAGTGTGATTTCATAGCCAAAGCCCGATTTTGATGATAAATAAAACTGCATCAATAGATTTCGTCATCATTTAAATTTAAAATAATGTACAGGTTATAATTTTAAATATAATAATGATGTTCAAAAGTGCCGTTTGATGGCCTAATTGAAATAAACGTTTTGACCATGACTTTGAACTTGATCAAGATGAAATTTGGCTCAGAGGTCGCTGGTATGTATGTATGTATGTATATAAATCGGGCTGGTTTCCGCAACTCCACGACTAAGCGCGTATTTTGCGTGCAGGTGGGACAAATGCGTCATTCGATCCACCCCAGCTCCCCAAGGAAGGCCAGCAACGCCTTGGTGTTACTAACTATCTCGCAGAGGGTACCTGGGTTTCCGAAGTACTTTGCCCTGTAATCCGCAACTACCGGGCAGCTTAGAAGCAGGTGTGCTGCTGTCTCATTCTACTCCATGCAGGCTCTGCATAGCGGGCTGTCAGTGACTCCTATAGCATAGAGGTGTTTATTAAAAGACCTGTGGCCAGTTGTTACGGCTGTGACTGAACGCAACTGTTGTTTAGTCAGTCTTAGGGCTTGTTTTGTGAAACGGCCATTTATAGAGGGAAGTGCCTCTTTGGCCTGCCTACACTCACTATGGTCAACCCATAGCTTGTGATGTTCATCTCCGGTGCGTTTCCTTACCAGATTGCGTAAGTACCGGAAAGGCCTCAGAGGTCGCTTACAGTCTGAAATATCACAAAGGTTCTTTATTTTGGTAGTATTTTCCCCTGGGACAATTTCCCATAACCACGTGGGCAAATCCCCTGGGAGAAGCTAGTCCTGCAATATATTTAATACATATTCATGGCCTCATACTGTCACCGTACCAATATTTCCATTAATCTGTGGTCAAGTCTATTAAACGCAGGTAAATTATAATGGAGCAGAACGGATGCATCACAGTATCAGTTCTGCTGGGTCAGCGAGTGCACTTGACCCAAATCGAGGGGCCGCCCGATATTTAGCACATATTTTATTACTTTTCAGTCTGCCGTATGTCTCTGTTGCTCTTTGGGTACTAAGTAGTTGGATCGTTTGGTTCTGGTTTTTAAAGGTGATGAGTTTGTGTATTTATTTTATTGAATTTTACAATCAGAATTTTTTTAATGTTAAGTCATTGCACGTACAAAAAAGAAGCATTTGTTTGTGGCTACCAAAGACAGAGGTGAACCACGGCATAAGTGTAAAGTTTTATAAAACATTAATCTCATCATACTCGTATCAGGCGAAAGACATCCACTGCTGGACATAGGCCTCCCCAGCCGTCACCACAACGACTGGTCCTGCGCGTCTCACATCCGACGCGACTTTTAACAGGTCATTGGTCCACCTTGTGGGAGGCCTTCCAACGCTGCGCCTTCCGGCACGCGGTCGCCAATCCAGAACTTTTCGGCTCCATCGACCATCTGTTCTGATTACAATGTGCCCTGCCCACTGCCACTTCAATTTGGCGATCCTTCAGGCTATGTCAGTAACCTTGGTTCTCTCGCGGATATCATCATTCCTGATTCGATCACGCAAAGAAACTCCAAGCATTGCTCTCTTCATTACCCATTATGAGCGACCACGTTTCAATTCCATATGTCATCACTGGCAACACGAAAAAATTGTTCTATAGCTACTTAACACTGTACAGGTTGCAAAAAAAATCTGTCTTTGTATTGTTTGTGAGAGCTTGTATTAATACAAAATGAGGAAATATTAATTCGATGTATCGAAGAACTGCATTTGGGACAACCCCACGTGAACGTATTAAATTTTGTTTCCAAGTTTTGAATGTATTGCGCAATGTAACATTATAATAATGTTCTGAATCATAATAGTTTAATAAAAAAACTTGGTTGGAATTAAAAAACTAGATAAATAATATTTTTCTTTTGGGATCTTCTTAACGTATTTTTTATATAGTGTGCGTCATGATTTACGCAAATAAAGTCTTACATTCACTTACTTTCTTTCTTTTGTCTTAATAGTTTTCATAAAATATCGATAGTTTAGACAAGTTTCACTGATTTTCAAATCGATTCTGTGAATGGAGATCGACGATAGTTTCCGATCTACACTTCCAAATCTTCGCCAACTTCTTGACGCCTAACGCCTTTTTAATGTCTAATTATTCTCCCTAGTAATTATTAACAGTCTGAAACTGTGAATGTATCGTATATCATGAAAACAGCAGCATTTATCGGGTGTCGGTGCGGGGAGGATGTTCAAGGGCACGGCTTCGGATCTGGGTAATCAGGTCATAGTGTGCCTAGAGGCTGCATTCTGCGCTACAAGTCTAGGAGTCCTATTTATGTTATCCTGAATACGACGTTTATGATAAAAAATAAGTTAGACATAATTAGGTATATGCACTTACTTATACTCATGAACCAATAGGAATAAATTACACTCTGTTTACTAGGTTCCTATTGTATAAAAGTGTTGGCCAATTTTATAGGGACCCGAGGACCAAAGAAACCCAAAACTGCATGACTCACACACGAAGGGTTCCGTACCATAAACCGAAAAAAACATGTTTCTTGTGTGGCAGCCCCTTTAATTTTTATTACTTTTTGTTATAGCGGCAATAGGAATACACATACTGAAAATTTCAACTGACTACCGATTACGGTTCTTCAGATATAGCCCGTTGACAGACAGACGATCAGCGGAGGCTTAGTAATAGGGTTCCATTGGTTATCCCTCGGGTACGAAACCCTAAAAATCAAACTTTTAAAAAACTTCTTTCTCTTTTTGAGATCAGTTCAAAATATCCGCTGTTTGGCTAATAGATTTTCCCGCTAACCTTTTGGAAAAATCCTACTTATTTACAAAATACAGCCTTCTTACGCGGACCTAATGTCAGCCAGTATTGGATAGTCGTTTAGCGCGGAGGTCATGTAATAAATCCAGCCGCTGCAAGCGCTCGAACGTGTAATCCATCGCGGACTGGCCTCGCAATAAGGTTAGATAATACCTCCTATCTTTAACAGTTTTAAACACTCATTTTATTTCAAAGATTATCAGCTACTAAGCCATTTCCTATCTATACCATCCACCCTACCTAAAACTGTCCTTCGTAAATCCTTCGTAAATTGAATTTTTGTATGCTGAACAAATAACAAGGGATTCCATGTTACTTAAATATAACTAGCAAAATGTACTAAAGTAACCAACCTTTCTGGGTCATACGGTAGAAGTCGGCCCTGCTTGGGCGGAGCACTGCTATGTCCTCGTCGAGACGATTGGCATCGGCGACTTCTCCCGTCCGGCCCTGGTTCAATCTATGGTCCGGAGCGAGGAGGCACGGGAAGCGGTCACCTCCTTCAGCGAAACAGTAATGCTATTGAAGGAGGAGGGCGAACGCATGAGAGAAAAGAAAACCTCACGCTCCGGCCGCAGCAACAGAAGAAGACGCCCCGGGCGTCAGAAGTCGCAGGGCGATTCCCGGCCACCGTAAGCATGGACTTGCGGACAGCGAGCGTCTGGTGGCTCGTCTTCCGATCAGAATCAGGCCTGGGTCAACGGAGCGCTGTGTTCTACGTGCACTCTTAAGACATGTCAGCATAGAAGACGGGGCCCGCTAGGGTCAAGGTGCCTGCCAAGGTTGCGGAATTGGTTCGAAAGAATCACCACGGCCCTGGAACGCCGAAATGCCCTTTGCATTATGAGGAACAAGGGCCCCAGAGCGGGAGGGGTCACTTGATGATTTCCCATCCCTAAAAAAACCTTTCTGGGTATAAAGGCTGTTTTGGTAGAAACACAGAAAATGTGTGTACATAAATTGTTACTTTTGTTTGGTTTCGTTGTTTTGGGTACAACTTCAGTCGTAAAATTAAGAAATAAAATCCAATAAACAAGTGTAAATCATGCCGTAAATAAACATAATTGTAACAAATAGCCAATTAGTAGGTAACTATTAACTTTTATTGTTTTATGATTACAGAATGATACTTTAATCTTATGTATAAAGAATAACCATGTGGTTATCTTAAAAAAAATGTAATCCGCAAATAAGAACTAAAACAAATTAGGGGTATACTTACTTAAATTGTCACAATGCTATATGCATACCCAAAGTAGTCAGTGAAAAATACTCTTCCAAACAAAAAAAAAAAAGAATCATACAAATCGGTTGACAACTGGCGAAAATATCGCTGTACAAACATTTCTCATAGGATCCCAACCTCAGATCCTGACTTATACCTTCCATCATCAGCTCAGCAACATAAGATGATGATTACTTGGCATGATTGATGACTAAATTTCTGAATTGCGTTAGAAATTTTATAAAAACATTGTATGTGTGTAACCTATACAATTTGAGTTTCCCTCGATTTTCATGGGATCCCATCACTAAATTCTGACTTGGTGACAATGGGACTACCTCAGGACTAAATATCTCTAGCTTCGGTTACAAGGAACATACCTGAAAAAAGACGAACATAGAACCTCTTCCTTTTTGAAGAAGTCGGTTAAAAAATTACAGATAGACGCAGATTGGGGGCCGAGTCACCCGCGTCCGTAGGAGAATACCCAATGTTAGACCCTACACGTGGTCCCCGGGTGGTGCTAATCAGGTGACACTAACTGGTGGTAGGCTTCGGCCGATGGCTTGTGACCACCCACTGGACAAAGACGTACCGCCAAGCGGCTTAGCTGTGTTCCGGTACGATGCTCAGTGTAGCCAATTCAGAGGAGTTGGGTCGAAATAGTTGTTCCAATGCAGGCAGACCAGCCAGGCTAGCCCTGGCATGGGCGTATCGGGAGACTAGTCTTGGAGGGTAGCGGGATCCGAGGCACGGTGCGCCGCTGGCCGACCGCAGATAGTTGGGGGCCCAAGTAGTGTGCTAGCCACACATGAAAGGCTGCCCCGCCAACTGACGATAAATCCCGGAATGCACCATCGTGCTGGTTGGCGACCAGATGAAAGGGCCCGATGGACATTCCCGGGGGGGCTCGGGCGTCCCCGCAGTCTCCAGACTAGTCCCCCAAAGATGTCGTCCTGTCAGGGCGTGCCTGAAGGTTAGCAGCTTGGAACCTCATTTCACTTCCTTCTCCTCAACCTTCATCACTTTTATGAACAGTAATAAAAAGAGAAAAGCTGTACAGCGGCAGCACGTCCTTTCGCATAAAGTGCACCTCTCTAATATACGAGGTCTGCACTCAAATCTCGCCGCGTTCCATCACCACCTTGAGACCGAGAAACCAGCTTCTTGTTCCTGTCGGAGACGCAGATCGGATGTCCGTCAGACGTGTCATACCTGTCTTACCCAGGGTTTACCCTGGAGCACCACTTCAGACCCCGCGCGGGCGTATGCATGTACGCCCGGGACGAAATCTGCTATCGGCGTCTCCGCTACCTTGAAGACTCCAGGTTCTCAACGCTGTGGGCTATAGTGGACACAGGTCTAGACAAAATTGTCTACGTATGCGTCTACCGTTCGCACAGCGGTGATTTGGAGACAACTGGGCTTACACAGCACCTAGTGAGGCGGCGGATGCGGCTCAGCAGCGGTACCCTTCTACCCAATTGGTGTTACTGGGGGACTTCAATGCCCACCATCAGGAGTGGCTCTTCCCATACCAGTGCACAGACCATGCTGGACGAGAGACGCGAAAGCTAGCGCTTGCGTTAAATCTTACCCAGCTGGTCCAGGGGGCAACGAGGGTGCCGGATGTTGATTCGCACACTGCCAATTGCTTGGACTTTTTGCTGACAACAGATCCAGACCGCTATTCGGTGTCGATTTCATCACCACTGGGTAGTTCCGACCACTGTCTGGTGAAGTCTGTGTCTGTCTACTCTCCGCCCGATCCTAGCCCAAGAGGCACCCGGCGGGTATGGCGATACAAGTCAGCAGATGGGAATGGCATGCGATCTTTCTTCGCATGTAACCCTTGGCAGCCTACTTGCTTTTCTTCCACTGATGCTACGTCGTGCGCGGACGCCGTGACGGATGTGTTGCGGAGGGGAATGGAGTACTACATTCCGTTTGTCTAACATAGCAATATCTGGCGGAGCTCGTCCTTGGTTTGGTGCCGAGTGCAATCGCGCTGATGCGCATAAGCACGCGGCATACCTAGCATGGGTCATAGCTCGTACGCGCAAAGCAAATGACGTGAGTCAGAAGAAGAGAGCCTTCAACAGGGCTGCTAAGTCCTGCAAGAAGGTGTTGCGGAGGGCTCGGTTTGACCACATTAGCCGAATAGGGAACAAACTTGCTTCATACCCAGCAGATAGTAAGGCTTTTTGGTCCCTGGCTAAGTCGGTCGAATCGAACTTCTGCCACCCCTCACTACCACCACTGCTGAGACCCGACGGGACGTTGGCTCACTCCGCTGAGGAGAAAGCGAACTTGTTTGCTTCTTTGTTTGCGGAATCTTCACGTCTGGATCCTGGTGGCGCGACGCCTTCCGCCTGTCCTGGTGAATGCGAGTCGAGTATGTCGAACATTCGCATTCATCAGAAGGACGTCCGTAGGGTACTGCGTAACCTAGACGTGAACAAGGCTAGTGGTCCCGACGGGATACCGGGAATTGTTCTGAAAACTTGTGCGCCTGAGCTGTCTCCGATCTTGACACGCCTATTTCGCCTTTCGTTCGAGACTGGAAAAGTGCCGAAGGCTTGGAAGCAAGCTAACGTGCAGCCCGTGCCCAAGAAGAGTAGTCGAGCTGACCCGTCGAATTATAGACCCATCTCGGTAACGTCCATACTCTGTAAGACTATGGAACACGTGCTGAATCATAAGCTCCTGGCGTACCTAGAAGCGAATGATATCTTTAGTGACCGACAATACGGGTTTCGCCGAAATCGGTCAACTGGGGATCTTCTAGCGTATGCCATTCACATCTGGAGTGAGGTCATAGAGAAGCACGGGAAGGCACTGGCGGTCACCCTTGACATCTCGAAGGCCTTCGACAGGGTCTGGCACGATAGCCTTATCAGTAAGCTTCCTTCCTTCGGTCTGCCCGCCGGCTTGTGTGATGGGATCGCAGATTTCCTGAGGGATCGGTCTATCCGAGTGGTCATAGATAGCTGCTCGTCTGGACTGCTGGATATTAATGCCGGGGTTCCTCAGGGGTTGGTGCTTTCGGCAACACTGTTTTTGCTGCATATTAATGATCTGCTTAAACCCGGTACCTTCGGGTATGCAGAGACAGCACTGTTGGTGAGAGATACGTGTCCGACGCGCGAGCTGGTGGGTCGCAGATCCGGTCTCTCCGAAAGGCAATGGTTGAGCGCTTGAACGTGTCCTTAGAGGCTGTCTCTGAATGGGGCGATGCCAATCTGGTCAAGTTCAATGCTGCTAAGACCCAAGCGTGTCTATTTTCCGCCAAAAGGAGCCAATTCCGCCCAGCTCCATCTTTCCGCGGTGAAACCGTGCCGATAACCGACCATCTTGAGCTTCTTGGGGTTACATTAACATCTACTCTCAATTTTGGCCCTTATATAGAGGAAAAAGCTCAAGTGGCTGCAAAGAAGTTGGGGATTCTGGCTAAGGTGAGACGGTACTTCACGCCGGAACAGCTGCTCAAACTCTATCAAGCGCAAGTTGATCTTGTATGGAATACTGCTCTCATCTTTGGGATGGATCTGCCAGATACCAGCTTGATGCCCTTGAGTCAATTGAGAAACGAGCCAAAAGGATCATCGGCAATGAGAGGCTCGTCGCGTCGAAGCTCCAAAGTCTTGAACATCGACGATGAGTTGCTAGCCTGTCGGTTTTCTGCCGGTTGCTTTTTGGGGAATGTGCGACGGAATTGAATAATTCAATTTTGCCAAGCCCGTTCCATCATCGGACCACAAGACGAACGGCGATGCGCCACCGGTACATGGTGGACATCCCACCCATACGCACAAAACGTTTTGGGAACACATTCATAGTGCGTACAGCTAAGGAGTGGAATTCCCTGCCGGTTTCCTGATAGCACTTGGCCGGTTCTTCTCATCATTGTACCTAATATTATAATTAAAAGCTGGTGGCTAAATAATAACAGCCACACAGACCTAACTTCAACGGTAAACAACGCTTACCAAGGTTTTTCCATGGATTGTTGTGATTGATTAATTGAGTGTGGCAAACAAATGTTTGATACTTTGTAAGCCAGAAATAATAAAAGTGATTCGGTTTAATTTAAAACGAAGTAACTTTATTAAAAAAAAACTTATAGGATCTTTTGTGAACAAAATCTGTCTCGCCTTAGGCCTATGCCTCGAGTTTTGCGGGCAGCGGAGCGGCGGCGGCGGCGGCGCGGGAAAGAGGCGGGCAACGTAAATCCGTCTTCAAAACCAGAGGGCAGATCGCGCGGCACTATAGCGGCGTAGTGTTGTGTTCGTGATTGTGTCGACGAGATATTCGTTTTATTCGCGAATGAAATGTCTGAACAACGGCGACAACCTTTTTTTGATTCAAATTTATTCTTAACGCTCGATGTCCTGTGGACAAAAGAAGAAAATAAATTTCACAACACTGCAATGCAGACGCGCGGGTGGTCACCGCTCGACTAGCGCGCACCGCTCGTTGCCCGCTCTCGCGCCGCTGCCGCGCCTCTCTTTTCGAGGATCGGTCCATTTGTTAGATTCTGCCGCCCCGCTGCCCGCAAAACTCGAAGCAGAGGCCTTAAAGCAGACCAGTATTTAAATCACTAGAAAATACAATAACTTATATTTGTCATGTTTTTTTTTGGTGATTCTAAACTAGATGAGGCCGGGTCTTTAAGACTATTTGCGTAGATAATAGCTCAGTATGTTAATTAATTTGATAAAAATATGCGTAATTTACTGGTACAGCGGCTTTTAACAACAGGTTACAGGTTTTATAACCATTTAAGTGAGTTTATGGTGTTACTGTATCGGTAACAAAATAAAAATAATTATGAATATCTTATGTCTTGAGCGTGTTTTGTATTCTAATGTGTTATTTATACATATTTTTTTATTATATTGCACAACATTACCTACACGTGACGTGAACATGTTGATGTCAACAAAGATGTTTAGAAATTACAAACAATACTACTGACTTCCCTATAAAAAAAAACACTTTAAATTATAAAGTCTTATATTCCACTTGTTCATACCTAACAAAACCACTGGAAATTCGGAAGATAGTAACATATGCTATTTCGTTTACTTGGATGACATACTTTTTTCCAGGTATTTTGATAAAATCCAAACTACTGAAACAATTTTGATGAAATTTCTATGGAACAAATCGGTAAAAGTACCTATATCCTTTCACATAAAAAAAGATTTTATGAAATCGGTTCATAAATGCGTGAGTTATAACAAAAAAAAAATACAATTGAATTGAGAACCTCCTCCTTTTCTGAAGTCAGTTAAAAATATCCTTAGAAAATTAAATAAGATTTATTTAAGTATGAAACAAAATAATTGTTTACTCATGACACTCACAACATTGGTTAAAAGTAGTTGAAAGTTGCATAACAAGTAGCTTTGTTGACTGTACTGTAATTTACCGCACTTTTGAAAGAACAATTTCGGGTCACTTGGTCAATAAAGAGTGCTTTTATATCAACGATAGTTTAAACAGAAAAGAAAGAACAAACAACATCCGATTAACTATATTTTTTCCCAGAAGAGATGTTGTTTCTTAGAAAAAATAAGTTTTTGTAGCTATTCCTAAATTCGAAGTCTAATTATATTAAGTTAAACGCTGATAAAAATACTTAAAAATAATAATAAATGTACACACAAAAAAAAAACTACATTACAAAGTTTATATTAATACATATTTAAATAATAGACAGATAACATTAATAACCTCGTAAAGTTTGCAGATTGTTTATCAGAAGTTTTTCAATAAATATTATGCCATTATCTTGTTATCTTACAAAATTGAATACGTTTACTTAACCTTTAGAAAACATCTTATGGAATATTTATGATGCGTTTCTCTTAGTGAACGACTAGCATTTCGCCCGCGACTTCGTTTGCGCAGATAAAGTACAAACATTTTGCCTATTTCACCGCCTTAAAGGTTGGATTTCCAAAAATCCCTTCTTAGTGCTCACCTATATTATCAAAAGAAGAATTTCATGTTCCTATTCCCAGTAATTTCGGATGTGCGGTTAGATGTGAGTCAGTTTCTTTTTTATATGTATAGAAACTAGCTTTTGCTCGCGACTTCGTTCGTTCATCACCCGTTTTTTCCCGTTCCCGTAGGAATTTCTCCTCCACTAAAAACTTAAAGCTGAAATTTGGCATGTGCCTGCAATTTCAGCTTTCTACGACTAGGAGTTTCAGCTGTGCGTTAGTCATTCAGTCACTCACTCACTCAGTAACGGAAGAATTTTATATACATACCTATATTGAATAATGACATATAATATAATAGTCTTCAGGAATGGAATATCTAATGGAGTTTTGTTGAGTGACGTATGTAGGTATGACGTTGGTACTAAAAGTATATAATGTGAACAATAATAATTGTATTTTTGTCTTTTCTTGTTTATTTTCGTCTTGTTTTTGTTTCAATTTAGGTACTGTAGTTCTTATGAGTTTTTATTATATTCAAATAATTTATAAAAAGTAACATGGCATTGTCCTACAAACTGCCGACGTCATTATAATACATTATTGTTTTGACTGAAACAATGAAACTACTTATTTTATTTTAATTAAAGATTGCATCTTCCAATAGTTTTGTAAATAATTGGTTGTCTACAACATACCTAACTTCTTTTAGTTTTTTTTATAGTTTTATTAATACATAGAAGACCTCTATGTATTAATAAAAAAAAATGTATCTCTAAATTGTCAAATTATAATAGTCTCGATGGTTTGTACTATTTGCGTCGAAAACCTTTTACGACTCGGGCAGTATGATAATAAATATTGTCATGTAGGATACTAATAAATTATATAAATAGTATTTCTACGCAAATTTCAAGGTTGCTAATTATCCTATAATATTTTTTTTTCTACTTGTTTCCAGGAAATCTTAGTTTAGTGATAAATTCGACTTAAAATCACGAACTTATGTACAATTTCGAATAAAAACAGAAGAAATCATTAGGCCGCGTAGAATGGCAATCAATGATTTCTTTTGTGTTTGCTGGTTCTTTGGCTGAAGACTTTTCTTCAGCCAAAATGCTGGTTTTTCCCAGTCTTCTGAATTTCTTAGGCAATTTTGCCAGTGTTCTAGGCATTTTTGCCATTGACAGCGTTATAGATAAATTGTTTGATGTCCACAGCATTATTTTGTTTATATGATGTCGTTTATGCATACATTCGCGATTTTCTAAATTTGATTGTTTATAATTTATTAGTAGTTATTTAAAGTTATGTTAATAATTACTTTAATTGGTTTTACTAAATATTGTCTTAAAAATTACTAATATAAGTAGTACATATTTTGAATATTTTAACGAGCGTTGATTATATAACTTTTTTGAGAGAGATCAATAGAAGTGGTGATAAAGGCAACCATTTATACCTGAAGTTAGTCTTAAGGGCGCTTTTACAAAATCGAGCGCTTGCCCCGGACTAAAGCTACAAACCGCGTTTCCCGAGATTTATAGTGATTGTGGGGCTGTATACAACAATTGCTTAAAAATATGAGTTTACTTTTAAATAGACCAATTTTTTTTTCATGCATTATAACCATACCTCCTTAATTATTAAATAATTTTTATTTGAATTGGGATTATACTTTCATAGATAAAAAATATAGTTTCGTACGGAAAATTGTCAATAATTCTCAGTCTTACAAAATTATTTTTGGTTTATTAGTGCATGAATCGTAACAAATTGATTTGATCATTCCAAAGAAAAAGGTACAGTTGTATCATGGACATTTTTAAAATTGATTAAATTATTATATCTTCGGTGTACCAAAGCATCAAAAGATTCCCAAAAGCGTAATTTTATGAAACAGCGGAGACAAGAAATTTACTGATGTACGTGAACAAATTGATATATTTATTTAAAACACTCCCAAGATCAACTATCAAACTTTCTTAGGCGTATTTTCGTTTTTTTTTTGTGCTATATCTAAAGCATAATCAGACATCAAAACTCGAATCAAACGGTCAAATTCAAGAAAAATGGTGACAGCGTTCTTAACGCAGAATAGTCCGGCCAATAAAAATAAAACACTGCATTTAAGAATCCACTGAGTCACCAGCCACATGAATTAAAAAAAGTGTAAGTTCCAAAATAAATTAACTTTACCGAGAACTCATTGATTGGATAAAAGGTCAAAAGCGTAAAATTGTAGGAATTTATGACAACTCATTGAATATCTTCTTTTTAATCTTTTTTCATGCTAGTAATTACCATTCGGACCGCGACATTTTTATTTTTCAACACATTCTAAGGGTTTTTTAATCCCAGAGAAATTTAATGACAAAAACAATTTGGAGTTTGACATTTGCACATGTCAATAATTAGGATAAAAAAAAACTTTAGTGTGCGTCACTTTATGCCAATAACAAAAAACATCAACTTACAAGTTTTATTTTCCATGCATAATAACTTGATCATACATTCAGTCAAAAAAGTATCGGGAATGAATGATTTGTTTATGGTTCCAAATTCAAATTTTTGTTTTTTTGTAGTTGTTAGATTGGCACAACTGTTTTCCATTTTGGCGCGGAGTTTGAGTTGCATCTGTTATTTATATTAAATACAGTGCTGGTTTTAGTAATATCATATATAGTGTGTATTGCGAATTTCATAATGGACAAAAATATCGAACAAAGAGTTTGTCTTAAATTTTGCATCGCCAATGGAATTTCGTGTTCGGAGTCACTGAAAATGTTACAGAAGGCTTACGGTGAATCGACTTTATCAAAAACTCGTGCTTATGAGTGGTTCAAAGCGTTCAAAAGCGGTCGAGATGTGATGGAAGATTTGCCTCGCTCTGGTAGGCCGTCAACGTCTGCAACTGAAGTTAACATCGCAAAAGTGAAGGAAATAGTGACTGAAAATCCCCATTCAACTCTGAGAGAGATTGCCGCCGAACTTTCTGTATCTCACGAGTCGATCCGTACCATTTTAACTAATCATTTGGGTATGAAACATGTTGCTGCTCGGCTAGTCCCAAAAGATCTGAATTTTCTCCAAAAACTCAATCGCATGAAAGTCGCTGAGGACATGCTAGAACGAGTCAGTTCGGACCCAACATTCATGAAACGCATTGTTACTGGTGACGAGACGTGGGTTTACGAGTTTGACACGCAAACTAGTCAACAAGCTGTGTGTGTGGCACCCGTTTTCAATCGATAGAAGACATAAAGGAGAATTCGCGGCGAGAACTGAACTCAATTCCGGAAGCAGCGTTTAAAAAATGTTTTGATGAATGGATTATTCGTTGGCACAAGTGTATCGTTTCTAAAGGAGCATACTTTTAAGGTGATAAAATAAATTTGGATGAATAACAGACATTTTGTGTATTATTGATCTTTTCCCGGTACTTTCTTGACAGAGTAGTACATATTTGTTTCACGGCAAGACACAAAAAAACATATTTTGCAAGACAAAATATTGTCAGCAGTTTAATTTATAACATACTCATCTTCATAAACTCTAGCTAAAAATTAATGTTTTAGGTGCCATTAGACTTTTTACGCTTTCCCACTAACTAGTAACTTGGTTACTACACCTTTATTCGACTTCTCACCTTTTACACTATCTGCTATCTCCTGCAACGTTTTATCTTTTGTTTCCGGTAAGTATTTGTACAACACTATAATAATAATAAATGAAGAAATACCAAATGTAAAGAAAGCCCAATGCAATCCATAAGTCCTAAATATCAAAGGAGTTAATTTTAAACACAGAGCAACTATAAGTTTTCCTCCTAATGCGATAATACACACGGACAAATTCCTTGACCTTATCGGAATTAGCTCTCCATATACGGATATGGACATGATCATAGGTCCACAACTTACAGCTATAGAGAAAGCAACAAGTAATGAAACTGAGACATACTTGTTCTCTGTTATTACATTTAGTGTTATCAAATACAAATATAAAGATAAAATAAATAAAAATAAAACACCTACACTAGACGCAGCTAACAACAATGTTCGTCTTTTTACGTATTTCGATATAACGCAACCTCCGTACATACTCAGAACTGTGACGCCATCTAAAACTAACATTGCGACGTAAGCAGTAGATTCACTGTTTGTTATCTTCTTTAAAATATCAATAGCATAAACAGCAAAAACTAATTTCCCACTGAAAACACCTAAACAGCCAGTTGTAAAAGATAAAGCGGTTGGTTTATAAAATTCTTTGGCTTTTATTGTTTTAAAGAAATCAGCCACGCGTTCTCCAGCAGATGGATTGGTAGTTCCGCAGCTTGTTATGTATTCTTTTTGAGAGTTAATCAATGCTTGTAATTCTTTCTCTGAATCTTCATCACAACCCTTCAACGAGCGATGTGATGCTGCACATTCTTCAAACCTTCCTCTGCTTGCCAACCAGTATGGAGACTCAGGCCAGATAAAAACAGTTATTAAGGTATACAGTGAACATATTATACCAAAAAGAGGAATATTTTTCCAATGAAAGAAAGTCCCTATCGCATTTGAAGCCCAAATGCCCCAATAGAACGTAGCTGTTTTAACTGTGAGGAATATTCCCCTATATTTTGGTGATGTGTACTCAGTCAAGACCATGATAGTAATCACAATTTGGGATGCACTAAATAATCCCTGCATTATGTTACTTATTAATATGTGAGTGACGTTTGTACTAAAATATAAAACGGTAAAAGCAGCTAATGTGTCTAATACTGCAATGACGAAAGGCATCTTCCTGCCGACGAATCTGGTGACGATCGAGAGGATGAGAACGAAGGGGAATCCACTGAAGCCGTACACGGAGGCTGAAAACACAAATATAATATAAATAAGTTGGATATTAAATTAAAAAGTTGCAATGAGGAGACGCGCGTTGAAAGCCGATGTTGGCGCTCGATAACATGCGGCTTACGCTTGTAACGGATGAAATTATAAGTATGATCGTAGATTACAACGACATAGCAAAACTTTGCAGTAGATTAATTTATACATAAGTTAAAATTTTCATCCATTCCTAGCAAACATGCATAAGTCAGTGGTCGTGGCTTAGGATGATGAGCTTACTTAACCAAGAAGCCATGTCATCTGTGATTATTTCAGTATTGTTCGCTTCCCGCCTGATCTGTGGAATGAACATGGTCGGTGCGCCGACGCAGAGTCCATACAGAAAGACAGACGTCCATACTCCACTGCAAATCAGCAACTAGAAGTAACAGACAAAATGTGTGAAGGGTAGTAAATATTGGACTGGTGGTGGTAAATATTGGTTGGTGTTTTCATTTAGTGATTGTTTTTTCAAGTTTTATAAAATTATTATTACTGCTTGGATATTAATATTAAGTATAAAGCGCTTTTATTGTTTAACTGTTATCTGATGGGCAGTTGACTCGACCTACAATTATATATGTAGTTCTACGAGACAAAGCTCGTTATTATTTATATTTGAAGTTTTGATTCTACGCTATCTCAAAAGAACTTAGATCAGGCCATCAATCGATTTGTTAAATAATTAAACAGTGGATAAATATATACAAAGAAATAAAAAAAATCCATAAGTCTTTAGTTTACAACTTGTTTTATTGAGTAGATGGCAATAATTACCCATAAATTAATTTATGTAAACAACATAATACAGGAACTATTAATATTATAATAACGAATTATGATAATAATCTCGATAATAAATAATACTGTCAAGAATTTAATAAAACATAATTATAATTTGTGTCAAAGCTAATGATTTTTAGATAAATGACTACGAGTACTAGCTAACTTTATGATGTTAAATTCGTTTTTCCTCGGGTTTGCTTCTATAAGCTATCTTGCAGGAGCCGTATACTTGGTCGAGATAAAGAGAAACCAATGGTTCTCGGTATAGTTAACTAAAATTGAAAATTTTTTTGTATCCTTGCGTCCAACAAACAAAAAAAAATCTTTTACACGAGTTCTGTTTTAATATGACTATTTACTTTAAGGTAATAAATCACTTTCCTGACACAGTGTACGTTGTTCTTGAATTTGGCAAAATATTTAATAAGTATTAATTTTATTTAAATAAAATCAAAATGTCCCGTTCGCTACTAGTGTTTTAAAAACATCAAATAGGTACGCAGAAATATAAACGCAGTTATGCGTTTAATAAAATATCACAGGATATTTAAGAGCTCGTGGTATTGTTATATTCACATTTTTGGGCACGGGCACATTTTTAGTTGCTTGACAGTTGTTAAGAACCTTTTTTTTACTTTTGATAGGCACGTTTGACCACTATCTCACCTGATGGTAAGCGATGATGTGGTCGAAGATGGAGCACGCTTGCCTAGAAGTAACCTATTTCTCAGATTGTAGCTATCAGGAAACACAGACTCCGGCAGAGTATTCTGCTGTACGCACTATGAATGTGTTCCCAAAACGTTTTGTGCGTGTGGGTGGGATGTCCACCATGTACCGGTGGCGCATCGCCGTTCGTCTTGTGATGTGCGTTCAATTTGCAAAAATCCTACTAATTTAGTGTATTGTAAATTTTGTCAATCCCAGCTGTACGACTGAACCAATTTGAATGAAACTTAGTATACGTAAGATGTATAGGGTATTTACTGTCCCGGTAGTATGCACGTTATCCTCGGATAATAAAACGCTTTTCAGGCGAACGCTAGTATAATTTGTTTTTATTATGTCATCGACTTTAAATATCCTGTGATCATCATCTGCCTAGCCTTTTCCCAACTATTTTGGGGTCAACTTCCAGTCAAACCGGATTCAGTTGAATACCAGTATTTTACGTGGAGCGGCTGGCTACCAGACCTCCACAACCCATTAACTGGGTAACACGCTACTCCTTGGCAAGTCTAGTGTCCGATTTTCTGGCTTCTGATTATCCGTAACGACTGCCAAAGATCTCCAAATGACAGCCGGGACCAACAGCTTTATTTGCTTTCCGATTCACAGAGGACACTCGGTATCTTAAGATAGTCACCCATTCACAGACTAACCTCAGCAAACGTTGCTTAACCTTGAAGATCGACCTGTGCGGCTGTTATTATTTAGCCACAAGCTGAGGAGCGAAAATAACACTCAGGTAATTTGTAGAAGAGTACAGTGGTTTTATTCATCGATGTGATAACAGCTCAATATGATAAAATACCATTAGCCGTCTGTAGATTATTTTGATAGAAGCCCGTTTGGCTTATTTTTAGAGATTTGTTCGTCCGAATGAAAAACGGAACCCTTACAGGATGTCTGACTGTTTATCTGTGTCACTGTCAATTTTACACAAATTTAATAGGCTGCTGTCCATCATTCTCTTGACCTGATTTCAAAATTTATGGGGTGCGTGCCACGTGTTATTTCCTTTTTTTTTTCATTCTTCCTAATTTCATCTCAAGTTGTTAGTCACCCCTTTCTACATAGATTTTTTTTTTTACTATTGGTAGGCACGCGTTTGACCACTATCTCACCTGATGGTAAGCGAGGATGTGGTCGAAGATGGAGCACGCTTGCCTAGAAATAACCTATTCACTCTTGATTTAAAGACTCCCAGGTTGTAGCTATCAGGAAACCGGCAGGGAATTCCACTCCTTAGCTGTACGCACTATGAATGTGTTCCCAAAACGTTTTGTGCGTATGGGTGGGATGTCCACCATGTACCGGAGGCGCATCGCCGTTCGTTTTGTGGTCCGATGATGGAACGGGCTTGGCGGAATTAAATTATGCAATTCCGTCGCACATTCCCCAAAATGCAACCGGTAAAAAACCGACAGGCTAGCAACTTGTCGTCGATGTTTAAGACTTTGGAGCTTCGACGCGACTATCCTCTCATTGCCGATGATCCTCTTGGCTCGTTTTTCAATTGACTCAAGGGCATCAAGCTGGTATCTGGCAGATCCATCTCAAAGATGAGAGCAGTATTCCATACACGATCGAACTTGCGCTTGATAGAGTTTGAGCAGCTGTTCCGGCGTGAAGTACCGTCTCACCTTAGCCAGAATCCCCAACTTCTTTGCAGCCTCTTGAGCTTTTGCCTCTATGTAAGGGCCAAAATTGAGAGTAGATGTTAATGTAACCCCAAGAAGCTCAAGATGGTCGGTTATCGGCACGGTTTCACCGCGGAAAGATGGAGCTGGGCGGAATTGCTCCATCTTCGACCACATCATCGCTTACCATCAGGTGAGATGGTGGTCAAGCGCGTGCCTATTATTAGTAAAAAAAAAAAAAAAATTGGCTCCTTTTGGCGGAAAATAGACACGCTTTGGTCTTAGCAGCATTGAACTTGACCAGATTGGCACCGCCCCATTCAGAGACAGCCTGTAAGGACACGTTCAAGCGCTCAACCATTGCCTCCTGGAGAGACCGGATCTGCGACCCACCAGCTCGTGCGTCGGACACGTATCTCTCACCAACAGTGCTGTCGTCTGCATACCCAAAGGTACCGGGTTTAAGCAGATCATTAATATGCAGCAAGAACAGTGTTGCCGAAAGCACCGACCCCTGAGGAACCCCGGCATTTATATCCAGCAGTCCAGACGACCAGCCATCTATGACCACTCGGATAGACCGATCCCTCAGGAAATCTGCGATCCAATCACACAAACCGGCGGGCAGACCGAAGGAAGGAAGCTTACTAATAAGGCTATCGTGCCAGACCCTGTCGAAGGCCTTCGAGATGTCAAGGGAGACTGCCAGTGCCTCCCCTTGCTTTTCTATGGCCTCACTCCAGATGTAAATGGCATACGCTAGAAGATCCCCAGTTGACCGATTTCGGCAGATTCCGTATTGTCGGTCTCTAAGGATATCATTCGCTTCTAGGTACGCCAGGAGCTTATGATTCATAGGATCATAATTATATGTTTCATCTTGTTTGTTATTTAACTTATTTTTGTAAACATTATATGTATACCGATGTGAACCTTTGTGAAGAGTAAAATAAAGATATTTGTATTTGTATTTGTATTCAGCACGCGTTCCATAGTCTTACAGAGTATTGACGTTACCGAGATGGGTCTATAATTTGACGGGTCAGGGCTGCACGTTAGCTTGCTTCCAAGCCTTCGGCACTTTTCCAGTCTCAAACGAAAGGCGAAATAGGCGTGTCAAGATCGGAGTCAGCTCAGGCGCACAAGTCTTCAGAACAATTGCCGGTATCCCGTCGGGACCACTAGCCTTGTTCACGTCTAGGTTACGCTGTACCCTACGGACGTGCTTCTGATGAATGCGAATGTTCGACATACTCGACTCGCATTCGCCAGGAGAGGCGGAGGGCGTCGCGTCACCAGGATCCAGACGTGAAGATTCCGCAAACAAAGAAGCAAACAAGTTCGCTTTCTCCTCAGCGGAGTGGGCCAGCGTCCCGTCGGGTCTCAGCAGTGGTGTAGTGAGGGGCGGCAGAAGATAATTAGTAAGTTCATGATTCGAAATAACAATATTACCAGTTTGGAGGTAGCGGTACAGAGAGTAAAGTCCCGCATACCCCCATTGATAAGGGAGGATCCTCCGACCAGGTGGCTGTTATGCCTGGCAGGCTACTGCCCGATAGTTGATATTCGGGCTGATCTATTTGTTCAAATCGCATGGTAAACTCTGCTTGCGCGATGCAGGATTTCGACGTAGTAGTTCGCTGCTAGTTGGATAGATGGCGTCGCGGTTCTTTTTGTTGCGATTTAGATTTGCTCCGTTGGTTTTTCTTGTGGCAGTGATACCGCTGCACAAGCATTTAATATAATAAGTTCATTTACTGCCTCTTTGTGGCAGTGATGTGATACCGCTACACCAGCATTTAATATTATAGGTTCATTTACTATACTCTTATTATTCAGTTTCTCTTATTTGTTATAAATGTTACAGAATTATTTTGTTTTTTCACCAAGTATTTTGCTTCTTGCCTGCTTTACACATCATTTTCCCGCGGTTTACGCCAGTCATACAAGAAATTTTAGATCGCAGTATTTTACACCATCCTGATTTTGTGGGATGTTATTAGGGCAGATGCCAGTAGTGTCCATCCATTTTTTGTACCTGGGAAGACCTGTGTGCTATATGGTGCTCGGAAAACTTCAAAATTTTCAGTAATTTTTCAGACTTAGAATTATATGGAATTATGTGGAATTCAACGTTTAGAAGATATAAGCCAAAGTCAATCAGTGGATTATTAAAGTAGATAAAATTTACTACAATGAGAGTGCAAATGCAGTTGAATTAGTTTTACAGGTATTTAATTGAGATATAGCACATCGAACACCTTATAGTTTAAAGATCGAGCTCTGTGATTTGCTGGGCTTTCAAAAAATGTATGTTAATTAGCTCAGTAGAAAATGTTTTTTTCACATAAAATGAAAACGTCAATTAAAAAAATACTATAAATTGATCGATCTTAAATATTGCACACATTTTGGGAGTATTCAAATATTGAAGAAAATTAATTAATTCATCCAACTACGGTTCATCCAGCTACATTCACAGTTGAGAAGCCCTTTTCTACAAGATCATTTGCTACTTATTCGACTTTTGTCAATTAAGAATTTGTTCGAGTTAATGAATGAAATTAAACCTGAACAGACAAACAATTTTGAATACTAGAGTTAACCATTTTTAGCGCCTCATAGCAACATTATAGTCATCGTTGGAAAGAGCTATTTCAAAGAAATTTTGCTGTAAATTTAACTATTTCTAATTTTGGTATAACTTAATAATAACTATAAGTTACACCAGTAAAAAGAGCTTCCCAAAAAAAAACCTTTGGTAGTGACTTGGCTTTGTAATTGTCAGTATGTTCGGAGTTAATGACTTAGGCGAATAATAATTATGAGTATGGAAGTTAAATATTTGTAACGCGCTTAAAGGTATAATCTCCTAATAAAATCTACTTATACAAACATTTTTAGTATTGAGAAAGTAAATTAAGACTACGAAATCAATTTTTATTGCAGTTAATCTTCTGAAAAAAAAAAGCCTGACGTAACTGGTTTACAACTTCATCTCTTACGACTTTCCTTCTAGAGTGAGTCTTTTAATGTGCAAACGTTTTTAAAAGGTATAGACACTATAGTAGAAATGAAACGATTTAGACGTTACAAAAAAGTCATATAAGTACTCGTATCTCGTAATTCAAAAATTGCATCGCCATAATTATGTGGTATACTATATAATCAATATATCTGAATATATATTGATTCGCCTTGCCCGTGAAAGACGTACTTAGAATGTCGTGTGCAGACATCAGTGTGCAGGGAGGGAATTAAAAAAAAACCTCTGGATTTACTCTACGCGATCAAAGTATTACCTGAAATTTCACAACGACAAAGTTTACATGAGTAATTTATACGTCAACGTCTAGCCATTGTCAGTCAAAATGTAGCAAATTTTGTATACTTTAAAAGTATCCCGGAGAAAGTCTATACTTTCTCCGAAGAACGGGGCGTTCTTCGGATAATTAGGCTTTACTCTTAAAAATTACCGAAAATAAGAAGTTTTCTGAGCACCACGCAGTTAGCACAGGTTTTTCTAGCACAGGTTTAGTAGAGTTGTAAAAATCTGTGCTGTGTCCACAACTGGCAGATGGTGGGTGGTCGTTAGGATATCACACAATCACAACAACAACAACAAAAATCAGGATGGTCCAATTTTCTGCGACCTAACGCGTTTAATCTGTCTATGGTGACTGGCCTAGTTTAGCTTTGAAAGATGATGATATTTATTAAGAACGGACTACCACAACACCTGTTTAGAAAGATATGACAGGGTTAATGCCTTATGGAATTGTACAAAAGAAAGAAATTGACAACGTTTTGAAATTAGCAGTTGGATGCCCACAAGGTAGCCCTCTCGGACCAGTCATTTTCAGCTTGCCTACCTATCTGATCGAAATATACATCTTATTAAAACAAAACACTACAAGGTACAAAATAACTTCGGAAGAAAGAAAAAAAACTTTAATTTCTGAAGTCGGTGTTTTTGGTTATTTTTTCGTTTTTTGACACCGACTTCCGAAATTAAAGTTTTTTTTCATTCTTCCGAAGTTATTTTGTACCTTGTGGTGTTTTGTTTTTGGAAGTCGGTTGTATTTTTTGTAAACATACAACGCTGTTAATGGGTACCTGCGTACCCATTAACAGCGTACCGGCGCAATGTTATGTTAAGAACTGGTGTAAACACTAAAAAAACATGCGATTTCAGCAATCCCGATCCCTTTGCTATCATTTATTGAAGAGTTCCGTTGCCTACCTCCGAAGTTCTTCGTCAGATCTTCACCAAATTGAAACGGGACTAGTCCAGGAAAATACTCATTCAAACAAAAAAAGAATCATCCAAATCGGCTGACAATTGGCTAAAGTATCGCTGAACAAACATTTTTCATGGGATCTAATCATCAGATCCTAATTTATACCTTTCATCATCAGCTCAGCAACATGAGATGATGATTACCAGGCAAAAATATCTGAATTGCGTTAGAAAGTTTATGAAAAACATTGTATGTGCCTATAAAATTTGAGGTTTGCCCTCAATTTTCGTGGGATCCCATCATCAAATTCTGACGTGGTGACAATGGAACCAATCGAGAAGTATACCCTTTCAGAAGAAACAAAAATTTTTCAAATCAGTTCATAAATGACGGAGTTATGAGGTAACAAATATAAAAAAAAAAAAAAAAATACAACCGAATTGAGAACCTCCTCCTTTTTTTGAAGTCGGTTAAAAAGAACCTGCAGATTCTAGAAGTCGATGGTAAATAGCGATGGAGATTGCTGCTACTCGTATAGCATGGTAAATAAAAACTTATATTGCTTACCTGTTTCAGAAACGGTTTCCATGCTCTGCTTTTATTTCGTTTATTTACACCTTCACAGTTGTCTGGAACTTCCATATATTGACACATAATATCCATCGTTAACTTTTGTATTTTTTCTCTTCGCTGTTTTATTCAGAATTTCAAAATATAGAGGTATTAATAACGTTTATATTTTATTTTGACTGCAAGTCCTATCTCGACCGGTGCACGGGTCGACACAAAGTCGATTGCAAATATTTTCAACAAAGTGTCTTGATCCTTCTGACGTACTTACATTACTTTTTGTAAAACAACTGGTTTTTGAGTGAAAGAGTAATGTAACCACAAAATTTAACGGACAATATACGTCGGTTTACAGCTTAAAAATGTTTTTGTGTACCCTTGTTTCGCAGACAGAAATTTAATAGAATGTCGTTTCGCAGACAATTTTTCATATAATATTTGGACCTTGTAATTTATGTCACATATTATTGTTACAAAGAATATTCACTTGAATGAAACCTATTTCACAGAAACACAATTCAATGAATTTCATGATCACATTTTTTATTTAACCAACTTATTAAACAGCAGAATTATTTTTAACGAATTTAATTTGTCCGGTATATTTTTAATATAATTTTATTTTTCAGTGAAAATGCAATTATAATTCAATATAATATGTCCACGACATACGAGTACTTTTAATATGGCAGAATATTATTCGGAATAATTTTACTACGCATATTTCCATTTCTATAAAATAGCATTTAAACCTTAAATTAAAATTCAAATAAATGATCTTATAAAAACCGATCCCACGTAGTCTTGTCTGACTTACCACTAGAGTGTAATATAAGCCCGCAGCGCCGGAGCCGTGAGAGAAACCGCAGCTTCGGCTTGCTGGCCGGCTTTACCGGCCAGCCTCAGCCGCGGTGGCGAGCGTTAAAACCATCTGCGACGATAAGTTTGCGTGGGATCGCTGGAGCCCCGCAGCGCTGGAGCCGTGACAGAAACCTGCTCAAGCTCTGCTGCATGCTTGCTTGCATTCTGCATGTTGCATGCTCGTTTGCGTGCTGTATGCTTGCTGCTTGTTGCATGGCGCATGTTTGCTGCATGCTGCATGTTACATGCCACTTGCTTGCTGCATCCTTGCTGTCTGCTTGCTATATGCTTTTTGCATTCATGTTGCATGCTTGCTTGCATTCTGCATATTGCATGCTCACCTGCATGTTGCATGCTTGCTTGCATTCTGTATGCTCGTGCTGTATGTTTGTTTGTTTGCATGCTGCATGATTGCTGCATGCTTGTTGCATTGTTTTTGTGAACGCGATGTTGTAATTTTATAGGAGGGTATGCATTTTGTCAAAAGTTTTATGTTAAGTTTTATGTTAACTACTCAATATGAGGATTAAGAATATTTGGTTTGATGCTCCATGATATGATGAATATCAAAACAAAGTTTAATTGTAACAAAAATTTATGATTTAAATTTATTCATAGTAAGTAATGCATGCAAAACAACATACACATAAAACAAGACATTAAGACATTTATCTAAGGGAGCTAGATTTAATTTTTTTAGGTTTTCGCTTTCACAAGTGTTATTTTTTCTGCATCAAATAGTACTTTCACATCTGCATTAATAATGTTTTTAAAAAATTTTTAGAACTAAGGCCTGATCAGTCAAGTCACTCTTTTAACTATAAACTGGTACATCATGGAACAAAATAAAGAGAAAAAAAAATGTTTAGCGTGCCGATACGACCTGAAAAACCCTTAAACAATAGCCTAGTTATTGTAGGTGAGCGTGAACTTTGACATTAAACAGTACCTAGAGAATAACGATGAATATTTAATTGTTTGCTGTATCAATATTTATTGTATACAGCCTACGGATTGTTTTGTTGAGTTTAGAGAGAGGCTTCTAAGGAATGATGAATATAAGTGTATAGCAGAGAAGTGCAAAAGTCGAAAAAGTGACAGAACAGATGGAACAATACTGTTAGCCTTGGTGTGGTCATACGCAGAGGAGAGATTAAACGCATGTAACTAAAAGATTTATGAAAATAAATTGGGTTGGATACTAGTATTAAGTCTTTAAGTTAAGAGTGAATAGGTTACTTCTAGCCTTCGACCATATCACCACTTACCACGAGATAGAGGTCAATCGCGTGCCTAACAATAGTAAAAAAACAAACAAACAAAAGATGTTTGGTCTGAGGATTGAAATAAAAGATTTGAGAGTCAATGATAGCGTGATGGCTGGCAGCACAGAAGGGATGATAAATTGTGTTGCAGCGACCCCAAGATATATAGGACAAGGGTATAACGACATTCAAATGATGATATCTTCTTCTTGTTCTTCTTATCGTGTGGGCAGTACACACCCTATTGTTAGAGTTTCTAAGCGGCTTCAAGTGCCTCTGACATGGTTTATTTAACGACCGCCATTTTGCGGCCGGGACCACCGGCTTATACGTGCCTTCGGAAGTACAGAATCATCTATTTTTCAGACAATCCGGGTGATTCAAGCCTGCAATGTTCTAGCCAAACTGGAAACAATTTTACAAAGTATGCTTCTCGTGGGAATCGAACCCACGACCATCAGGTCACAAGGCAAACGTCTAAACCACTCGACCACGGAGGCAGTTACATGAATAATGATATAAGTTGAGTTTATTTATGGGTTAAGAAATAAACGACCTAGTTCGTTTTTTTTAGTTTTTAGACAATTTTACTAGATAGTAATCTAGTAGAATTGTCTAAAAACTAAGAGCCTCATTAATGAAAAGAATATAACCGTATGATTCAAATAAGTAAAAAATAAAGAAAAACAAAATACATTTGAAGTTTTTTTGCTTCCAGTCAATACTAGTAATCCTTTCAAAAACCGCTGTTTTAAAGTTCAAACGCAGTTCAATGCAAGCTTTAGCTTATTTCTATCAAAACTTTTTTAATATCATAACTAATTATGATGACATTAATAAATATGCATATTATACTTAATTATGGATTGTTTACGATTGAAGCGAATGCACTAATAATCCCTGTTCAATGGAACAGGGATTATCTGACTACATTATAGTTAATGAAACATGTTTTCCAAAATTTATAAGCTAGACGATGCACTATGTGCGATATTTAAACACAGACTATATATTCAGTGTTATTTTAATAAAACTTAAACATATTTATAATTATTTCTTTTATTCAAGAACGTTGACTGCGTTGACTGCATAAGTCAAAGTCAACATACCTAGTTAGAATCATTTTACGAACAGGCTCCTTAATTACCTACTTCAACAAAACTACGAACAAAACTAATGCTCCTTCATCAACCAAATCATTGTTAACCATAATGTGAACACGAGCAGCCATCAACGCTCAATATTGTTCACTTAGAAATAATATTTTGCGTATTCTCCAGCCCTATAAAGAAACCCCTGGATGTCCGTAGTAAGTCGCAGAGTCTATACGTCACGTCCCCAGCTCCGCCATGGGGCACATTCGTCTAATAGTGGGGACATATAATGGCCTATTACGAAAGTCATAAAATATTTTGCTTCCCACACTAAAAGAAAATAGAGCGAAACATTCCTTTCCACTGCTTTGGGAAAACACTTTAGGAGTAATATTCTCGCTGGATATTAATGTGAGGGGATTAACCTATTGACTTTTGTAGTGATATGTTTTTCTATTTCTAGGAGGAGCTCGTGGCAAGATAATAATAGCCACACGGGTGGATCTTTAAGGTTAAGCAACGCTTGCCAAGGTTGGTCTGTGGATGGGTGACCATCTTAAACTACCGAGTTTCCTCCGTGCCTCAGACGTAAAGCCGTTGGTCCGGGCTGTCATTTGTAGATCTTTGGCAGTCGTTACGGATTGTCAGAGCCAGTTAATCTGACTCCAGTCTTGCCATAAAGTACCGTGTTACCCAGTTAATGGGTTGTGGAGGTCTGGTAGGCAGCCGCTCCGCGTAAAATACTGGTATTCAGCTAAATCCGGTTTGACTGGAAGCTGACCCCAATATACTTATTTCTGTCGTCATGTGATTTTGTATCAAAACAGGATAGTAACTAAATTATTATAGTATAGTTAAAATCGTCTTGATACTATTCGTATTGTAAAGTACATGACTGTAGTTTGGATAAATAAACAAAATAGCGGCCGCCAAAAGGTGTTATATTTTTTTTCATGTTAGTTCTCAAATAAAGGACGCATGAAATTATTTAAAAAAGTAACTCAACAGAAACAAAGTACAAAGACACCTTAAAAGTTTCCAACAAACTACATAGATTTATCTATTTCCAAGCAGTCTGGTACGGTTGGTCAAATCTGCACTGAAATGTCTCCCTGCCTACTTTATTAGACCTTAAACAAAAAGTGTGCTCAATACAGTTTTATTTATAGGTGCCAAAATACGTGTATTTAAAGTTGTGTGTAAACTATTGAAAAATAGAGAAAAGGAAAATTATTCAATAATAGCTAATCAACACGCATTTGAAAAAGTGGATGACCAAGTGGGAAATATTGATACCTTTTTATGTGGATGGGAAATCATCGAAATAATGACTTCTCCCGCTTTGGGTGGAGCGGGAGGAAGTGTCAGACTCTTAGTGACCAAAGACCACCCGTGTTCCCTAAACTTAGGGCCGCAGTAACTTTTCCGAAAAATTACGCCACCCTTGAAATATTAATACCTACTTTAATAAAAATAATAGTAAATAGTGAATGTGTGTACATACTTAACATCACAAAGGAACAACACACGTTTTCAACAAGTTCATAATAACTTTATGTGTACTCATAAGTAAGCTTCTACATAAGTGAATGAAACAAAAAAGACGAATGCTTACGCGACATATTCTGATAGTCGCAAATAAATCAAATAATACTTTTCGCTGAGTAGCATAATCATAATCAGCCTATAATATTCCCACTGCTGGGACACAGGCCTCCTCTTGGTGAGAGGGAGTGGGCCGTAATTCAGCACGCGGGCCCAGTGCGGGTTGGTAGATGTCACATGTCTTCGAATTTTTGATTCTAGGACATGCCAGTTTCCTCACGATGTTTTCCTTCACCGTTTTGAGAGCGGTGGTGACGAAATAATTTACGAACCTACGACCTGCAACTCGTAAGTCGCAGTCATTACCACCGGACCACCACTGCTTTCGCTGAGTGAAAGTCAAGAAAGTCATGAAATGGAAAGAAGTTACTTGTGACGTGAAACCTATATCTAACAACACAACTAAAGGTAACAGTGCGAAAATTGATAATTTGCAGTCTTAGAATATTTTTTATGCGATTGTAAACTTATATTCAAAGCAGTTGGAGAATTTACCTTGACGTCGAAGACAAAGTTATGTTTTGATATATGTTTTGCGATTCACATTCATTACACTCGTATGAGTTAAGCTGAATCGTCCCCAGACCAAAACACAATTAAATACGAACAAACTCGAATATAATTTATGCAAACTTGACTTTAGCCCAGTTTACAATACTGCTGACACAAATTTTGCTTTATCGTATTTAATAAAACATGTGCAATTAGCAATATTACGTAACACTACTGTTATTACAACAAACAAGAAACTTAATAATATTAAACCTTGGATCACTCCTGGCCTGATTCGGTGTATAAGACACAGAGACAAACTTCATCAAACATCTAGGAGAAACCCAGGTAATAGTATTATTCAAACAACTTACAAAAGATACAGAAATTTTTGTAACAATCTCATAAAGAATTTAAAAAGGAATTACGATGAAAATGAATTAAATAAAGCAGGAAACAATAGCAAGCAACTATGGAAACATATTAAAAACGTCACTTATATGTCAAAACAGCGTGAATCAAATTCGAGTTTATTGTTAACTAATAGTTCACCTCTTTCATCCGCCAACCATGTCAATAACTTTTTCGTGAATGTTGGGAAAACTCTTGCCGAACAGATCCCTCAGCATTACAGTGATCAACCACCTTCCCATGAATTGAATAATAACCGCGCACTACAATCTTTCGGATTGCTGGATACAGACGAAGACGAAATAATACGAGTTATTAGTGGACTAAAAGATGACTGTGCTGCTGGATGGGATAATATTAGCAGTAAGATCCTTAAACAATTCAAGCATATCCTGGTACCTCCCTTAACCCCCTTATATATTTCGTATCTGTTTTTCTGAAGGCATTTTTCCTAAATGCCTAAAAAAGGCAGTTATAGTACCTATATTTAAATACGGGAACAAACACTTAGTTAATAATTATAGGCCAATATCGTTACTCTCATCAATTTCTAAAATACTTGAGAAAATTGTAAATAGCAGGCTAGTTAACTATTTAGAAAAAAATAATTTACTATCATCTACACAATTTGGTTTTAGAGCCAAATTATCCACAGCCGATGCGGTGCACCTTATGACCGATTATGTCACAGAGGAACTTGGCAAAGGAAATCAGACTTTGGGGGTCTTCCATGATCTAGCGAAAACTTTTGACACAGTGTCTGTTTCTATGCTCCTAAACAAATTAGAGACCATGGGAATAAGGGGAACCCCGCTGAAACTCTTTGCTGACTACCTAGATGACAGATATCAATGTGTTAGAATAGACAATATCACGAGCGATGAGCAAAAAAATACTGGTTTTGGTGTTCCCCAGGGCAGCATTTTGGCCCCAACCCTTTTTCTCGTTTATATAAATGATTTGTGCAATTTGAACCTACAACATGGCAAAATTATTTCATATGCTGACGACACAGCCTTAGTATTTACCGCTAAAACTAGTAAAGAATTGTACGAATACACTCAATTAGATTTCAATACTGTGACTGACTGGCTTCATAGTAATTTACTAACGTTAAATGCTGACAAGACAAAATATATCCAGTTCTCCATGCGCAAGCCTCAAATTAACATTTCTCATCCTCATCTGTTTGCTCATAAATGTACACCCCACACTACTTGTACCCCAGTACTTGTGACTGTCCTTTTATCCTCCAAACATCCAACATTAAATATCTCGGTGTAATAATAGACGATACTCTCTCTTTTAGACCACATATTGAGAGTCTGGTTAAAAGAGTGCGCTAATTCATCTATGTCTTTAAAAAACTGCGAGCTATTGCGGACCCTAAAGTAATTACACAAGTTTATTTGGCTCTAGGGCAATCTGTAATCCAGTACTGTATCGCTTCATGGGGTGGAGCAACCAAAACTCACTTACTCCCTCTTGAAAGAGCTCAGAGAGCCTTTTTAAAAGTAGCCAATTTCCATCCCTTTCTCTATCCCACAGATCTTCTGTACAAATCCTGCAACATACTGATTGTTCGCCAGCTTTTCATTATGCAACTGGTATTAAAACAGCACACCATGCTCACTTACAACACCGAAAAAACTAATAAGAGACGGAATGATATTGTCTGCGAGTCTACTTCATTTTCAAAATATGCTTTTGTAAAAAGATTTTTTAAATTTTTAGGTCCATTTCTATACAAAAGACTAAATAAGGAACTAAGTATCTATAAGTTAAATTACTATAGCTGTAAGAAGAAAATTGTGCAATATTTATTAAGCATCTCGTACGTAAAGACAGAAGACCTTCTTTTTGTGCGTAAAATAAAATGTGATGTGTCCCTTAATTTTAAGTTTTTAATTTAGGTGTTTGATAAATTGTTATTTTATTATTGATATTTACATAAGCACTATACTAGCCTACTAGCCTGAAACACAGGTTTAAACCTAGTTCAGGCAAATCAGCAACTGTGTTCTTTAAAAAATTTTTGTAAAATATTTTATTGTAAATGTGCCTTGTTTTATAAATAAACGATATTATTATTATTATTGGGTTGTGGAGGTCTGCTTGGCAGCCGACTAACCACCGATGTCTGAATTAGGAATTTGATGTTGAACTCGTCTCCAACTGTACTTCGACCTGAAAAACTGTCAAACGTTGGCATTCAATTATGTAACCAATTCAGAATCTGTTTGTTATTAAACTTATAAACTTATATCAAACTTATACCATGACAAAGCTTTGTTTTATGTCATCATCAAAATATCAGCCCAAAGACACGGTCCACAACTGGACATGGCTTAGGACAAGCCTTCCCCAATTGTCTTCATAACAACCGGTCCTGTGCGTCTCGCATCCATTGGCTAACCGGGACCCTCATCAGCCCTTTTGACGTTGCGTCTTCCGGTGCGCAGTCACCACTTCAGAACTTTTCGGCCTCATCTATCATCTGTTCTATGAGCAACGTGCCCTGCCCACTGCCCTGCCACTTTAATTTGGCGATGTCGATATCCCGAGTCTCTTAAGATATCAGCATTCCTGATTGAATCACTTAAGGAAACTCCAAGCATTGCCCTCTCCTTTGCCCTTTGAGTGACTTTAGCCTTCTGACGAGGCTCACTGTGTGCGACCACGTTTCAGTTACGTTAGTCATCTCTGGCAACACGCGGCCCAGACGAGACTGGTTCGTAATTTCTTAGGTATGATCAGCAGGTAAATCCACCGACGATCCATTTTTATAATTTATTTTAAAACTGGTTAGTACTATGCCTAAACCGGTCAATAACTTAGCCTCAGTGATCATTATTTTATCAGATCTTGTAAGGCCATCGAATAGTTTACAAGAGTATAAACTACAGCAAGTCCGTCTTTTATTAAGAAAAATATTTTCCCGACGTTAAATAATTAAACTTTAGTTCACCTAGTGAAATTAATAGAAATGAATAAAAACTAAACTTTTAATTAATTCTAACACAATGGAGAAGTGTCAATATACAGATATTCCAGAAAACAGTGAACAGTTCACGAAACTTCAAAAGCACACGGATTGGAAACCGTTTCTGAAACAGGTGAGTAATAGTTTTTATCTGAAATATTAATATAATTTTGGTAAATAAATATTAGATGTAATTTAATTATTAAAAATTTTCTTAAAACATTTTTTTATTAATATCTATATCAATCAGACAAATTTTTCCACAGAAACGGTAAGTCAAACAGTGAAAATTAATGCCAAGTGACGTCACTGTTTTCTAATATAATGCTTCAGTAGACATTTGTTTTTAAAGTAACGTGTGGGACGTTCCATTAACAAACGACAATAAAAACAAATTTATATAAATTTTTCTTGCAAAGAAAATATGGTATGGGCTTTATAAAATATAACAAATAAATATAGCTCTCATAAATTGTCTCTGTCATCTCTGACCTAGACTAGAGTCAAGAGCAAACCCATCACAAATAAAAAAATTTGCATGAAATGCACTGTATTTTTTATGAAAATTATTGTTATTAAAGTAATTTTTCGAATATTTATTGGATGCAATACAAAAAAAAGGAGTACAATGGGTTCCGAACGAATCTCAGTTTTGTAATTTAAAATTAAAAAAATTAAATAAAATAAATATTATAGGTAGAGGAGTATTAACTGCATTTTTTTTAAGTTATAGGGTCAGTTCAACATTATTTATGCAACGCATCCGTTTTGGGTCACAGAATATGTGCACCAAATTTCTACAGAATCGGTCCGGTAGATTCGGAGAAATATGACAGATGGACAGACAGAAAGACAACTGAGAGATCTCTTAAGGGTTCCATTTTTTAATATAAAATACAATGCATAAAATATATAAAAAAGCCAAACACCTAAACAAAATAATTAAACTGCTCGGCATTTTGAGTCAGGCAGATATGCCTGACGCTGATATTCTGCTGGATCCTTGCGATGGCATACAGACGTCGAGCTGAATTTGTAGAAAAAGAGTTATATTTGTGTATAATGTCATGTGTGTGTGATAATGTTATGCGATGACCAAACATGACCAAAACACAAAAGCCTGTCATATTAAATAGTCATAACCTTTACATCTAAATCATTGGAGCGTTACGTACAAGCTGGTAATCCTTCTGTTGTACTTTTTTATAGTTTTGTGTGTCTAATTTTTGTAAATATCAGTCAAACACCCTATTCAGTGAGGGATAGACAAAGTTTTTCTAATTGGCAACTTGCTCCAATATTAACCATGTTTTAGAAAATATTTTGCTGTGACGATGGCATATGTTTTGTTAGCCCAATATTCTGTCAAAAGGATGGCATTTTTATCAACGTTGTTATTAACAGGTCTATGAAAAGAGCAATCAAACTGTTACAATTATTAACATTACCCAAATATGTGAGGGTCAGATTCTAGCATCACCGGGTTGAGCATGAACATTGCAAATGTGACAATAATTGTCAAACTATAAATCGTCGTTGTAGTGCTACAAACGCTAAGTGCAAAAAGCTAGTTTCGAGATAATCGCGTTTTACAGTTTTTTTTTGTTCTTATGATCGGTATTACACAATAACGCTTATAGCTACAAAACTGCTTGCTATGAACAAAATATTGATATTTTTATCTTGTATTCTAATGTTAAGGAAATTATGTAAATACGTGTATTTTTACCGTTACTAAGAAATATAATAAAAAGTTAGATAGTTAATTTTAGCTAACCCAAAAAAAAAACATTTTGGGTTAGCTAAGTTAGTTAACTTTTTGTGTTACTTAATTTATTTTGGGTGGTTACTGAGCGTAGTGCAGCCCTGGTAATTGAGAAAACGTTAGTTAATATTCATTGACTGACATTTTGCCTTAACAGATACTTATGTACTTCTGACATTCTCGTATTATTTGAAATACAAAAAAAAAAAAACTGTTATTTTGCCTTTTCATAAGGTAGATTATGAGTTTAACTCGTTTTGGCTAAACTGTCAGTTAGTGACTTCTCGCACTACAACGACAAAATATGACATCTTTTTCCTTCAATGGAGTTATTCTTAAAAGCCTTCAGAATATATTCCTATTGGAAAAACAAAACAAAAATACATTTTACAATTTTTATCAACAATTAACGTAGTTTAAAATTCGAAAGTTGAATTAATTATTGAAGAATTAAATTTTATATATATTTTTTTTTAATGTTTTTGTTTGTAGTATCCAAATCTGCATGAAAATATATTTTTTTTAGTTTTTATCTCCCATT